>JAKLLY010000006.1:0-600000 GCA_022813715.1 Cladosporium austrohemisphaericum
CTAACCCTAACCCTAACCCTAACCCTAACCCTAACCCTAACCCTAACCCTAACCCTAACCCTAACCCTAACCCTAAGCATACGAACACTGTCTGGACTTTTTACAGCTGAATTTCCAATGGCTGGCTTCGATTTGGAACCTCATACCCGCCTGACAGGTCCCACCCTTCATTGGCTTCTCTACAGAGTGCTCCCCTCTCTTCCCCACCGATACTCTCTCTTGATCCGTTCAGAGCGCCTGTGCGCGATGATGTTCTGCGCTCAAACCGACACAGAGTTTAATGTTGCGCTCTTATCCGTCACTTCATGGTCCATCAATGTCGTCTTTGATTGCTTTTGGAAGCAATAGCCCGGATGAGCCAGAGTCAACGCGAGCACTGCAATGGCAACCGTCACTCCATCCAAAACCATGAAATTAATCTCGCTCCGGAAAATGCTGTTCCGGTAGGCGCCCCCAAGTTCGGGGATGCGGTGGATGCATCTGATCAGGACCGTGATGATTACCACCACGATCGCGAGGAAGCACCTTCCGAACCATTTCAACTGGGTCACGCTTGCCAGAACCTGAGACACGTTTTCGCGGTCTTTGTACACACGCACGAATTGCGAGGTGAAGAGCAGAATGCAAGCCACGAGTGAGATGACCTGGAATATGATGTTGGGGTTTCGAACAGCGCATGGCAAGCAGATCATTGAGATTGCGTGTTGACATTGACAGTATCAGTGGCAACGGATCTCAATGTCATCTCGTATATAGCCTGATCATCTGATGATTGTTAGCAGGTCCTGCGTTAGGAAGACGACGTCGTGGCTTCTCTGACACTGGCCTCTGCCGAAGCTGTTGGACTCCCACACGGCGCTTTCGTAGGTATCGTAGGTACTTAAAGAGTATCGTCGTCATCGTCAGTTCGTCACTTACTGGCTCGCTGATTGAGCCTAACAAGGGTCCCGAAAAGGCAGCGCTGCGGCTGCTTCAATGCACACGCCAGATGATTTTCGATCGTGTCTGTCGAGCTGACGAGATCGTCCTTCGTACCTTTGCAGTCCTTGATGGTTCCCCGGAAGGCTTTGACAAGGACCGGAGCCAACTTGCACCACACCGAAGACTGCCATCGCTAAGCCCAAACCGCCCAGTTTTTTTTGGCTTGAGTGAGTGTTGGCTCCTCGCTAAAGTCGATGACAATGTTCGATCTTTGACTATCCTGAACCAACATAGTTTCGGTAAAGACCGCCAGGAAATTCCTATGTGATGATGTCGCCTGTCAGCTATGTAGCGAAAAGTGGTGACTTGGAGTCGCACCGCTGGGGTGCAAAATAACCCGCAGACTCTTAGCCGTGTGCAGATACGATGCGAGGCGAGCTGAAGGAACATCCAAACATCGAGGAGTGTCTCTGGAGCACTGCGGCAAGCATCTGTCCAGAAAACGCTATATGGCGGGCTGCTAAAGCAGTGCTCTATGATGGCGAAGGGCACCTGCGGGCGAAGTGATAGCTACGCCAACTGTGCTCTTATCATGAGAGTCAAAGCAGTTCAGGCCTCAGACGCACGAATCTTGGTACACTTTCGTTTCAAGCAAGACAGCTTCGCGCCGAAATCTTTGTGAAGCTTATCAAGCTGTGAGCTCGATTTCTCCATAGCTTCTGTCAAAGCCACGACAAGCCAATTGTCGACATCATGTTGTAGCAGAGCTTGTACGAGGACCGTGGAGCCATTAGCGAGAGCGTTGCGGAAGACTCTTGCGCAGTCAAAATTGACGTTGGCGCCTTTCTGGATCAGAAGATCGATTAGTCCAAGATGCTCAGAGTCACATGCTATTTGAAGAGCTTCTTCAAGTCGTGGTCCGTATCCAAGTAAGAGTCTCGTGGCGCTTTCGTGTCCTGCACGCACTGCGGCCGACAACGCTTTGTCAAGCCGTATCTCCGTTGTTTTTGGCATTGCAACGAGCAGCTCGTGCATTATAAAGACGTGGTTCATCGATGCAGCCTCTTCGAGAGGCGAGACGTCCAAGCTGTTGACTCTATATGCAGATAATTGTACTCGGACCAAGAATTGCACGAATTCGAAGTCGCCTGATCTGGCGGCAAACCCAAACAAGCTCTCGTGGAAATCCTCCGACCAATCGGAAGTGTGTCCCCTGTCGTAGCAGACGTCGTCAATGTCTTCAGGAAGGACTCCGGTGCTGAGTAATGACGATATGATTGACTCGGCTTTGCTACGTCTGCCAACCAGTAGTAATACCCAGATCTGGGCAGCTTTACTGCGCATGAAGAGCTTTGGCTCTTCGGTTGCGATAGCATATGTCATGCTTATAGCATATGTCATGCTTTCTCGTGCATTGCTGCTCATTCGATCATGATTTGAGCATGGCTGCGTGCTTCTCATTGGCGAGTGTTCCGGAGTAGGCGGGGCTTCAGGGAATGAGAATGGGGGCATGGTTGATTGCGTCCGGACGTTCCTGAAGGGTTGCAGATGAAGGAACTGGGATATCGCACTAGATGTACGAGTAGCAGTCACAAGTGGTGACCCTGATGTCTTCGTGATTGAGCCGAATGCTACCGCCGAAGTGGGATGCTTCTCCGAGAGCAGTTCGAGTGGCATTTCTAAATTTCGATGCCCTCGCAAGAATGTTTGTCGACGGTCGCGCAGTCTCACAATTGGTCTTTCAGAGCAGCCCACAGCTTCATTGGCGGCGCACCGACATGGACTGTCATGAAAGGAAGCTAGAGGGTTTTGCCAGAAGACCCCTCTCGTAATCTCTATGCAATCTGTGTGCCGTCTCCCATACATCCTGGCTATCCGACTGATTCTTTCTGTGGGTGCTATAAGTATGTCCATGCGCACTGGAAGCTTAGCAGAGCTGCGAACCTTGCTCGTTGATAGGATCATTTCAGGAAGCCCAGCTCCTAGGATGTTCACAGAGTCAATAGCATCTGCTATCTTGAGCCATAATGTCGCTGAACTCGTCAGATCTCTGCAACGAGGACGTAGTGTTTGCTGTCCTGAGATAAGATCCAAGCAGCCGATGCCTACAAATTGCTTGGACCATGGTTTCCTCATCTCCCACTGTTTGGTCTCGCAGCTTCTATACCTAGCTCGACGTGCTGCCAATTCGCCCAGCACTTCGAACATCGCGCCAACCTCATCCTCGAACCGCCATCTTTTGGAAATATCGCGCTTGTTGCCGTAGATTACGAGATCACGATTGTCTTCATTAAGGAGAACCTCTTTGCTCGCGGACAAGCTCGGTGCCATGGGATCGGCATGTTTGAACTGTTCGTGTGGTCCAGATCCTTTGTGGCATTGTGGTGTACGTCCTTCAGGGTGTGAAATAGCAGCTCGACTGAGATACAACAATGCATCATCGCCTCCAACAAGCCATGCACGCCGAGTTGTGATGTCGTAGAATATTACATGCATGCTGCCCGCAGTATTGATCATACGCTCATAGAACGGAGTTGGTGCGTGCATTATTCGGCTATCCTTTTGAGCGGGAGTGAATTTTATGGATGTGCCAAAGTATTTCGCGACGTTGACAGTGAGCCCATCAATCGCATAGCCAGATCCAACGACATCGTCTCCAGTATACTCGATGGTATCGAATTTAGTGCTCGCAAAACCTTGACTGCATTAGTCAGAAACATGAGGCAGGGGTTTCAAAGTAAAACTCTTTACCGGTGTTGATTTGCGAACAGGTTGTCCATCCGATGATGTGGCTTGTGGCGGCTTCGAATCCTTGAAAATCAACCTCTGCGAGGTCGCAGACCTGCTCGGCTTCGTTGTGGGATATCCAAGCGAAATTTTCGTCCATGAGATAGTGCCAAACTATGGTCGTGCCAGCGATCTGAGTGGGGACCAGCATGTTGCAGAAACCTTTTAACATCAGTGTGCCATCGTAAACAAGAGCACGGGAGATCTGCGTGAGTTGACCGAAAAGCTCAATGGAAATTTGCAGGCCTCTTATTGACGGCTCCCGAGGCGGCATTGGATACCCTACCGCCACCACTGGATTCCAAAATATTGATTGCCAGCAAGATCCGTTCGCAAGAACCGATTGCTCGGTGCCTTCCATCAGGGATTCGTATCTCGGTTCGGCGTATAGGAAAGCTCGCGACGAATCCTGTGGTGATGGAAGAATTTGTGGGAGACAAGCTTGCAAGAGAGGCTTGCCATTGGCGCTGGATTGACTGGTTCTGCACACAGTGAATAGGAAGCAGAGGATCTCGCAGACTTCCACTACTAGCTCTGTAGTAGTAGCACTCACGCTCCAGGATAGCCATCCGCCTGATAATGAGACAAAGCATGCCAACCCAAAGTCTTCCAGCGCTGGGGACCCATGTCTATCTGGTGCCCCTTCGGAGATCCACGCATCGAGAAAGCGCAGGACGGCATGACCCAAAGCCGGCCATACAAATCCCAGATATTCAAAACAAGTTGCGGCGTACGCTGACACCGAACTTCCTACAATGCACACAACTTCGGCCAGGCTTCCAATTGTAGGTGACTGGAATTGCTCTTTCATGAATGCAGCAGGATCCCAATGCAACTTGAGTAACAGGCGTCCCTCATCGCTAAGGCCGTGCGTGAGTTCCCTCGTGACAATGGATGATGTATCTCCAGTAGATAGCATGGCACATTCACGCCTCAGGCGCGAGATCAACCAGCCATACTCATGGCCATCGAAAAGGAAGCGTTTGACGGCTTCGAGATCTTCTGAGTCGGCATCATATTCCGGCTCTGTCTCGCCGAGATTGCTAAGATCAATGTCCAGCGGTCGGGCTGCAGGAAGGTTTAGATCCTCGAGAGAAACTGAGAACGATGGCCACAAAGCGTCAATCTTGGACTGTAAGTCGACGGCAGTTTGCGTTCTGTCGAACAGTGGCTGTTTGGAGGCCATCATCTCTGCAATATCAGCGCGCTTGCGGCGAATGAATCTGGTGGATGTTCGTTCCACTTCGCAAGTTGCTCGTAGGCGAAGTACTTTTTGGTAGGTCAACAGAGAGCTGCTTATGTCGAGCCGACTCTCACGCGGTATAATCATACCATCCAGATCTCTCAGGACGTTCTGGACAAACCACTCTGTGAGTCGGAGTTTCCTGGTGATGTCAAGGCCAATATCGCTACCACCAGTACAGACACTCTCGGCAACATGGCCAACGCCTGACTGCTTCGAGTCTTTCAGGTGATGAGGAGGGGGCATTTCAGGCCCAGCTGTAGTCGGATCGGTGGGCACGGGTCGATCTCGAGCTGGCCATGCTGTGTAAGTATGTTGCGACGATGAAACGTCGTCGACGGTACTTCCAGATGTGTCACTATCTGGGCTTGACCACGTAGCCTTGTGCTCAGCGTTCAACGGTGCTTCGATGTTTGACTGAGCACCTGCTCGGCTAGAAACATATTCATCCGCTGCTATGTTATTGTCGCGAACTTCCAAGGTGTGACGCTCTTGGGCAGGCTCGCATCCCCCATCCCCTCCGAGGTCTTGATCGATCGCAGTGTGCGACAGTTCCGTGCCGCGCGGGTTCGGGGTAATCGTGCGACCTGCCAACTCTTCTGGTGGACCCTTCATGCTTTCCAATGGGCGGAGTGTGAGATCGTTCCGAGAATAACCCGTTCCATCATGCTGCGGAGTAGTGGATCTGGGCTCTGATCTGTCGTTTGTTGCGGAAAGTGTTTGTTTGTGTTCCATTGGCGTGGGTTCTTCGCTGTCACTGGTACTCGCCCTTCTCCCTATTTCATCGGTGCTCACAGTAAACGCTGGTGGGGACATGGCACGGACGTCGCTCATCGCACTCTTTGCTTTCAAATTATTCTTTGCAGGCGCTCTTTTGTCCACATCTGGCGCTGGCCCATCGCGACCAAGGTTCTTACAGTACAGGCATTTGTGATGGCCTTCGAGGGGACATCGTTTCAAATGGTGTAAGTTCGCTTGCCCGCACTGGCAACATCCCCTAGCTCATTTGAGATATTTGCTCACTCTGAGGAACAGGGTATGATGGACGTACCAAGTGCCCGGGACTCGTCCCATTGTGGCTGCTACACAGCGGTGTTAGCCGCTGCAAGATGAGTTTCCTGGCGCATATTGGTAGGCGCCGCCCGAAAATGGCAATGTTAAAATATCGCGACGTTGTGCCACAGAGGACATAGAGGATATAGAGGAGAGGATATAGAGGATGTCAGCCAGGTATGCGGTTGACAGCTTGTCTGTGTAGCGAGGCTGCGCTGGACCAGGCGGACGAACGTGGCGAGATGTTACTGGCTGCTGCGAGCTGTGCATTTGTGTGTAGTTAGCCGCGTACAGACGAGGCGCAAAGCGAGCTGAAGGTGCAAAGCGAGGCCGTAGTGGATCTTGAGCTCCCAAAGATGATTCTGCCCACTTTTCCGCAAAGCAAGAGCTCTCCGCATCCATTTTGTCGGTGTGTCGCTATCGTCTGAAAGACAGCAGGCAGTCAGTCAGCAGATGGAAGGCGTTTCCTTTCTTGGGCAAGTGGAACATGCACTTGCAATGGTACATGGCGCCTTTCGTCGAGGCCATGCACGACGACACTGTGACCACATCAAGCGGCTCGCACCCTTGCAATGTACCTTTGTTTGGTCATGTTTTCGAATGTCGTTGCACTCACGTGTAATGCTCGGGGGATATCTGGGCAATTCCTGGTTTGTCTGTGCTTCGCTCCACCGATGCCAGCCGAAAGTCGGAGGCAGACCCTGCATTGGATCGCCGGTGGGATGGATCTCCATTGCCTGTGAAAAATTAAGTGGGGTGTGACTGACAAGCCATTATTGTACTTCTTCACCCCCAAGCCTTCTACTTGAACCTCACCTTTTACTCCTCACCTTCTCTTATACCCTCCTCACTATACACCCTACACATCACAAGACACACACACGCAATGTCTTCCTACGCCCTACCCCAGTCCCACAGGGACCTCATGGAGAAGTCTCTCGTCGAGACCGACACCGAGATCGCCGACATCATGAAGGACGAGATCAAGCGCCAGCGCGAGTCCATCCTCCTCATTGCCTCCGAGAACGTCACCTCGCGCGCCGTCTTCGACGCCCTGGGCAGCGCCATGTGCAACAAGTACAGCGAGGGATACCCCGGTGCCCGCTACTACGGCGGCAACGAGCACATCGACCGTGTTGAGCTCGCCTGCCAGCGCCGCGCCCTCGAGACCTTCAGACTCGACTCTGAGAAGTGGGGTGTCAACGTGCAGTGCCTTTCTGGCTCTCCCGCCAACCTCCAGGTCTACCAGGCCGTCATGAGGCCTCACGAGCGCATCATGGGTCTTGACCTGCCCCACGGTGGCCACTTGTCCCACGGCTACCAGACCCCGACCAAGAAGATCTCTGCTGTTTCCACCTACTTCGAGACCTTCCCCTACCGCGTCAACCTCGAGACTGGCATCATCGACTACGACCAGCTCGAGCAGAACGCCCTCATGTACCGCCCCAAGGTCCTTGTTGCCGGTACCTCTGCCTACTGCCGTGAGATCGACTACGCTCGCATGCGCAAGATCGCCGACGCTGTTGGCTGCTACCTCATGGTCGACATGGCTCACATTTCCGGTCTCATCGCCGCCGGCGTCAACAAGTCGCCTTTCGAGTACGCCGACATTGTCACCACCACCACCCACAAGTCTCTCCGTGGCCCCCGTGGTGCCATGATCTTCTTCCGCAAGGGTGTCCGCAAGACCGAGATGAAGCAGGGCAAGGAGGTCCAGACCCTCTACGATCTTGAGGGCCCTATCAACTTCTCCGTCTTCCCCGGCCACCAGGGTGGTCCCCACAACCACACCATCACTGCCCTCGCCGTCGCCCTCAAGCAGGCCCAGAGCCCCGAGTTCCTCGCCTACCAGCAGCAGGTCATCAAGAACGCCAAGCAGCTTGAGAACAGCTTCAAGGAGAAGGGATACCGCCTCGTGACCGACGGCACCGACAACCACATGGTCTTGCTCGACCTGAAGCCCATCACCAACCCCTCGCTTGACGGTGCCCGTGTCGAGTTCGTCCTCGAGAACGTCAACATTGCATGCAACAAGAACACCACCCCTGGTGACAAGAGCGCTCTTACTCCCATGGGTATCCGCATTGGCGCTCCCGCCATGACCTCCCGTGGTCTCGGTGAGGCCGACTTCGCCCAGATCGCCGGCTACATCGACCGCTGCATCAAGCTCGCCCAGAAGGTCCAGAGCGAGCTTCCCAAGGAGGCCAACAAGCAGAAGGACTTCAAGGCCAAGATCGCCTCTGGCGAGGTTGAGGAGATCAAGGCTCTCAAGGCCGAGATCGCTGCCTGGGCCGGCACCTTCCCTCTCCCCATCTAAGCGACGATCTGTCTAGCTGGAGAAAGAGAAATTTGACAAGACGAAGCATTATACCAGGCGTTACACGGGACACGAAAATCAGGACGTTATTCAACAACGACATATGAGCGATGGTGTTGGGTTACAAAAATCCTCCAGGAATGGAGGTTCATTATGTTTTGTCATGACCAAACAAGGAAAGCAATGAGAGGAAAAGGGATCTCTTTTGTATGTCATGTGTGTGTGTATTAGAGAGATGATCCGGCGTCAACCTGCCGGGCTCTTTTGTCTTAGTTAGAAAAAACTAGTTAGGAAATTGGAATGCATCCATTGTGATGGCTTTACCATTTGATCAAGTACAGCCTTAGCGTTAGATTCTAGCGGCATGTGATCACGACTGATTTACTTGAACATATCAACATGTCGCCTTGAGTATATAAGAATTGCACATATGTATAGCGTAATGTGCATGTGGTCAAACCGCTCGTTCCATCCAAGCGACGTCATGCTCCCCTCGACTTTCACATGCCAAACTCTCGCATCAAGCAACCCAAAGCCACGGGTTCCGTCTTTCACCACCCAAACCCAACATGCTCCTCCTCTCATGCCAAATCCTTCGACTCTCCGTCCTACCGATCTCTACATCACGAGCCTTCGCCTCAAAACGCGGCCCAGCAGACTACTCAGACGAAGACATCTCCGCCGCGCGCCAATGGCTCGCAAACTTGAACCCAGATACCATCCCACGCAGCCTGTCTGAAGTCACTTTCTCGCGCTCTTCGGGGCCGGGGGGGCAGAATGTGAATAAGTAAGCACGAGTATCATATTCGCACGCTGGGACAATGCATCGCTTTCTCCGCCCCGCTCTGCTCACTTCGTCCACCTGCTCCTCTTCGACGCTCATATCCTCGCTAACACTCGTCGTAGAGTTTCCTCCAAAGCAACCCTGCGCCTCCTGACCTCCTCTCTCCTCCCTCTCCTCCCACCCATCTTCCATCCCGCCATTCTCGCCTCCCGCTACCATGCGCCCAAGTCCGACGCTCTCATAATTCAAGCCGATGACGCGCGTAAACAGTCAGATAACGCCAACGCTTGTTTTCGAAAACTTCACAATTTGTTGCTCGAGATTGGGAGAGAAACGGTGCCGAACGAGACTGCGCCGGGGCAGGCGGAGAGGGTGGAGAGGTTGCAGAAGGCTGAGGCGGCTGGGCGGAGGAAGTTGAAGGAGAAGTTGAGTAGTAAGAAGAGTGCTAGGAGGGGAGGGAGGAGTGATGATTGAATGCCGCCCGGAACCCCGAAATGGGATTTCATTTCGAGTCGATTGAGGCTCCATCCGACGCAAGGTGCATCGAGAGGCCAGATCTCGGAGCGCAGCAGACGCCCACAAAGAGAAGCCTCAAGCTGCGGTACTGTTACCTCCCACATGAAGCAGCTATACAGGCTGGCTTCCATGTGGTTTTGCCGGTTCCCTAGACATGAGCGAACAGAAGGCCATGTGTATGCGCCATTGCGTCGTACATTCAAGATCGGGCCGGAAGCTATTGCTTCGAAGAAGCGAACCATGCATCGATTGGATAGGCCAACGCCGTCTTTTGCTGTGTTACCTCCAGAGACTCGAGCAATATGGTTCGGCCAGCATCAAGATCGAGACCTTGGCGATGTTGCGCCGTAGTCTACGCTTCCAATTGCATTATATAGAACCATATACAAGTTTATTATGTCTATGACAGCTCTCAATATCCCGCTCAGCAGTTTGAACACAGCAAAACCTTGAACACTTTCCCGGCAAAAAGGACACAACGTTCTTCAATCTCGCGACAGCATCCATGACAAAACCGGTAAAAAGAAAAAAGTAATGAGGAACATCTGTTACAAACCCCCGGAATCGAACCGGGAACCTTCTGTGCTGCCATCAGAGCTAATGTTGCAACTGTTGTTAGACAGAAATCATAACCGCTAGACCAGGCTTGCTAGTTACAACTTGTCGTTGTATGATGAAGACTACAGGCTAAAACTGTATATAGAGCTTGATTCATTCTGAGCTCTTGAACATCTCGCTCCGCTGGCAGCGTCAACCCTTCACATCTGATTTCAATTTCAAGCCCGCATCCAATCCGAACGCAAGTTTGCCTCACTCGAGCGAAACCACGAACTAAAACAAGAAACAGAATGACAGAACAACTCAAGCTCGGGTATGCAGGAAGATCCTCACTTCGGCGCTCATGCAAAAATCAGCTCTCTGACCGTCTTTCAACAGCAAAGACGCCGAAACAAACGCCCGGGGAATCCCATATGCGCCCTTTGTCGAACGAGTCGAAGACTATGTGACTACCCGCGCCGACGTGGAGAAGACGCTGCAGAGCTTCCAGGAGATGATTTCGTATGTTTGTTTTCGCCCTGCCATTTTTCTTCGATTTATCTTCACCGCGTTGAGGAGAATCGAATGGCTAGAAAAATGCACTGCTCATCCTCTCTTGTGCTTACTTACTGACCCTTTCACAGAAAATACCAATTCATGGAGTCAAGCACACAAAAGCGCGCGCTGGGCCTCAAAGACAAGATCCCGGACATTCGCAAGACGCTGGAGACGGTGCAGTTTTTGAAGTCGAGAGATGTACGTTGGTTTCTTATTACTCCCATGCGCCTGGCAGCATTTCCGAGCGCCACATCTTACCGAGTCGCGAACCTAAGCAGCTTGCACATTCCACACGTTGTCTGACAAATCTCACAATAGGACGACGCCGAGCCCCTCGAGACCTCCTTCGAGCTCAACGACACCCTTTTCGCCAAAGCGAACATCGAGAAAGTCAACGAAGTCTACCTTTGGTTGGGCGTATGTCTAACTCATGCCTCCTCCCAATCTCCACTCCAAAAACCATCACTGACCTTTACTTTCCCTCCAAACAGGCCAACGTAATGCTCTCCTATCCGATCCCCGAAGCCGAAGAACTCCTCACAAGCAAGCTGAGCGCCGCCGAGCAGAGCCTGAGCAACTGCGAAGAAGACCTAGATTTCCTGCGCGAGCAAGTGACGGTGCGTTTTTGCGAAATTCTCTTACCCCCCAATGCTTCTACGTCTTGAACAAAACTGATCAAATCTCCTCCAGACCATGGAAGTTGCCACAGCGCGCGTGTACAACTGGGACATCGGGCAGAAGCGCAAGGAGGAGAAGGAGGGCGTTTCCTCTTCGAGCACTCAGTAGCGGCTAATGTCAGAGTGAAAAAGAAGCACAACGCGAGAAGGGAAAAAGATCAGCGCTAGTGCTTACGGTAGATGATGTGAACCGAAAAAGAAAAAAGACAACGAAAGGCTCACACCCCGTGAACATGAATAGCTATCTGTGGGAGTGACATTGCGAGTTCGTGAAAGGAGGCTTCGAGCCAGATCGGCAGTGGTAGCATGTCACTCAGAGCGAAGATAGGATCAGAACAATCAACGTGAGACTTTCTATTTTCATTATAATCCGGGAGCAACGACACCAAAAGCTCTCTGTCTCTACCCAAAGAGCAGGGGCGCTGTGACGGGAATCTCCAGTGACAACGAGAACAGCATGATAGTAGCCTTGGTATATGTACAAGTTGAAAAGGAAAAGAAAGAACAAAGTAATATTCTCGGTTGGAAAGACATAGGAAACCAACCTGGCAAAGACAGCAAAGCAAGCAAGCAACCTTGGTATCCAAACGTCCGTTAAAAGAATCAAAAGTCCAGTGCAGAGAAGTTGCACGAAGGAAAGTGAGAGATTGAGGTAGAGTAACGCAGGAAGGCCTCCTTCCTCCTACCTTCTCTGAGAGTATTCTCCTTCCATCCATACACTCCCTGCTTCCTGGAACTGCCAGGGCAGCCAACAGTAGACCGACGCCTAGTCGAGTGCGATCACCTCTTGCTCAGCAGCAGGCTTGGACTTTGATTCTGCGGCAAGATTTGCAGTTGAAGGTTCCGCATCACTCTCAAAGTTCCGCACGACCTTGTCGATTCTCTCCAACGCAGCCCCAATACCATTAACATCCGCGGCCAGCCCACTGTTGAGACCAAGGCAATGTTCGTCGTTCTTGCTCCAGAGCTCGCGAAGAGATTTGAGTAAATCTTCCGGCAGGCTCTCAGCGTTTGCCTTGGTACGTTCCTGCTCGACATGCCAGCGGGCGACTCGTTTGCCGTCTTCGACCTTGGATTTCGTCCGGATTTGGAATGTGATTTGCGGGAATGGAGCCTTGTATTTGAGGCTGTACCAGGAGATGGAGCGGACGTGAAGGATCAGTGATTGCCTGTTGTTGTGGCTGGACTGCAGGTGCTCGACGGTGCGGAGGACTGGAAGGCTGAGGTGTAGGATGCTGACTGTTTCGGTGAAAGCATGTTCGCTGTTGATGTTGTTGAAACTCTGTGCAAGCAAGGGCTTGATGAGGATGTGCGGGTTGGTCTCTGGAGGCTCGAGGCGGAGTTTGATGGGTTGTTTGCTGTCGGGAGAAAATGCTAGGTGTGCGCTTAGGGTGTGATCGGGGCCATAGGAAAAGACAAGCCGTGTGAGGCTTGCGACTTCGCACTTTGCGTTGTAGCGCTTTAGTACTGTCAAGCAGTGGTTTAGACGCTTGATGGCAGATAGCTTGTGTCGGATCTGCTCGACAAATGGCACACCGAATGGCGTTCGTAGTCTGACCGCCAATGCACCAGTGTCATTCATGGCCAGATCGCGGTCGCGGCTGTCCTGGCTGAGGTGTGTTCGTAGCTCTTTGAAAGAGTCCTTTGCCACAGTCAAGCGTAGATCATGCCGTGTGAACAGTACACTGGCTTCTTTGTCAGAGACGATCTTGTCATCGCTGTGATGGGTAAGCCGGACGAGCTCTTGCGCCCACGGCCTCCATTTCCGGTCCCGTGAGGGGTTCATCAGTTTGGAAAACTGGAGGAACATCGCCGGCGTTCTCTTCTGACTCGTGCTATGATTATGTTCGATTAGCAAAAGCTTCTCGAAATCATGCGGTATCTTCAACTGGTCGAGCTGCATCGACAATGCCGTGTACGATACCTCTGCCAGTGCAGCCTTCTCAATTTGTAGCAATAAACTTCGTGATGGGACTGCATCAGCGGTAAGTGGCATTCGCAGTCGTTTCGCGTTCGTAACAGTTTTGTGTCGCGTGCCCTCAACTCCTTTGAGCTGAACGATCCACCATCGACTGCCTCCAAGCCCAACGGTAATTGCAATGGCCCAAGATTCGCCCCATGCTTGACTAGGGACGAACAGCTTCATTTGACGCAGATCTTGGCCGAACAAAGTTCTGTAGTTGTCCTGGCGTGCGAGATCGCGGACCGGCCGCCAAGCTAGTGTTGCTGCATGCTTTTCCGCGAGTTCGACCGCAGTCGCGCACAGCATTGACGCAAGCTGATTCGGGATGTCCGCTGTAGGGTCGGTGTTTAGATGCTGGCGTATGCGTCTGGTAGCCGGTGTACTAGGCGAGATCGATAATTGTCCGGTGACAGGCTCGATGGAGCAAATAACAGGTTCTCGTAGTGAAGGTAGTTGCATTATTAATTTGCAATCGTACGGCTCGGAGTCTGAGGTCCTGAGTTCTGTCAAAAAGCCAGAGTTTCCAGGTGCAAGCGTTTCCAAGTCATGTTGTACATGTCGCAAAAGTAAGGAGGTATGTCGAGCGATGAGTTCCAACAGGATCGCCTCGAGACTGATGCAATGCCAGTCGATATTCAATTCAGGATCCTGCACCTCGACGCCACGTCGGAACAAACGCATAGAGATGACGGGGACAGTCTTCTGGGTGGGCTTGGTGTTTTTCGTCCTCCCACTGCCAATGCCAAGCTCTATCCAAGACTTTCGCCCAGGTCGACCAGTCCAGTAACTCAAGATTAATATCCGTCGTACCCTTTCGATACGTATGCATTCGAACCACTTCCCGCGTACAAGGTCGCGCAGCTGGTCGTGCAATATGTTGAGCTTATGTGTCAAGACGAAATTGTGCAAGACGTCGTAGCATCCTCCCAGCCCATTGGCAGCCATGGATCTGTTGATTTCCACCTCGCAGACGTTCCGGATCTGTTGAATCATCTCGCTCGGGGCTGGCGTGAAGAGAAATCGCAGGTCGATAAAGAAGAAGGAGCTCTCAGGGTCTTCATCTGCTACAGCAAGATCTACCTCGAATTCGCCTGGTACCCGGAAGGTAGCGCGTCCATCGGCGATTGTGTAGTCGTTGAAATGTGCTGGGAGCTCCTCGTGCAGACTCAGACGAGTGGCTAGAGTCACGTTCATGTCTTTCAATGTACGCAAAAGCTCCTTTGCAGTCATTTTGGGTAGCTTTATGTAACCGAAATCTGGAAGGCCTTGAAACTTTCCAGTGCCCAAGAGTTCCAATGCGCCTTCAATGTTTGGATTCGGCATCTTAGCCTGGTTCATGGCCAGTTTCATTTCACCTACGGCCGAGGTTGCTCCGACATGACAAGCGTTCAGCTTCCCAAGATGGGCGTTTACATCGATGATACCGGCGAAAGCGTCTGCATCCTTGGCCCAATCGCTGATAACGAGCGCCTTCATAAAGCGTTCGCGCTGTGTTGAGGCAAATTGCATGAGCTGACGCTTCTTGGCCAAGCTTACAGCATCGTTATCTTGCTCAAACATAGCACCATTGGCTCCAGATCCTTGCTCTGGCACGTGTTGCTCCGACATTTTCTTGAGCACTTCGTCAAGTTCAGTCCAGCATTTCTCCGCAGTCCGTACCATGAGTTTCCCAAGGGATTTGTTCTCCGGTCCATCGCGCCATGACTGATCCAAAGGTGGCGGTGGCCCAAGTGGTAACCCTGGTGCTGATTGTGTCGAGTTGATTCCATTAGAGGTGCTGCTGTGTGCGATGCCGTTCGGCAACTCTCCGTTAGGAGCGCTCACAGCCGGTCCGTTGGTGTGTGCTTGACCGACTGGTGCGACCGCAGGAGAGCCTGCTGCTTCTGATACATGGCTGCGGTCTCTCTTGAGGTCTAGCGAACCTGCTGTGTTGCTTTGATCTTCCATGTTCAGCCTGCCGGGCATCGTCTCACCATGCCCGGCGCGCTCTCCTTCCGCCGTCGTCCCGCCTGGCGCCGCGCCTGTGACGGCGTTTCTGGGTTGCGGCGCGCGAATTGACTGTTTTATGGCTCAAGGGCCTGATAGCATTTCCTCGGGAAGTTCTGAGCGGGCAGGCGTCGCACGAGAGGTAGGCTGAAGGGAAGGATCCAAGATGGCGAGTTGATGCTCGGGATTTAGATGCGACGGTAAGACTGTCGAAGAGCGCGCAGTGGGATTGGAAGCGCTGCCGGGGCTGCAATGTTGTGCAGCAAGAGGGTGCCACGAGACGTCGCGTCGCACTAAAGGTGGATGGGTGGTTGTCGCAAGCTGAGTGTCTCTTCCGGGCAGGCGACGTGGAAGCGTTGATCGGGAGGCGAGCGTGTGTTGTGGTGAAGAGTCGATGGTGTGTGGTTGCATGCGCAGACTGCTGGCGATGCACAACGCTGAGGCTTGAGCAGCGGCGCAGAGTGGAGTCTCGCTCGTGGGTGCTTGGTGGAATGCGGCAGGCGAAAGAACGTTAAGTTACCGTCGGCCGTCCCGGCGCCTTGTCTCCACTATGGCCGATCTCCTCCCATCACTGCCCTCTGATTTAACATGACATCTTGTGATACACTTCTCTTCTCTCTCACCCCGCTGCATATGATGGCAGCATGCATTCTTACCACAGTTTTTCATCAGAGGCACAACAATCGGCTTCTTTGTCGGAAGCGTCTTTGCTGGCAGCCCATTTCGTCCATACCTAGCTTATTGTTTCCCTGGTTATCACTGTTTGTCCCTGATTATCACAACCTACCAAAATCAGCATGCGCATGTCAGAATCAAAGGCGTTCATCTACGAATCTCCCGCTAGCCCTTGAAGACGAACAGTAGAACACAACATCACCTCCCCGGCAATCACAAGACACCATCTGCGCACGAGGTACAGAATATAGTAGGGTGGATCACGCGTTGCCCGACTAACCACATCCTCATTACCTCCTAACCGGGCTATCTCTTATCGCCAACGCCTCCCATGACCCAGCGTGTCTACCATCTCACAAGAACCCCAAAACCCACACTATATACCGTATACCATAGAGCACGCCCTCTGGGCTTATGTATTATTCCATACACTCCTCCAATCCAATCAGAATGCGCCCTCATCCTTGAGCAAACGCCAGGGTTCGCAGCAGCCGCGCTGATCATGCCGATGAGACATCCTCACCTCCAGCCACCAACCTCCCTCCGCCAGCAGTCTTCCTTTGCGCAATTTTCCACGCGCAGCAACGAAGCTGATGACGAGCGGTCCGACGCGACTTCTACATCTTCGCTCATGAGTCCTACAGGTGATAGCGACGAGGAGTCGCCTCCTCCTTCCTATGATGGCGAGGATACACGGCCAACATCCCGACAGGAGCTTGCGGGCTTCTACGCCTATTCCTTCGCCGCTGAAGTCTTTGTTCTTTGTGGCCTAGGTGCTTTCATCCCTATTACCCTCGAAGACCTGGCGCGAGCTTCTCCCAGCGCAGTTCTCGCCAGTGATCCGACAAAATCATGCAAGACGAAACTCGAAATCCCCGAGATGGCAGCAACCCTTCTGGCGCACAATACTGATGGCAGGAAACACGCCAACAACCAATGCGTCTTCAATCTCCTCGGACTGGAAGTCAACACAGCCAGCTTCGCCATGTACACCTTCAGTATCAGCGTTCTTATCCAGGCTCTTGTGGTAGTGACAATGTCTGGAGCTGCGGATCATGGCAGGTTTCGGAAGACCATGTTGTTGGCCTTCGCCATTGTCGGCGCCGTCGCTACTATGCTCTACCTGCCCATCACGCCCAATACTTACTTACTTGGGAGCTTGTGGGCTATCATCGGAAACGTCTGCTTCGGTGCTAGCTTTGTTCTTCTCAACTCGTTCTTGCCATTGCTAGTAAGACACCATCCTAAAGTGCTACATCGTCGTGGCAGCAGGGCCTCAGTGGCGCGAAGTGGCAATGAGGTAAGCATGTTCATTTGTCACTTATGCATCGAAGGCGGCATTGCTATGATCTGGGAGACGTCGCACTTACGATGAATGTCCATCAAGTGCAATTTCATTATATATTCCACTCCACGGTAGCACCACTGATTGCGTCGATAGTCTCCCGACCAGAACGACGAAAGAAGCGCCGCGAACTCCACGACACCCCTCCTTGAGCGCGCAGAACAAACAGAGCCATATCCTTCATCAAGGGCAACCCCTCTGGACGACATGCAACTCTCCACCAAAATCTCCTCCTATGGCGTCGGCATCGGCTACAGCGCAGCCGTTGTAGTCCAAATGCTCGCAATCGTCATCCTCAAATCGACCAAAGCCAATCTCTTCTCCCTCAAACTCGTCCTCTTTGTAATCGGCCTCTGGTGGCTCCTCTTCACCATCCCCGCAGCCTTCTGGCTCCGCCCACGCCCCGGACCACCTCTATCCTACGGCAAAACCGGCTCTAAACAGACCTGGCTCGGCTACGTGACCTACTCCTGGTCGAACCTAGGCCGCACCGTCCTCCGCGCCCGCCGCCTCAAAGACGTCCTCCTCTTCCTAGCAGCCTGGTTCATGATCTCCGACGCCGTAGCAACAGTCAGCGGAACAGCGATCCTCTTCGCCAAAACCACCCTCGGGATGGAAGCCTCTGCCCTAGCACTCATAAATGTCATAGTGACCCTCTCCGGCATCATCGGCGCTTTCACCTGGAGCAAAGTAAGCCGCATGATGCGCCTGACTCCAAGTCAAACGATCCTCACCTGCATCTGCATCTTCGAACTCATCCCCGTCTACGGCCTGCTCGGCTACGTCCCCGCCATCCGCCGCTTCGGCACTTTCGGCCTGCAGCAGCAATGGGAAATGTACCCTCTCGGAGCCGTCTACGGGCTCGTTCTCGGCGGTATAGGCGCCTACTGCCGCGCTCTCTACGGCGAATTGATCCCGCCCGGCAGCGAAGCAGCATTCTACGCCCTCTACGCCATCACAGACAAAGGAAGTAGCGTCTTTGGTCCTGCGATCGTGGGAGCCATCACGGATGCTGCAGGCGACATTCGACCTGCATTCTGGTTCCTGGCAGTTTTGATCGGGTTACCGATTCCGCTTATGTTCCTTGTAGACGTTGAGAGGGGAAAGAGGGAAGGCGCCGCTTTGGCGAGAGAGGGATTAGCGGTGGTAGAGGCTTTCGAGAATGGTAGTGTTGGAGCGAGCGACGATGACGGGGACGGGCTAGAAACGCCTCGAGATGAAGCGCGCAGGCGCTTGGAGTGATGTGTACATGTATGAATGTGTTGTAGATCTTTCATTGTACACGAGGGAAAATTTTCCAATAGCACACACAGACACACACAGACAGCCATAAAGACTACATACCGTACATTCCATCAAATCCTCTTAGGATCAGCAAAAAGTGGCTTGCTAGACCAAGAACATACATACTGTTCAAATTCCGGTTCCTTTCCAACGCAGCTAGCCTCCGTACTGCATGCATCTACATACGCAAGCTGTTCCTCACTACCAGCTTAGCACCGCTCATCTCACTAGCCACGGCCAAGCACGCTCACCAAAAGAAAAAGAAAAGAGGGAAAAAAAAAAAAAAGAAAAAAAAAAAAAAAAAAACACTCAAGACGTCCATATCGTATGCAAGAATATATCCATATCATTGTATATGGGATGTCAGTTAGAAACTAATTTGAAAGAGTCCAGTCCTTATACGCAGGGCTGCAACCCCAACCCTAACCCTCTCCAACGCAACACCTTGACATCCATCGCACTAATATGTTGACTTTAGAGACAGGTGAAAGCTGATTGACGCGACAAGCACGCCGTCGTCCTAGCCCGTAAGGCGAGGTAGTCTTATAAAGAATTGAGCACGATTCGCTAAGCCACGCGGTGGGATCAGCGAAAGACTGTAAGTATGTCTGGCACTTTCTACACGGCCCCAAGTGGTTTGACAATTGTATTGGCTTTTCTTTGGGACGAAATGCGATTTCAATGCGACATATATCATTCTTGCCACCTTTTAACCAAAAAGGCAGATGCTTTCTTTCGATTCATTGTATCTTAACCCCTGACATCCCGCGACGCGTCGCACACGCCTTTTGGAAGACCATCTTTCCAGCAATCCGCGGCGTAACAATAAGGGAGTCATAAAAAAAAATGAGGAACTAACATTAACATGATAGCATTTGCAGCAAAAAACAGCACACCGTTTCAAACGACGATGCTCATCTAAAGCTCGTCGTGAGTGTCAGTGGGCTCATCCTCATCGACAACAGCCTCCTTAACAGCCTCAGCAGCCTTCTTGACCTGCTCCTTGACGCTATCAGAAGCGGCGGCAGCCTGCTGGGGCATGCCGTCGGTCTCGACGCCCTCAGCGCTGGCCTCAGCGGCGGCGACCTTGTGGCTGCCGTTCTCCTTGACGAACTCGGCGAGGGCCTCGACGGAGCGGGCGCCGCTGTACTCGATGGGCTCGTCCTTGGCGCCGGCCTTGAAGAGCTTGATGGTGGGGAAGCCGGAGATGTCGTCGGGGACGTCGTTGGCGGTGGCGTCGATCTTGCCGATGACGACCTTGTCGGAGGAAGCGTAGAGCTCGGCGAGCTCGTCATACTTGGGGGCGAGGGCCTTGCAGTGTCCGCACCAGGGGGCGTAGAACTCAAGGAGGACGTCCTTGTCGTTGTCGATGACGAGGTCCTGGTAGCTCTTGGCAACGATGACGGTGGCACCGGCCTCCTGCTTCTCGGGGATGGGCTCGGACTTGATGCTGGGCTCGATCTTGCCAGCAACGAACTCCTCAAGGAAAGAGCCGATAGCCTTCTCGGTGATGTCCTTGGCGGAACCCTGCTTGGTGAAGGGGAACTTCTGGTTCTTGGAGATGTCCTGGATGGCGAAGGCGGGCCAGGTGCCGACCTCGAGGTTCAGGTTGGAAGCGTGCTGGCCGAAGGCGGCAGCGTCGATGGTAGCGAAGTTGACCTTGCCGCGGTGCTTCTCAGCGACGGGCTTGAGGTCGGCGGCGAACTTCTCGCGCTCCTCGGGGGTCTCGGCGAAGATGTAGGCGAGGGGAAGGCCGGACTGTGATGAATATTAGCGCGAATTTACGTTGTCTTGCCCTTCAACTGAATACTCACGGCCATGTAGCCGGCGTAGGTCTCGGGGCCGACCTCGCCAATCAGGGGAGTGGAGGCGGTCTTAGCGAACTCAGAGATAGCCTCGGAAGTGAAGCCGTCCTCGAAAGTGCTCTTGCCCTCGTCGAACTGCTTGTAAAGAACAATGGCGGGCTGCTTCACGCCCTCAGCCTTAGCCAGAGTCTCGTCGGAAGTCGCGCCGAAAAGGAAAGAGTCCCTGAGCTCCTCAGCGACAGCGGTGTAGGTAGCGTTGCTCGACTTGTCGTCGGCGGCGAAGTAGCCAACGAGGACGACCTTGTCGGCGGTCTTGAACTCCTCGAGCGAGTCGCCGCTCTCGAGCAGCGAAACGGGAGGAAGGCTCTGCTTGGTCATGTAGGAGACGATGGCGGCGGCCTTGCGGGGGCCCTGGTAGGCCTGGACGTTGTCGACGCCGCGGAAGACCTTGAGAGTCGGGTATCCCTCCACGCCGTAGCTCTGGCACAGCTCCTGCTGCTCGGTGCAGTCGACCTTGGCGAGCGCAATGTCCTTGTCCTTGAGCTCAGTAGCGGCCTCCTCGTACTCGGGAGCGAGGGCCTTGCAGTGACCGCACCAGGGAGCGAAGACTGGGAAGGAGTCAGCATTGTCTGTTGGTAGTGGTAATGGGGATGCGACTCACACTCGGCGAGGACGAGGTCGTTGTCCTTGACGAAACCATCAAAGGTGTCCTTGGTGAGATCGTGCACATCGCTGGCGGTAGCGAGAGCCGCGAGGGCGGCGAGACCGAATGAGTACTTCATTGCGAATAATATGAGGGCCGTAGCAGATGCGCTGTTGCCTCAATGTGTTGTATATGCAAGAAGATCAACTCCTCGCTGTGACAGTAAGTGAAGTCGTGGGTGGACGGGGAAGAGAGATGGTGGAAGAGGACAGGTGCTGGCTGATGATAAAGCGAGGAGCTGCACCGCTCAGGGTCCGAAGTTTGGGACAGCTGGTGTCAACTGCAACTTTTTGGCGGGCACGCGAGTAGTGAATGCGCCCTGTCTCAGAGCAGCCTCCTGATTCCACAATAATCCCTCCACCTAGCCATTCCTGAGCCGGACTTCCCATTAAGCATGCGCTGCTATAAGGAGCCGCCGGAGTGCACGCCTCCGTACCAACGCCTCTGAGAAACGGCCTAATGCATCCTGCGCGCTTGAGTCGGCACTCGACTTCCGCCTACCACCTGCAGACAACTGTCCCTTTGATCGTCAGGGCGAGTGATCTGGCCTTGTTTCTGTACCATGGATTGATAATACATACATCCCATACCGCCACTCAGCACATGTGCATTCACTGATCTCTCCTACACGTCTTCCAGCATCACATATACCAACACGGCATGCTCGAATACTACGTCATCTGTATCATCTCAGACCGTGCGCACCGTAGCGAACAGACACCAACACCGTTCTATTCACGGCCAATCCAGTTCCTCGCGTGTCGAAGCTTCGAAGGATTACCACGACGCCTCTCCGTCAACCAACCTTTTGTATCCTTGTCAGCAAAACAGTAATCATCTCTCATTCTCGAGTACATGCATATCCATAATAATCTCACCGCCATGCGACTTGCGGCTCCCTGATTTCATGTGGTGGCAATGCTGAGAAATAAGGAAAAGAAGCCGGAAGCGGCCTCGATTACACTACGCTCATGTCACTGAGATCACTCAGAACCATTGAAAAAAATGCGAAAGACGGCACGAGAAGTCTCAGAGCGATCAACTTTTTTGTTTGTTCTTTTCCACAGCTGAGTTCCATATCATCCCAGCCTCAGTGATCAAGGCTCTCGCTTCACTTACACATGCCTTCGTCTCTCACAAAAATCCCTTGTCTCCCCACCCAGTTCCCTCAGCATCACAACCTCCATCCCCGTCCCCTCGCCCTCCCCGCCTCCTGCCTAACCGCCAAATCAGCAATAACCTCCTCACTCCCACCTCCCACAACCATCATCCTCAAATCCCTCGAAATCTGCTCCACCACATTGCCCCTCTGATACCCTCTGCCGCCAAAAACCTGCTGCGCCTCCCGACTCGCCTCCTCCAACATCCTCCCACCCTGCACCTTCGCAAGCGCAATCCGGCCCGCAATATCAACATCCTGCCATCCCCTCGGAGAAGCCTGGACAGCATAGGCGATTTGCTCAAGCCAAGCCCAGTGTGCTTCGATCTGGCGCGCGAGGGCGGCGAATTTGGAGGAGATGATTTGGTTGGCGAGGAGGGGTTTTCCGAACGTCTCGCGCGTGGAAGCGTATGTGAGGGCGTGGGAGAGGCAGGTGCGCGACTTGCGATTACAGCCTACGGCCATGATGTAGCGCTCGCGGTTGAAATTGGTCATGATGATCTTGAAGCCTGCGCCCTCGGCGCCTAGACGATTGGAAACAGGCACGCGGACGGAGTCGAGATCGACGAGCGAGGCGCCGCCGGCGTTCTGGCCGCTGTTGGAGATGCGGGTGATTGTGACGCCTGGAACGGACATGGGGATGACGAGGACGGAGAGGCCTGCTGCTCCCGGGCCAGAGGTGCGGACAGCGGTCGTCATGTGTGTTGCCCAAGGGGCGCCGGTGATCCATTTCTTGGAGCCGTTAACGATGTAGTGCGATCCGTCCTCTGTCAGGATTGCGGTAGTACGGATGTTCGCTACGTCTGAACCGCCAGAAGGTTCAGTGATACCCAGACAGAAACTCGTGGTGAAATCAAATAGGCCGGGCAACCAGGCTTGCTTTTGCTCTTCTGTCCCGTAATGTAGCACTGGTGGGATACCGATGACACTCGCGCCGCCGAGACAAGACATCAGACCGCCTTCAACTCTGCTCGTCTCATCCGTCGAAACAAGCAAATGGAAGACATCCAACTCAGCGACAGGGATGCCCGCCGGGCCTGGGAGATCTTTAGGCCTGTACTGAGCTGGGATATCGGCAAACGCGAAACCAGAAGCAGCCCATCGTAAGCGCTCCTCCCGTGGGGCTTCGCCATTAGCTTCCCAGTCCAGATTGTCAGGCAAGATATGCGAATCGACGTATTTGCGAAGAGCGTCGCGGAGTTTAGCGTGAGAGGCATTGTAGTAGGGCGATGCTAGCCCGTGAGACCATGCTGGTTCTGCCCAGGGCGAGAGGTCGCCGAAGTCAGATGGTGGCGCCATTCTTGTCCTAAATTCGACGAGTAGCGACAAGAGTCGCGAAGATGTTGAGCGGACTACATTACTGTTCAGCCGTCTTACTATATCGAAGAAGAGCTTGTGTTAGTGCCGTGCTGCGTTGTGAGGAGGTCCAGAAGATGCCTCGGCTCGCTCAGTTCAGCTCACGTCCTTGTCAATCCGATTCTGCAGACGCCCTCACATCTTGGCCCCGTATCCCAAATAGCACCCGACTCTGGATGAATTTGCCGCGAGAAACATGGAAAACCCAACGCAAGAAATAAAAAGAAAGATGGAATAGATCAAAAAAGCTTCCGCATTACGGCAGCAAGCAGCAGGTCTCCTTCACTCGCCGTGCCTGCCAACCGCAAGCTCTATAAGATTATCATACATACAAAGTAAGTTTCCCTTTTTACCCAGCGCGTGATCGTGCCTTCTTTTCCGAAAGTTGTGTGTCCAGAAAAAGCAGTGGTGGAAGTTTGCGCCGATGCCAATGCCGCGAGGAAAATAGATAGAAATCTCTCTCTTCGCTTGATGAGATTCTGCCGCCCAACCCGTGAAAGAATGTTGAAAAGCCCAGCGCTGCGTTGAAGTTCGCACCTTTTGTGCGTTTGCCTCCCGTTTTGTTTCTTGAGGCGAAAAGCCGCTTGCGCCTGTAGTCTATGAGCGAACGCTTCTGACCGCTGTCAGATCATGGCTTGTGACCCGTGCAGGTTTGGCAAGGCTCGCAGTCTCTTTCCAAACTGCGCCGTTCTTGCCCCGTATTCGCTCTCGATCTTACTAGCTCCATTGAGCTCCGTCCCCATTCAACTCCAGACGAAGTGGTATCGGCGCGATACCACTACATGTATTGCGTTCATTTCTCCTCTTCAATACGGATGAAGTACGCCTTGGCCACCTCGTATGCAGACCAGCAGATCGCAGTACTGGGCGCTGCAGTGAGAACACGTGCGTTCATGCCGCGGAAGAAGCCCTTGCTTCCTTCCCTTCTGTAGATGATTCCAGCAGCGTTGAAAAGTCCCCTGGCGTTGCGGATCTCGGTATCGGTGCTGGTGCCTCTCGTCTGGAGAAGGGTCTTCACAACATCCAAAGGAGTTGTGGCAGCGGCTGCGACACCTCCAGCAAGACCACCGGCAGTGCAGTGAGTGAGCGGGTCGTAGCCAGGTCGACGGCGAGATTGCATAACCTTTGTAATGGACTCGTATGCGGCGAACTGGAGAGCGGTGAATGGAACGGTCATGGCGAGGGTCGTAGGGTACGAGGCGTAGAATGCGCTGATGCCCTCGGTGCGGAAGACTGTGCTGGCGCATTCTCTAATGTTGCGGAAAGTCGAGCCGTGAACTTGCATGCGCTGCTTGATCACATCGAACGGGTTCATGAAAGCGTCACTGGCAATCGTGGCGCATGCACCGCTTGTTGCTGGTTCTTAATGTTAGTCGCGTGCGCCGATTACTGTATTTTCGCAAAACGTACCGGCTGCGACAGGGTGGTGGCCTGCTGCGTTACCACCCATGGCCTGCTTCACGACTTCGTATGTCGCAAAGTACACAGCATGCGCGGGACCTTGATTTCTGTCAGACTCTCGTACGTTTCCCATGACCTCTGTTTATCTCACCTGCTCCTAGTACCACACTTGATACACCCCTCCACAATGACATGTATCCCTCTGCTCTTGAGATGGTGGAGATGGCATTTCCGATACCGGTGTAGATCGCGGCGGGTGTGGGATTCACGACTTGCATGCGTGTCTAGCGAGCGCAAGTCAGTATTCGGTGTGTATTATCATTGCAGTGATGAGGCCCGGCATACCTTGAGCAAGTCAATCGGGTACATCACGGAGTGTTCCTGCACAGCGCATCAGTCTTCCGTCCATATTCGCGTCGAATGCCCGGAGACGCATACCGCGATACCAGCGAATGCGCCGGCCGCCATGTTGGCTGCCAGCGAGAAGTTGGGAGGAAGTCCCTCATAGCTGTGGAAAAAGTTGCCCGTCAGCGCCCGCTGCCTTCAGCGCGAAGGCCAGTATTTTCCCATCACGTACTCGTATTCATCGTCCTCAACAAGGCCCTTCTCGTGCACGGCGGCCATTTGGTGTGGCTCAACCACGGCTTGTTCGATCTTTGTGGCGGCAGACATTCAAGATACTCCGGATGGAAGGATGTGTGTGTATGTATGTGAGTGGCTGAAGAGAATCCGGAGCGAGTGAAGGAGATCCGTGGGCGTCTGAGCGACGGCGGTGCTGCAGGCGACGTGGTGAGTAGGTATGGTGAAGTTGACTGCGCAGTCAAGTGCCAGGAGATAGCGAGTTGAGATCTGAATCGTATGGGCAGCAGTCGTGAGGCCCGGAGGTGCTGCTGCGGCCAATGGCGCCGTTTACTCTGGGACTACCGCGTCCGTGCTCAGGCGGATCCAAGAGAAAATGGGTGTAGCGATGACAGCACGAGCCTACTTATCTGATGCGCTTGGACGCAGCCGTATATCCGGTATATCGCCAGGAGACAGCAAAGAGACTGCAATGGTTGAATGTGAAGATCAGATAAAGAGTCACACAAGTCGCCACAAAGAAATGTTGCCGCTTCAAATTGTTTTGGTCCCGGTGACGCTTGCTTTGCTTTCTTGTTGCCTCAGCCCGATGTCGCCGGCCGGTCGTATCGCCGGAGCGAGCGCTCGGAGATGCCGGCCCTGCTCGCTCTCCCTTGCCTTTCTTGAGATAAATTGCTGTGCTTGGCTCGTGGGCATCTCCCGTCTCAGCGTGTCAGACTAGGCGTGCTCTTTGTGAGTGAAGGAGTCTCTATATTGCACATGGATGGCGAAGTGTTGTACAAATACACTTTGATACAAATACAAGATGTCTTCCTCTGCTACCCTCAGCAATCGCACCGTCCATACCATCTGGGGAAAGCGACCACATCCCTCAGATTCGCCACGCCGGACAGATAGCACAGCAAGCGATCGAAGCCCAGCCCAAATCCACCGTGAGGCACACTGCCGTACTTGCGCAAGTCTGCATACCACTCCAAGTTGCCGACGCTCTTCGCGTTCATGGTCTTCACTAGCTCCTTCGAGCGATGTTCACGCATTGAGCCACCGACAAGCTCACACAGGTCAGGGACGAGCAGGTCGAAGCAGGCAACCGTGTTGCTTCCATCCTTGGAGGGAGCCATGTAGAAGGGCTTTTGCTCGGTTGGGTAGTCTGTCACAAACACCGGCGAGCCGTTGCCGACTGTGCTGGCGATGTAGCGTTCGTGCTCTGCCGCAAGGCCGTCTTCGTGGGAAGGTGGGAAGTCGAATTTGATGTCCCCGCTTTCCTGCGCGTCTAGGAGTAGCTTTACAGCGCTTTCATAAGTGATGCGTGGCCAATAAGATGCTCTTAAACCCTTCCACCGTTTGTCGAGAGCGGCCGAGTCGACGTGTGTATCGCCATCCTCAGGCGAAGTTGTCCCTCTACTCTGCAGAAGTTCTTGATAGAGCTTCGAGTCAAGGGTGTTTGTGGCAACGTACCGCAGCATGTTCTCAATCAAGTCCATAATCTGGTTCGCGTCGTCTACAAAGCACTGCTCTGCTTCCAACATGTAGAACTCTGACAGATGACGAGGAGTGTCGCTCTTCTCGGCTCGGAACGTGGGCGAAAGCGTCCAGACTTTGTCCACGGCTTGTGCGAGCGCTTCGAGATGTAGTTGGGCGGAGACGGTGAGATACTTCGGTTCGCGGAAGAAATGCTCGACTTTCTCCTCGCCCTCTGGCTTCGTCTTCTGCTCGGAGTCTTTGGAAGCATTTGAAGAGACTGTGAAAACTTCTCCAGCACCCTCACAGTCTGAAGAAGTTATGATGGGAGTATGCGTCTGCACAAAGCCTTCGTCGCTGAAGAACCGTGTTAAGCTGGCAGTGACTTGAGATCTAAGACGAAGGAGGAGCGCATTGCTCGGAATCCGGGGCCTCAGATGGGGAATAGTCCGAAGGTAGTCGGCCGTCTGGTATTTGGGCTGGATGGGGTTGTTTTCGGCATCATTTTCGCCCACGACTGATACATTGGACACCTGGAGCTCATGGCTTTGCTTGTTGCCATGGGACTTAACCCAAGCACCTTGCAGCCTGACCGCAGTGCCGGTAGATAACCTTCCAGAGTTCAGCAGGTGTTAATATTCCCGAGGCGTATTCTGTCTTACTTCTCGACCTGCTCAGGCTTCAGGACAGCCTGTAGAGAGTCCAATGTTGAGCCATCTGACAACGCAGCAAATGCGATCTTCTTCTGTTTCCTCACAGAGCGCACCCACCCATTCACCTCGGCGTTCTCAATTGGTGCGTCGCGGGCAAGAATTGTGGCTATACTGCTTCCCCTGGCACTGTTCTGTGCAGAATCGGAAGCGTTTCGCCCGCCATGCCTAAGCAGCTGCGTATTGCCCCGTGCCGACCGCCATGCCCTCATTCCTGCCTGCTGCACGTATCAATGCAAGAGTCGCGCGTGAGGTCTTGGTATGTATGTCCGCGGACTTTGTGGTGTGAGTCGTCTGATGGTGTGGCGCGGTGCGCAGCTGTACGTCATGGTCTTCGATGAAACTGCGGCTCAGCAGGCAGAGAAGGCCCGCAACTGTAACGGCGCCGTGATCAACACCGCCCACCCGACCACTACACTGCTCCAAGTCACTTTGTACTAAAGGAGGACATGGGAGACACTGTGCACATACGCTTCTAGGCCACCATGAATTTACGAAAGGCGCCAGCGTCGTCTATGCAGAAGACGTATGACGAATGCTATCTGACATGCTCTACAGCCATCTATTTTGAGGGCCAGGTGGGTTAGGCGTGCCCTGTAATAGCCCGGAATCGATCGCTGACAGGTCATCCACAACAGAACAACGAAGCCCAAGCCCTCCGTTCCTGGCGCGAGGCTCTGGATCAAATATACTACCACAATGCCTACCGAGTGCCATCCAGCTATGTTCCCAGGACCGAGACCGAAAAGGCGCTACAGGACTCTCTCCGGAGCATGGAGTTGCAGTGCAAGGAGCGCGTGGACTTGCTACAGACACTGAAGAAGAGCAGGGACGATGCGGCCGAGGAGGGAAAGGCAGCCGCTGCGGCAGATGGACCTTCCAAACTGCGCAAAGAGTCGCCTGCCGGGACGCCGAAGCCGAATGACCGGCCGACATGGCTTGGAGGAGATACTGTCCCTCCTGCGAATTATTCAGATATCCCTCGACCTGCGCCGCCGATTTCACGCCCACCACCGCAGCCGCCGCGGCCGAGTTATGTTGGGAAGAAGAGCTCGGGCGATGATATGCCAAGGGCAAACAGTCTGCAAAACAACTCCTCTTCGAGCCTACAACTACCAGCGGAGCAGCCACGGAGGAGTTCTAGGACGCCCAGTCCGGAAAAGAGAGGCGGAATGTTGAGGACATTGCGGAAGGAAGGCAAGGAGCGCAAGGGCTCGTCGTCTTCTGGGAAGATGGCTTCGACTCTACGTGGAAAGGCACCAACAGCTGCGGCTTCAGCGGCGACCCAGGTTTGGTCTGGGCAACGACCAAGTCTTGGAAGCGCTGAACAATCTCAAGCTACAGCTAATGGCTCGGGCTCCGCTAACACTGCGTGGGATCCGTATACGCGCTCTCTGGTAGATGTGCCACCTGTTAGGCGCTCTATGGATTTACCGGATCGAAGAGCATCGGACAACTCGTTTGCCAGACCGCCTAGTCCTCGAGACTATCTCAAAGCGCGACACAGCAATACTTCCTTGGAAGACACAAAACAGCCGAGACCTGCACAATCACCACTGCCCTATCCAGACTACCCGGTGCAAATGAGTCCATTCGCCAGAGAAGCGTTCTCTCGAAGTGAAGAGTCGTTTGAGCAAGCCAAAGCTCCACCACCTCCTCCACCTCACAAGTCACCTTTGTCTCCTCCACCGCCTAAGAGCAATCCTACGTTCCAGCCCAAACCTGCAGCGCCACAGAATCTAGCACAGGCGGGCATTTCGCAGCCCATGACATACATGCGAGAGTATCCCAACCACCCTCCTGCCAAGCCTCGAAAGACTCCCGAAGTGGCGATTCAACAAGCGGCGAATTTGGCGGTGACAGAGAATTCGGCTGGCTTCACAAGACCTAAGCCGAAGCCTCCTGTTCCTCGGAAGGCAGTTGGTCGAGCAGCTGGCGTTGTTAGTGCCACCGCCCAGCGACAAAAGCTCGACAGCGTGGCGGCTAGCCTGGAGAACAGAAAGGATGCCGATGTAGAGAACCCACTGGATGATTTGGCGCTACCATCTCGCCCAGCGCCGAAGAGAGCTGCTCCTAAGGCCACTGCGAAACAGATACCCACAAAGACCATTACTCCACCCGCCAGTGATGAATCTCACGAATCGGACGACGCGAGCCAGGAAAATTCTACAGCGTTGCCCAGTGACAAGAGACTGTGGGATAAAAGAGTCAAGCACATCATGAAGAATCTTCCCAAAGGTGTCGACGAAGCAGCCGCAAAACAGATTTTCAACGAAATCGTCATTAAGGGAGACGAAGTCCACTGGGACGACGTTGCAGGTCTGGAAATCGCAAAGGGTGCCCTCAAGGAAACTGTCGTCTATCCGTTTTTACGACCGGATCTCTTCATGGGTCTTCGAGAGCCTGCACGGGGCATGTTGCTCTTCGGACCCCCTGGTACTGGTAAAACGATGTTGGCCCGCGCTGTAGCGACCGAGAGCAAGAGTATTTTCTTCGCCATCTCAGCTAGTAGCTTGACGAGCAAATTTCTCGGCGAGAGTGAGAAGCTGGTTCGCGCTCTGTTCGCGATTGCCAAAGAACTGGCGCCCAGCATCATCTTCGTTGACGAAATCGACTCTCTACTTGGAGCGCGTGGCGGTGGCTCGGAACACGAGGCCACGAGGCGCATCAAGACGGAGTTCCTCATTCAGTGGTCTGACTTACAAAAGGCTGCCGCGGGCCGCGAAGAGCAGAATAAAGAGAAGGGTGACGCGAGCCGTGTGCTTGTCCTGGCTGCGACTAATCTGCCTTGGGCAATTGACGAAGCCGCTCGCCGCCGTTTCGTTCGTAGACAATACATCCCTCTCCCCGAAGACTGGGTGCGTACGCAACAACTCAGCACTCTCCTCGCCGCACAAAAGCACAACATCCACGAAGCCGAGCTGGCTGAGCTGGTACAATATACCGATGGTAAGATATAATACACGCACCGACCCAGATGGCTCCCATGACTAACAGTAATCAGGCTTCTCCGGCTCCGACATCACCGCCCTCGCCAAAGACGCCGCCATGGGCCCTCTGCGCTCACTCGGCGAGAAATTGCTTCACATGTCACCTGATGAGATCCGTCCGATCGGTATCGAAGATTTCCGCGCCAGTTTGACGAATATTCGGCCTTCGGTCAGTAAGCAGGGGCTTAAGGAGTTTGAGGACTGGGCTAGGGAGTTTGGTGAGAGGGGAGGGTAGGTCCTGTTTCTGCTGATGGGCTTTTCGTATTTCGTTGCGTTGCGGTCGGATTGGTTCATCTCGGATTCGCTATGGGTAGGATGTCGGCTTGCATATTAGGGTTTTTTTCGCATGGTTTCTGTTTACGGTATGGGGGAAGGGACTCGGTTATCATGATGTGCGGACCGGCAGACCCATGAACGGCCAATGGACGAATGGAATGGGTTTCCTTCGGGTTATGAACGCGAGAACCAGGTTTGGTCATGACAAGGGCATGTTGAATGGAGACGGCTTGCATGATTCCGATACGATGAAGTATAGAAAGATGAACTGTTTTACAAGCTGATAACCGAGGCATAGGTATGCTTATCGATCTCAGACCTCATCGCCTGTCATGGTACAAGGGATGTTGACTTCGTTACGCGAACGCGGTCTGAACGGGGCGGAGTTTATCAGTGTGATATGAGTGCATTCCTTGTGCGCTCAGCCCCGTTCGGACCCTATAACACATCGCGGCCAAGCTCTTTGGTATTCTTCGCGCGCGGTGACTTGGGGCTGAGACTGATGCCGACGATCGAGTCGACCTTGGATCCGAAAGTGTCATTCGTAAGCAGTGATTCAGCAGTTACGAAACCTGTATTGCCGTTAATGGCGGTGATAGCGACGTTGCGAGTTATGATTCTTAGCCGACGAGGCGTAAGTTGAGATGCGGTGATAGTCACAGGTTGCTGCTTACAGCGTTGGATCATGAAGCCGCTGCGCAACGGTCATGTAGGGACCTTGGTGTTAATCAATTAGCGATCATCCAGTCACAATGACGATGAAATGCGTCTGACTACCTCGACTGCATGACGAAAGTACATTCCGTATCTCTACGCTCACTATGATGCATTATGTTTCCAGTCGAGCGGTGCAATCATGCTTGCGACAATAGGCTGGAGTCTACCCCGTGCTTACCATAGTAGCGACTGCATTGAGCTGGCTACACATGATATGCGGTCAGTCCCCCAATGACGACTATATCAACAAGGAAAGTAATCTTACCGTCATCTTGCACGCAAAGAAAGTACATTGTGAAGGAAGTAAAGCATTGCAATCAGGACGTAATTTGGACGTCGATGCTGACGTGCCCCACATCTGTATTCCTGAGAGCCTCCAGTATAGTGATGGCGCGCTTCTCAGATATAGATATAAGGCTTCCTAGAGACTGACGAACAAACATCATTACTTGCAATATTGATTCGATTCTCCAATCAACATGTTGTCTATTCGTCCTATTCACATAACCTCCCCAAGAATTACTGCGGCCCTTCGCTCCACACTACCGCTTGGTCGTGCGTACACGGTCAAGCTTGGCAGTGCGGCCAGTCTCAGCGCAGCCATTACTAAGGATCATCGCGAGCTCCAGCACTATTACAACGAGGTCATATCCAACCCAGGGAATCATGATCATCAGCAGCGGTATGGCAACCAATTTACCTGGGAATTGGCTCGCCATTCCATCGGAGAAGAACTGGTTGTCTATCCAGCCTTTGAGACGTACCTAGGTGAGAAAGGGAAAAGGATGGCCGAAGAAGACCGCGCAGAGCACCGTGTGGTAAGGCCTCATTATCTTTCTCGAGTTGTTTCGAGTTCTAATGAACTTTCAAGGTCAAGGAACGCCTCAAAGAATTCCAGAAAATGAGGGCTAAGGACCCAAACTATATCTTGTGCCTCAAAGAGATCTGGACTCCCCTCTCTGAACACATGAAAAGCGAAGAAGAACGTGATCTGTTGAGCCTCGAAGGGGCGCTCCAGGATGATGCCGCGCAGTCAGAGGAGCTAGCCAACAGTTTTAGGAGAACTAAGATGTTCGTACCCACGCGCAGCCACCCTAGTGCTGGCGAACATCCGCCGTTTGAGACTTTCATGGGGCTGTTAACTGCACCCTTTGACCGTCTTTCGGATCTCTTCAGGAAATTTCCCAAGTAACCGGGCCCCCTTACGGGCAGCAAGAGACCCGATCTCTGATTGACTGGGATTAGGTTTTGGGATTGCCTAGAGCGAGCGACCTTATAGACATTCATAGCATGACAATAACAAGGAGGTGGTGTATCAAATATCTTACTCGAATGCATAGCCTCCTAGTTTTAAGAGATAGGATATAGGACTTGCTTCTACTACATAAAATGTAGACCATCATACGATGATACCTATTTGTTGGAACCGTGAAAGCTAGAATTGAATATATACATATCGCAAAACAGAGATCCAAGCAAACCTGGATTTACCAAAACTAAAAAATCATTCTGAGCCAAATTCAATAATTCCAAGATTAATGAGCGAATTGATAGGATAACAAAAAACCAGATCAGATGAGAAATTCTTCGGAGTGTATGACCACTAGCTCTCCAAACATACAAAAAATTGAATATCCTGCTCAGCAGGGTTGGCCCAGATGCAAACACATCAATCGATCAGGTAAGAATCAACGGTTCGATCGTAATGCTGGCCAAATTTAAGAACACAAGACCTCGGCTTCGATAATGCCGTCGCCATCGCCTTCCGGGCTCCAGATATTCTTGACCTCAAAACCTGCATCTTTGAGCAACGCTCTCCATTCCAGCTCACTGCGCTGGGAGCCAGAATGCATCACGAGCATGGCAATGTCAAAGCCGCTCTGTCTAAGAGGGACATTGTCGTCAGGCAAAACAATGTTACCAACGAGGAGTTTGCTGTATCCTGGCGTCATTGCGGCTTTCAGATGATTCAGGATCTCGAGACAAATAGGCGACGCCCAGTTGTGCAGGATGTTTTGCAGAAAGTAGACTCGGGCACCTGCATACATCGATCAGTAATAGGTTTCAAGGGCTGTGGCAGCGTAAGTCTTACCTTTTATGGGTTGCGATTTGGTGAAATCATGCTTCACTCTTTCGACCCGCTCATCCAAGTCTTTGATGTCTTCGATGACAAACGGTAGTTCTTCCAGAGCCAGCTTCCCCTTCAGCCCCGGATATCTCTTCAAAAGCGACTCACACTCGTGACCCTTGCCACCAGCAACATCAACGAAAAGGTACTCGCTCTTCGAGACATCAAAATCGTCGCTGCACACTCTATCGAAAGGGAACCAGTCCAGCCACCCGAGTCTCTGCGGCGTGCCAAACAGACCTTGCATGAAGACGTTGAAGTTAGCCATCGTGGCAGGTTTCTCCGTAGCCCAGTAGGTGTACGAGTCCTTGTCAGTGCCGTAAGCGTACTGTAGAGGTCCGTCGTTGCTGCTTCGTGGAAGACGATACCCGTTTTCCCTGAAGTACGCAGGCATTTTCGCAAGCACAGACAGGCCTTCGTCGTAGCTACACGACCCTATCAGTCATCTGCGGCGGGAAGTCTTTCTGTGAGAAATAGACTTACAAATAACGCACGCCAGCACGCACACTTTCTTTTGTCATGTGCTTTGACACATGCGTTGCGGCGAACTCCTCGTTGCCAGTTTGGGAGACGAACCCCATGCCCACGAGCGTTCGGAAAAGTCGCATTATCAGTCCGTTCTCGGCTCCAGTCAAGGTGGTAAATTCGCTCACAGAGACCGGGCTGGGGCTTCGATTCGACAAAATGTCGAACAACTTGAGATCATCTGCTATTCTCACGCACATGTTGCGGTTGCCCTGGTCTCTATGAGCTATCATTACCAACCGAGATGATCATTGTTGGCACCGAACTTACGGAAAAGGCAACCAGAGACACTACCTCATCGGGTTGTTCGAGAATGGCTGTGAGCTCCCTGCTCAGTTGCAATAACTGCGCGCGAGTGTCTTGATCATTCTCTACGTGGTCTGTCGCAGAGACCAGGAGATACATGCGAGAGACTAGGGCAGTAGTGTGTAACTGGTGGCTATCCTTGGAAGTCATGGTGCCGACAAGATATCTTCTGTCGATATAGTTCAGTAGAAAGACGACTTTGGTCGAGCGAGGCCGCGTGCTCTGATCATATCTTCATCAGAAGCCAGGCGAAGCAACGAGTATCCGCGAATCTGAGCTACTTGGTCGATGGCATATTTCGAATGCTGTCATTTCGTTGTGTTCGGCTAACGCCAGGCATAGAAGCAAATACGTGCTAGTTCGAGCTTCGTTGAGTCCTTAGACCTTTCCGCTCGCTTGTTCGTTGATTGCGTCGCAGATACACCCTTGTAGGGTCGGCACGCGGGCAGTCTCTAGTGAAGTACACCCCTGACGATACTATACGTTAGCCCGAGAATGGCTGGGGTACATCAAGGGCTTGTAGACTGCCAAATCGCGAAGTTCTAGAGACGACAGTGCTGGGATGCTGGAGATTTCATGTCATGATCTAACATATCGCGCTACCATTGAGGCCTCAATTATCGGTGATTCTGTGCATTGCTACAATACATGTAATTCTTCGAGCAGGGCAGGTTCGCTATAAGAATGAAGGAAGCGCATCAGCATTACTTCTCCCTCTATCATTGCTTGCACCTGTCATCGGCTCAAATGCCACCGATACCGCTGTGGTCTTGGTGATGTGATCCCCACCACCAGCTACCATCGGCGACAGTATGTATTCCTCGCTATGTCCATCGGATATGACATGGCTGGTAGCTGCGTGGTGGCTTTGGCCAAAGCGATTATGAGGTTGGCCCTTGATCAGGCTGTCGCGTGTCTCATAGCTGTGTGCTGGGGAGCTCGTGGGATCGGGCCTGCGCAACAAGGGGCGAAGGGCTGGAATTGATGCGGCGAGAGACACTGTGTTGTTCTCTACCACACACCATATTTGTAACTGGACCATATACCCTGTTGCTCTATTAGTTGTCATCGTGGTATGCAGAAAACCGTTGGCTCACAAGTCAAATCTCCTTTGCCCAGATTGCCTATTGCAATGCATTTCGCAATAGATGCTGCGAGTGCGCTAATACATGGTCAGTGTGAAAAACCTTGCAGCCTCGTCGAGGGAGCGGCCTTACAAGATACTAAGCGTAAGGACCGTTCCTAGGCCGATCTTCTGTGCCAACGGCATCTGCAGGTTCCAAAGAATCGTTGCCGGCAAGATCGTCAATACGACATCACAAAGACTGTTCAGAGCGCTCTGGACTGCGCCGCCATTAGCTCGACTATTTGTGCGGATGCATCGTTCAAAAACACCGTAACCTATCATCGTTTGGATCATTGGCGACTGGCACTGTGCGAGCTCTGCGGTTGCGAAATTCCACAGTGCTTCGACTTTGTCTCCGCATTGAGCATAAATTTGTATCAGACAGACTAAATTCGCAGCGATCTGTACACCAATGACTGAACATAGTATGCGTTTTTTGAGTATGTCTGTCGGAGCGATGACATACAGGAGAAAGACGCAGAAAGAGATCCGACCAAAAACGCTGGTGATGATCACGAATAGCTCAACGCCTGCAACGATGAGTCGCAAGACGGATTGCTGCCGATCTGCTGACAGAGTGTCGAAGTGTCTTCCAAGGCCATGTCGCCATGCGATCGTGAGGAATATCGAGTGCGCAAGCCCACAGATCTGGAAAAAGTCAGCGCTGTTCTTTTGTAGGTCGGAAACCTTCGCACCACGGAGCAGACCATGAGATAGTCATCTGTTCGAAGCCCATGAACTCGAGAAATCCGGGCATAGAGTCGAAGGGTTACAACCAATATCGTCAAAGTGAGTAGCGTCCATGCGAGTATGACAACAGTTTCTCCGTTGTCCGCTTCCTGTATTGCAGGCATTGTTGACGTAGATTGGAAATGAAGACAGAATGCCGTGCAGTTTGAGTGATCATTTGAGAGATGGAGAGTCGTATGAGAAGCGTTCAACGACATTCGGTTGCAACCAAGCTCCCAGCATCGTCAGGACCAGGCAACCAATTTATTGCGGCGTAATAAGCTTGCGCAGCCATATTGAGGCCATGGCTAGCATCAAATTGGCATGCATGCCATGTGTGCCGCATGTGTATGCTCGGCTCAAGGGCCAGAATGACAGGAAAAGCTAATGATTGAAGGATCATCCAAGCGTGTGCTGGACAACAGGGTATGTCGGACTCAAGTCTGTATTGGACATGTTGAGCGCTGATCAAGGCGCTTCAAGCGAGACCATGGACGGCAAGCAGCGGATGTATGCAGTCTAGTAGCCGCCTGCGAAAGTGACGTTCTAGAAAAGAACGAGGTCGCTACTCTGGACTGGCTGAATGGAAATCTACGCAGGTATATGTACGCTGTTTGAACAACCGAAAACTGTAAAACAGATCATGCGCACCTGTTTAGTCGCATCTTGGTAAGCCGCCGATGTCTTACAAAGGCGCCGGCAGCAACACAAGATTTAAGCGGTGCTCGACTGATCCGTCTCGCTTGTTCTGCAATGAAGCAGTGAGTGACTATCCCACAACGGGTTGCAAAAGTTGTAAGCGAAGAGTAGCCCTATTAGTGTAGGAGAGTGACTAGCAGATATTGTAGCAAGTAGCGACCAGAAGCGCAGATTCTTCAAAGCCGTGCGACGAAGGATGCAGGATGCAAGCATGAACGTCACGGCAAGCCTTTAGGCTCAAAAGACTCAATCAAGAGCCCTTCTTGGATGCCGCTGAGCCGTTTAAGCATACAAACATAGCAGGGATGTAAATCCTTCGGAGGCTTGTGACCCTTGTCTCCGCAGCAAGCAATATGCGGGAAGCGGACACAATTTTAGGAGCCATACCACCGGTGTCCTGCTTGAGGCCGGACACGCAAGAGCAGCAGCTTCGCTTGACTGTTGTGCTTCCGCTTCAGCACCTAGCATTGTGCATCCACTTGATCTTGCATGATCAATCTCGCTCCAGCAGAATGATGCGTCGTGCAGCCGTGCCTCTCAGACTCTTGTCGTGCCAACGCGGGCCGACCGGAGGAGTTCTCAACAGTCCTGTGCCAGAGCTAGGAAACTGCTGTCGCTTAAAACCCAGAGGTAGAGATAGTCGGGACATCCTCTGTTGAGCCTCATTTGCTGTTCGGGTCGTTCTACACAGAGAAGTTTCCTGTCTCCATTACGTATCAAACAGGATTGAAGAAGATGTCGTCAGTTGCTCTTCAGAACAATGAACCTGGACAAGCCACCAATGCCTATTCCGACATCCAGAAGTCCGCCCAGGTGTCGCAGTTCAATAGCGATGCCTGTGGAAGCCGCCCCCAAGTGAACGGCGATCTTCGAGTGACAGCGGATCCAAACGGCGTCACAGACCTCAAACTCGCGAATGACGGCCAAACCGTTTTGATTCCACAACCATCTAACGATCCAGACGATGTCCAAAGTCATCAAAGATTTGCTAGCCATCCAGCTCAAGCCACAAATATTCTTCATCACGATGGTGTATGTGATGGTACTGGTGGCCTGGGTCATCGGTGTCAATACGACAATATCTCAGCTAGTGTTGCCGCCTCCCTATTCATTCAGTCCATCGGCGCTGGCAGCGAGTTGGGTCGCACCAATGATTGGCGCAGTAGTCGGAGGTCTCTGGGGTGACTGGTTCAACAACTGGCTGCAGGTCCGGTATATTCGCACTCACGGGGGTGTATACGTACTCGAGAATCGCCTCTGGGGTACTTACGCGCCGACAATATTAGGTTTTACGGGCCTGATACTTTACGGTCAGACGTTGGAGCATTCGTTGCACTGGATCGGCCTTCTGATAGCGTGGGCTTGCATCGCATTTGCCATGGTAGCAGGGACAACCGCCGTGTCGGCATACTGTCTGGACAGCTTCCCTGAACATGCTTCTCTGGTTGCGGCCATTGTCAATATGTGGCGGTAGGGCCATCCCATGGGGGTCCAACCTGAAATGAGGCGCTGACTATGACACAGGACTACCGGTGGATTTTGCGTGACGTTCTTCCAGCTGAGGTGGATCGCTACCACTGGACCGGGGGTTAGTTTTGGCTGCCAAGCGATGATATTGGGAGTTGCTTTTCTTGTTGGTGTCGTGACCACGCAGATTTTGGGCAGAAAATGGAGACTCCGCTACCCTGCACCGAGCGCGGAGAACTAAGCGGATATCTTTCGAAGGTAATGTCATCTAGAAAAGGTCATAAGAATAGTGCAGGCTTCAATCTTCATGGCCGGCGTCCAAATACCCATAGGAACGCGGTCTTACCTCGCCTTCCATCTCACCTTTCCAACCCACGCCGCCCACTTCATCACATCCTCTCTCTCCATCAGCAAATCAACGCTGAACAACTCCTTCGCCAATTCCTCATTGGTAGCAATCTTGTGCACATATGAATGACACGCCCTGCAAAGCCATGCGACCTTTGCCAGCTCCCACTCGCCATGCCATCCTCGCTTGACAGCCTTTGCGTGCATTTGCCGTGGTATCAAATGATGATACGTTAATGGTAACTGCTCTCGACCACATATTTCACAGCCATCAGGACGGGAGGCTGCCAGCGAGGGGGTGTGTTCAGGCGGTGCAGCTGTGGCTGCAGAAATGTAGGAGTTGATGATGAGTTCCAGAAGGCGGTCGAGGTCCGATGCATCGTGGATCAGGTTATAAGAGGTCAAGGAATCCGAGATGCTGAGTGGCAGGGGCTTGATGATGGCTTCGAGAATGGCGGCGTCCAGTGGCGGTTCGTACTTCGCTGCGAGAGATGCATCATTCTGCACTGCGGCGTAAGACAAGGTGCGAATCTCTGATGGAAGACTGGCAAATGTTTCTTCGGCGAGGTACTGAGATTGCCTTAGCCGCTGATTCTTTTTGTGAATTAGAATTGGGTAGACCTACCTCTGTGAACTCGCTCAAGTCCGCCGCATCTGTCTCATCACTACCTCCAGCCGCAGCGACGACGGGTTTGATCTCATTCTTGCGACCCTTAACTCGTTTCTTGGGCTTTGCAGTTGCTGGTGCAAGCTTTTCTATGACCACCACTGCCAGACAGTCGCGGAATGTTTCGAAGTTGGATTCTTCTTCGGAGGGTACCATTAGCTCTGACGAGCTTGCGATGCTGCCGCCAGCGAACTGTTCAAGATAGAACCTAACGAATAGAAGGATCGCCTAAGCAGGAAGGAGCTCGTGTGCATGACGTTCGATCCAGATCTGAAATTCAATCAATCTGATCGTCAAAGACCCCTGGGTTCAGAGTTTGGGGGATGCTGGAGATCCCCGGTCAATGGCGTCACGAAGACGGACGTGATCCATGCTCACGCCGTGTTCAAGCATCATCATCACCGCAAAGGCCAATCGTAGACACGAAGACTGTAACAGTGACCGCCTGATCATCGAGCTGACAGTGCACATACATTCTTACCAAAATTATACAGCTAAGTCCTTCTTCCTCTTCCGTGCCACACTCCATCATCGTTCCTTTCCATAGCATAACACCACAAGCATGGCTCAACGCACTCCCCCGAACCCACCTCCCAACCCGGAGAAGAAGAAGGTCATAGCATTTGATGCTTATGGCACTTTGCTCTCAACAGAGTCCATTGCGGACAAGCTTGCCGGACACTTCGGCGAAGAAAAAGCAGAAATCCTGGCTCAAACATGGCGCAAGTACCAGCTGGAATACACCTGGCGTCTCAACAGCATGGGTAAGAGAGGATCAGGAATATTCAACTATTCAATGTAGCTAACTATCCTTCAAGGCCAATACAAAGACTTCTCCTACGTAACCATCCAATCCCTCAAGAACGCTCTTGCCGAACACGCCCTCTCCCTCTCTGAAGACGAACTCCAAGCGCTTCTCAAAGCCTACAACTCTCTCAGTATCTTCCCCGACGTCGCGAAGACCTGCCAGAAGCTGCGCTCTACACCAGATATCCATCCAGTCGTCTTCTCGAATGGCACACACGACATGGTATCCAGCAGCGTCACGCAGTCACCGGACCTGAAAGAGCACTCGGACGTCTTCAAGGACATTGTCACTGTAGAGGAGGTGAAGAAGTTCAAGCCTGCGCCAGAGGTGTACTACCACTTAGCAGAGAAGGTTGGGATGGATCCCAGGGATCCGAAAAGCATGGCACAAGTGTGGGTTGTAAGCGGCAACCCCTTTGACATTGTTGGCGCGAGGGCTGTGGGGATGAACTCCATCTGGGTTAATCGAAAGCAACAGCGTGGTTGGGAGGACGGGCTCATTGACAGCGAGAAGGGTCGGCCGACGGAGGTAGTGTCCCAGTTGCATGAGGCCGTGGTCACTGTCATGAGCCATGCCGTTGACCTCAGCGGCCAGTGGAGCGAGTTTCATGGTGCTAGCGAAGAGCACGGGAGCAGAGAGACCGCTTAAAAGTTTTTCGGCAACATGAATTTTACGATATGAACTAAACGCTGCTTGATGCTGGTTGAGTCAACTTGATGGTATTCTACAGCAACAGCGCTCTGAACCTATCTTTTTTGCTCGACACCTTGCCATGTCTCCGGTGAAATTGATATCGTACGTCGTTGAAGCCGACGCTGGCATATGTTACTCATGGCATGAATTGTGGGCTGCATCGCCTTCCATTGCACGAGATGAACCCTTATATGCGAACGATCAAGTCTACAGCCTCGCTCTTTCTGGTACTGACATCACTTCTGACCGTTCGAGATGCTGCTGTGCGTACGCCCAACGCCTCACGACCTTTACCAGACCTTCAACTTCCTGCTTCGTGTTTCCAGCATGCAAGCAAATCCGTACCCTTTCGCCGCCATCAGGCACAGTAGGCGGCACGATGCCACGCACCACGAAACCATGCCTCTGGCAGTAAGCAGCGAGCTGCTTTGGCAATGGCGTAAGGAGAGAAAAGATAGGCGACTGAGGCGCCTGCGGTGGTATTGAGAGGATGGGTGTTTGATCATCGGTCGAGATCGTGTAGATCAGGTCGTAAAGGAGTTGGTGAAGATGGGTTGTCAATGCGGTCAAGTTGCGGGCAAGCTGATACGATTGTTAGCTATGTGACTTAACTATGAATTAATGGAAAGATGCTATGCTTACTGGTTCAGTTTTGCCACGTTGTAGGAAAGTGTAAGAGGCACGGATAGCGGCAAGCGCAGGATTTGAGAGGAACGTGGTATATATGAGTGGACGGGCATAGTTGATCAAGTATTGTCGAATGAGCGGAGAGCAGAGGAGGATGGCTGTTCTGGGTCAGCCGAAGCTCTATCTCTTGGAGAATGAAAATCTGACATACCTCCATTGCAAGCAAGGGCTTTGCCAAACGTATGCAGCCGCACAGAGACTTGAACTTCTAGACCGAGTCCACAGACCAAGCCTCGACCTTGTGGTCCTAGCACACCGTTCGAATGCGCTTCGTCGACTATTAAGTGACCATTTCCGGAAGGAAGTAGTTCACGCATGACGGTGGCTATCTCCCGGAGAGGTGCAATATCGCCGTCCATGCTGTACACGCCTTCCACTGCAATGAAGACGTTACGTTGACCATGCTGAATAGCCGCATCGTTTTCGATCAATTGTGCCAGTACGGCCTTGAATGCCTCAACAGAGTTGTGGGCAAAAGCTACTTTCCGACCAGCTCGAGAGAGACGCATGCCATCATGAACGCTGGCATGGATGAACTCATCGTACACGATAGCATCTCCTGCTTGCGGAAGGCATGAAAAGAGACCAACATTCGCGTCAAAGCCAGAACTGCACAGAAGGCCCTTCTCGGCTCGATGGAAGCGTGCTATGTCGTCTTCCAGTCGCTCCGCATAAGTGGAATTGCCATCGAGAAGTCTCGAGCCACCACTTCCTAAGCATGTGGTCGATGGCCCGGTGCCCAGTTCCTCCAGATACAGGTTTCTCAATTCTTGAGACGTGGCCAGTGACAAAAAGTCATTGCTGCTAAAGTCGACAGAACCTGGTGGCTGGGTTGTCAAATTCCGGATGGTGCTTTGAGACTTCCGCCTGTCGAGCGCTTTTGTGAGAGCGTCATCCAGGCTGCTTCCACTTCCACTGGTCATCGCATCAATGTTCGTGTTTTGCGCATCTTCGGCTCAAGTGGATGAGTTATTTATGTAGCTCGGCCGTATTGTTGAATGGCTCGAGCTTGAATGCCCTGCATCGCCCCAGATTTCCACCAGGAACCTGGAGAGCCGAGAGGAAGAACGACCGAGGTCGGTCCACAACAACAAGACACTAATGTACGTGCTGCAGCCTTGCTGCATGGAGTAAGCACAGGCATCACAAGACTGGGAGAGGTATCCTGGGACTCACCACCGAGCTTTGCATGTCCTCCTCATCTTCGCAATGAGACGAGTGGCGGGCGCGGCCTTATGGCCCAGACTACGAGCTCTCCAGATCTACGGTGCCAACACGGGCGTTGGGAAAACAATCTTCTCAACAGTGTTGTGTCGAGCTTTCCAGAGGAAGCTGCAGAGAGTGCTGTATGTCAAGCCAATCTCTACTGGACCCTTGAACGAGGCCGACGATAGGTATGTCGATGGAGCGAGAAGTGTCAAATATTGCGCCAGAACGTCCTGACCTTCGAATTCTACAGCCACATTACCAAGTTCGGTCAGAATATCCAGTCGAAGACTCTTTACCAGTTCTCCGATCCTGTCAGCCCACATATTGCCGCTCGTGGGTCTTCTGTACGCCGCAGCTTCTCTGCTTTGTCCAGAATGAATTCACGGCTAACATGTCATTAGCAAGCTGTCTCAGACAACGACATCAGCGTCGCTCTCTACGATGAGCTGCATAGCTACGCAACCGGCGAAGACGGAATCGCAATTGTCGAGACAGCAGGCGGTGTGCTTTCTCCAGCACCTTCTGGTAGCACCCAGGCAGATGTATACCGACCGCTTCGTCTGCCTGCCTTCCTTGTAGGCGATCACAGACTCGGTGGCATTGGCTCTACGATATCTGCCTGGGAGTCCTTGCATATTCGCGGCTACAATGTACAGTCTGTTGGCTTGTTCGCAGAGGGTCGGTATGAGAACGCAGCCTATCTGAAGGACTACTTTGCCGAGAGAAACATCAGCTCTTTCTCTATTCCGCCACCACCGGACCCAATCGCCAACTCGCACGAAGATGCCAAAGCTATGCTGGCCTACTATGAGAGCTCAAATGTCAGCAAAGAGGTCGATTCTTTCATCGATGACTTCCTCAAATCCCATGACAAACGCATCGACGATCTACGCGGAATGCCCAAGCAAGCCACAGAGGCCATCTGGCATCCTTTCATGCAGCACAGCGAAAGAAACGAGAACAATGTGATCGCCATGGAGTCTGCTTATGGCGATTTTTTCCAGACCTACTCCAAGCAGAAAGACACACCTCAAAAGACAGTTAGCGACGAGTCAGCCGTACTGCAGCCTGCTTTCGATGCTTCGGCTTCGTGGTGGACACAGGGCTTAGGCCATGGCAACCCTCAACTCGCCTTAACGGCCGCTCACGCGGCAGGAAAATACGGACATGTAATGTTCGCAGGAGCAGTCCACGAGCCGGCTTTGACGCTCGCCAAATCGCTCACAGAGCGCATGAACAACCCTAGGTTGAGCAAAGTCTTCTATACCGACAATGGAAGTACTGGCATGGAGGTTGCAGTCAAGATGGCTCTCCGTGCTGCTTCCAAGCGCCATGGTTGGGCGCCGGAAGACAACGTAGAAATTCTGGGCTTGATCGGAAGTTACCACGGAGATACCATGGGCACAATGGACTGCTCCGAGCCCAGCATCTTTAACAAGAAAGTGGAGTGGTACAAAGGCCGCGGTCACTGGCTTGACTTCCCTCAGGTAAAGCTCAGCGACGGACAGTGGATTGTAGAACCACCGAAGTCACTGCACAAGGCTCTTGGGAAGACTCGCAAGTTCAACTCGCTTGAAGAGATTTTCGATCTTGAAGCTCGACGTGCAGACTGGGGTCGCTACCGTTCGTATCTCGACGCCGAGCTCTGGCATCTGAGACAGCAAGGCCACAAGTTCGGCGCTCTGATAATGGAGCCTGTCATTCTCGGCGCCGGTGGTATGATGTTCGCCGACCCTCTCTTCCAGCGCTGCCTCGTGGACGCCGTCCATGGCATCGATCCCAACATGGACAATGCGAGAGCCATGGACGCGCAAGGAGCCGACAAAGACTGGCAGGGAATGCCTGTCATCTTCGATGAGGTGTTTACGGGTCTCTATCGCTTGGGTCGCTTTGATGCCGCTGGTTTTTTGGGCACCGATCCAGACATTGTTGTCAATGCCAAACTGCTGACTGGTGGCCTGCTCCCTCTGTGTACGACAACAGCGAGCGAGGCGATTTTCGAAGCGTTCCTGAGCGCAGACAAGAGCGACGCGTTGCTACATGGTCATAGCTATACCGCACATGCCATTGGGTGTTCGGTCGCGAATGAGAGCCTGGACACGATGGCCAGCATCAGTCAGAGTTCCGACTGGGAGAGCTTCAGAAAAGACTGGAAGGCAACATCGATCGCGAAGAAGCAAACTGGCGCAGTCGCCGCTGTACCATGGAGCATGTGGTCAAAGGGCTTCGTCGAAACGGTCTCGCGCAAACCCAACGTGGACTACGTTTTCGCCATCGGCTCGGTCTTCGCCATGTCACTGAAGGATCCCGCCGGCTCTGGGTACGCATCTACGGCTGCTACTGGTCTACGTGACCGCCTGTTCGCTGGAAGCCAAACCGGGGAGCCAGTCATTCATTCGCGTGTCCTTGGTAACGTGCTGTACCTTATGGGTGCCATGACAAGTACACCAGAAACACTGAAGGGCGTAGAGGAGACTGTACTGAAAGCCCTGTGAGGACATTGGATAGTCGTAAAAGTGTTCTCAGCGCTCTATGCATTTTAGCCATTCTTGGGTTGTTCCATGTCACATCGTATGTCCGTCCATTGCACCTGGGTATCGTAAACCAAATCTCCCAATCTGCGCCTTACCACACAAAACCAAATGACCCACCCTCTTTCTTCTCTTCCTTGCCTTCATCCTCTGGCAATTTTACTCCCTGTTCTCTTGCAACCCGATATATCTCATTCGTGATCTTTTCAACATCCGTCTTCTTGATCGGCACTCTGTGCGTGCCATCCCACTCAATCACAGTTGCACTCTTCTCGTCATGATATTGCTTCAACATCTTCCTGTGCAAATGCAGCCCATTATCGTTCAGACCATGCACATGGATCGTAGGCAGTCGCAACACATGCGGACTCGGATGAGGATAATCGAATCCCTCGCTCACCTGCCCAGGCGACACCAGCGCCGGATGCCTTGAGTGTTCGCAGAACGAGACCAAAGGCGACCGCCCAGCTAGCAACACCGCAAACTTATAATCTGTATCCGCATGCCCATCTTTCTCCATCCTGATCTGCTGGTCATACAACAAACTCGCACTGAGCTTCGCGCCTTGCGAGAAACCAATCAATCCCACCCAGGGTCCATCGCCCGCATCCTCTCTCTTGCACGTTTCGATGTTGTACATGACCTCCTCGGCTGCGCTCTCGTCGTCGATCTCAGCGTGCTCGGGCAACCAACGCAGCCATCGTCGGAAAGGTCCCCAGTCTTCGTATACGGGCACTATGCCTGGCCCTGCGGCGCAGTAGAATGGTCCATCGGCGAAGACGAGACGGAAGGATGGTAGGTTCTTGATAAGAGCGCGAGCTTGGGCGCGGAATACATCGCCTGTTACGCCGCCGCCGTGAAGACAGAGGATGCGTGGGTAGTGGAGGGTCGGGTCTTCGGCTGGAGGAGCTGGTGTTTGGCCAGCCGGCACGGCCATAGTGGATGTGTGAGATGTTGGCTCCTTGTGACACTGGTACGGAGGTATCACGTTCGAAGGCGGAGCTCGGTCGAAGGGATAGTCTCTGGTAATGTTTGATCGTTACATGCGTCGTAGATCAAAGTGCGACACACGGTCTAGATTCTATAAGAGACAACACCGAGAGAATAAACCGTCGTTACCTGGTGAGGCTGAGATGATGCTACGCTACCTCGGACTCCGGACGGTGTGGAGCGCCGGGTGATGACCATTGCTCTCAACGTTTGGGGCGCCTCAGATGAGACAAGCATATCATCTGTCAAGTGTGATGGGAAAACCGTATTAACTCTGATGAAAGATGTTGGAAATGCTCGAATGCATAGCCTATGCACTCGTGAAGAATACCTGCCAACTCCGAAGAATGCCGATCACGCCCTCACCAACAGGGCTGGATGTTTCCCGACATCGGAAAAGGCATGTTGATCTTCCTTCCCCGAGGATAGATATCAAATCGACATTTGTCTCTTATCGACCTGCAATCAGCGACATCAGCTGTGGGTGCCAATGATAACAAGGCAGGCTCGAGTCTATCTTTTACCTTTCTTGTGTGCATGTTGACTTGAGATACACATAGCCTCAGCCGCGAAAGGGACTCGACATCGGCATCTGATTATTCCTCGCGCGCAAGCGCAACTTTCGCTTTCTCACGTACACTACGGTGCCCAGCGAAGACGGCAGCCCCATCTGTGCAAATTTAGGGCATTTCCGACGGTCCCTCAACTCACATGGAAACCGGTACCGCTGCCACGGTCTTCGAGGCGCGACCTTACCGATCTCACAAGTTTCCCGCATGCAGTGCTTGCCGGCAACGCAAAGGACGGTGTGATGTGGACGACCCTTCGCTGGCCTGTCAATACTGCCGTCGCCGCTTTCTCGATTGCGATCATGGCGTCAACCGAGGAGATCAGTCTGCCATTAGGCACCCCGAGCCGCCTGCCAAACGTGCACGTAGAGCCAGTGTCCTCCCAGACGATGCAGATTCCATCGGGCAACGAGTCCATGGCGCCGTACATGAGAGCGACGAATCTTCGCCTATCATGGTTAATCCGTCCATGGCTGAAGATGTAGAAGTCCTTGAGCGTCATCTAGCCTCACGGTCCGATCTACAAGCTTCAGAGCAGCGGCCGTATGTGCGACTACATAGTTCTAACGGCGATTCGATCGTATACCGCACGGTAGCGAGACGCAGGAAAGGCTTACAAGAAGCCTCGACACCCGGCGCCACGCAGCTCGAGATCGTAGAAAACATTCTCGGCTCTCTGAAGACCGATGTAATCAAACTGTACGATTTCTACCAACACCATACGATGTCCATATGTTGATATCGTGCAGCTACTTTGAAAGAATCCACCGATGCTTCCCAATCATGGATGAGTCCTCTTTCTGGTCACTGTGGCAGAAGGATTCTCGCCGCATTTGCCCAACACTGCTGTGCGATATCTACGCCATATCGCTTCCTTACTGGCACTGCTCTGAGAAACTGCGCAACCACCAAAGACCTGACCTCCAATTCATTTGGAATCAAGCAGTTTTAGCGTTGCGCGACGAATTCATGGCGCCTTCAATGGCTACCGTGCACGCCGCACTGCTTGACATGCTGGGACGTCCTGTCTACCACATTACGGGAAATATCATGAACGCTGGTCGCACGGTAAATCTGGCTCATAGTCAAGGCCTTCACCGAGATCCATCAAAATGGCGCGCCAGCGATGCCACAAAAAGTCTACGAGTCCGAGTTTGGTGGGCACTTGTCGTCCATGATCACTGGTAAGTCGCTGCTCGATTGCAATGTACCGTCTCTGACCAATTGCTAGGTCGAGCTTATCTCACGGAACGCCTCCCAACATCTCATCTCAAAATTACGATGTCGCTCTGCCACAGGTAGACTCAAGCCTGGGTGATGGCGTAGCTGATCGCACTGCACAAGCGAGCAGTTCCTTCCCCTACCTTTGCTCCTTGACAAAGCTCCTTGGAGAGGTACTACCCATGATCTATTCGCTGCGTTTCAACAATCAGGAGTATTGGAAGAGCATTCGGCGGACAGAGTGCGCACTTGACGATTGGCTGGATACTTTGCCATATTATCTAAACGCAATCAAGCGAAACGCCGAACGAGCCTCGCCCCACTCAGGAGCAAGTGGCCTATGGCTCTACTACTTATCTCTGAAACTTGTCTTGAACAAGCTCGCTGTAAAGGTAGTGGATATGCCGATCTTCTCCTCACGAGCGGTGCTGAAATCGCAATAGGTAACCACGAATGAGCAAGATGGGGATACCCAGAAGGAATTGCAAAGCTACCGACTGGCCTTACTCCACTCATCCGCCTTTGCATTGGTGGACTATGTCGTATCTCTTCGGGAAGATCAGTTTTCCGAGTTCTGGCTTCCGTGTACGTTTGGAAGACACTTAGGGCTCTGACATACCAAGCTAACTTTCCCAAGATACAGCATATCTGCTTGTTTCGGCAGCCACCACGTTACTTCGGTCTCTTGTTGAGTCTGACAATACCCCGGCCAGAAGTAAGACTTGCTCTAAGCTACTGAAATTCCTCAATGCCCTCAAAGTGGCTCGCGAGCGCTATGGATGGGATCTTGCGCAGCTGTGCATCGAGACCTGTGGACAGCCCATCGAGAAATTGGCAAACGCCAACACCAGCTCATTAGGGATGGATAGTACTGCTGCCTTATCTGATGCGCTCGATCAGCCCGCACCAACGAACCAAGATACTGAGACGAATCTTGGAGCATTCTCCTCGCAGGCCAACCCTGATCAATCTATGCTGAACGATGACATGTTGTTTCCTATCGACTTAGACATCCCCTGGGACCATCTTTGGGACGATATGGCCGAGCCCTGGCGCCTTGTGGACGCTCAACATGGTTTCGTATAACACGCTGTTCGACCTTCTCCGCTTCCGCTGGCTCTACCAGATTGACTCAATATATCTCATCCTGCTATTCTCGACCCTTATGGCGATTCGTCTCAATACACGTACTACCAAATCTGTTTTAGAAGTTGATTCGTAAAGGTCTTCGATTGGCAAGGGAAACTTACCTTGAATCCGGGATTACGCAGATCTGTCTCGTCATTGAGTGCACGAACCTCTCCTTCGACAACATGTTGCTGTTCGGTTGCGCCTCGAGCGGCGCGTTTGCGATTCCGATGCAGCAACAAGAAGTAGAGACTGATAATGCAAAGCATTTGGATGCCAATGCACGTCAACATCATACCTACTCCGAGACTGTAGCGAGGAGCTTGCCTGGCGACGAAAAAGAATGGGCCAATGAAGTTCCCAAGACAGTATCCGATGAGCGTCACTGCAGCACTCGTCGACCTCTTGGTGTGGCCCGCGGTATTCGCAATAACCACCGACATCGACAATGTCCAAGATGCGGTGTATGTGAATGTGATCCAGAGACAGGCCAATCTGCCGTAAGGGTTCGATTGTGGTAGAACCCACATTCCGACGACGCCAGCTAATGTTGGTAGCAGGCATACAAACATCGTGGCGAGCCTTGCGTTTTCATAGGACGAAGCGACGAAGGTAGCCGTGGTACAGACAACGAATTGAATCGCCCCGGATGGCATCTGGATCAACGTCGTTCGCAGTGTGGAAAATCCAAGACCGCGAATGATAAGGCCTTGGAATGTTGTCAGACCTCCGTTGGGTGCATTTGAGGCAACCGCGAAGAGGAAAATCAACCAGGTCTTCGTGTCCAACATGGCTTCTTTGAACTGATCAAGCTTCCAGGTCTTGTCTTCTGTTCCAGTGCCGTTGCCTTTGATACGTTCAACGACAGCTGCTTTCTCGCTCGAAGACAAGAACTTGGCGGTCTCCGGGTTGTCGGGTAAGAACAGTAGCACGACAGCACCCCATGCGATAGTGAGGCAGCCCCAGATCAAGAACGTGTAACGCCAGCTCGAGAGGGCTCCTTGGATTTGGCCGATTCCGAAGCTTGCGATACCAGCTATGACATATCCGAGTCCTGCACAGCCGATCCAGATGCCTAAACGCAAGGGTTGCTCCATACGTTTGTACCACAGGCTGAACATCACCATCGTCACTGGCTGGATGGATGCTTCGAAGACCCCCAGGAAGAATCGGGCAGCTGCCAGACTACCAAAGTTGTTGCCGGGCGTATGACAGGTAAGAGATATTCCCCACGCCATAACCTGTGATCGTCAGTGAGACTTCGCTCCATTGCGATATCAAGAAGCACTGACTGAAACGCCCAGGAACTTCGCGAGTGGAAATTTCTGCAACAAAATCGCCGTTGGCCATTCCCAAAACATGTATCCCAGATAAAAGATGGCACCCAGCCAAGAGAATTGCGAGCCCGAGAGGTTGTTCTCTTCGATCTAAAGGGTTAGCGTAAGCAGCGACACCTTTTTGGTCGCACAAAGCCACAACTCACTAGCCCAAAGATTGCGGCGTATGACAAAGTTGTCTTGTCGATGGATTGTAGCGCGTAAGTGATGCATCTGCGCGGCATCAGCACCTTTGTTAAATCTGTACCCATCTGGTCGGGCTCTGGTGCTTACAAGATTGGCATCAAGCGAGCATCGATCTTGAACAATAGCTTCTTGTCGTCAACATCCAGAACTTCGCCGACTTGCGCGGATTCACAGGCAGTTATCGCATGTTCCGCAGTCTTCTTGGCCGGCATATCCGACTTCTCCTCCTTGTGGCGATAGTCGGACTGAGCATCAGCCATCTTTCTGCGACTTGTAAACTTGCTGATTTGGAGGTACACGTGAAACCCAAAGTCGACGAGTTGGTCCTATGCTGTGATTATATGCCAGGCGGGCTCCCAGAGCCTTATCGTTCCCTGTGCCCGACTTTCGCAATAAACCTTGCCGAAGTCAAACATTTGCGCATGATCAGAGCTATTCCTATCGGACGCCAGCACCTTCTACCTGTTTTCCGGTTGGTAGATTTATTTGGCTAGGGTCCTCTTCCATGAAGTTCGGAAAACCCTTTGAGTCTGCGTATAGGATCTTGCGGCAAGCGAAAATGATTGGTAGAGAACAACCAAAAGAATCAGGAAATCCTACAACGATAAGGCTTGAGATAACATGATGCTTTACAGGGGTGACCGTGGAGTCTTCCCCGCTTTGAAGATAACCAAGTTTACCGTGTTTTCCGAAGAGTTGCCCGTGGCCCTGATGCCGGTATGCGGCGTAGCCGGTCACCTACTTGAAGTGTTTAGAGCAGCTGCTGATAGCGTACATAAGTCGTTCTGTGTTACCAAGACTAATCATAGCGGCAGCCACAAAATTGTGACAAAAAATGCATCCATACCAGCAACTCGACATCGACGAAAGAGTCAAGCGCGTTCTACAATCCACGCCGCTTGCCGACGGTCACAATGATCTCCCTCAACAACCTCGTTGCTGCTTCCAGGGCAAGATTCACAACAACCCAGAATTCGATCTTGAGAGGGGCTTTCAACGTGGCATGACCGACTTGCCCCGGCTCAAGAAAGGCGCCGTTGGTCTGCAGTTCTGGTCGATTTGCGTTCCTCATCTCCGAGGATCCGAAGACTTTGCGTTACCTGAGTACAACGACATGTGCCGCGATGCAATCGAGCAGATCGATCTTTCGATCAGGATGGTCAAGCAGTATCCCAAAGACTTCGAGCTCATTTATGGACCTGAAGACATCAGACGAATTTATCAGGAAGGGAGGATCGCTTGCTCGATCGGTCTCGAAGGGCTCCATCAGGCTGGGAACTCTATCAGCGTTATCAGAGCGTATTATCAGCTGGGAGTCAGATATGTGAGTTCATCAATTGTCTTGTAAAGATGATCAAACCGACTGATTGATCAATCAGTGTACATTGACCCATGTGGAGAATAATGCTTTCGCCGATTCATCGACCTCCAGGGTAGGACCTGTGCACGGTGGTCTATCCACGCTCGGAAAGGCTGCTGTGAAAGAAATGAATCGCATAGGTCAGTGACTCGGACAGCCGGTGATGTTGAATTCGAAACAACATCAGCAAGTACTGACGACTTCTTAGGCATGATGGTCGATCTGTCCCACGTGTCTGCGGATGCGGCAGAGCAGGCACTTAGACATACAGTCGCACCCGTCATATTCTCGCACAGTAACGTTCGAGGTGTCTTCGACTGTCCACGAAATGTGCCTGACCTCATTCTAGACCTCGTGCCTGCCAATAATGGAATCGTAATGGTTACCTTTGTGCCCGAGCATTTGGCGAACAAGAGATCCGAAGCTACGGTTGATATGCTTCTAGATCACCTCTTCTACGTTGCCAATCGTATTGGATGGCAGTATGTCGGCTTCGGCTCAGACTTTGATGGTAAGATCTTCCGGGTTCGCCTCGGTTGATGTTTTCATGTCGCTAATCAATTATACATACAGGTATCGCATCGGTCATTCCCGGCCTCGAGGACTGCTCTCGGTTTCCTGATCTCCTCAAAGCTGTGTTGGACCGAGGGGCTACCGAAGAGCAGCTTGCACTGTGTGCTGGCCAAAACATCCTCCGAGTCTGGGGTGACGTCGCAAAAACTGCTCAGCGTTTGCAGAACGAAGGAATGTTGCCTGTCGAGGAGACCTGGGAGGGGAGGAAGTTTTGGCAGTACGATGGTTACTACCAGATGCCCGATCCTGACCCCGAGGATAAGCTCGGGTTGGATTGGTATGGTGTCAAGCCACCGGAGCAGGGCTTGTATCACGACTAGAGTAGAATGGTATGAGTACTTCGAGCAGCGATCACTAATCATTGAGTCCCCTGAGTAATCGTCGTTTGATGTCAAGCGGCGTGTTCCAAAGAAATGATGGGCTCTCAATAATGTACTCAGATTCTTAACATAAAGATTGCGACAACAACCTGGCGGGCGTATACCAGGCTTGGATGTCTGCTCAGTATTGTCGTGTCGCCGGTAGACTTTAGTAGGGGAGGTATAGGCTGAGACTGCGACTGCGACTTTGACTGGAGGCAGGATCATCGAATTCTAGATTGCCGCGGACTAGGGGGTACTTCGATGGCATTTCAAGGCGGAAATACGAGCATCGTTAGACTTTGTCCTTGCAAATTTCTATGTTTTCAGTGCATCATCATAAGCTCTAGTCCCACAACCTTCTCAAGCGACTACGCTCATCTGCCCGCGCTTCGTCATCACTGTGTAGAAAGAATCATCAAGAATTTGTAGTCCTTCTTTAATCTCATCCGCGGTCACAGTCACAGGAGGAGCCAAACGGAAGACACCGCCCATACCCGGCAAGTTGACAATGTTGCACGAAAGGCCATTGGCCATTGCAACTTCGGACACTGCTTGACCCAAGTCTGATCCTGGCGCTTTAGTCTCTTTGTCGCTAATTATCTCCAGTCCTTGGAGAAGCCCTCTGCCACGGATGTTGCCGATACACCAGTACTTCTCCTGTAGCTTCAGAAGACCTTCGCGCAGTTGGGCACCGCGCTCTGTTGCTTTTTGGCAGATGTTGTCGCGCTCAACTATTTCCAAGACCTTGGCGCCGACAGCAGCAGTAAGAGGGTCGTTGAGGTGAGTCGTGAGCCAGAGGAAGCCTGCATCTCTGCATCCTTGTTCTACTTCGGCAGTGGTTGTGACAGCAGCCAACGGGAGACCGCAGCCAAGAGTCTTGGAAAGTGCAAGGATGTCAGGGACGATGTCCTCGTTCTCAAATGCGAACATGTGACCAGTCCTGCCGACGCCAGTCTGTGCCTCATCCAAGATGAGTAACATGCCACGCTTCTTGCACTCTTCGGCCATACGCTTCAGGTAACCTTTGGGTGGCTCGAGAATGCCGCCGGTGGAGAGGATAGGTTCCATGATGAAAGCAGCAAGAGAGCCAACGCTTTGCCGGTCAACCATGGACCAACCAAATTCCAGCTCGGTCTCCCAGTCATACGAGCCGTCTGCTCTGCGGAAGACTGAACGGTAAGGATACGGAGCCGGGAAAGCGATTTGACCAGGCATTGGAGGACCTCCATTCTTGCGTCCAGCAGAGTAAGTGGCAGATCCAGAGCCCTGAGTGAGACCATGATAGCTGGCGGAGAACGCAACAATCTCAAATTTTCCAGTAGCACACTTGGCCATCTTAATAGCGGCTTCGGTGGTCTCGGAGCCGGTATTCAAGAAGAATGACTTTTCTAGTGGAGCGGGGAGTATCTTTGCAAGACGCTCGGCTAGGTCGACAACAGGCTCTGTGATCATGTTGCTAATGAGATGATCGAGCTCGCCAACATATTTCCGAACAACCTCGACGATTTCAGGGTGTGAGTGTCCGAGAAGCGAGCTCATTTGTCCGGAGGTGAAGTCCAGGATTTGGCGGCAATTGGCATCATGGAGGCGAGTACCATGTGCTTTGGTGATGACGACTGGTGAGGCAGGGACACCAGTGTACATCAAGTACTTGTTTGCGCGCGAGAAGAACGAGTCCTCCACCTTCATGGTGGCTGGGGCGATTGCAGGTAATGTCTCTGTGGTGGTCACCATGGTGAAGATCTGTAGGGTTTCCTTCGAACTCGAAAAAGACGTGAAGAAGCAGCTACGAAAGTGTTATATGCTGTAGTCTTCTACCGAGTCCATCTATGTAGTCCCGTGTTGCGGGAAACTGCGGCCGGTGGAGAAAGGCGTAACACTCTCTGACCGTAAGAACATCTGCCGGGAGCCTAGTATCCGCATTAGATAAAGCCACATAGTTTTCGAGGGGTACTGGTGACATGCAATCGGGGATGTGTGGCCTCCAGGGCATGGAGATTCCCAAGTCCGCATCGTCGGGAAGATCGGCAAAGTCATGAGTTTCCCGTACAATGCCCGCGACCGACGGCAAATGTTCAAACTTTTCCGATGGTAGCTCAGATGGGCCAAGAGGCAACTAGATCGCCTTTCGCTTATTCCTATCTCCTTCATTGGTTACAGCACTATCATTCGCTTCTTGTAGCCTTCCATGCTTCTTGATGATCGGTAAATACCCATCTCACGAAGAGACAATTAGAGACATAAACACAATCCGATTAATTCATTCCATTCTTTCAACCTCGCCCAGGCATGCAGGCGCAATGCTTACTACACTACAGACAATACCCAACAACCATGACACCCAACCAAAAACTTAGACTTCTCTTTGATCTCATTTCCAAGCACAACACAAAACTTCACTCAGCCAATCGATCATCCGCCAAGCCCGCCAATCCCAACAACAATAAGCGGATTCGTAACCTTGATGCACTCATTGACAGTCTGCGAAAGCGTGCAGCGCACCTGTGAGCCAGGTGTGATTTGTGCATTGCGGAAAGAGTAGGTCGTCGCGCGGGTGGTGCCTTCAGCATCCTCTGTGGAAAGGGAGAGGGATCGTTAGCTATTGTCTCATTCTCACGGAGGAGTCAGGAGGGTCAATACTCACTTCCTTGCAACCCCACGGCAGCAAAAGCCCCATTAACACCTCCATCGTCCCTCGCCGCGCTTCCGACAGCATAGTAAGTGTACACAAACGTATTCGGCGTCGCACTATCATACTCCATCGTGAAATGGTAAATACTCTGGCTCAAGCGCGGCTTATCCGCTTCAGTCAACGTCGCCCTGCCAACATACCACTCATACGTAACCTTGCCGCCCTCGACTTGGTAGTAAATGCCTTGCCTCGGCTGCTTGCGGCCGTAAAGGTAGAGGTCGTCATAGAACGGCGCGACGGTGAGGTCTGGAAGGGCGGTGTTGGGGAATTGGCGGGTTTGCCATTGGGAGGAGCCGCGGTTGAGGGCTACGAAGCCGTTGGAGCCGGCGAAGGTGCGTTGGGATTGCACGCCGAAGAGGGTGATTGGGAAGGGGAGATCGATTTCGCAGTAGGAGTCGTCTTCGTCATAGTCTGGTGGGTCTCCAAAGTCGCAGGGAGTGGGCGAGGGGAGGACTAGGTAGGAGGAGTAAGGGACTGTCGAGGAGGCGGCGGAGGAAGAGCGGGAGGACGAAGAGGTGGTTGTCGTGGTTGTGGTTGTGGTTGTCGGGAACGGAGTGCTGCTGCTGGTGGTGGTAGTCGTCGTGACAGTTTGTTCATATTCTTCAGGGAGTTCGGCACTTGAGGAAGAAAATGTGCTGCTGCTGCTGGAGGTGGTGGTAGTCGTCTGTTCGTACTGATCAGGGACCTCGCTGCTAGTAGACACACTAGACGAGCTGGAACTCGTAGTCGTGGTAGTAGTAGTAGTCGGGCCTTGGTATTCCTCGGGAACCTCGCTGCTAGACGAAGAAGAGCTAGAAGTCATCGAACTTGACATCATCATCGAGCTAGGAGAGCTCGAGCTCGAAATAGTAGACTGGCCAGCACTGCTACTGGACGTAGTTTCATACTGCTGAGGAACCTCAACAGAAGAAGACGAAGTACTCTTCACCGAGCTCGAGGAAGACGTGCTCGAAGGTCCAGGGTAGATAGGCGGAGTTCCCGACAGCCTGACCGCGATCTTCAGATCCGCAGGACCCGGGAAATAAGACTCAGGAGTCGGTTTGAGGTAGCAGCTGTTCTCGCCAAGATGCGCAGCGGCGCCGCACAGAGGGTCGAAGTCGCAGCGCTGAATGCAGCTCGGGAAGTCCAGGTACAGGACGGGCTGAGTGGAAGGCGGGAGCGAGTCCATGGCGCAGTAAATGGTATACGCGAAGCCGGCGGTGTCGACGTAGACGGAGTTGTTGCCTTGAGGGCAAGGTTGAGGTTCGCTGGTGTAGAATGGTGGGTTGATTACGGCAGACGACGATGAAGCCACTGTGCTTGTAGAGCTGGTTTGCGCGGGTGAGCTGGAGGTCGAGCCATCGGGGTAGACTACTGGAGGAGATTGGCTCGAACTAGTAGAGCTTGCGGGAGCCGAAGAAGTTGAGCCATCAGGATAGACAACAGGAGGCGACTGGCTCGAGCTAGTAGAGCTGGGTCGAGCAGAAGATGTCGAGCCATCGGGATAGACGACGGGAGGAGACTGGCTCGAGCTCGTAGAGCTAGGCGTGCTCGATGTAGATCTGCTTCCAGAAGATACGATCGAGATGATAGCCGGCAAAGTCGTGGAGACCGAGCTACTCGATGAGGACCTGCTGGCGGAAGAGACAATCGAGATTATAGCAGGAAGAGTAGTCGACACAAAAAAACCTGAGCTACTCGCCGTCGGAGCTGTGTAGATTGGCGGCAGACTCAACGAAGAAGTCGAAGAAGAAGTCTCCGAGCCCCTGACGCCACCGCTGGAGATGGACATCGAGCTAGAGACAGAGCTCGAGCTCGAGCTCGACGTGGTAGCACCATAGATAGGAGGATTAATCGGTCCAAGCGGAGAGCCAGAAGAAGCGAACTGTACCGATGAAGTCGAGCTAGACGAAACCCGCGAGGAAGAAGGCGTGATAGAGTCATAAATCGGCGGCTGGCCGGCTGATGAAGAAGATGAGCTTGTTCGAGTGTACGGAGTCAGCGAAGGGAAACTGGTAAGAGTCGACGCTGAGGTATACACTGCTGGCGAGCTGAGAGAGCGAGAGGACGACGTAGAGGATCCCGCCCGTGAACTGGTCGAATCGATGTACGGCGGTGGCGGTGTGCTGATCGAAGGTCCAGGGACGCTCGAGGAGCTGCTTGCTGGCTGGTATGTGTATGGTGGCGGGTTATAGGTCACAGACGGGCCGCTCGGCGTGCTTTGCCCAGGAACGCTGCTCGATACACTGCCAGTAGCTGTGACGACCGAAGACGTAGAGCTCAGGGGGTTGACTTCTGAGCATGGCCTAGCGCGGAAACGAATCGGCGCGCAAGACTGTGCGGCGTACACAGGCCCAAGGAATTGAGCCAGGACCTGAGCATTGTCAACTTGGCTGGCAGGCAGCTTGCACCATTTCGCCTTTCCATCGGTGAAGCGGGGGCTCGTCCAGTTAAGAACACCGTCTCTGAAAGTGAAAGTAGTGCTAATGGAGCCAGGCGTATTCGTAATGGCGAAAGGCTGGTTCTGAACATTGAGATTGGTGGACAAGTAGCTGCCATTGACGCTCATCAACTGTCCGTTGCGGATGTAGTATTGGCCTGCCATGAGCGGATTGGTAGATGTGTTTCCGTTCAGCGCCACCCAAGAGCGACCCACTAGGTCCGTGGGAGCGCGACGGGCGAGAGGATCTGTCGTGGATCCCATCTCGACTTCGAGGACGAAAGGTGTCCCGCCATTCCAAGCCGCATCGTGGTAGGGAACTGGCACCACGGTGACGGTCGACTGGACTATCGTTATCGAGCGAGTTCCAGTTGTATAGATCGCGCTGCAAGTGCTGGGGTATTGCGTGATGGTAATGAGTTCCGCAATCGCGTCCCTGCTCAAAGAGCCGATTGTGAAGAAAAGCGCAGCAGCATTGCGGACAAACATCTTCGCGCGAGGCGCAAAAGCGCTGCTGTTGTCGCGGCCCACGCGTGCTGTTGTGCTTCGCTAACGAGTGGTGATGGTGTTATCACTTGATGGATTCTGGTGATCAAGTAATCGGATAAGCTGCAAACGAGTGTCAGAGTTGGACGACGCGCTATTGCTCGCAGCACAACGTGTAGAGCGTGGTAGGGACTGGAACATGGTTGCTAGTCGACGGTTTGCGCGGTTGCGTGCCAAGATGGGAGCTGGAATGAAAAACACAACAAGATTCAGCATGCGCGTGTCAAGCCAGGTTAGACAATCTCTTTTCCGGGCGACTGGAATGCACGACCTAATGGAGCGAGTTCGTGAGAAGGTGCGTGGGATAACAATAGAGAAGGAAGAGAGGGTATTAAATAATGATCTGCCATGAACTTCGCATTTGAACGTCGTGAGTACGTACCAGGCTTTGAGCCCAGGTTGTGTTGGGTATACCTTTCGCAGTCCCGCGAAGTCTGAGGTTAGACATCTTTGGATGCTTTCCATAGACGGCCGTTGCTTCTTGTTTAGCTCATCGAGGTCATTGCGGGTATGATACATGCATGCTTTGATTTATTTTATCATCTCCTCCGCTTATTCCTCGCCACCGCCAGGCGGGCCAGATTTGCCCATTTGCCTAGCCTTGAGCATCTCGTCGCACAACAAAAGGTTGCTGGCAATGCCCGTGGCGCTTGCGATGCTGTTCCTCAACACTCTGAAGCTGTCGTAGACACCTTCTTGTACGGGATCCATCTCCTCTCCTGACACCAAGTCCAGACCGGCAACGTGACCCTCAGCGTGGGCATCCTGCAGAGCTGCGAGAGAGTCCTGGATGTCGTGGCCACTGTTTGCAGCCAAAGTCTTGGGAATGACAAGCATAGCATCGGCGAAGGCAGACACGCCCCACTTGGCCTTGCCCTTGACAGTCTTGGTGAACTCGTCCGATGTCAGGCGTCTTGCGACAGCCACTTGGAAAGCTCCAGCACCGGGCACGACTGACTTGTCGACGACAATGTTGTAGACAGATCGGAGACCGTCGCGAACGGCGTCCTTGATCTGAGCAATGGTGTGAGAGTTGGGACCCTTGAGGAGAAGAGTGACCGACTTGGGGTCCTTGACATCCTCAATGATTGTGTACTTCTCCTCGCCGATCTGGTGCTCGTAGACGTGACCAGCCCAACCCAGGACGTCGGGTGTGAGGTCATCGGCGCTGTTCTGTGCGGTACCACCGCAAATGAGCTGCAGACGCTCCATGTTTCTTCTCTTGGCGCGGCGAAGCGCAAAGATGCCGTTCTTCACCAAGACATCGAGAGACAGAGGGTCGATACCCTTCTGGTTGACAATGACGAAGCCCTTCTTAGGGTCGTCGCCGCACACCTCCTTCTTGAGCTCGACGATCTTGCGCAGCTTGTCGTCGACGAAGCGGCGCTCAGACTCGACAAGCTTCTCACGCTGCTCCGCCGAGTTGTAGTAGAATCCAGAGTTAATCTCACTCTTCTCGTATTCCAAGCTGACGTTCAAGGTGAGGATGTAGGCGTTCTTGACATCCTTGGGCATGTCGGGATGTCTGGCACCGTGATCGAGGGCAAGACCGCGGATGAGCTGTGTGTCGGCGGCCAGTCTGTGTTGCATGGTCATGATTTCAACCATGTGCAAGTCGGGCTTCTCGGGAGGCTGGTTGATGGCGAGGACGGCATCGACGATATCGGGTGTTAGCTGCTCGGCGAGAGTAGAGTTGATCTTGGTAGAGAGCGATGTCCGGGCAACGGAGAGGAGAAGCTCTCTGTCGACGTCGCGCGAAATCTTGAAATCGTCAAGGAAACGAATGGTCTCGCTCTTGGCCAGCTCATATCCGTCTGTGATGACTCTGGGGTGAAGTCCTTCGCTGATGTATCTGTTCGCCTGCTTCAGAAGCTCGCCAATCATGAGCACCACGCTCGTTGTGCCGTCACCGCAAATCTCGTCCTGTGCTGTCGCTGCTCTTGCGATCATGACCGCGGTGGGGTTCTGGATCTGCATCTCCTTCAAAAGTACCGAGCCGTCCTTGGTAAGCTTGATTCCGCCAGAGCCGTCGACCAACATCTTGATTGTTCCAGTGGGACCCAGGTTCGAGGCGAGCACACCCTGGAGACCCTCACCGGCTGCGATGTTGACGGCCAGAGCCTCGCCTCTGCGGCGGGACTCAGCCTTGGGGTTGAGGAGTTGAGCTGCCGACATTTTGAATCCAGATGTCCAGTTGTCGGGTGTTGTAGCTCAGTGTGGGGTGGTAGGCGGTGGTGTGGTGGTGATTTGTGCTGGCGGTATTTGTTCCCCTCCAAACGTAAACGCCGCCTGGACTTTTCTGGGAGGGGACTTGACGGAGGACCTCCGACGCGCGCAGGCTTGGCAGGCACGATGCAGAGAGAAGAAGGCGAAGTGAGGTTGGCTGCAGGCATGAAACTCATGATAGAACAATTCAGGCGATGGCTATCTATCGAAATTGATCAATGGCTTCATATGATAATTATCGTGCATCGTTCCTTCCATCATCTGTATTCGGATGCGACCATACACGTGATGCTAACGACTGCCCATGTTTTGAGCACTTCCTTGACTGTATTGCCTTTGAATTGGTAAGAACAGGACTCCACTGGGTCGATCATAAAAAGCATCAATACAGTTATATATTTCCAGGTAGAACGATTGCAAGCAAATGGTATAAGTGCTGCATGTGTATCTCGACCTCAAGCAAGCATGTTGGCCCGTGCGAGATGCCGCCCGAGCTCCCGGCGATTTTGCAGCACAGGAAAAAGTTCCTCTGAGCTCGAGTTCGTCTGCACCGCCAACGATTGCGCCCAGCACCCCGACGACACCTCACCGCACACACGCACTCGGTGGGCACAGTCCTTTGCTGGATATACTACGAACAATCGCGCCTTGAACACCCCCGGCGCGCACACAGCAATCCGCCCACAATGTCCGTCGACTACCTGCTCCACGAGTCCTCCGTCGGCTATGCCATCTTCTCCGTCAAGATGCAGGCCGACACGGTTGGTGCCCGCCTGAAGGAGGTTCAGGAGGCGCACACCGACCTGGCCCGCTTCGGCAAGATGGTCCAGCTGGTCTCTTTCGCACCTTTCCAGGGCGCCGCCCAGGCGCTTGAGAACGCCAACGAGATTTCCGAGGGTATCATGAGCGACTACTTGAGGACCACCCTGGAGGCAAACCTGCCCAAGGGCGGCAAGAAGGAGAAGAACAAGATCACTCTCGGTGTAGGCGACAGGGCTCTGGCTGGTTCCATCAAGGGCGAATTCGCTGGTGTCGAGGCTGAGACTCCCGAGACCAGCGAGTTGGTTGGCGACATGCTCCGTGGCATTCGTCTGCACTCTGAGAAGCTTCTCTCTGGCCTCCAGACTGGCGATGTCTCCCGCGCACAGCTCGGTCTCGGTCACGCCTACTCCCGCAGCAAGGTGAAGTTCTCCGTCCAGAAGAACGACAACCACATCATCCAGGCCATTGCGACTCTGGACCACCTCGACAAGGCTGTCAACACCTTCTCTATGAGAGTGCGCGAGTGGTACTCTTGGCACTTCCCCGAGCTCGTCAAGATTGTCTCTGACAACCAGAAGTTCGCTGCCTGCGCGCTCTTCATCGGCCACAAGACCTCTCTTAGCGACGACAGCCTGCACGAGCTCGCCGAGATCGTTGAGGACGACCACAGCACCGCCCGCGCCATCATCGAGGCCGCCAAGGTCTCCATGGGTCAGGACATCTCCGAGACTGACATGGAGAACGTCATGCTTTTCGCTAAGCGCACCGTCTCCCTCGTGAAGTACCGCAAGTCGCTCTCCGCCTACCTCGTCGCCAAGATGGGCGTTGTCGCTCCTAACCTTGCCGCCCTCATCGGTGAGACCGTTGGTGCCCGTCTTATTTCCCACGCTGGTAGCTTGACCAACTTGGCCAAGTACCCTGCCTCTACCGTCCAGATTCTCGGTGCCGAGAAGGCCCTCTTCCGCGCCCTCAAGACCAAGGGTAACACTCCCAAGTACGGTCTGATCTACCACTCTTCCTTCATCGGCCGCGCCGGCATGAAGAACAAGGGCAGAATCTCCCGTTTCCTTGCAAACAAGACCTCTATCGCCTCGAGAATCGACAACTTCAGCATGGCCCCTACAAGGAAGTTCGGTGAGGTCCTTAAGGACCAGGTCGAGGAGCGTCTCCGCTTCTACGCCGACGGTGTTAACCCCACCAAGAACGAGGTCGCCATGGTAAGACTCTTCACAACTTGAAATCAGCCAAACAAATTATTAATCCATCACTTGTAGAAAAACGCCATGGACGCCACCCTCGCCTCCATCAACGTCGCCGACCCCAGCACCGCCGCCGACGAGGAGATCGAAGTCGCCGGCGTCACTCCCGCCGCCACCGAGCAGGCTGAGCGCAAGGAGAAGAAGGACAAGAAAGACAAGAAGTCCAAGAAATCCAAGAAGGACGAAGACGTCGAGATGGCCGACGCCACCGCCGGCGCCGACGACGAGGAGGCCATCAAGAAGAAGCTCAAGGCCGAGAAGAAGGCCAAGAGAAAGAGCGACGCCACCGGTGAGGTGCCCGAGGAGCAGATCAAGAAGAAGTCGAAGAAGAGCAAGGCGTAGAAAGCTCGCTCTTCTCGTTGACTTGTAACTTCTTTGAATCTTTGTTCTGATATCTTCTGTGACGGCGTTGCATGATGAGCTGGCTTGGCGTTACTGAGGCGTTTTCTTGTCACCTTTTCCCCCAGCCCTTTATAAAAGAGAGATCGTGTCCTTTTTTCACTGGACTGTATGTTGGGACCGAAAGAAGGGTTGTTGTCGCTTGCTCGCTGGGGTCTTTCTTCTTACGCTATGAGGCGAGGGCTTGTTGTTGGCTGGGTCCTACTGCTGTGTGTACGCTCCTGTAACAATGAGAAGAAGAAAAAATTATGTTCAAAAGATCATACGTCTCACGTGTTCTGACGTTTCACTGCTATTGGGCTTGGTTGATACTTCCAGGTGAATATGCAATTCCTTTGTGCGCGCGGTGCTAAGCGAGCAACAAGATTGGCGAAGTTCTTACGCAGAGCACTGCACTGCTGGCTAATGTTCGAACAACCAGCTGCGAGCGTCGACTAACCGTCTCCTCCATTTCTCGACCACCTCAGCTCTCAGTTGTGTTGAGAAAGGACACCAACGCCGACCAACCTTGTGGAAACCTGCGTGTAGCAACAGATGACCATGACATACCAGTGCCAGTCTCCTGGCCATCGCACGACGTTTACTAACTAATACAAGTCTCTCCACTGCCAAAGACCCTCGGCGGCGGCTCGTAAAGCCTCTCCCAGAAGTACAGATGCGCACTTTCCTGGTACACCGTAGTCATCACGTCGCCGACGTCGACCTTCATCCACCCGGCATCGTGCTCTGTCGCCTCTTCTATACGCGGCTCGCAGTCTTTGTGCCGAGCTACTTGCTTGTCGCCCGGTTCTGGCCGCCAGTTCCTTTGGATCAGTTTCACCCATCCTGGATTGGGGCGAAGGCGGTTGGGAAGGGTGGGATCGTCGTGGAGAATGGAGTGAAGAGACTCTGCGTCGATGCTGACGGCGTAGCGGTGGCGCGGAGGGTTCAGACCTAGGCCCCAGCAAGAAAGGCCCGGGTGGAAGGCGCGCGGTTGCTCGGTTCTCACGTTCCAGTATGCCCATCCATTGAAGTGTTGGCGGATCGCGCTCGGGTTCGCGCCGTCGAAAAGGTCTCGGTTGTCCATTAGGGTGAGATTGAATTTGTCGAGGACGTCTGTGCCGTTGTAGGAAGTAAAAGTATCTCGCATGATGGCTTGAACACGTTGGATGACTTCTTCCCAGTCTGCGTAGTTGTCGTAGGTGGTGCGGTAGACGACGAAGCCCCAGTTGTCGTGCCGGCAATGTTGCAAAGTCTTCTCGATCATGTCTGCGATGTTCCCGCGTCGTGGTATGCCAGGTGTACGCTGCGAAGGCGGAACAGGCTTAGGTTGACGTTCATGTTTCACGCGACACTGCACTTGCGGGAGACTGGCTTTCAGTCTGCTCAAGGGCCCGACCAAGGTTGTGCTTGGCTGTTGAGACAGTAAATTGAAATACTGATGTGCGGTACTCATCTGTAGAAAGGCCACGTCGGTACGTTCTATGCCTGCTGAAGGCTTGGTGCTAACGATCCGTTAGCACTCTGACCATGTAGATGCATCAGGTCAGGAAGTTCCTTACATGTTGTCCGGACACGAGCGGTTGTAGGTGTAAAGGTGAAGGTCGACAGGGAAAGTGACTGTTGAGGAAATGTCAGCAATCTCGGGCAATGAAGCTTCGATATTTTTGGGTAGCGACCTACAGGGAAATGGCTGCGAGTCCAGGTGAATAGCCGCGGTGTACATAAGGCAGGCGCTCTCGATCGCGGACTTAACATGCTGCAACGAAGCAAGACACGCATCGGCACATATGGATCCCACCCCTTCTTCATCTCGTACACCACCGCTATGCCCAGTCAGTCTCGGCTCGAGCATTGCTTTGCCGTGTGTTGCTTACCGTGCGCTCAAGGCGTAGAGCTCGGGAAGACAGTAGAACTTGGTGTTCATTGCTTTCTGGCAAGAATAGCTGAGATGGTCGTAGACGTAAGTTACACGTATGGGGGAGATGAGTGAAAGTTGCTGCGAGTTGACGACCGTCACGCAGGCTGCGAGCCAGGCTAGAACGTATCTCATCATCCTGGCTCGAGGGGTGGTGTGTGATGTTGTATCGAAGAAGATGAAGGCGCAGGCGCAGGCGAAGATGGTCGTGATTTTATGATTTCGCGCCTCTGCAAACGAGGACGCCTGCGGTTACACAGTGACATTAGCTACATCTGTTATGACCTCAGATACAACGCTTTCACTTACATGGAACACAGAGAGCGTTTGTGTCCCGCTTACACCCTCGGTGACGACATGGAACGCAGAAGGAAATCTACATGCACCTATCTGTATGTCTACCAATCAAGCCCCTTTGTGCATTCGAGCCTTCCTGGAAGCAACGCGTGTATGAGTGGACTTAGTTTAGAGCGGCATGGTGCACTTTTTGTATCAGAGGACACCCTTCAGGCCTTTCAGAATTGTGCATGTGATGCCACGATGCTATCAGCCCTCATTTTACCCAGGGAACCCTCCCCTGGCCATCTTTTTCCCACGCTGGGCCTTGCGATTATGGTTCGCCTGACTGCCCTTATTGGCTTCTTTCCGCTTCTGCGCAGCGACCGTGCTAGCCTCGCCTGAGGGACCAGCAACGCTCCCGCCTCTGCCTCCACGACCACCTCGTCCACGACCACGACCGCCTCCACGTCCTCTCCCATTGAAACCACCTCGTCCAGCGCCAGGCGCATCCGAATCCTCAGTCTCCGTCCCACCAGGACTCTCGCGGTAAGACGTCCGCGCCAACGCGCCCTGCCGGCCGTCGAAAGCGCTGCTCTTAGACTCGAGTCGGCTCAATCTCTTCGGGTCGCGCTGCAACATGATAGCCCAGCCTTCGATTGCTTCGTCTGTCATTCCAGTTTCCGCTTTCAGTGCAGCTCTGGCTTGACCGCGACGTACATCGAAGGTGCGGCCGAAGAGCTCCGGATTGGTTCTGTAGGTTGTGAAGAGCGCCATGTCATTTTCTTCTTGGGTGACCTTGGCTGCTTGGCCGGGCTCGCCATCGGGGTGGGCCACATCTATGCTGCCCCCCACGTCTTGTGCATCATATGTGTCGTCTCTCTCGTCGTCATCGGCATCAAACGCGGCGAGGGCGGAAAGAATGGCGGATTTGTTGGTTGAACCTGCTGGTGTAGCCTTTTCTTCTCGTTTGCCGAAGTGTAGGCGGGAAGTGTCGAAGGCTAAATTGTCGAGTTCGTCGTTATCGTATACGTTTCTTCGCTCTGATATGAAAGGCTCTGAAGGTGGTGGCGTTGAGCTTGGGGCGAGATGGTCAATGCCAGCTTGCGCGCTGGAGTCGAAGATGGGTGCTTGTTCAGTGCGATCCAGGGATTGCAGGTGAGGTGGCAGGGAGTCGTCAAGGAGGTGTGCTGTGACTTGCTCGACATCGTCGTCGTACTCGTCCAAAAGCTTCATGACAAATCCTGCTCCAAGGTCTGGGAAGAGGTCCTGAATTTGCGTAACGTAACTCATGCGATGGACATGGATCTCATGATCCTGCCCGGTCGCTCTACCCTTTCCTTTGCTCGACGCTTTCCGGCGGATGTGCTTCTTCGGTCGCGCAATACTGGGCGTTCTGAATGTTTCCAAGGTATCGAGGAGTTTAACAAATCGCTCAGGCGTCTTTCCACCAATGCTGCGGCGCAGCTTTGCAAGTAGAGGAGTGTTGGTGACCGCATCCGCCACTAATGATTGACTCGGAGGTTTCCCATCGCCTTGGCTTTTCAATGTGTACAGATGATCCGATAATAGAGAGTAATTTGGAGTTTCACCAGCTACACAGGCGACAAGTCCGAGGTATAGTGTCATGCTGAGAGCCTTTCTGGTCTTGTCGATGGCGGCCTTGCCGTAGCCGGTCACCATTGAGTCAACCAGATCTGTACCAGTCATGAAGAAAACTGCTGCCTCGGATGAGACACGTAGGATGGGTGCCATTTGACTCAAGATCATCTCTGCAACATCTGGGCTGCCGGAGTCCAGCATTGTGATCAAAGCATCTTTGCGCTTTTGCAACACCGATTGAAGGGAAGATGCCTTATTCTGCCAGAGATTTGCCAGCAACTCCGGGAGGCGTGTGCTCTTGACGTGAACTCGGCATACATTCGAGAAGAAGTCCCACTCCAGCAGTCCTTCAACATCGTTTGCCTCGGTGAGGGCTTTCCTCGTCAATGCGAAAGCAACTCTGTTTAGTGTATTGGCTTTGGGTGATCGCAGTGTAGCGTCTGTCGATTCCAGATGCGCCAGCTCATGATAGTATGAGTGAAGGAAAGGTGTCACTGAATTTATGGTATCCAGAGGCGGTCTCAGCTGCATTTCAGCGAGCGTGAGCCAGGCATCCAGACATGATTCCCATTCGGCATTTTCCAGGCTTAGACGGACGCTCGCTGGCGGTATGGGTGCCAGTGCAGGTAGTGGCATTTTCCGTTAGATCTTCGCTGGCATGAATGTTCGATAATTGAATTGGCAGAGCTTCACATCCAGAAGGGCGTGGTTCGAGAATAATTGTTTGTACAAGTTCACATATGCAGTCATCATAGCTCATACTCCAACGTCTCGATGATGGCCCGCGCTTCAAGCGGTCGATCCTCCCATGCGGCCAACTCTAACCCTAACCTCAGGCCCTCCGCCTTCCCCACAATGCACAATCGAAAATCTTGGCCCTGCGCAGCGAAATCGTCGTCTTTCGCGCCCGCGCCCGTACCACTTCACTTCCGCTCCCCATCGATCGTCACGTTACCGAGTCCAACACCCAGACCGAGGTACGCATCGCCATAATCGCCCTCTCACCCTCTGCGCGACCAAGCACATACTAACCTTCCACCCCCACCCGCAGTCGCGATCGCATCTTCCCACCACACCGCAAACATGTCCACCTACGACGCCAAGAAGGCCCAGCAGGGCGAGCAGGCCAAGATCCACAAGATCCGCATCACCCTCACCTCCCGCAAGGTCGCCTCCCTCGAGAAGGTCTGCCAGGAGCTCATCGACCGCTCCAAGTCCAAGGACCTCCGTGTCAAGGGCCCCGTCCGCATGCCCACCAAGAACCTCAAGATCTCCACCCGCAAGACCCCTTGCGGTGAGGGCTCCAAGACCTGGGACATGTACGAGATGAGGTGAGTTACAAGAACATTCTTTCATATTCCGAGGAGGCGTTTTGGTGGGGAGGCATGGTAGTGGATTTCGCGTGCAATCGTTGCAAAGACGCCGAGCCGATTGGAAATTCTGGAAAAAAAAGAATTTGGGCTGACAATTTTGCGACAACAGAATCCACAAGCGTCTGATCGACCTTAACGCCCCCACCGAGGTCGTCAAGCAGATCATCATCAACATCGAGGCCGGTGTTGAGGTTGAGGTCACTATTGCCGCTTAAATGCGAGTGGTAGACCACACCAACCTTTTGGGGACAGACAAGCGCAGCATTTGACTGCATGTGGTTAAATATTTCAAAAAGACCAATCCAAAGTTTCCAAATATTACGATTCCCATGTCTCACAAAGTCTTGCATACTACATGAGAGCTTACATGATTTGCCATTAGTGGGGTCGATGATCTTACGAAAAGCGGTGTGAAATAAAGATAATGTGTCATCAAGTACTTGTGGTATATGCGTGGTATTCCCATGGCACCTTATGCCCGCTATCGCTAAACATCATAAAAAACAAATCAACATCATCCTCTTCAACCCTCACCTCCCACCAACCTGTGCAGAAGGAATAGGCCTAATCCACCCGACAGCAACATTGATGCCAATGCAAATAACCCCAATAATCCACAACGAAGTCGCATAGCTCGTCCCATACCTGAAAACAATAGCGAAAACAATGCCGCCCAGGTTTCCGCACGCGCCCGTGAAGCCCGACACCACGCCATTAGCATGCGGATGTACGTGCGGCACAAGCGAGAACGTCAATCCGTTCGCGCCAGCCTGGAAAAACGCAAGCCCAACAGCCACGAGCGACACCATGGCCCCAACGCTAGTTGGATTGACGAGGCCGATGACAAGCAGCATAGCGCCACAGCCAATACCATAAGCGTGCAGGAGCACCTTCTTACTCCACACAGAGCCAGTATAGTAGTACGCCACATCTCCCACAACACCGCCTAGAGGACGCCAGACGACGTTCATGAGGCCGAACATGGCGGCCCAGTTGCCTGTTTGCTGGGCGTCGAGGGTGGGGAATTGCTGCGTGAAGTAGGAGCCTAGGATGCTGTTGACGGCGAGCTCGGCGCCGAAGGTGCAGAAGTAGGCGGCGCCTGCAACGATGGTTTGGGGCGAGAAGGAGACGCGGAGGATGTCTTTGAAGGTGGGTTTTTGGATTACTTCGCCGCGGGAGGAGTCGAGGATTTGGTGGGAGCCGATTTGGGCTTCAGGGTCTTCGGCGTTGTGGTTGGGTTTGTTGTGTTTCTTTTCGTTCTCTTTCTCGTCGGCGGCGGCGAGAGAGTTGGTGCGAGTTCGTGAGTCGGGGGTGTGAAGGCCGTCGAAGGAGACTTTGGCGTCTTCTTTGGACTCTTCGCTTACTTGGCCGGGGACGTCGACGATGGATGCTTCGACGGCAGCATTGTGTTGGTGGTGGGCTTTCTCCTCGACTGCTTGAACGCGTTCTGACCACTTGCCTGTGGGAGTGTCGGGGCAGAGTAGGACCAGAAGGGTAGCAACGCTGATGATCAAAATACCAGGGACAACGAAAGAGACTCTCCAGGCAACATGAGGCGTAAGCCCCTGTTGCGTGACGAACGAGTTGAAAATGGCTGGCATGGCGAAGTAGGTGATGCCACCACCAGCATTACCCAGACCGGCGGCGATCGAGTTGGCAGTGCCGACAATGTTCTTATCGAAGAAGCCAGTCGTCCATACCTGGCAAGGCACGAAGCTGCCACCAAGGATGCCGATGAAGAATCGCAGGGCGTATAGTTGGTGAACGTTGTATGCTGTGCCTGACAAGAACGTTGGGATGGCACCGATGATGAGACATCCTGCAAATGTGTATCGGGGACCAAAGCGGTCGCATGCGGGTCCAGCGACGAGACGAACAAGTAGTGTGGCGACCAGAGCGATGATGTTTGAGTTACCGACTTGGGGGTCCGACAAGTCGAGGTCTTCGGCGATAACGTTGTGAAGCAGAGGTGGGAAGGCGTACCTAGTAGTTGGTTAGCGGATATGTAAATACTTGGTCTTGGCTGTGATGCAGGAGACTTACCATGACCAGAAAGCGATCATGAACCCAAACCATGAGAAGAAGAACACCCGACCGTGTACACTGATGACATTGAACAAAGGTACAGAGCGAGCCTTGTGGTTGATGGGGTTGAGTTCCGGAGCCTTCCAAAGCACTGCAGGGCTGAAGCCGACCATCTTGTTCTGGATCTTCTTCAATGAATGCGGGTCAATGCTTCCCTCTCTCGATCAACGAGGTGACGGTTGAACAAATATCAGGTTGAAGAGTCGAACTGGATAGAATGGTGTCAAGACGATTGATGATGTGGTGAAGGGCCTACCACAAGAAACTACAAGGCCTCTTGGACGATTAATATCTCCTATACTCTGTCTTGACGTCGATCGTCTGCAGAAGTTGCTTCTCCGGAGCAAGCAGTCTGCCAATGATACTGCTGCAGGCGTGCAGCAAGATACACTCCCGAGGGCTCTCCAGGTCGGCCCACAGTGCGAGGATCTTGCGGGACGATATCGTCTAGCCCAATGGCCCCAGCCAAAGGCTGACGAAGATCTGGAGGAACGATACGGCTTTGGCTTCGGTCGCTTGATTGGGCGTAGTGTAATAACACGGCGCGAATGAGCTGCGGTTGATTGATGCGACTTTGCTGCTGAGTGATGTCGAAGTTGCTGGGAAGCGATAAGGGTGAGCTCTTCGTATGGGTTTTGGGAGCGGCACGGTCCTGTGAGATGTCGATGGTGTCGCACATTCGATCCTTGATACTCTTTGGATCATCTACCCTTACGAGTGCAAGGAAGTCTAGGTCTCGTCGACGCGGCACTATCGCCAAGTCAGCCACACTAGATGTCCTATCTTTCCTTTGTGTTCAACATCGGAGGCCATCGACGACCACGAAAACGATCATTCCACTGGCCATTATTGCCACCAGAGCTTCCATGAGCGTGCCAGATACTGGGTGAAACTCGCAGGGCGCTGCCTTATCTTTATTGTGGGTCAAGGCGTCCCAAGAAGGCAATCCCCCTTCAGATAGCAGCGATAGGAACCATATGGCGATAAGCCACCGCTCCCTACTTTATCATGCTATCATCGCGTTGAGCGGCTTCTCGTGGTCTCTTGTGTTCTCTTTTTCCGCGGTATAGACGGCCAGCATGCTCGTGATCGTCCTGATATCTTGTCGTCGCCATTATTGGGCCTTGGGCTATCAACCTGCGCATGTGTAATACCTTCTGAAGGCACGTGGTTCGGAGACTTGTTCATGAGAATTCGTTGAAACACTTCGAATACGAATGCATTTCAGTCTGTTGTGAGTCGTTTAGTCGTCCACATTCCAGTGCTGAACCTTGGTCTCATCAGCCTCCGGCGGGTTACGTGTGAAGTCCCTTCTTATCTTGCGCGCCTCTCATTGGCTGCACAGCTCGGACCGATACAAACTTGTCCGCGCAAAGTAGGGTCAGGGTTGGGGTAGTTTATGGATGGACTCTTCACCACAACGACTAAAGTAAACCTGTATTTCCACGTTCATTTTGGACAGATCGAGTAGTTCTAGACGTTCCTGAACAACGACAATGTTCTCAATGTGTTGGAATGCTCGTTGCGTGCATACGTGTCAAGCAGTCATCAATTTTGACTTTTTTTGTCTGGTATCTGGACGTAGATACGGGATATGTATCAAAACTTTAGCCGTTCTCGTCGTCAAACAGACGAGTACGAAGTGACATCGTGGCCTATCTCAACGCATAAAATGGGACATAGAGGCTGTGTTTTCGTACCTCGTCATCGAGCCACACACCTCATGCGGTCGGTTGCAATATGTATATTTGAAACCACGAAGCTCGATATCGCCGTGCATTGACTGCATGCTCTGCGCCCGTGGGCCGAAAACAGCAGCAGCCTCTCGAGCCACTCATGCAGTATGGGCTCTCCATATCTTCCCATTAGGACCTTCTCGATGACGAAGAAAGCATCAGATGCAAAAACGTGTCTACATCGAAAGGTTTGCCTTCAAGTCGCCTCTTCAGCTTGGGCGTAATCTAGTCTGAATTACCTGGTAAATGTGGTATATGGTGCTCTGGTTGCCCTGGCCAGGTGCTCAAAGACACTTTACGAAGTAGGCAGTTCGGGTTGCTCAGGCTGCACCGGAGAACTGCTCTAAGCCATACAATTCATACAGCTCCTGCAGCCGTTTCGCGGAAGGTATGTACCTCTCGCAACGAGGGTTTGATACAATCAGAAGGTCCCTGTAGGCATCTCTCTCCACCTCTTCCCACGGAAGCTCACACTTGACGAAGAAGCGAAGCAACAAGTGCATGAAGGTATCAGGGTCCCATGGTCGTTCATATATCCTCTCAAAGTCTATAGGATCCAGTGGTCCAGGGTTAGGTGTAGCTGCGGACTCGAAGGCCGCAAATTTATCCTCACTGATCCGGATATTGTGGACGTTAAGCAGGTGCGCAATGTTTGACGAGGTCGTCTGTTTGAAGACCAGGATGTGGTTCGTTGGTCGCTGCGGTTTAGGATCACGGAGATGGCAAATCTTACAGAGCCAGTAATCCGTGCCGTCTTCGCCAACGCTGGGATTGTTAATGCGATACCCGTAGTCCCATACGCGAGACCGCGTTGGCCATCTTGAGTCTCTGGGAGGCGGTAGCCTGAAGCCTCGCAGGCGCGTCCAGTCGATGTCATCGTAGGGTCCAGGATTTGAAGTTTCGGTGGACTTCGTTGGTCACTTGGGGCACTGGCATCAACAGCAGGCTGCTCTGTGTTCGCTGGAGGCTCGAGCCGAGCACGTTTGGGCGATCGAGGCGTAGATGTGAAATACTTCGATATGGTAGGCTGCATTGCCGTCCGTTATCACGGTAGAAATCGTCCGATGCAAAAACTTACCTCACCTTCCTCTCGGACTGGAAGTGGGACGCGTGTTAACGCGCGCATGGAAAACCTATGGAACAGGGGAGCCTAAATGGGTTAGATACAAACAGATCCTGTTGGCAAGGGTACTCCCTATCTCTTCCAATAAGGACCTCATGCCTCGCGGTAGTCTTCCTCCTACATTGTCTCGATTAATGTAGGCGAAAGAGCACAACGCTGCTTATGGGGCTCGGGCTGAACAAACGTAGGGAACGTACAACCTATGCAGTTATACTTGCATATCTTCGGCGAACCGGGGTATCTCTCCCGAGGCGCCGTACTTTTGAGCTTGTGTTTGCTTAAATAGAACATAGCCGCCGCCATCGCATCCTTCAGAATTCGGAACAGGACAAGTGAGCTTCCATACGTAGGCAGCGGCCAGGAATATAAGTTAGGTTAAGATGTGATCGATGTCAGATAAGACATATCATTCTACCATGTCTAACCTGACGATCACATTCGAAAGCATCGCAATAGAAGTCCACCAGATTTGCCACTATACACGATCTCGAAAACATGGTTCTCGTCATGACAACCAAGGAGATCGCTTGCTCCCCTGCTCACCTGCGAAACATTGTATATCCATCTCTCCCCTTAAGAAATCATAACACTCTCGTCGAGCACTAACGATCTGCACGAACACAGTTCCTCGACTTCTCCCGCTACGCCGAGTGGTCCCACTCCTTCATGAAATCCATCGAAACCCAATCCCAAAAACCAACAATAGAACCCGGCGACGCCCTCAACGTGAAACTAGAAGGAATGTCCTTCTCGCCCGTCGTGCTCGTACGTCCCAGAACCCACCCCTACCCATTTCCTCACCACCAACACCTCTCCCTCCAACAGGAAAACTCCCGCACCCAATTCATGTGGCGCGGCAGCATCCCCTATCTCCTCAAAGGCGACCACTTCTTCCGCTTCGAGGAAAGCAAGACTTCACCGGGCAGCACTACTTTCTCGCATTGAGAGGAGTTTAGTGGGGTTCTTGCGGCGCCGTTTGCGTGGTTTGGGGCTGGGGCGAAGGCTGGGCCCGGGTTTGAGAGGTTTAATGAGGATTTGAGGGAGGAGGCGGAGAAGAAGGGAGAGGGTGAGGGGAAGTGAGATGTTGAGAGGGATGGGATTGGTATGGGTTTACTGTGTCTTATTATTTTTGTGAGTTTACGTTTCTGGAAGCTAGAATTGCCCGCTCACGTTTCTGTCTCCTACTCTTAGATCTGGCCAACGCCAACACCAGCCAGAACGGTGAAGGGCAGCTCGTACAAGTCGGTGAGCTTGTACTTGTAGGGCGCCTTGGTGAAGTTTCCGACTTGGGTGATGTTGACGGCGGCCTTGCCGAAGTAGTTCTCTGCGGAGATACGTTAGCAAGCGTTTCCCAAGCCCCGGATCAGCCACGTTCAAACTTACTCTTTCCAAGGTTCATGTACCCGTCAATCTCAAAGTCTCCGTCAGGGCCGGTGTTAGGCGAGTCCTCAGGAATGACAAGACCGTAAGTAGTAGCAGCAGTCCTAGTCTTGCCGAAGAAAGCATTGGCTTCGACGAGCATTTGGTTGTCCGAGCGCGACTGGATAGCCTGGTAGCGGTAATCGACGTAAAGGTTGTTGTAAATGTGTTGGTGTCCAAAACGACCGGAAGGCCCGCGAGTGCCGCAGTTGCGCCAGTAGTTGTGGTGGTAAGTCAAGTGCAACTTGCCAAAGTCAACGTCGCGGAGTGCGTCCGAGTTACCTATGAGGTTGCTCTTCCAGTGGTCGTGGAAGTAGTTCCAGGAGATAGTGATCCAGTCGCTGCCGCGGACGGTGTCAAGCTGGCCGTCGTAATAGTCCGGTCCGATCTCTTGGGAGAACTCGCTCTCGAACTCGTTGTGGTCGATCCAGACGCGGGTGCTGTTTTGGACGGTGATGCCGTCGTTGTCAACGATGAAGCGGATGGCGAGGTTGCGGATGATGACGTTGTCGGCGTGGATGACGGTGATGCCGTTCTGGCGGATCTCTGCGTTGTCGCCGACTCCGAGGATGGACTTGTTGCTGCCGACGCGGAGGCGGGCAGGCAGGTCGATGCGGCCTTCGACGTAGATGGTGCGAGGTGTCGTGCCGTTGACAGCTGCGATCAGAGCAGCGCCATCCTTGACTGTGACGACTTCGCCCTTTTCGCCACCAGTGGTCTTGCCAATTGGGTTGTCCTTTGCGTAGCCGACGAGATCAAAGCTGCCAAACTTGCTACTAGAATGCTTCTCTTGACCAGGGACGTCGGCAGGGAGAGCGAAGGCTGAGGCCAATGCCAGACAGCTGAAGAGGGCGGCGGTGACCTTCATAGTGACGATGGGTCGGTTGGATGAGGACGAGCTGGTGGAGCCAGCAATATTGGGACTGGCATTGGCCCTTTATACATTTCCCACGCTCAAATGCCGGAAGATTGTTTTCTCCCATGACCTGTTCAACTCATCCCCTCAATCAATGCACAGCGCCTCCATCGCCCCTCGTCCAATCCCCTCCAAGACGGGAAAATGTACAAACGAAATAGTCACGCCAGGACGGCATCTCTCGGTTATTGTGGCTTTGCACATGGCTTCCATCGTTGAAAGTCTGCGAACAAGCTCAAGTCGGCTGTGTCCCTCCGACGCACAAAGATTGGTGTGAGGAAAATATTCGACATCGTACCTGCATGAGCCGCAAGGGACACATGATGAGGATCGCTTGTTCGGAGGATTTCGGTTGGTGGAAAGCGCATCGTCCGCCTTGGCTGTATGCGGGGTGAATGTATTGGTATATTGGGTCTTCTCCATGGGGAAGCTCGATATGTTCTGCGGAGGGACGATAGTCGGATGAGGAGATTAGAGATCGGTGCGTTCTAGTAGATTGGTTGCATTGCTGACTGCATGTTTCTATCGAGTGCCTGCATTTGCACGTGCTGTATTTCCGGTTGCTCACTTGTGCTGGCCTGCAGCGGATGCGGCCGCATGTCCCTCTATCCACCGATGTCGCAGGCGGCCATGTGCAAGTCACCATCCACTGCGTTGCTCTTGTCCATTGCGATTTCGTTGTTCGCGACAGCGTACATTTGCGTTCCGTTCCTGTGGCATCCCGTTGCCAATGTACCTAGCAATGAAATGACCCAAATTCGAGTTCTGAACAAAATGTTCGCAACGAGATGGCCACATTTCCAGCGCGGTTGCTTCAGCTGCCTTGGTAGGGCCAGGGAGTTGCAGGAGGTTGCCTCACTCTACCCTCACGTGCTCTCCTGTAGAACCCTAATTCTCCAACCGAGCTGCCGCTGGGTTCACATTAAGTGTACATTGGACAGCACTATGGTGAAGGCTGAAGACTCATGCAACGGCGAATATCCCAAGCAGCTCCGAAGATCTGGCCTGCCGGTCTCGCTCATGCGTGGGTTCATTCGTGCTCAGATGTACTTCTTGTCTGGGTCGATCTGGTCAAGTAGCTCCATAGTCTTTTCATACATCGTGAACACGATACCGCCGCTGAAGATCAGCCTACCCAGTCTGGGGACAGCTCCACTCCACAGCTTGAAGACACCTTCGTCTTTGAAGATCTTAACAGCGCAATCGATGCTGTTCTTGTACATGCCCTTGGCGTCCAGACTCTGCATGCGCGTCTTGACAGTGTCAATGGGCTGAGTGGCGTAAACTGTGATGATACCAGCCGCGCCGCCGATCGCGAATGTCGACAAGGTACCAAGCTTCTCGCCAGGGGCGACATATGACTGTGCAGCTTGCTTGAGCGATGTGTAGGCGCTGAAACGGACGGCAGAGTTGGCTGCTTGACGGGCCGTTGTAGGGACGAATCCCTTGAAGAATCCCTTGATGCCTTGTTCCCTGGCAATAATGCCAGAGCCGTGCAAAAAGCCTCTCATCCTAGGGTTCGCTTGCTTGCGATCATCGATCAATTGGGTCTTGATACTCTCGAAAGGTGTGACCGCAAGCAAGCTCTCCGTAGCTCCAGCGCAGAAGCCAGAGACAACAGTCATAGGCCCACTGATAGTTCCATCCTCATTTCCGAGTATCCGCTTGTACTGATCGAACGCGACGAATCTGACGCCAGCCTTGATGCTGTTTCCAATGACCAGCGTGGTGCATCCGGCGTACCATTGCCTTCCAAAGGGAGGGAAGGGAATCTTCTGGCCAGCAGCGAGTCGCGAGTTGAGCTGCGTGCGGGTTTTGGCGAACTCGGCAGGGTATGTGACGGCAATCTCAACGGCACCGGCGCTGGAGCCTGCGATAATACTGCGCAGAGGGTTGGGCTTCTCTTTTTTCTGAGGCGGCTGGGCCTTGACTCCGACATTCGGAACAGTGACGGCGGCTTGAGAGGCCATCGTTGGAGAGGAGAGACTGTGGGAGGAGATCGGTATGCGGATTACTCCGGCAGAATGCGACAGGGTGTGGACTATGTGTATGCGACTACTATAAGACAAGAGTACGCAGGTGAGCAGGAAGTGTGGTCCAGAGAGTGTAGAGTCGATGCCTGAGTCGCCGATAATACCAGCTACTTTTTCGGGCACTAAGGGTTGGCCTCCGAGCGAGCTGCAGCTCAGGGTTTCTCGCTGCATGGCAGGTTATTATGTCACTCTGAAAACATCTCCAATCCATCTACACCACCTCTCGCCTTGTCCATTCAACCCTCTTGTCTTATTATACCCAATACCTTCAACCCTCCAGTGCCATCTAATCCACCTCTCACTCACACAAGCACCACACAATGCACTCCATCCGTGCCTTCGCCCGCGCTGCGCCCAGAGCCACCGCTCGCCTGACTGCTTCCTCTACCCGCGCCTCGATCCGCCCTGCATTCACCAGCTCCATCAAGACGCAAGCTCCCCGCGCCCTGACCGCCGCCTTCAGCACATCTCGTCCCACATCCGATGCCTCTTCGCAGGAGCTCGCCGCGAAGCTTGCTTCTGAGCTCCAGCTCGAGAGCGAGAACGCCGACCAGACCGCATCCGACAGCAACGTTCAGCACTTCCTTTCTCACGGAATCTGGGAGCTCCACGATGTCGCCGGCGAGCAGATTGTCAAGCTCAGCCGCAACTTCGGAGAGGAGCTTGTCGAGGTCCGCTTCAGCATTGCCGACTTCAACAACCCTTACCCCGAGCAGGAGGATGCCGACGAGCTGATGGACGATGAGATGGACTTTGGCGAGGGCCAGAGCGGTGGTGCTCACACCAAGGGCGCCATCAACCAGGGCAACAGCGGCGATGGCAACTTCAAGGTCGCTCCCGAGGACAATATTGCGCCTGCTGACCGCGAAGGTCTGAGGGATGAGGAGGTAAGTTGCTATGAACATGATACATCCACATATTGACAAATGCTGAACCACCGCCAGGACAACACCGAGCCCGCATTCCCCGCCAACGTCAACGTCCTGATCTCCCGCCCCAGCAAGAAGAACGCTGGTGCCCTCCGCATCAACCTCGTCTCCGACAGCGGTGCCTTCCAGGTCCAGTCCGTCACCCACCTCCCCTCCGCCGACATTCCCGAGGCCCAGATCGTCGACGAGCCCCTCTCGTCCGAGAAGATGTACTCCGGCCCTCCTTTCCCTCAACTCGACGAGGACCTCCAGCAGCTCCTCGAGGCCTACCTTAACGAGCGTGGCGTCGACACCGACCTTGCTATGTTCATTCCTGAGTACATCGATGTCAAGGAGCAGAAGGAGTACCTTGGCTGGTTGAAGAAGGTCAAGGACTTTGTTGAGTAAGCAAAGTCTTTAAGATGTCGATGAAAAGCAAGAAATTGCGATGTGCCATGCGGGTTTAGACCGCCGGAAGGATTTTAACCGCGGCCATCATACTGTACTATAAAACAACATGTATCAACTCCCCGAACTTATGAATGCATATACTAGACCAGCTGTGTCGCAAACAGACACATTAGCACCAGGAACTGTCGCCAATCAATTTCATTGGCTTAATGCCGTATGCGACCTGCGTGACCGAACTCAGGCATGGATGGATGATAATCTGAGAGAAACACATTGTCTCTGCATACCAAATCATCGGCGCCATAGCACTACTGCGGCTAGACTTTTGAGTGATATATCTCGCAGCCAGCATCCTTGTCTCCACGTGAAGAACAGTGCGCTACGCTACCTCCTACTTAGACATACAGATGTGTCCAGCAAAAGCCATATCCGGGTATGAGATATCACGCCTTCCCCAGACAAGCATGATCCACAGACCGGCATTCAGCTAAAGCCGCATTTCTGTTATCTAACGACGCCTGGGCAATAGCCTTACCCCGAGCGTAGCCAGTGGTAGCCGTGATATAGGAGGGCATTTAGCAGTTGCTTATTCGTGCGCGCAGGTCGCGGGGTTTAGGACAGAGTTGTTCTAGCGTCTGGGGGCGATATACTCAAGCCTCGCGAGCCTTGGGGCCCGCGCTGACCACCAAGGTTTCTGCAAGCCGTGGCTTGCACGTGAGAAGAAGGTTTGCGACAGGGCTGGAGCGATGAACTTGCGCCACGAACGACCTCACTTCATCGATACCAAACTTGTATCTTCCTCAACAGAAACAACTACGATCACAACAAGGCCATTCGTCGTCGTCGCCCGTCTGCTATCTACGACAAGCGACCACGCCATGTCTAGACCCTCTTCACGGCCGCGGCGACAATCCTGCCATGGCCTTGGTATGTACGCCAAGTAGACGGCTCTACACGCCAAACCGCGAATTGCGGAAGGTCGCATCAAGTGCACAGGCTGCCAACTCGCTTGCCCAGGAAATGCCACGCGATGTTATCTATCAACCTATCATGCCGGCCAACCGATTCTCGAGGCTGGCCGGCCGGCTGGGTAGGATGGCCGTGAGATAAAAGCGGCGAGGAGGTGCTGTTGCTCTTGTCGCGAGTACCGTTGCGTTTCTTCATCGATTGTCTTCCGTCCCTTGCCGTTGCTGTAAAAGCTGTCTAGCTAGACCATCTGCAACAATGGCCGTCGAGCAGATCAACCCGGCCGACCCTCCTCGCAGGAGCACCGACTCGCCCCCGGACTATGTCAAGGGCAATGAGACCACCAACACCACTCAGCTGTCACGTGAGGACTCCAGCGAGCCCTCGGGTACAGTCGAGGATGCGCCGCCCGTCAAGCGCAATTGGTACCAGCAGCTTTGGGACTCTCTAAAGACGCCTGGATCTGCGATGCAGATTATCACAGCTGCTCTCATTGCTATTGCCATCGGTCTTGCTGTGTCGACCACCGTTAGCGATATCCCCGAGGCTGTGCCTGTCATTCTTGAGATTCCTGGCAACCTCTGGCTGAGAGCGCTGAGGGCTACTGGTAAGTTTGCAACGGAACATGCGCGTTGGAACATTGCTGACATTCGAACCCGAAAGTCCTTCCATTGATCGTCGTCGCCATGATCCTCGCCGTGCAGAATCTGAAGAGCATGGACGCTGGTGGCGGAAAGCTCGCTCGTCTTACCATCCTGTGGTACGTGGGAACGACCATTCTCGCCATCGTCATCAGCACGATCCTGGTCGACCTGGTCTGGCGTCCCATGATGACTGTCGCCGACGAAGCTTCTCTGGCTATGAGCGAAGAAGATCAGGAGGATGTCGAAGACAAAGGCGGCATGGCTGCTCACGACGTCGTCGTTCAAGTCGCCGAATCTTTCGTAAGTATCAAAGTCCTGCCCATTGGACCTTCGAGACGTAATCTAACCTGGTTACAGATTCCCAACAACGTCGTCGGCGCCTTGGCCAACGACCAGCTCCTCGCGGTCCTTGTGTCTGCTATTGTTGTCGGAGCCATGATCAAGGGCCCCGACTCCTCCATCCTACGCGCCGTCTCTGAGATTGAAAAGATCGTCATGAAAATCATCACGTTCCTGATCAAGCTGGCGCCCATCGGTGTCTTCTTCCTCATCCTGGCCAACCTCTTCACACTCGACATCGAAGACATCGGACAGAACCTCGGCGTGCTCGTCGGCGGCTCCATTGTCAACATGGCCATTCACCTGTTCATCGTCCTGGTAAGGATCTCCGACCTGTCCGCCCACCCAATATACTAACCCCACCCCTCCCAGCCCATCCTCTACTTCGCCTTCCTACGTCAGAACTTCTACACATTTTGGATCAAGTGTGCCCGCTCCTGGATCACCGCCTGGGCGACTGCGTCTTCTGCCGCCACCATGCCCGTCACCCTCTCCGTCGCCGCAGAGCGCGGAATCCCCAATGCCGTCGCCCAGTTCACCATCCCGCTCGGCACGCTCGTCAACATGGACGGAACAGCAATCTACTTCCCCACCGTCGTCGTCTTCCTCGCCGCAACGCAAGGCATGCCCCTCAACGCCGGCGACTACGTCATAATCGTCCTGCTCGCGACTCTATCCTCCATCGCCACAACCCCTATCCCCAGCTCCTCCCTCGTCCTGACCCTCATCATCGCCGAGTCTGTTGGAATCCCCATCACCGGAATGTACGCCGTCGTCGTTGCGATCGATTGGTTCATCGACCGCTTCCGCACTCTAACCAACGTCAGCGGCGATCTCGTCTGTTCCAAGGTCATGGCCAAGTGGACTGGCATCACCGACAAGGACTCTTCGGACTTTGCTGCTTCGGAGTCGGTGCAGCGCGTCATGGCGGGCGCTGGCGTTGCGCAGCACCATGGTGATTCGCACAGGCAGCAGCAGCAGCAGCCGGAGAAGATGGCTTAGTCGGCTGCTTGACTTGATGAGGTAGTGAAAATGTTGATACGGTTTAATTCATAATGTAAACGTTCGTTTATGCCACTTCACGGTCGTTCCAGATTTTTAAGCGTGCGGATGCTGTGATCACTAACCCGATCATCATGACGACTTCGGTCGAGTAACAAGTCGGATGTGGACCGTCTTGCGCTGGCGCATTCGAACAACCTGCTAGATGGAGTGAGCTGACACACTGGTTCGAAATTTTCCACGTAAATCTCACTGATCCAAAATGTTCAATAATCGCTATCTCGTTGGCAACGGCCCGGTGGCAAAACACGTGTAGCGGAAGGTATATGCACAGAAATACTCTCAGATGCTGTGGCGTCTCGGTGGCCAAGCTGTCGTTATAGTGATACAGTGCTGATGTACATACATATACAAAGAAGCCGGAAAACTGCAAGGCCTCGTTGCGTGAACCTCTGATGTCCGTTCCCATCCCAGCAACCTGACAGAAGCCGTTCCACTCTTGGGTGGTATTAGCGCGTTGCATGGAAGCGGTCGCGGCTTGATCTATGCGAGACAGCCGCAGAAGACGCGGTTTGGAAGCTGGTACTTCCGTGGTACCCTTTGCGCGGTCTTGGTGGTTATCTGGTGTTGGTCGCCCTCTGGAAAGTCACCATTTCCTGGAAGTTCCGTTGCCAGCAGACAGGAGCTAGACAATCCAGGCGAATAGTCCATGCTGCATCCGTGTGGAACACTTGCCGCACATCAAGGCGCATCCTTTGGTAGTCCGTAATCTTACAGTAAGTCCGATCAGAGCCAGATAATTCCCGGCTCGATTCGTCTATAATAGTGCTGCGACGCTCGTGCCCTACTTGAACCTCACAAGGTTCTGCATCCTCTTGATCCAGCCGGCGAACCACGTCCTATCCGGCGCCTCTTCCAGCTCCTGCGCCAGCGCAGTGTAGTGATCAGGCTTGCTTCGCGGGGTCATGAAAGCTTCGGAAACAGGGTAGCGGCTGCGAAGGGCATTGTCGAGGAGGAGGTAGGCGGCGTTGACTTCGCGGGACTCGTCGCGTCTGCCTGCAGGCGCTTCTTGGATGCGCTTCTGGAGGATGCGCTGGAAGTGTCGCTCTGCTGGGCGTAGGCGGTCGGCGGGCCAGCGGCTGAGGAGGCGGGAGTAGTGCTGGGAGATTTGCTGGCGGTGGTGTTAGTGAAGTGCACTGGGTAGTTTTGGAGCGATCTTGCGTACCTGGCGGGACATGGTTGTGGTTGATTAGAGAGGTAGATGAAGGAGTGAATGGAGGTGGAATTAATCAATATTTGATGGGAGCTCTACGATACCCGCGTCATTGAAGCGTTGTTCGGTGTTCGCATTTGCAGGGTCAAGTCCAAGGATCGGCTGTCTTCTCCGAACCCAAAAAGCGGCGAACATCGTGTCCGAAAAGGGAAGTCTCGAGGACGAGAAGGAGGGAGCTGTATACATACTCCCATTGCGCTAATCAGATATGAGGCCACAGAGATTGCTGAGAGTGAGTTGCATATTATATGTGTTACGTGGTACAGCCATACTGACCATCCCAGGCCTCATCAGCACAGAGTGTATGCGCCTTTTGCGCATGTCGGCTAGCAGGTGAATTGCCTGCAACGACAGCAAGAGCACCGTTAGCTCTTCAGCAGAGAGCTTTTGCTACATCGCGATCGCTACAACAAGACGACAATGCCCCAGCTCCTTCTGCGGCTCCAGCCAGCGGCTCGGCATGGACTGGATTCGACCCAAACTCTTCCCTGACCGCGGCCGAGCAAAGAGAAAAGGTGGCGCGACGTGCTCGTCGAGAGGCCGCAGAGGCAGAGGCGGCTGAGGCACAGAGGCGGGCAGCAGAGGCGCAGAAACAAGCAGAGGAGCAGCAGCGCCTACGAAGGGACAGGAGACAGCAAGAACAACAGGCTCGCAGCACACAGCAAAGGGGACACGGTCAGAGGATCCAGAGGCATGGACAAGCTCAGGCTCATAATCACAATGCACGTTCAGGGGGAGTTATCCGCAAGACGATTGCTGCAGGCGAGCACAATCCTCCTCCGCCACCGAGGGACCGCCAGCGGCAGCGTCATATGACCAGACAGCAAGCGAAGGAAGCAAAACGCGAGAGTCAGGAGCAACGAATTCCGGCCCCTATGCCGAGCTTCATGGGATCAGCCTCAAGGACACAGAAAGAGCAGCCTCAGACAGCCGGTTGGGGCGCGGGATACGCAGCACGCCGGGAGTTGGAGTATGGCGAACAAGAACCGGAACCCGCATTCGTCAAAGATACCACTCCTCCTCCTGATACTCCGGAAGATCAAGCCCAAGGGCAAAGCACACAGCCCCAGAACGAACCTGCGCCGGGCTTTGGAATGAGAGCAGACGCCGAACCAAAGCCTTCAAGGCCTACAAGGCCTGCGAAATCAGACGGCGAGTCTATCAGAGATATTCTCAATGTCGATCCCAGGTCAGTATCACCACCGTCCACCGCGGCGTACAAACCTGACTACGAACGCGAAGCCCAACAAGCTCCGCCGCCGCCACCTCCGACACGAGCCAAAATCATCAACCCCGACCAATATCGATTCAAACCGACCTACGATGATAATGACCCTCCCGCACAAGACGAGTGGCAAAATCTTCGTAGGCGCCAGTCCGAGCCCACGCCAGCTCCAATGAAAGAAGAGCCAGAGCCATCACCATTTGAAGAAGACGATTCTTGGATCGACCGCCGATTTGCCGAGCACCAACAAGAGCGTGCAACCAAGGCTCGTACCATGTCAACTCCTGCACGCGCCCCTCGTCCGTCACAGAACATTGCCGAACGCGGAGAGTGGAATCCGTTCGAGGAGGATACAAAGGCACGGAAGTGTGGACGTTGCGGTCAAGTTGGCCACGTTGCCCGCGAGTGTTCGAGCCCGTCGACTCGTGTCAAGTGTAGATCGTGCGGAGGATTTGGTCACATGGCAAGGGATTGCCCGTCGAACGTCCGCAAGTCAGAGTCAGGTGGTTTTGATCGTGTGGACGGTTCCAAGTACGAGTCCAAGTTCTTCGCCGAGGTTGACAACGGCAATGAGCATAGAGATCAACGCCGCAACGCTCGTCGTGAGGAGCGTTGGGATGATAGGGTCGATCCACGTCAGGAGATGATGTCGCGAATGAGGTCAAGAGGAATGGAGGTGGAACCGGCTGAGGACGAGGAGCCTGGAGAGCGCGTTTTCCGATCCCGCAAGTTCCGCGACGAGGAACCTAAGAAAGAGAAAGCGAACCGTCGAGGCCGTAGAAACGATGATGAGGACGATGATCGTGGAGACCGTCGCTCGCGCCGCGATCGTGACTTCGAAGATGAGCTCGGAGACGATCGACGCAGCAATCGCAAAGCTAGCAAGAAGGAAGCTAAAGAGGCCGAGAAGAAAGCACAACGTGCTGCTGAGAGGGCAGCGCAGCAGGCTGAGCAGAAGAATCAGATCAAGCTGCCAGAGTTCATTTCAGTGCAGAACCTCGCTCAGGCGCTCAATGTCCGTTACGAGCAGTTCGTCAACAGGCTCGAAGACCTGGGATACGAAGACATCTTTCCTGGCAAGATCTTCAACACTGAAGTCAGCGGGATGATCGCTATGGAGTACGAGATGGAGCCGGTCTTCGATTCTAGTGTTCGCGAGGAAGAGGAGCGCGATCTGAAGGCGAGGCCCGAGACTGATGAGCAGGACAAGGATATGCTCCCCACTCGTCCACCTGTCGTCACTATTATGGGACACGTTGACCATGGAAAGACTACTATTCTGGACTATCTGCGCAAATCTAGTGTGGCTGCTGGTGAAGCAGGTGGTATCACGCAACACATTGGTGCTTTCAGCGTGCCATTGGCGGCTTCTGGAAAGACCATCACCTTCCTTGATACTCCGGGTCACGCTGCCTTCTTGGCCATGCGTCAGCGCGGCGCCAATGTCACCGACATTGTGATTCTGGTTGTTGCCGCGGATGACTCTGTCAAGCCGCAGACTCTTGAAGCCATCAAGCATGCCAAGAGCGCTGGCGTGCCGATGCTTGTCACTGTCAACAAGTGCGACAAGGAGTCTGCCGATGTCCAGCGGGTCAAGCAGGATCTTGCCCGTCACGGCGTTGAGATCGAAGACTTTGGCGGTGACACTCAAGTTGTGCAGGTATCTGGCAAAACGGGAATGGGCATGGACGAGCTTGAAGAGGCGGCAGTCACTTTGAGCGAAATTCTTGACCATCGTGCTGACAACACTGGCGCTGTGGAGGGCTGGGTCTTAGAGGCTACTACCAAAAAGGCTGGTCGCGTTGCCACCGTCCTGGTCAGGAGAGGCACTCTCAAGCAAGGCGCTGTTATCGTGGCAGGCAATACATGGGCTCGTGTCCGCTCGTTGCACAACGAAGCTGGCGTCGCCATCGACGAAGCCGGCCCTGGTATGCCTGTGGAGGTCGATGGCTGGCGCGATCAGCCCGCTGCTGGAGACGAAGTCTTGCAGGCTCCCACCGAGCAGAAGGCCACATCTGTTGTCGAGTACCGTCTGGAGAAGATCGAGCGCGAGAAGACCGCCGAAGACATGGAGGCCATCAACGAGGCTCGCCGAGTCGCCGCCGAGAAGCGTGAAGCTGATAAGCGTGCCGCTGAACAGGCCAAACAGCGCGAGAAGAACGAAGACGGCCAGACTCCTCAGCCGGAAGCCGCATCAAGCGAACCCGCAACAACCACCAGCGGCCGCATCGAAGTTCCCTTCCTCATCAAAGCCGACGTTTCTGGCTCTGCAGAGGCCGTCGAAGCCTACATCATGAGCATCAGCTCGCCCATGGTCGCCCCACGCATCCTCTCCACCGCCGTCGGCGCCATGCACGAGTCCGACGTCGAGCTCGCAGCTACTACCGGCGGCCACATCATCGCTTTCAACCTGCCTTCCAACGAAGGCCTCAAAGCAATGGCAACCACCAAAGGCGTCAAGGTGCTCGAAAACAACATCATCTACCGCGTCCTCGACGACGTCAAAGCCGTCCTCGAAGAGAAACTCCCGCCTATCATCACCCAGCGCGTTTTGGGCGAAGCGGACATCGGCGCGGCTTTCGAAATCGGCGTCGGTGGAAGAAAGAAGGTCAAGATTGCGGGTTGTAAGATCCGTAATGGTGTTGTGGGAGCGGGCACGAGGGTCAGAGTCATGAGGGGTGAGGAGAAGGTTTACGATGGCACGATTGCTAGTTTGAAGAATGTGAAGAAGGATGTGCAGGAGATGAGGAAGGGCACGGAGTGTGGAATGGGCTTTGAGGGGTGGGAGGGTTTCGAGGTGGGCGATCAGGTGCAGACTTATGAGGAGAGGAGCGAGAAGAGGACGTTGTAGATGTTAATGTTTATGTGGTGTGTAAGACGACGGGCTGGTCGTTTGTACTGGTAGTGTTAGATGTGTACGTTTGCTGTATGATAGAGATGACGATATGTTCACCGTCTAGTGGTATGGTATGAGAAGCCTTGCTGGGCTAATCGCTCAGTGTCAATCTGAACTCATGATGTTCTCGCTACCATCTCCGAAAATTCGAAAATCGCATTTCTAAGTGTTTTCACGCAAGACGAGCATGATGTTCGCCACGTCTCCCAAGTCGTTGTACGATTCGCCACAATCTCCGAATTGAACTCGTTTTCTGTATGTTCCTTCGCATGGAGTATTGATGTTCGCTACATCCTCTGAGGTCATGTTCTCTCCGCATATCCTTACCCATAATAGCCGGTATTCGCCACCATCTTCGATGTCCCTTTATGGTTGCTCTGTGATCAAGGATCGATGGTTGGAGGCTTGGCGCGGCGTGACCTGACCACACTTCTCTCTCCCAGCGCGGTTACCTATTGAAGACATGGCGACATGTGTCTGCCCTCGATCGATTTGTGTGGCCGCGCGCGGTGCTGCCCGACACTCTGGTAAGTTAGAAGTCGTGCGTCTCTCGGTGGAACCATTTTCTCTTACCGGTCCTCCGGCTACGGACAAGGCTTTTGGCTGCAATGAGCCTCGCGGTGGGCGTGGCGCCACCCACCGTGTCGCACTCACAACTGGATTGAGCTCTATCGAGAACGAAGTGAGCTACTCTCCAGATATATAACGGTCTTTCTTCCCCTTCGGACCCTTCATACCCCGTGAAAGAGAGTCGTTAGTAGGGTTCAGACACGTGGACCCTCGAAGACCCTCGACTATTGAAGACCCGTCTATTTCGGAGGCGCCTCCGAACTAGGGAGCATATCTCTAGCCTTATTGAGCACCCCATCCGCATCGATAGACCGGCCGACGCAAGGGCTAGCAGGGCGATTCGTTAGCGGAGATCAGGACAGCTCCCTACCAAATCTACACTCGGTCATAGAGGCAACTCACCACTCAAGCATTCGTTCGTTACCTGCAAATCTCGATGGCCTTAGACATCTGCGATGACGGTGTACTTCGACTTTGAAAGTGGATGCTTTGGTTACTCCAGGCCCAAAACAGCGCCAGTGCATTGCTGATTCCAACGCCTCACTTGCACACTGCATACTGTCGACCATCCGGAATCACCTCCTGCTCTCCTTTTGCGAAGGAGGACCGAGCTCTCTATACTACCCACGGCAACGGAGACCGCCTCCCACGGCTACAGCCACGTATTATTTGTCAGCCCGACAAGTGCGCACAGCGTGTCAGGCCGAACCGACAGCGAACAAGCGGCCGAACAATGTGCACAAAGTAATGCCTAAGCGAGGGTCGATTGCCAGGTAAACGCGAAGCCGCGAAATCATTTAACCGTCTGTGTATTTGCTTACCGGTGCCTCTCTGGAGTTTAGTTGCGCATGTGCGCCTTGTCGCAAACGAAAGACCAGAGTGCGTGTTCTTCCTTGCATACGACCTTAGAGGATACTCGGCCTAGGAAGCAGTTTTTGACAACTACGACAGTGCGATGGCTCACGGCCAACATGTAAAGCCTGCGAACAGCGCAGGGTCGAGTGCAAGTACGATGTCGAAGAAGGAGTTACTCGGACCGCCGCCCTGAAGAGCAAGCTGGAGCAACTCGAGCTCGATTACGGAAGCATTATCGACCTTCATGCTCAACTGAAGAACGGCCAGCCAGACGAAGTAGCAGCTTTGGTGAATCGAATCAGATCCGAGGACCCTTCAGAATCAAGGGCACCGCTGGAAGCCAGCAGCATTATCGGCGATGGCTACGCGGACGGACTGGAATCGAGCGAAGACATGGCCAGCGAAACGAACTGGGATTCCTACAACACCCCATCAACAGGATACGGGGAGATGCCACGCAACATAGTCCCACCAAACCCTTTCTACGCCGGCATGTCAGACGAAATTCCCATCGATCCTGCGTTGGCGGGCCTTGACCCGCAAATGAACCAATACCCACAATCGAACCCGACGGGCTTCATCCAGGACACGACGATGTCGACGCAATTCGATCAAGGCCAGAACCTCAACGTCTACGGTCTACCCATGGTGAACCATCGATCGAACATCTCTGCGAGACAGTTATTCCAGGCGCAAACGCCCAGTATGCTCCGATCCAACATACCGATCTTGCGACAAGGAATGGCATTACACGGAAGATCAATGCCGGGAGCGTGCTCCGTGTATAGCGATTCGCAAGTCGAAGGTCTGATCTCGCACGTTGAACTGCATGCGGACCACGAGATTTCAACAGCTCGTCTGTGCGAGCTCAGTAGCATTGCTGCAGTGGCTGCGCAGTACGTTCGAGGGCATCTTCAGCCTGGAGTAATCGAGTTCTTCTACGGTAGGCCCCTTTCCGCATTATTCAATGTACTCACGGCCAATCACTAACGATCCGTCTCCCAGATGCCGCCAAACATTTCTTCGAAGACTGCATGCAATCGCCATTACCACACCTGGTTCCACTTAAGATCTGCGCTATGCTCGCGGTCGCCAACATCCTCAGCAAATCATTCCTGGCCTTTGTATATATTGGTAAGCCTTCACCACGGCGGGATTTTGCAACAGTCTACCGTTGGAAGACACGACTCTAACAATAAGTGCCAATAGATCTAGGCCTATCACTGGCACAAAATCTCGACGAGCTCACGACATTGCCAAACGCGCAAGATCCCGACTTGCTGGAAGCCAAACGAATGCGCGTAACGCTATCAAACATTCGAGGCTATGCGCACGAGTACGGAGGACTGGGCGGCTGAATCCTGTTTTAGAGGCTGCTGGTGCACAAAAGAATTGGGCAGATATCAAAGCATACATTGGGGTTTCAAACGATACCACGCTTACTTTTTTTTTGGAACGAGCAAGAGCAAGGGTTTTGGCAAATGGCAGCATGTTGCGAAGGAAGGACATGTTCGGGAAGCCACCACGATTTGGGCGCGATCTGGTTTCGGAGGAAAGTGGGTGGGACAAGAGGCTATGCATGTTGAACGAGACGAAACGTATGGAAGAGGTGTTGCCGCGGAGAGTCTGTGTTGCAACGATGAGGTCAAGGGCTCATTGTTTTTTTTTTTTTTTTTTTTTTTTTTTTTTTTCCTCTTTCCGCTACTTTTGCATGAGAAACGATAGAACACTGCGAAGTGTGTAATGGATAGATCCGACTGCCGTACACGAGCAAAGAACCGGCCAGTTCGACTGGCGATGTTTGGATACATCGAAATCTCTCTCATGCCGCTTTTATGGGCTATACCTTCCAACTGCATCAGCCTGGCGAGACGGCAATTGAAACCAACTCATGAGATATTCCTTCCCGGACCTCTGTTGCATCGTCTATCACACCGATTGGCAAGCTAGTGAAGGATATCGAACTACTCGTCACGCTATAATACATGTGTTATCCAAATTGGCTTGCGCATCGACGTCCCCTGGTCCGCAAGTTTGTCTACTTTCCCCCGTGAAAATCACAGCATGAAAGCAGCCACAATAAGACTGCTTCTACTCAAACATCCGGCTAGCCGTTGAGATGTCGAATAGTCGATTTGAAGCCTCGCTAACATGCAAGTAGCTACTTGTCAATGATTTTCCGTTTCAAAGAGGCTCAAGTCTGTGAGATATAAGAAGCAGACAGACTTACGGACCAGAGGAGGGAGACGTACGTACGATGTATGAACATACATTTGCACATGCGATGTGTACATCACACAACACCAACCCGAACCCTAAACCGAATCCATCAAAATCGAAACGAATAATGCGACGAACCGTGCATCGTCGTTTATCTTATTTCATGTATGGTCTTTTTGAGGCGTACATTGTTCTAGACTCCCTGCGGCGCCGAGAGGGAGAGATAGAGGAAGTCAACTTTGTCTGAAGGCCCGCTGTGGCGATGCTAACAAATGCCGCGCGAGTTAGTATAGAAGGTAGTAACGCGACGATGGTAGGCCCAGAAAGCTACCGACAGAGCAAAGCGTGGCGACCTTCTCCAACGCTAGTGTCCCCAATGTATGGGTATGCTTTTACCGTTCGCAGCCACGAATACAACCCAAGCCAAACTCACCTGCCACAACGACGTCGTTCATCTGCCACCTTCGCGGCGCAGGCAACGCCACCCAAAAGGCAAAATACCACGTGCCCAGTGAAGCGCCACAAGTCCCTTTGAAATAATCCTCCGATGCAGCATGCACGCCTACGTACGGCCAAGCAGGCAAGGCAAAAGCCTCGCCTGCCACCCGGGCTCCTACCAAAATTAGCAGCCGTAAATCATTTGCCAGCTCATTCCCGCCTGACCGGTCAGATGAACGACAAGCGGGCCCACAGCGTTGGGCGCGAGCGAACGGACAGCAAACGATCGTCGCGAGATGGTGATGAAGACAGCACCCATGCGCGCGCACAAGTGCGTAGCAGAACATGCACCCGCATGCCACTGGACAGGGTACGAGCAAGCGGGCGGGTGGAATTGAGCTACAAGGCTGAAACGGCCGGGAATTGCAGCTCTCCATCTGCAGCACGCCACAGACGCCATCGACGACGTGGACGAGGCGCCGGGTTGGAGCACAAGGCGAGGCGCGGCGAAACGAGATTTGTCGTCACCGATACCGCCAGCGCAGCACGGCGGATGATGGGCGACGTGGATTGTTGCAGTGGGCTGCAGATGTCGTGTTTCAGAGAGGCGGGGTGAGAGGTGCTTTTGCTGGGGTCATTGGCAAATCCTGGGCGCCCTGCTGCGAGGCCAGACTCGCCGGGGAGTGGCTGTGCTGCAGACTGAGTGGAGATACATACCGCTGGCATGCATGCGAAGTCACGGGGCGGCGGGAGGGTGTACGGTCAGAGACTGGTGCGTTGGCGGGTTATGACGCCGCGGCATTGTGCTTCCGATAGTATGGGAAATGGCGGAATGGGACATTCGATGCGGCAAGAGGAGACGGCAGGATAATGAGAAGCGTTTCATGATGATAATGGTATGATATGATGGAAGAGTTGAAACTGAGCGAATTGGAATCTGGGTATCGTCGCAACTAAAAAGGAGAATCCACCATGCGGCGTAATGACCATCTGTTGCAGCCTTGAGAGAAACCCTCGTGTACGGGAACTTTGAACAAGAGGCTCTTTCCTTCCATAAATCAAAATCGTGCAGTGATACCAAATATTAAACCGTAATGTACTATTAGTCGGATCCCACAAAGTATTTGTCCCAAAACCAGAGTGCTAAAGTGGGTATCATCCAAAGAAGGGAACACAAAGGAAAGGTATGACGCTGCGCGATATGTCCGTTGTCAGAGGGTATTCTGACTGGCCGAGACCAAAAAGCGTGATAAAGTGCCAGGTCGCCAAATGCTGTCGCTTCCGCTGCGGCTGGAAGGTGTGCATCGTTGGACTCGTTATGTTCGTTATTAGGATAAGGCGTGTTTTTGTTGCTTGGCGGCTTTCCGCGCTTCGTGCTCGGATCGTGCGACCAGCGCATAATCGATTAGAACAGAAGACGGAGTTCGTAGCCAGAAGTGGCAATGTTGTGAAGGGTGGTAAGGTCGCCGTCGCATTGCAGGTCGACGTCGTTCCAGGCATCGCCTGCCAGGCCGGGTGATTCTGCGGTTTCCACAAACTCCGCAGTCATGTCTTGACCTTCCGGGAGCTCACGGACACAGTCGTCATCGAACAGCACGTGCAAACCGTTTCGGCTGATACGCACAGTGCGAATGATGTTGGTGGGTTCGATGTCGCATTTCAGCGCTACCGCGTTTATGAAGTCCTTGTAGGTGCGATCCATCAGGTAGACGGCGCGGTAGTACTGGTCCGTAGCAGGCTTGTTGGCGACGCGTGGTTGGACGTAAACGCAAGCCACAGGCTTGACAGCTCGCTCGGGAGGAGGTTGGTAGGAATGATCGAGACCGACAGCTTCTACCCAGCCAGAAACTGTTCCATTGTCGGGCGAGATCGTCTGGATCTTCACAGGCTGGTTGTCCGGAGGGCTTGCGAGCTGCTGAGGGTTTGCCGTTTTGAGGTCGCCGATAGCGGTCTGCGGCTGAGCGCGCCATTCACTGGAGTTCACCCTGGATACACCAGCGAAGGGAGTAGGTAGCGTGGAGTCGCGACGGCTCTCGCTTAAAGATTTGTTGCTTGGAGAGGGAGAAACCAGAGACAGGGCATCTCCATTCTGAGGGCTTTGCTGTTCCCATTTGGCGCTGTCTGTGGGCTCCGACTTGACTTGCTCGGCGTCTCCAGGAATCTTGACTGGGTGAAGATCTGGGTCGTCCTCCTCAGCACCACGCAGATACAGAACAGAAGCAGGTCGCGTGGAGCTGAACATATCTTGCATCGTCATGAGTTTCATATGAAGATCGTCTTCAGCGCCACTTCGGCCAACATTGGTGGCGTTAGAATCCACTGACCAGGTCCTGCGGTGTTTCGGAACCTTGCCAGGCTTGTCCATGAGACCGGCCTTCGCGACGAAGGATCCACTGCGCTTGCGTTTGCTGTTGTCTCTCATTCCAGACTCGATCTGAGCAATTTGCTGGGTCATCTTGTCCATTGTCTTCTTGACATGCGCGACATCGTTGGAAAGCTTGCGCTCTGCGCCGTGGTCACGGAACAGCTTCACCTTACAGAAGCAGACCTCGGAATCCGGTGAAGGCTTGATACTGGAGGATAGATCTCCAATAACTTCGGTCTTCGCGCATAGACGAACTGGAATACCCTTGACACCCTTCGAGTGACTGAAATCTGTAGAGAGGAAATTGAAGCGCACAGCGATCGGACATTCGGATGCGCCCGCTGGAGGAGTCCAGGTCACGCAGAAGCCATCGAAAGAAGCGCTCTCAAGCTCGACCCTGGGCTTGCTCGGATCCTCTGTGCCGGTTGCCGGCGTGGAATCGACAAACTCGACGGCCTGTAGACGACCGCCTCTTTGGTGCGCTTCATTCGTGCCACGTCCCTCCTTCCAGAGTTGCCAGCAAGCGGCGGGTTTACGGCGTTGCTGCTCGTCTTCGAACGAAACGCGCACGAAAGTGCGATATTTCAGAGGAGCGATAGGCTGGCGCATGTGAGTGTCCACAACGTTGAGAGTGTAGGCCTGTCCTTTGTTGAGGTAGGTGATCGGAATCTCGTCAGCGTGTTTGATCATCGCGGTTGGTGCGTTGAGAGTCGCGTGAAAGCGGAACTTCTCGCCGTTCGGATGGAGAGATGGCGGAGGCATTGATGGGTTGAAGCTTTGCGGGTGCATGAGCATCTCAGGGGATTGGTGCTGGGAGTGCTGAGCGGTATCGATGTCCAGGCTTAGATCTCCGATGGGAGAATCTTCCATACGACCCTGGTGATCGAAGGATGGTTGGTGCGTCAACTGATGAGGAGCAAAAGTCGGCTGCTGTGGCTGGCTGTGCATCTGATGCAGCTGGAAAGGATTGAGGTTCTGGAAGTGGTGTTGCTGTTGTTGGAACTGATGTTGCAGCTGCGGTTGGAACGGGTTGAATGAGGCGGCCGGATGTCCAGCATGCAGGCCACCGTGCAGAGCACCATCAGAGGTAGGCATGGACAAGGGCGTGCCCAAGCCCATGTGGAAAGGCGTGTGGAGATCTCCTGCGGTAGGGTGGAAAATCGTGTTGGTACCGCCAGGAGTAGGCGTGTAGTAGCCGGTCAGCTGGTTACTGAAATGGAAACCATGGCTATTCGGATCCATAAACGATGGTGTCAGTCCAGATCCAAAGCTCCAAGGTTCATTCGCAGGCCGGGACACGGGCTCAAGGTGTTGCGAGTCCGCAGGATTCATGGTCTTTGCATCGTGCTGCTGAACGCCGTCCATAGTGGACCTGAGACAATGTTAGTCAATGCTCACATATTTTGATAGCCTGTCCAAAGCAGTCTGATCGCATACGCGTTCACTGCGCGGCAAAGCGTGGCATACCTTGCAATACCGGACGGCGCGTCGTCGAGCGCCGTCGCGCCGGCCACGACCTGCGGTACGTCTGCAGCGGAGGAGACATTTTGGCCCAATCCAGAGAACTTCGACTTGAAAGTCTCGTACAATTCGGCGGGCGGTTTCTGCGATGTCCGTCTGTACGTCGAGTTAGCTTTGTTGTTGCCTCAACAGCGCGCCTCGGGAAGGCCTGGGGGGAGCTGATCGGTGTGGCCGTGGAGGCTTTGCACCGGGACAGCTCGCAGCAGCGCAACGCACCTGGTGAACATCTTTGTGATTGACCGGTCAACGGCGCATTGGGAGTGTGCAGAAAAGCTGGAGGATCTCTTTTGAAGGTAGGAAGAGTCGTCAGGCCTTGCTATCGGAGCACGGTAGGCAAAGTGAAACAAGAGATGAAGGTGACAGAGGGGACGGACGAGCAGCCACTTCAAATGACCGCCACAACCCACTAACGCAGGACTACTGGGGTGCAAAGGGTCCGAGCATCAGCTACCGCACCGCCCTGGCTCTGCGTGCAGACGCCCAGCAATCCCGGCGCTCCGCCGAAAGCCTTCAGTTTTGCCGCGTGTTCGGCTAGGCCTAGAATGGGCCTCCCTCTCGTCGCTGGCAGACGACGCCTCATGAGGCGGTGCAAAAGTGGCGCCAACGGCAGATGGAGTGGCTCATTGGGTCGTTGGCCGAGGGTGGCATGTGCAATGATGTGTTGTGGTTCCAGAGATCCCTGATCCCAGCACGCGAGGCACAGAGGGGGTGTGGCGCAGCGCTTGTAGCTCCGATGATGTACTGTGGCAGATGCGTTCCTTTAGTGGAGCGAAACAACTGCCACATCGGCCAATGGCCAAAGACGCGGTCTTTGCTCGTCAAACAGAAGTGCTCCGAGAGCGCCTCTAGCATCAGCCTTGCGAGAGCTCGTCTGGCCGTGCCTGACTAGTCCATGGGGCAGCCTTAAAACCCCAGTATCATAATTTCCAATATGGTCCCGCTGGCGCCCTGTCATTAAACCGTCCTCCGAAGACACGGCGATGTTGCCCTCTGCGGAGCCCCCGACGTTCACCATGCCATCGCATTCCTACGACGGCCAGAGTTTCGCCATCCGGATGCCAATGCCGTGTGCGGTATGATGCGTGGGGTATCAGCCACGGCAGCCACGGCAGCATTGATGGATTGGCAGAAGAGAGTTCGTACGCGGGACGGTGATCTGCACCACGGTGTCCCGTGTGCTTTGCAAAAGTCGGGTGGCCTAAAGCGCTGTTGAGTCGCGATCTACAGCACGAACAAGTCAACAGCTTCATGTGTCAAATACCACCTCCTGATGCGACTCCTGATGCGACAGCATCGGACTGCTCTCCGTACGAAAAGTGTCTGCGATGAGTACGGTTCTCCCGATCGCAGGCCAGAACACGTGCCCACTGGCGTCCAGCGAAGCGAAATGACTACCGCGCTTGGGCCAGCGAATCACACCGTCTGGCTTGCTCGCGATATGACTTAGACTCATGATCCATGCCCATGAACTCCAAATGCCGTTCGACTGTTGCAATATGATGTATAGGCGGCATAACCCTGCTATCTTCCGATAGCGCCATGCGCTGTGATGCGCTTGGCATGTTCTCTTCGGAGGGCTGGAGCAAAAGCAATCGATATGGCCGTCTGCCGCGGCGCAATATCACACAACCGCCGCTTCGAACATCGCTTCGACAGGGCTCGGGTATGGTAGCACATCGAGATTGTACCTTGCGGGCATGCCGCTGAGATCATCCTCTTCTCGCAAAAAAATGGCTGCTCGTAGGCCCTTCTCGCCTATACCAAAGAGCACGCCATAAACGTTGATCGGGTGGCTGTGCAGATGCACTCTGTGGCACAGGGCTGTTGATCTCCACGCCCTAGAACCTTTGACTTTAACCGCGTCTCTGTGAATTCGAGCTCCCTTGTGGCGCTGACGCGGACTTTCTACAAGGAATACAGAGGTACTCCAACCGTTAAGTGAAGATCGACCGGCTGCACTGCGCTTCGCACAGCTATTTCGAGCGTCCGTAGACTCCCTATACACACCGGGGACCTCCAAGTCAAGCCACACACACATGGCGTCACTATATGCGTGTCGCGGGTGGTAGTCACGAGGATGCGACAAGCCTTTGCTGGAAGAAACTCTCCGCCATTTGCTTCGGAGGATTTGTGGCACGCTACTGTATGCTGCTGTCTTTGGGCGGGGTTGGGCGCCATCACCTGGAACGTCGGTGAGAGGCGATTGCGAGCGAGGTCGAAGGCTTGATCGTGATAGTATTATTTTCCCGTGACCGTGACCATTCGGGCGAATCCGCCCCTCGCAGAATGTCACTGTGGATGTCACGCGCGGTGCGCGGCGTGGCCCTATGGTAGTTGAGCATCGGCAGCGCCCAAACGTTGCCAAGTGCGAGAACGCCCACCCAAGGACGACCGTCGCACCCGGTGTCAGCCGCTCCAGCCGTTTCGCGACGACCACATGTTCGAACATTCTGCGATTGGGAGAAGGGTCACAGCGGTCTTCTAGGCCGAGACATGAAACACGCCAGATCGTAATCGGTTACAGCTCGTTGCACGCCGGAAAAAGTGTATGAATACCTCATGTCCCTCGTCGATCGCATGTCGCATGCCAGCTCATTATTCTTACATACCGCTGAGATGACGCGCTGTGCCATTATTGGGCAACTACGAAGACCAGTGAGAATCGCTTCGAATCGCGTGTGGCCCGCTCGTGCTTTCGAAGCTGTTTCATGTGGTCGCTCTCGTCACTGATGTGCTTAGTCTGTACTGCGAGGATCTTTGACGATTACGGTGCCAAACGGCAGGGCATGCGATACATGCTACGCTAACGCAGGTGCACTATCTCTCACGACCAGTGAACATGTCGTACAAGGCCAGAGTGTTCGCTACGAGAACATTCCCGGTCTTCCATGAGGCGCAGCAACTCTCGATGCACCGTCAGTCTTGCCCTACTTGCCATTGGGCTGTAATCAGCGACCACCGACTGCATCGTCGTCGTAATCTTCGCGGCTGCGCGGCTCTTCAGACGGAGGGACATTCTCCAATGCGACTCGCAACGGATGTACGCCGATACCATGGAATGGTCGAGATCTTCCATCAGGAGCCGCTCGCATGGGAGAGACCGTCTTGTGACTTGGCGCGTTCGAGGTAACGGCCCTACCATTGTCCCTAATGGATGTTATGCTGCCGCCTTGCGAGGTACCGGCGCGTGCCTTGTTCGTGTACTCGCTCAGCTGTCGAATACTCCCAGTCCCTGCAGCTTGAGTCGAGCTGAAGCCATGCAATCGATCGGGTTCTAGACGGTTTACCACCCTTTCAACCGGTTGAGGCTGTGCTGTGCGAGATGCGCTTTGAGCGGTCTCATTATTAGCGTGGTGCATTGAACTACTGCTGTACACCGAGCTGGCGGCAGAGTTGCTCCTGTGCCCTGAGTGATCAGAACCCCTCATCACGGTCAGGAGACTGGAAGCTGAGTCCCCGCGATCTTGTCTCGGTCTCGCCAGAGCTGCATTGTACGTTGGGCTGGGTATTTTGGAAGTCCTTCGGCTATCAGTCGTCTGGGCAGATGTTGTCGGACTAGACTCGACAGGAGAAAGATTGATCGGCGCCCGAGCGGTAGTCTTACGTGAAGTGGCGTTGGGCAGCGAAGGAAGGGAATGGCTCTGGCGAAGAAGACTCTCCCGGCTTGTCGTGTTTTGATCTGTTGCGCCAAGTGGACCACAATCGTCTCCAAACTCGAAGGAAAATCTACGGGTCTCCAACGAGGTCTCAAGACTAAGCTGTGGCCTCAGCTTGTTGATGAAGCCCATGATATGCGATGGCTTGCGAACAGGAGTGCCACTTCCAGCGTTTGCAACGGGCACTGTGGCGACACGCTGAAGTTGATGGTTGTTGGAATGCCGTGTCTGCACGCCCACGGTAGGTGTCTGCGTACGAAACAAGTCTAGCAGGCGCGGCATTACAGACTCGACACTGATCCCTCTTCGATCTGATATCGTAGCTGCCATCCGCCGGATGTCCTCAGTGTCTTCTTCCGATGTGTTGTCGCGTGGCGGGCTACTGAGTTGCAATCCCTTCTCACTGGCTTCATCCGGAAGGAGGTCGCCGGTGCAGCTGAAAGTCGAGGTAGTATCGTCGGAAAAGCTGGCCCTCGCGTCGAAGGCTATTTGCGAGCGACCATCTGCTCTCTTCTTTTCTGCCAGAGCGGCCTCGTCTTCGAGGTACGATTCTTGGAGTAGCGACATGCTGGGCAGATGAGGCGGTGGTGAGCCAAACGGCAATTCTGCTAGGATACTTGTCTTGGAGATCTTCTTGGTGAGCTTCTTCGAGAGCTTCGCCATTCTCGCGGAAGGCGACGCTGGCCTGGTCTTCATGGTGGCTGCGTCACGTTAGTGATGTCGATTGTGGCGGACTAAGTCTGACGAACCTCTTTGCCCACTCCACGACGGGTCTTCAAAGCGTTTCGTTTTTTCCAGGAATTCGAACACTGTCTCTTTACCATCGTGCTCGTCATCAGGCGTAGTCAATTGCTGCCTTTTGCGAATCAGACTATCCTGCCTCGCGAGCGCAACGTCACCTACACCGCCTTTGCCTTTCGCGATGATAAGCTCCAATCTCTTGACTTCAGCCTTGTAAGTCAGCCTTTCTTCTTCCCAGCTGTATTGAGCTTGCTGGTGTGTTGACCGTTCCTGAAGTCGTCCTTGAACCTCGTCCTCCACTCTTTTCTCAAGTTTGTTGCGCTGCTCCGACAAATCTCGATAGGCTTCGAAGATCTGCAGCAACGAGCCATTGAAGCTCACGTCGAGGGCATCGTACGGCTGGGACATCAAGCGGCACATGATCACATCGGTCAACTGTTCGGCGGTCGGGTGTGGAAAAGGGTCTTCGATGGCCCATGATGGGAATTCTTGCTCTTGCGGAAGTTCCTTTGAGAAGACGGGTTTTGGCTCGGATTTGCTAGCATTCCCGAAAGGTCCAGACTGTGAGAGGTAAGACGACAGCTTCGGTCGCAAGCCTCTCTTGGGAGTTGGTGGGCGCGTTGAAGATGCCGCCGCCAATGAGGACGCTGGGCGTGTATCTTCAGGCTCCGTGATCTCCACCAAGGGCGTGCGCGATCTCGACGGCGGAATCCTGCGGCGCCATTGGGGTATGTCGGTCATCTTTGCGAGGTGGCGAGGTCGCAATACCGCTGCAGTGTGGACATGTCTACGGAACGAGAGATTGGTGGGACTGTATGTTTGCTCGATGTTGGGATTAGGTTGAGGCTGGCTGTGGATGAAGTGAGGAAGGCGCGCGACGTTGGGGCTTCAAGTCGTCGCTTCCCATCTGTCCTCAGATCTTGCGCCGCGCCGTCGATGTGTCAATGGGAGCGCCTCCGATGTATTGTGAGGAAGCTTTTGGATATAACCGTAATTCCTATGTGAATGAGACTTGCCCGGGCCCGGTCTCGTCAGAGCTCGAAGACCTTGACACCAACTTCTATTCGTTCTCCATAGTTCGCATCGTTGGCCGCCTGGCTGGCATTGATGTCTCAGCGTAAAGTAACGGAGCGCCGTACCTACGAAGCATTGTGAGGGGACATGAGTCTCTCGAACCGTGAGGACACTCCTCGTCCTTGAGCCCACCCTGAACCTCGATTGATGGGCCTCGTCAGAAAACAGACACCATTTATTGCATGACGAGAGGCAAGTGAACACTGTACGCAAAGCAGGTAATGGCAGAGTTTTGGGTCAGAACGGTTTTTGTATTGAGTTGACTATGATACGATCAACGAATATCAGAAGATCGACAACCAAACCGATCCTAATCTCAAAGGATGTCGCCACCTCTTCATGTACCAACGCAGATAGAGAACTGACACCGGTATTTGGTAATGAGCAGGCAGTTCCCGAAGAAACATGATCTTGGCACGTAAAGATAATCCTTCAGTCTGCCGAGCATGGGGATGGCTCGGCGCTGTACACACATATGCCTTGCGCTCTTTGCAAGCAGCGCGTTTGTTCTCGTCGGACGGAACCGCTCGATGGAAAGGGAAAAATGAGATCGGAAGGTACAAACTGAGAGGTTTGGAGAGCCCGCGCGGTCGTGGAAAGGTTTTGAAGGATTCGGGTCTCATAGCCGCATCATCTCGAGCTATGGCATAAGAACATTGCCGCAAGAACTCAAAGGTGCCGGCTTGCCATCGTAAACGCCCAGGTTGGTTTTGTGAAAAGGTTTTCTTTCTCAGGTCGTTGCTTAAGCCGCATCCCTCTTGCCCTCCTTAACCTCCTTCTGCAATGTGGTATTAGCGCCCAGATTCCAGGGGTGTGTCGGATGTGCGGTGAGAACGTACCAGAGCCCTCATGGTGCCGTGGAGAGCGTGTCTGTGGTTGCGGCGGAACTTGGGGTCAGTACCCTTGAGCGAAGGGTATCTGTGGGTCTTCGGCTTCTTGATGCTGTGTGCGCAAGTCGCGTTAGCCTCCAGTGTCTGCAATATCATCCAAATCTCTTCTCGTCCAGGTGCTGGGATTTCCGCGCGGTGGTTCGGTGTTCGATGGTGGTGGTAGGAGGTCGTGCGTACCCGTTCTTGTGAGCCTTCTTGCTCTGGTTATGCTGCGAGCTGTTCTTTGACTCTGCGGACCGTTAGTATTTCATCGGATCGTCCATCGCAAAGGGCGCTTCACGTACTGGCCATGGCGACGGTTTCCTCGTGTCAAAAGGCTGTGTGTCGGCTTCGTTAGGCGTGGCTGTCCGGAACTGGCTCTTAGACGTTCAAAATGAAAGTGCTCCATTCGCAGTGCGGGCACGGGCCACTCAAAGTCTTGGCCAAAGACTTTGAGGTTCAGCGGACTTCGACTTCATCATCGCGCATTGGAACACTGGGCCAGATAAAATACATGTACCTTACTCTTCTCATCATCAGAGATCAAACCATTGATTGCCGTACTGACGCTGGGCTCTCAAGTGCTCGATGTATTTGGATTCGATATATGTTGTCATTGAGCCGATGGGGTGCAATGTCAAGCAGCAATCCCAGTGGTGATAGTGTAGCCAATTCCTCGAGGGAATACCTAGCCACACCACGATTTTTTTGGGCGCCCTATGTAGTACGCGACATTCGACCAAATATGGAAAAGACCAGCATGTTTTGGCGATTTGATCTGGGAAACTCTCGCTGAGATCCAGGGGAGTCAGTCAATGAATCCTGCATACTCGGTCTCACAGAGAGCATCAATTCCTCACAATACTCTACCTAGATAGTTGACCTGACGATGACTGATAGCCCACTTCGATGGTGTAATACTCATTTCTCTGGGCTCGTCATGCAATAAGAGACCCGACTAAAACCTCACCCAACGCGCGAGGTTATGAGCCCCAACTCTAACCCTAAATACTCAGTATCAATCCAGATATCAACGTACGATGCAGTGTAGGTACATGTACGAAATGCGAGATACTCATCGTCGCTCGCAAAATCCTTGTACCCAGCTCCAGACCCACCTACCTACGCGCCAGTCTCATACGCATCTCAATCTTAGCACTGCGATATCTGGGAATTCCCTTTCATGCATGTTCATATCCCATTTCTCTATGAATCCCTATATCGAACTCAAGCCACCCAAAGTTTATCGGACTCTTGCCGTCATCAACATCAGCGCCACCAGCGCCTACGCTCAACAGCATCAACACACTTTCAATAATCGTCCTCTCATAACACCGTAAAATCTCATGACTTTTCCTAAGCCTTGACGAGCAGGGAAGTGCCAGTCATCTCCTTGGGCTGGTCAAGACCCATGACGGCGAGAACCGTAGGAGCGACGTCACCAAGGACACCGTCGGTCTTCTTGAGTGAATAGCCTTCGGGAGCGTTGGCCATGACGAAGGGAACCTTGTTAAGAGTGTGGGAGGTCTTGGGGCCCTTCTGCTCGTTGAGCATCTCCTCGGCGTTGCTGGGATGGTGTTAGTTCTGTCATTTGTATTGTTATGAAGGTTGGGAGCGTTCTTACCCGTGGTCGGAGGTGATGAACAGAGTGTAGCCGTTGGCCTTGCAAGCTTCGTAGACCTTGCCGATGGCCTTGTCGGTCTCGGAAACACCCTCGACAGCGGCCTCGTAAACACCAGTGTGGCCAACCATGTCCGGGGGAGCGAAGTTGTTCATGACGAACTCGTACTTGCCCTCAGCGATGCGCTCGGCCATCTTCTCAGCGACGCCCATGGCGGACATCTTCGGCTGCTTGTCGTAGGTGGCGACCTTGGGAGAGGGAATCATGTCACGGTCCTCACCGTCGTACTGGACTTCCTGACCACCGTTGAAGAAGAAGGTGACGTGGGCGTACTTCTCAGTCTCAGCAATGTGAGATTGCTTAAGGCCCTTTTGGGAGAGCCAGTCGGCAAGAACGTTGTCCATGACCTGAGGAGCGAAGGCAACAGGGAAGGTGAAGTCGGTCTTGTAGCGGGTCATGGTTGTAAGATCGATGTTCTGAGGGTAGGGGAAGTCGGGCTTGGGGCTGCGGTCCTGGTTGCCGAGAAGCTGGGTGATCTCACGGACACGGTCGGAACGGTAGTTGAAGAAGAAGACGGTATCGTTGTCCTGGATGCGAGCCTCCTTGCCGTTGATGATGATAGGCTTGATGAACTCGTCAGTCTCGCCGGCCTCGTAACGCTGGGCGAAAGTTGCGACTGGGTCGCTAGTCTCCTCGCCCTCGCCGGTGACAAGACCCTTCATGCCAACCTCAACACGGTCCCAGCGCTTGTCGCGGTCCATGATGTAGTAACGACCGACAATGGTCGCGACCTTACCAAGGCCAATGTCCTTGGTGAAGGCGAGCAGGTCCTCGAGATGTCCCTTGCCGCTCTTGGGGTCGCAGTCACGTCCATCACCGAAGAAGTGGATGTAGACCTCGGGGACCTTCATCTCCTTGGCGACCTTGAGAAGCGACTTGAGGTGGTTGATGTGCGAGTGCACACCACCATCGGAGACCAGACCGCACAGGTGCAATCTGCCGTTGCCGTCGACGGCGCGCTGGAAGCTCTTGACCACATTCTCGACCTTGTTCATCTGACCATCCTTGATAGTTTTGTCGATGCGAACGACGTCCTGCCACACAATCCTGCCAGCGCCAATGTTCAAGTGGCCGACCTCGGAGTTACCCATGAGGCCTTCGGGCAGACCGACGGCGAGGGAAGAGGCATCGATCTCGGTGTAGCCCTGGGCGACCTTGCTGCCGTCCTTGGCGAACTCGTCCATCCAGGGAGTGTCGGCATTGAGGATAGCGTTGCCCTCAGGCGGGCTGGTGGCGGAGGGGATTCCCCATCCGTCAATGCAGATAAGGGCGACCTTCTGGTTGACCATGTTGTATGAGGCTGTGAGAGTGTTAGTATGGATTGGTGGTACGGAGGGAGTGACGACTAGACAGGGTACTGACTCTATAAGTGTATATGACTTACAAGACCAGAACGAGGTAAACAAGGTGCAGTGAACAAGTCAAGTCAGTGAGGTCGGCGTGGGGGAGGGTCACAAAAATGTTGACCCCGCCAAATACAGCAGGCGCTCGGCCTCTGCGTCACTCGGCCAGCGAGAGGGTCACTTAGGCGCGGCTGGTCTGCGGCGGTATACGTTCACATCCATTGGCTCACATCCATCGTTCTTTCCTGCACTGCTCGTGTTGTAAGTGAACATCTTGCAGTCACAGTAACATCCACGTGCGCTTTGCCTCTGAACACGCGGAGACGAGGACCTCCCGGAGCATTTATTCCACCAGCGCGAGAACAGCCGCCGTCTTCCTCCGCAGCGCGCAGTTCGCGACAATAGAAGCACCACCATTACCGAATCGCAACGACGAGAGACCCACTAGCACTGTAAATGCAACATGGCTCTCACACAGTCCTTCGGCGCGTCCACAGCCGACGGCTCCCGACCAGTTTCGCAGCAACGACCAGAAGCCGCCCAACTACCTCCGCCTCAGACATTCGACATCCTGCCTCCTCTGCACGAGATCCTAGCGCGTATTGACCATGCGCCAAATGATCCCATGCAAGCTGCCACAGGCGAGGACGACGTAGTAACGTACGCTGAACTCCAGCCACTGGAGCCCAAAGACCTGCCGAACGAGGTTATGCCCATCAAATCCAAGATCCGCAAAGCTCTGCGCGAGCTGGAGAAACTGCCGGACATGGATCGCGATATTGAAGAGCAAGAAGCGGAGATTGCAATGCTTGACGAGAAAGCGAAGAAGCAGAGAGAGGTATTGAGAAAACTTGGAGAGGTTGCGAAGAGCAAGATGCGATGAGGTGAAACTGCTGCGCTCGAAGGAAAAGCTATCTTCGCGCCACTTTGTTGCTTGAGAAAGACTCAACACGGAGTCATTGCGAATCATATGCCCGCCACAAGATCTTTTGTAAGGGTGTATGCCCTTCAGCAACTATCACTTGGAAGGCTACGATCACCAGCCCAGTCGTTTCAAACTGGAGTGCGCACCGCATGCAAGAGCTGCGATCGCTTCTGATGCTGAGCTATGCGCTCCGACCAGCCTAGGACTGCCAGCCGAGGACTGCGAGACCGCAACTTCTGGTCCCATAAAGTCCATACGATCACCGTCTGTGCGATATGCAGAAACGGTCTTGACTGAGAACCTCCGCCGCAAGGTGCAAAAAGCAATACGGGGCACTTTACCTACCATCGCGTTCTGGAAAAATCTTCCATGTGTCAACGTTGATGGGGTAGGAGACACCAGGTAGAGATCTTGGCGAAGGAGTTTTATAAATGCGTTGAGAGATCATGTGAGATTGATCCTGTGACCAACTTGAAGCTTCGAGTCCCGAGCCCGCGGGATCACACTTATCCAATGCACATACAAGTTTCTTCTGAAGTGGCTGGGCAACGGGAGGGTTTGAGAGCAGACAGGCAGGCATCAGATGGTAGGACAGATCTTGGACCGGATGATCGGAAACCGAAAAACCCGAGCGCGACCCAGGCATACTTCTCTACACCTATATAGGAAACATAGCTGACAACATATCTGCCCCATATCGCCGACAATGTGCAAGCGCACGCATCGCCAGCATCACTTTCTGCCATACGAACGTGCACAGTCGTGTGGGTCTGACTCACGCCCTCATTTGTGAACAATGGACATATGCAGCGCCAGGCAGAGTCAGCTGTCACACCCTCAAAGGAATGGGTGAGCAGGATTCGCGTGGCTGCAGGATGCGGCTGACGGCGCGAAGCGAGTGTGATACTTTCTGCAAGTGCCGTGAATGGGAGGGGGGAGTGGAAGACCTATCGGCTTTCGCGGAATCGTTCTGAAGACATATGAGTATGCCTGACAAAGGACACCGGGGCGGCGGTTTGTGCTGGTGATCGCGTTCGCGAACCCGCATCTTTGTCATTGCTTGCTTGGATCGCTAGGCAGCTTTGCCATATATGGTCTCACGTTGCGATCGCGTTGATAATGGAAATGCGGCGTTAATGCGGAAGAATGCGATTAATGTGATTCTGCGAGAAAGATCTTGTCAAGACCGTGCTTTGCGATGTGATTTTCTGTAGAAGAAAAGGTCGGGATGCTGTGAAGGTAGTAACGATTCCCGAGAGATCCGCGGCGGACTTGGGCGGAATTATCGTGGACGCTTGACAACAACGAAATGCCTTTCTGTTCATTCATGCCTGAAGGCATCAACAATAGGTTATGTAGCGAATGTTAGTATCACCGCGCAAGCACAACTGTCAGACATGCGGAGTTGCCCTGATACCTTTTTCAGCATATACATACACGCCAAGTGGTATGCATAATTGATGAAGAAGTCAGGCCAGGCAGGCAGCAAGACAGCCGTGTGACCACACTTCCACCCTTCCCACGGCTCTCGGCAGTCGACGGAAGCCATCCAACGGCGAGCCGCCACGCTAAGCCAACAGCCCTGCGGCCGATCCTTGCATGTGAACAGCACCTTTCTACATGCATCACGTCAGATTGCCCTTTTCATGCCATCCCTCGGACTTTGGCGGCGACTGACTGCTCTTTCACCGACCGACAGGATACCGTGATGATGCCGTTGCTTACGGATCGCGACGGCCAGGGTTTCTTGTCATCGGACTCATAGTCATGGATGGCAAGGCGCGGAGGATGCGAGTATACACCATTTCATAAGCAATCGGATAAGCGAGTCCTTTTCTTTCTTGTTTGCTTCATACTGCCGCCTGTTCGGTTTCTCTGCTTGCTTGTCACTTTACTACCCGATCTACTCTACGCTAATCACACCCTGGCCCAGAACGCTTAGAACTAAGCATCAAGCATCTTACAAACGCTTCAAGGAATCTGAACGACCCATGCGGATACCTCGAGCCTCTACTACAGCCTCCGTGGCGCTCCTTTTAGGGGCGCTGCCATTGATCGCAGCTCATGGAGACGAACACATGAAGGGGGAGCAGGAACATGCGCCGATAATGCAACATGGCGCCCAAGAGACACCACGGAACTACTTCAGACATCCAGAATACGCGGTGTGGATGTACTGTCACATCGTTTTGATGATCGTTGGATGGGTTATTGTTCTCCCACCTGCGATCATGCTCAGTGTGGCGCGTTCACGATACTCTCTGCCAGCTCAAATGCTGTTCCATGCCACCAACGGCCTGGGTGTGTTCACGGGCTTCATTTACAACCACTCAACACCGGATCTATACATCACAAACTCGCATCACCCTGTTGGGTGGGTTATCACGGCGCTCACTTGGATTTGGACGCTTCTGTCAATCTCGAGTACTTATTCAGCCATTAAGAAGCAGCATACATTCGACGTCACTTCGTCGCCAGGGCTCGGTCGGAACTCCGGCGTAGATGAGCAATTCGCACAATACGTCGATAGCCCTGCTAGCTATCGTTTCTCAAATGACTCCGGCAACTTTTCGGGAGGATCGCGCGCCAACAGTTCGGACTCAATATTCGAGAAGAGCGACGCATCTCGCCAGCCTGGCGAGCACGATCGCGATGACGAGGATCACGGTGACGATTCGGAAAAGCATGGCTTTTTAGGTCGCAGAAAGGTCAATAACGTTCTGGCACGCTTTACCAGTCGCATCTCGGGATCCCGGATAACTGCCCTCATGAGACTCAGTCAGATCATATCAGAGAAGTTCCTACTGCTTCTTGGCTTCCTCGCCATTACTAGCGGCTTCGTCGTGTACGGTGGTCTCTTCCAGAAACGCGAAATCTACTCTGGACTGGCACATTACGTCAAGGGTGGCATCTTCTTCTGGTATGGCATCCTGACACTTGGTCGCTGGATGGGGGCTTTTGCGGAATTTGGATGGGCGTGGAACGTGCGTCCGGGACATCCTCTGGTCTCTAAATGGAAGGCAAGGATTCCATCGGCTGAGTTCACAGAGTCGTTTGTCATTTGGCTCTACGGCGCCAGCAATGTCTTCCTAGAACACCTAAACAACTGGGGTGGCAAGTGGAGCCCGCAAGACTTCGAGCACGTCAGCATCACAATCTTGTTCTTCGGCGGCGGTTTACTGGGCATGATGATCGAGTCAAAGGTATTGCGCGAAGTGGCAAGTGCGCCTGCTTGGTCGCAGAACAGCAAGGATGAGGACAATATGGGCGATGCTTCCGGGTTCAGAATCATCAGCGAAGACCCAACATCAACCGAGGAGCGTTGGCAGCGGCCGAGCACATACTACTTCTCACTGAACCCTATGCCCGCCCTGACGATCATGTTCCTAGGCATGATGATGTCCGGTCACCACCAAAGCAGCATGGTTAGCACCATGATGCACGCCCAATGGGGCATGCTCTTCACCGGCTTCGCCATGGCTCGCGCTGTCACCTACTTGATGCTGTTCATCAAACCGCCCACATCGCATTACCCTTCCCGTCCACCTAGCGAGCTGGTTGCTGCGTTCTGCTTGACGGCTGGTGGTATTCTCTTCATGAACAGCGCGCATGATAGCGTTAGAGCCATTGAGGAGAACGGTTTGGATGCGATGACGATTTTCACGCTGACGATTGGGTTGACGGGGTTGATTCTGGCTTGGGAGTTAGTTTGCTATGGTATTAAGGGCTGGGCTGAGAGGAAGGAGAGGTTGCGTGGCCACCTTTGAGCAAATGAGCGTTTCTCTGCTGCTTGAGAAGGTTGGATGTCTTCGCTTCTGGTTTGAATACCGCATCTTATACCCCTCTACGGCCTAGGTCGTGGAGTGATGTGGCAATTTAGTGCGTTAATCATTGTAATGAGAGATGATCATAGACTCTAATTCAAGTGAGGTGACGGTATCCGAAACACTTCACGTGTACTTCACTCATGCTCGCCCACATTTACGTTCACTTCACTTGCAACATCGACTTTTGACTGCCGGCGACTTTTGTCAATCTTTAAGCAGCGCGCTTTAGGCAAACGCGTCAGGAAGTCGCGTCTCCCGAATCTCAGACAAAGCCCCGCCTCGAAACACTCAGCGTGCAACCAAAAAGAACGCATCGCCGCCCAACATGGCGCCCTCGCGGAAGCGCTCGAGAGGACACGATGACCCGGACAGCGACCACGACTCGGAAAATGCGACATCGAACTTTCGACAGAACGCTAAACGCTCGCGCGTCGCCATGGCCCAAGAGCGCGGCGGCTCAACCGTATCTGATGACGACGAGGATGCCGACCTCGAGCACCTGCTAGATGGCGTCGAAGACGACGATGACGACCAAGGAATGGACTACGCTCAAGAAGATGAGGACGAGGAAATCGACGAAACTCGCGCAAGCCAGTTTGTCCAGAAGGGCATCAGTACACTCAAAGAGAACGTCGCATCAGAGTTTGGCGTCATTGAGGAAGTAAGGTGCAAAAACTTTATGTGTCACGGCAATCTGAGAATCAGGCTGGGTCCATTGATCAACTTCATCATCGGACACAATGGCAGCGGCAAGAGTGCTGTGCTTACAGCGTTGACGATGTGCCTTGGAGGCAAAGCGGCTGCGACAAACCGTGGTACGAGCTTGAAGAGCATGATCAAAGAAGGCCAAGAGAATGCTGTCCTAGCCGTGAAGATCAAGAACCGAGGAGAAGGAGCCTTCAAGCCTGACATCTACGGTGAAAGCATTACTGTTGAGAGGCACTTTTCCAGAAGTGGTACAAGTGGCTTCAAGGTCAAGAACGCACAAGAGAAGATCATCACAACCAAGAAATCTGATGTCGACGACATCGTGGATTATTTCGCCCTCCAGATCGACAATCCTATCAACGTTCTCACCCAGGACATGGCCCGTCAATTCCTTTCCAACAGTACGCCGCAAGACAAGTACAAGTTCTTCATCAAGGGTACCCAGCTTGAAACGCTTGATGCGGATTACAAGCTTCTCGAAGAGCACCTGGACGGCATGGAGGCCAAGCTGCGTAGCAGAGACGAAGACATGGCCGGCTTGCGACAGAAAGCCGAGGAGGCAGAGAAGCGGAAGAAGCGACTTGACGCTAGCCAAGCCATCCAAGACAAGATCGAGAAGACGCAGTGGATGCATGCTTGGGCCCAGGTGGAGGAACAAGAGCGTACGCTTGAGACATATGAACGCGATGTCACCATGCAGCAGCAGAAGATCCAGGAAAACACAGCCAAGGCTGACGCAGCAGCTGGTGAATACGAAGGCCACAATCAATCCTTCGAGGCTGCTTGCATTAACCTTGAAAATCTCCAGTCAACTATCGGCGATTTTGAATCCAACTGGAAAGAGCACAAAGCCGCTTTCGACGCAAACAAACAAGAACTCCTAGACCAGAAAAATCAAGAACGACACATCAAAGAGCAGCGGGACCATCACCTAGCCGAGAAACGACGCCTTGAGCGCGAGATCGGCGAAGAGGAAGAACGCCTGTCCGGCGCACAGGGACCTCAACATACTGAGCGTCAGAACCAGCTCGAAGTGCTAAAGGAATCCGCCACAGAAGTCCAGCAAAGGATAGATGAACATGCGGGAGGAAAAGATGCACTCCAAGCCAATAGAGAGGAAGCTTCGGGTCGCTTCAGAGAATCGAAGCAGCCCCTTGAAGCACAGAGCGCCGCCCTTGAAAAGTCTAGGGGTCTCGTCGAGCGTCTGCAGAGAGACCAAGGCAACAAATGGGCGCCATTCCGACCGAACATGGTGCAATTGGTGAAAGCCGTTGACAATGAAACAAGATGGCGCCAGAAGCCTGTGGGACCCATGGGCTTACATGTCAAGCTGAGAGACCAACAGTGGTCGTCTGAGATTGAGAAAACTTTTGGTGGCGTGTTGGACTCTTTCGTCTGCACCAACACAGATGATCAGAGGCTCCTGAGTCAGATCATGAAAAGGGTCAATTGCGGCACGCAGATTTATATCGGTCCTGATCGTCCCCTCGACACCACCGGCAAGGAGCCGAATGAGGAGCTGGCCACCATTTTGCGAGTGCTCGACATCGACAGCGACATGGTACGGAACCAGTTGATCATTAACCAAGCAATTGAGCAGACCGTGCTCATTCCAGACCTTGAGCACGCCAATAGCTTCATGAATGATGGTCAGCGTCCACGGAACGTGAAAGTTACCATTGCTCACAATCCTTCCAAGCGGGGCGCTGGCGTACGATATGAGTTTGCGCGTTCTGGAGCTTCAAAGGCCTCTCCAATCGCTCCGTGGGAAGGCCAGCCACGCATGCAAACTGACCGTGTGGAGCAAATCAGAAGGGCTAAGGAGAACGTGGAATATGCCTGTCGCGAATTGGAGAAGCTCAGACAAGAATCAAAGAAGCTTCAGAGCGTTCAAACAGCTGCAGAACAGGCGCTTGTGCGATGGGACAGGGCGAACAAAGCTCTTCGCCAAGAGAAGCAAAGGGCCGATGACCAAGTCGAGGCGATGGAGAACGAGATCGAACTCAACAAACCGCAAGATGGCAGACTCCAAGAGCTACAGCATCAGCTCCAAAGCGCGAACGAGGACATTGCAGCTGTAAACCGTTCATTCCAAGATGGCATTGACTGGAAAGACCGCTTGAATGAGAAAGTCACCGGCCCCGAGGGCTTGAAGGCCAAGGTTGATAACGCTTTGCGTGAATACCAGTCTCACAAGATGCAGATTGAAAAAGCCATGAACAGAAAAGAAAAGCTTCAAACTGACCGTGAGCATGCTCTCAGAGCCAAAAATTTCGTGCTCAATGAGAAGGAACAGGCGGAGCAAAAGCTCGAACAGTACGAGGCGAGAAGGGACGAGCAGAAGAAGGTCCTTGAGGAGCAGTTCTTGGGCCCTGCCGAGGCGGTGTGTCACCGCATTGAGGTCGAGGCCGGCGTCACTTGCGACATCCTCGACAAGCGGCTTGATAAGTTCATGCAAGACTACCAGCGCGCGCAGAGAGAGGCGGGCGGCACGCGAGAGGAACTCACGCTTGCATGGCGTGAGGCAATCAAAGAGTATCGCGACGCGCGAGCCCACCTAAAGGAGATGGACAATGCTGCGAAGGTGAGTTGCAGGTTCTTCCACATTTGACGAATGACGATGACTAATGTGACACACAGGCGATCAAACGTGCCCTCAACGACCGCTGGCATCGCTGGAAGATGTTCCGCAAGTACATCTCCTTCCGCGCCCGCTTCATGTTCGGCTATCTCCTCAGCGAACGCCAGTTCCGTGGCCGCCTCCTCATGGACCACAAAGGCAAGAAACTCGACATCAAAGTCGAGCCCGACTTGACCAAGCAGTCCGACTCAGGCCGCAAGACCCAAACGCTCTCCGGTGGCGAGAAGTCATTCTCTACCATTTGCTTGCTGCTCGCCATCTGGGAAGCCATGGGTAGCCCAATCCGCTGTCTCGACGAATTCGACGTCTTCATGGACTCTGTCAATCGCGCGACCAGTATGAGCATGATGATCCAGGCTGCCAGACGATCGGTGGGCAGACAGTTCATTTTGATCACGCCGCAGAGCATGAGCAATGTCCAGCTTGGCGAAGATGTGAGTATCCACAAGATGAGCGATCCGGAGAGAGGGCAGACGACGCTGTCTTTCGCTGGTTGAAATTGAGGATTCCTCCCTTTGAGAGCCTTGCTTGAGGTGAGACGCGACGTACAGATGGATGATTGCATGCTTTTTTGACGTAGTATACGATACCCCCATGGCTGCGAAAATGGAGTTCTGGCTTTGATGGCCTTTTTGGCAGATGAGATTTGCTTCACACCGAGTTCTTCCCTTGTTGGTCAATGCGTGCGTGAATACGTGATCTGCTGCTTGAAGTTGTCCATGGATGTACGTCAATGATCAACGTCTACATACATTGAACCTAGCTCACGCTAAGAACTTTACTCCTTCTTCTCAATCGACTTGAGCGCATACTCGAACACCCCCTTCAGCGCCTCCGTCTCCTCCAAACCAATGCTAAACCTCACCAAACTCGCCTCGCACCCGTAACTCGCCGCCCACTCCAGCTCGGTGAAATGCGCCAGAATCACGAACGGCGAGCTCAGCGTGAAGTTTGTGCCGAGACTAGGTCCCTTTTGCGTGTTCAAATGGTCGTAGAACGTTGCTGCGTCTTCCATGCTGTGGAATGTGCAGCTGAGCAAACCGCCGTAGCCTCCAGCCGGCAACTTGCAAGTTTCGTAGTACTCTTTGGTGTCGCCGAATTTGGGGTAATTGACTTGTTTGATTCGCGGGTGGGAAGCGAGGGTGCTGGCGATGACTTCGGCGTTGTGGTTGATGCGGGCGAGGCGCGAGACGAAGTCGCGGCTGTTGCGCTCGAGGTAGACGCTGTCTTCTTCGAATTGGTTGTCTTCGTATTCTTCCGCTAGGATTCCTTTCAAAGAGGCGTAGTAGCGAGATTGTGGGTTGAGGATCATGGCGCCGCCCATGACGTTGCTGTCGCCGGAGAAAATCTTGGTCAAGGAGCTGACGACGACGTCGGCGTAGGGGAGGACGTGGATGTTGAGGAAGTTGCCGATTGTTTCGTCGACGACGATGCCGAAGTCGTATTTGTCTGCGAGTTGGCGCAGGCGTGGTAGGTTGGGGCTGCGGAGGAGAGGGTTGCCGGGGAATTCACAGAAGACAGCGAGATAGCGTTCGCCCGATTCGAGGCGCTTTTCTAAGTCGTCAAGCTCGGATTGCGAGGCCATGCCGTAGAAGAGTGCGCCGGGGCCCCACTTTTCGAGGATCTTGAGGGTGTCAACGTAGGGGAAGCCGTACATGATGCTCTTCATCTCGCCTCGGGCGAGGCGCATGGTTCGGTGCGCGGTGAAGATGGCGTTCATGCCGCAGGAGTGGAGGTAGACATCTTCGACGGAGAAGCCGGGCACGTCTCGTGAGCGCTCGTGCGAAGGGTCGGCGGGGTGGGAGAGGGATTCGGGGATGTCGATGTCGACGGTCAGGGAGCCGGCGATTCTCTTGCGGATGGCAAGTTTGGCTTGGGCTGCGAACTCCATGTTGAGATTGCGGCCAAACCTTTCTTCGACGAACTGGGCTAGATCTTGGGCGCCTGCTTCGGGAGCGGTCTCGCCGTCAGTGCCCAGTTGCTCGGATTTAGCATGGTTCTTGGTCAAGTCCATGGACGTGTTGCGTTGGTAGCGACGTGGGCCTTTAGTCATGCGAGGCGGCGACTCGCGAGCAGCGCTACGCTCAACCATGAAGTTCTCATCGAAAGCCTTTTGGCAGAAGTCGGCGCGGCGACTTGAGATGCCATCGCCAACATGCTGCCAGTAGGTCTTTGCAGTGGGCCAGAGCTCGCTAGGATAAATGACTGCTGACAAGCGAGGCAAGATCTTTTGCGAATCGTCGGTTGGGATCTTGTCCGGGTGAGGGACGAAGTCTAGCTGGCGAATCAGGACGTGGTCGGCCTTGGGGTTCTGTTCGCAGAGGAAGTCAATGCATCTCATCGCACATCGCCTGGAAGGGAAGAGCATGGCCTTGTCGGTGTCGGGAGAGGCATGCTTGTTGACAATGGCAGTAGCAAGCTTCTGGATCGAAGGATGAATGAAGAATCTAACAGATGGTTAGTGCAGCTGCGACGACGAGATATCAATGGGACGAACCTGGGATATCCGCATTGCATCTTATCGACGACCCAACTCTCACCCTTCTCATACCCGACGTTGGCGTCCCATGTTGGCAGCGAAACGCTGACTGCCTGGTGTCGAATGTCAGTGCTGCTTCATGACAGGCTGGATGACTTCACTCACATGTGGCGTGTCTGGTGGGATGGTGTGTCCCACCGTCTCGTTGAAGGGTAGAAGGACTCCAGGCATGTTCTTGTGAGCTGATTGTATCAGTTAGATACACCTATGTGGGATCCCGTAAACGAGACACTACCGTAGCAATCGAAGATTTCCTAACGATCCGCGAAGAGTCTATCTCGCAGCAAACAATATGTGTGTCAGCGACTTCGGCGCTGCTGCGTGGGGTGGTTGGACCCTCGAATCGACTTTTTAGCCTCAAGGTCCGGCCCGCGCATGCAGCAGCCGCGGTAAGAGCTTGGACGGAAAGTCGTCAACTTTTTGCGACAGCCGAAGCCAGACGAGCGAGACGAGACGTCTACGATCATCACACACCATGGCTATCGCAGGGAACAAGAGAAGAAAGATTGACCATGTGTCTTCGGGCGACGAGGAAGACGATGCCGCATCGTTTGCTTCCTTTGGCGACTCGGGCAATGCAGAGGATGGCGAGGACTTGAACGAAGAAAGCGATGAGGACATGCAAGATGGAAGTGAAGGCGAGGAAGACGACGCCGAGGAAGAAGAGGCTCCTACACAAGATGGCGACGCGGCAAGCAAAGGGGCCAGGCCCACTAAGCAGCAACTCGCCGCCCAGATCGGACGACAGACTGGACGAAGCTCAGCCAAAGATGCGCTTGCTTCTGGCGCAAGCGCATTTACTTCTGGCACATTCAAGAGCAACATGTTCAAGCTGCAAGTCGACGAACTCCTCGAGCAATTACGCCCCAGGCAGGGCAAGCGCGAGAAAAAGGCCGAGGAAGCGCTGCACGCATTGAAGAAAACCATCGAGCAAATTCCCGCAAGAGCACCACTGGAAATCGAGCAGGCCGAACGCAGCCTTACAAAAGAAAAGGTTGCAATTCCATTCCCGGACCCTCGCCCTCCGAAAGATGCAAAGTACAAGCTCGAGTATGCGGCGCCGTCGAACATCAACGTCGTCGGTAGCCATGCCCTCAAGACGTCCAACCGAGTCCGCGACTGTGTCGAGCTCGATATGCTCATTCAGATGCCGTCATCGTTGTTCCAAGAGAAAGACTACCTCAACCACCGATTCTTCTACAAACGCGCCTACTACCTCGCTTGCCTGGCAGCTGGCCTAAAGAAGACTCATGCAAAGGATTTCAGCATCAAGTTCCAGCAGATGCACGGCAACGCGTTGACTCCCAGCATCGCCATTTCACCAAACCAAACCTCTGGAGACGCTAAGCCTGCACCTGAATGGATAATTCATATCGTTCTCTCTGTCGCACAAGATGTTTTCGCAGTGGAAAAGCTTAATTTGGATAAGAACTGTGTCAGATCTGCAGACGCCACCACGAATGCGCCAACACCCTTCTACAACTCCTCGATCAGATCGAACATGCTCGTCACCCAATATTTGAAGATCCAGCACAAGGCTGCCACCAGCTGCGCCGCATACAGAGATGCCTGCATACTTGGGTCATCATGGCTTAGGCAGCGCGGTTTCGATTCCAACATCGCCACTGGCGGTTTCGGCAACTTTGAGTGGAGCGCTCTGATGGCGGCTATGTTGTCAGGCGGAGGACCAGGTGGCAAGCCAATCTTGAGTGGCGGATACAGCAGCTATCAATTGCTCAAAGCTACACTTCAGTTGATTGCCATCAAGGACCTCGGTCGTCAGCCTTTCATGATCGGAACGGCAGGCGCGAGCTCGATACCAACTCTTGCAGATGGTTCGCCTGTTGTTTGGGACGAAGACAGAGAACACAATTTGCTTTACAAGATGACACCTTGGTCATATAAGTTACTTCAGTCAGCGGCAAAGACGACACTCTCTATGCTTGCTGATCCTAAGTTCGATGGTTTCGAATCCACCTTCATCCTGCGTACGGACAACACAATGATGCGCTTTGACGTGTCGTTCGAAATCGATCAGGCTATCCTGGCAAAGGCGGACGCTAAGCACACATCGGACATCCAGCTATCACTCCGCAAGCTATATCAGACACTGCAGCGCGGTCTTGGTGACAGAGTGACTCTGATTCACCTTCGCCAGCCTGCTACTGGATCTTGGGATGTCGGCACCGCAAGACCCAATCAAAGCTCCAAGGGCACTGTCACGGTCGGAGTCATGATCAACTCGGAGACCGTCAACCGTTTGGTAGATCACGGCCCTTCTGCCGAGAACAAGGCTGACGCTGCAGCGTTCCGTAAGTTCTGGGGCGAGAAGGCCGAGTTGCGCCGTTTCAAGGATGGCAGCATCCTTGAGAGTTTGATCTGGTCTTCTGGTGATAGCGGCCAGCCTGTCCTAGAACAGATCACTCGCTACTTGCTCCAGCGTCACTTCGATTCTGCACTTGCCCAGAGCGCCAAATTCGCAGGCGATGAATTCGCTCGCATGATCCGCAACGGTAATTCTCTTGAGCATTTCCAGCCTCTAATGGAGGCATATAAGAAGCTTGAGCGCGATCTCAGAGATCTGGAGGAAGTGCCTCTTACCATCCGCCAGCTTATGCCTGCTGACGCCCAGCTCCGTTTCGCATCGATCAACCCTCCTATGGCCGGGCACGCTTCTCAGCAAAGTAAGCCGGCTGATGTGACTATGCAATTTGAAGGCTCAAACCGCTGGCCGGACGATCTTGTTGCCATCCAACGGACCAAGATCGCTTTCCTGTTGAAATTCGGCGAACTTTTGGAAGAAAGCGTGGAGGGTCTTACCACTCGCGTCGGCCTCGAGAACGAAGACACCAACGTTTACAACCAAGGTTTCCTCGACGTGACGTACGAGTCTGGTGCAGCGTTCAGACTTCGCATCCACCATGAACGCGAGCAGAGTTTCCTTGAGCGTCAATTGAAGGACAAGAGCGTCGACCCCAAGACCAGAGAGCTGTCAGCGCTGGCGCTGGCCAAATACAAGTGCGACTCTCTCAAGACACCAGCTCATACTCAAGCCATCGCACAGCTTTGCAACAAATTCCCAGCTCTGAGCGGCACGATGAGACTGACAAAAAAGTGGTTCGCATCCCATCTGCTCTCAAATCATATCGCTGAAGAAGTCATCGAGCTGCTCGTTGCCCGCACATTCGTACAGCCCTGGCCCTGGACTGCACCTTCCAGCGTCCAAACAGGCTTTCTACGCACCCTCTTCTGGATTTCACGCTGGGATTGGCGCGCAGATCCTCTCATCGTAGATCTTAGCGGCAGCGGCGAAATGACACAGAACGAAATGCAAGCCATCACAACACGCTTCGAAGCCTGGCGCAAGCTAGACCCGTCGCTCAACCGTGTCGCCGTCTTCGCTGCCAGCAATGTTGACCAGGATGGTGTAAGCTGGACAGACGGCAACCCTACCAAGGTCGCCGCAGGTCGCTTGACTGCTCTTGCACGCGCTGCCATCGCTGCTCTCGAACAGCAAAAGCTCGACCTCGACCCTGCGTCGCTCTTCGTCTCACCTATCTCAGACTACGACTTTGTCCTCCACCTCAGCGCCACCGCCACCGGCCGCAAGCGCAAATCGACCAAAGCTGCGCCAGCTTTCAAGAACCTCGAGCTCGAAACTTTGAACGACTCATCGCTCGTTGGCTACGATGCTGTCGAAAGCCTGCTCTTTGAGCTGGACAACCTGTTCGGTTCTGCCATTCTGTTCTTCGTCAACGGCACGGACAAGCCTGTGATTGCGGGCTTGTGGAACCCGCAAACTGCGCCGAGGACCTGGAAGGTTAATCTGGCGTACTCGACCGTGCCTGTGAAGACTGGTGCTGGCGAGGAGGCGAGTGTGAGTGCGCAGATTAGTAAGGATGGCATTTTGGCGGAGATCGCGAGGCTTGGAGGGGATTTGATCTCCAAGATTGATGTGAATAGGTAGTTTCGTGTAGTCTTAAGATGCGGCTTGCCTTCTTCTTGCTAGCTCATCATGTATGCATGCATGCATCTATCGCCATTTTGTACAAACATCGCAGTTTTTCCGTCTAATACTCATACACACTTTCTTTCCCACTCTTTTCAAATCTTTACTGCTTCCCAGCAGCAGCATCCTCCCTCCGATCCAGAATCTTATCCACAATCCCCCACTCCAACGCCTCCTCAGCACCCATGAAGAAATCCCTCTCCATCACCCTCTCAATCTCCTGCAGACTATGCTCCTTCGTCAAATGCCTCTTGTAAATCATATTCAACTGCTCCCGCACCCTCAAAATCTCCTTCGCGTGAATCGCAATATCAGACGCCTGCCCACTATACCCGCCCGAAACCTGATGCACCATGATCCGACTATGCGGCAGCACGAAGCGCTGCCCTGGCGCTCCTCCACAGAGTAGCAAAGATCCCATGGAAGCGGCCTGGCCGAGGCAGATTGTTGTCACGGGAGAGCGGATGTATTGCATTGTGTCGTAGATTGCGAGGCCGGCGGTGACGCTGCCGCCGGGAGAGTTTATGTATAATGAGATGGGTTTTTGGGGGTTGTCGGCTTCGAGGAAGAGGAGTTGGGCGACGATGGAGGCCGAGAGGACTTCTTCTACTTCGCCGTTGAGGCAGACTATGCGCTCTTTGAGGAGGCGCGAGAAGATGTCGGAGGTGTGGTAGCCGCCGCCGACGGTTTCGGTTACGAAGGGCATGGGGAGGGCGGAGCTGGGTGGTTTGGGTTGCTGCGAGGATGCATTGTGGTTGTGTTGTGAGGGCTGGAGGAATGGGTTGGTTGTGGTTGTGAGGGTGCGGAAGGTGGGTTTTGGGAGGCGCAATGTGGGTGAGCGGAGGGCGCGGAAAATTGTTCTTGTTAGAGGCTCCATGGTCGTCGTCGGTTGTGGTGTGTCTGAGTCGAAGTGAAGCGTGGGATTACCTTGATGGGACGGCAGAAAGCTGCAACTGACGTTCCTTCCTCTTTCGGAGGTGACGCGCGCGAAGTGAACTTGGAGCTTTGGCGATGCTTCACTTCCGCAACCCACTGAACCACGAGACATCAGTAATTCATTATTGAATGACTAGTCATGTCCAAAGACCGCTTTACAGCGCTCTACAAATAGGGACCACAATTATGTTCGAGCAAGAGCAAGTAAGAAGGTTTAATAACCACAAGGAGCGGTTATCGATATTGATTACAGGGCTCACCTTTTATCAGATGCGTCATGCTCCAAGCTGTGGAATCCGGCCCATTGTTGAGCATTACAGCAACCACTGGCCTGTCTCCAGTGACGAGACACGTCAAGCTGATCATAACCACAGATGTATCTTTACCGAGCTGACTTGCCCAGAACGCGTCGATGACATCAAACATGATCGATCGATCCTGAGGCCAGACAGGCCTGTGCAGCGGTCACTGCGATACCCTTGCGGATTGGAGTTGGATTTTGCGCAAGGATTATATTACACAATGTAGACGATACACCACTCAACATCCGATATAGTGTAGTGGCTATCATACCGCTTTTTCAAGTCGTTCACTCGACTAATGTTCAGCGGAGACCGGGGTTCAATTCCCCGTATCGGAATCACGATGATAGGTCAGCTCGACCGCTTCCCTTTTGCCCATTCTAATTATCCTTTTGGCTGTCATCCGATAGCCAATGCCACCTCTCGCCATTGTTTACCTTTCCTTAATCCCTTCGTTGCGCAAGCCTCACAGGCGTTTCTCGTTATGATTTGTGTAGTTGCAACTTTTGTTGTCACCTTGTGACTGATACCATCCCTCGCCTTCTCAACTCAAAGTCCTATCGATCACTCTTCGTTGCTGACCTCGTCACGATCGTCGTCCTTGTCGTTTTGATCACCGTTCGCACCCTCGCGAACCATGCCATGTTCAACGCCTTGAGCACCCTCCTCTCCTTCGCTGCCATCGGATCTATTGCCGGCCTCGGATGCCTTCGCGGCCAAAGCCTCAAGCTGCCTCTGCTTCCACTTCTCCTCGTCAATGTGCAAGAAAACGCGACCATCTCCCATGGCCTCCTCGGTCATGCAGTCCGACGGAATGTCGATTACAGTGCCTTCGCGCACGGCCTTGTCCACCAATTCGTTCGCGTCCACGCCGTCGAAGTACACCTTGGGCTTCGGGGGGCCTTGGTTGCCCCAGTTTCCCCCGTAGTGAACGGGCCCAAAGCCTCTCGACATGTTAAGAACGGGCACACGCCTGCCCTTCGTGGTCTCGACTTTCTCTCCCCTGGCCCTCTTCGCAGCGTCCTTTGCCTGTTTGTCCTGGAACTTGTCCTCGTCTATCGTAAAAAGATAGATTCCGTTCGACAGGCGTTGCTCGGTAATGCAGTCGAACGGCAGCGTGACGTGTCCTCCTTTGCGTTTCTGCTCGTACATCAAGTCACTGACGCTGGGATACAGCTGGGGCTTGTTGGGATCCTTCCACACGTGGAGGGTTCTGGACCAGTCACCAGACTTGGCAGTTGCGCCGCAGGAGAGCTTGTGTGTTTTCCAGTGGGACTTTTGGCAGGCCTTATTGCAGTATGAGACTCTTCTGCAGCCGCTGCAGAGCATGAGGGACGCGGAGGCATTGTTGCAGTTGGAGCATTGTGACGACGACATGTTGGTGGTAGGTTGAAGGCGGTGACGGTGAACTCTGAGCTGTTTCAAGGGTTGAACTGGAGGAAGTGGATGTCAAGGAAGTGGATGTCCAGAGAGGCTTTTATGTTTCGCCTGGTCGCGGGGTTTGCTCATTCACTGTAGAAGATGTAAGTCACTTGGATGGGACACTTCACCTCGAGGGTGGTGACAACACTTGCAGTGACTTCTACGCGAGTTCATTCATTGAAAGCCAACGGTAACTTCACACAAGCTGGCTCCGTGTGTCATATATCTCTAGTCCTTGGCCCGGATTGCGCGGGTTGGCAGTGCGCTAATGTCTCTTTCAATATCTTTTTATCGCTTTTGATCACCGCCCGAGCTTGCGAAGGTTGGGTAATCACATCCTACCGAATTGGCTATTTGGCTTCCAGGAAGTATATTCGTCGTAAGATTGGTACTCGTTAACATCGGAGGTACTGGACTCGGAATAGACAGCGTTGTGGAACACGTGGTCGCCTTGAGGAAATCTGCTATCAGAGTTCATGAATACCGGATAGGCGTGGTCATAACGAAGGCATCGATAAGAATAGGAAGCATACTCTCAAGCTCAACGTCTGATAATTATGGATCGCCGAGAGCCGTCCATTCGAAGTTATCGCGGGCAAGGAGACGATCGAGAGAGACAGGCGAAGCAGGCGCGGTCCAGAGAACTGTCATGGCCGCAAGGCCTGTGGCCACCGGCTTAGAAAAGAGGCATCTTGAAGGAGATCAATGTACAAGTGTACGGGACTTTGCAGTGAGTGTGCTGAATGAGAAAGTGCTGTTGATTGTTGAGTGTTGGGGCTTCTTACCACTGTACCTACTGTTGTCTTTATATGCAGATATCTAGTTGCAATACGTTCCATCGCCGCGTCGTTGCAAGAAATTAGACAAAAAAGCAGTTGGCAATACCTGATGTTCGAGTCGAAGATAGATCGATTGTTGCTAAACAGCGAGCGAGGCTTGGACTACCAGGACGTCTCTTTGGTCGAGCTCCATAGTGTTGAAGCTGGGAATGTCTGGGCTATGTAGAAGTTCAGTAGCATGGATGGTTGTTGGGGCTGAAAGACGTCAAATCAAGTATGCGTTGAGTTAGATGGAAGCAGGATAGTGTCACAGCCAATGGGATGTCGCCCAAAGTTGCGACTCGGCACAGCATGATTGAATGCCCTGGTGAAGGCACAGGCGATGCAAAACATTAGTGGAAAGATTGTACCTTAGCTTTTGGAGAATGCACAAGCTGAACGATGCTGGATAGTTATCATGACTGCAGTCGGTGTTTACAAACGAGGCCAAGTTGGAAGAGAGGGAGGGTGCCCTCGGTGGAGGCTGGGGACGCCAAGGGCGCGTGCGGGCGTCGTTTCGTGCCGCAAACGCCTCTTCTATTTATACGCCGTCTTCACGTGCAAGCATTACATCCTTCCAATCTCGATGCCTTGGACGAACACAGGCTGCGGCAGACTGCCCAGCAAATGTCGTAACGTCTCCAGGGTAACTGACCGTTCTTCGTCAGGTTTCGCTCCTCTATCACTCGTGCTCTGCACAACCTTCGCACTCTAAGATGCGACTACCCTCATTCCAGTATGTCAGTCAAGCGCTGCCTCCATCAGCGTTATGGCAAAGCCCTATAATCAGCGACAACGATGTGGCTATACGTCCACAGTCTGAACTGCCAGGTGGCTCGCCGTTCAGTCTCTGTTCAGTCTCGAAGTCAACTGACATCTTCGACATCACATCCGTTGAGTTGACACGGCAACCTGTACACATGTACGTTGATGATGGAATTGTGGAACACTTCTCCTCCTGAAACTAAGTCTCTAACACTGCAGATAGCGATGATGCCTTTATCGTTCATATTTACGGTAGCTTCCAGAAGACGTTCGGGCCAAAAGCAACCGTGAAGCTCACAGTCGACTGCGGCTCACATTGCGAAGAGTATGGCAACCCACCTGGTGAAAGACCAGGCGAGTCTACAAGAGCAGACTTTTGCGAGCTGAGCGAGATTGAGCAGCCTCTGGGCGGCGGCAAGAAGCACAAGACTTGCCCACCAGCACGAGGCCACGCGCTGATCACCTCCGCGGGCTTCATCATGCCTATGTTCTTCAGCACTCCGGTGAGTACCCGTTTTTGCACCCATTGCGTTTGGCCGCAACTCGACATTATATTGACTGACGCGAGTAGGGTTGGTACAACTTCACGGTTGATGCGAAGACTGCGGAAGGTGAGAGGATATACTGCCTGACAACTGAAGTCTGCCTGCGATGGGAAGACGAGAAGAAGAACAAGCATCATCCACCAGGTCCCTGGAACGACTGCAAATGGCCACGATGAAGGGCGTGACATATAATCTGATGGGAAATGTACCAAAAGTGGTGCATTGTCGGATGTCGTCTGGCTATGCTTGAGTTGGCTTACAGTGGACACCGGCACGCCAACAAATTTAAGAAGCCTATGATACCAACAAGTTTGAGCTCGATATCATTTCAAACGAGCCCAGACAAAGCTTTCACGATCTCGTCGCAGAAGTGTTAATTGAAGAGCGTGTACAAAATCAATCGAACTCCGAGACCTCAAACAGCATGCGCTAGCCGCCACCGGCCGCGCCCGCAGTTGCGCCAATGAACCAACTACGTTGCCATAATGGTTTTCGCGAGTTCTCATCGACGTCTTGATGGCAATTTCCTTCTAGTCCATAGGTAGAGCGGAATTTAGCACCGTCGTATAATGTGGTCCCAAGATAAACAACAATAGCGCAAGCCTAATGGAGGTCAGACAATCGATGCTGAGATGAAGGGCAAAAACGGAACCTACCAAAGAAAGATCGAACCCTTGGGCTACTGCAACATCCCACTGTTTACTCGATAATGGCACGTAGGTCGTAATGTAGTTCACGAACTTCAGCTGCATCACGACATCGTTGCCGTAGTAGACAAGGGTGTCTCGTTTCCAAATGTCTTGGCCGCGAATCTCGAGCTTCGTTTCTTCATCGCCCGAGCCCGCAACGGGCTTGACGTAAAGGTCGATCTTGTCTTTCACTGCCGTCTTGCGAGGCGCGACTACCGCAAGCGGTGGTGAGGCGCCCTTCGGGTGGCCGATGTAGCTGTCATCGCCCGTTGCATTCCGCCATAATTCCAAAATGGCTTCTCCAGCGGCATCTCTGATCAGTCGCCGGGGAGCACCAAGGCCGGTTCTGCTGTCGACAGTGAAGAGAGCTTCTGCGGTTGTCTCTTTGGGCTGCTTGCTAAAAGTGAATCCTCCCTTGCCATTGTGTTTCGCGCGAAGCGTCGTAGCCTCTGACGCGACGTGGTTCTCGAGAAGGTAGAGGGGTCTCTCGGGCGTTACAAGCATGTTCGACATCGTGGTGAATGGCGACTGGGCTCAAAGCTGAACATAGAAGCCTTGATGAAGATAGCAGTCTTGTAAGGAGGGTAGTTGGCGAGGACTTGGGCTTGCAGAAGTTCGAGTAAGGCTTTCATGCCAATTTCGCTTCAGCACTGTCTGGGGCCAGTCCCAGGTGGGTTACGTGTATCGCGATGCAAAGTATCTCGGACACAATCGAGATATCGGTTGCTCTCATGTAGTCTGTACATGGAAAGCGTGCCGTCGTCACTTGACTCAGTACTTGGGATTGACCATGGGTCGTGCGGTGCAAGGTGCAAGCGTGGCTTTAGATCTGGACACGCGGTGTGTGCAGTAAGCCCATCTTCCAACACCGTTGCTTGCTTTGCTTGCCATGGTTAACCTCTAGCGGCGGCTAGTGAAACGTCGAAGGATTCCGCCAAGGATGTGTATGGAGACTGCTGGGTTAGTTACTCTCTCGACTCATGACGGACGAGGTATGATCCAACAGAATCATCGGATTGTTACCGGAAGCCATTCCACTGGATGGACGATTTCCTGTACCTGCAGATTCTCGCGGAAAGCTGTGTCATGGCAGTTGGAATGTTGGCTCAAGTTTTGGCCAGCTCGATCTTTCGCAGATGAGCTGATTTGAATCTGAGATAGGAGACTTATCTTTGTCTTTGTCTAAAAGGAGAACTGTATATGAAGAACACGAATTCGCTATGCAACTTGCACCACGAAGTAGCTGATCAAGCACGGCAACTACATCAAGATGCCGCAATCTTATCGCTGTATAGCATTCCCCGTTTCGTGCCAGTGGTAGCCGACAATCGCGTTTCATTGGCTGCTGGAGCTTTAATGCGGGGACTCCCATTGAGCACGCCATATGTTCGACTATCACCTTACCACTCGGGCAATTGAATTGAGAGGGGTATAGGGTTGCATTCGCTTGCTTTTATATTTCTGATTTTGTCTTGTTCAAATCGTTGTTGGAGCTTCGATTCTCCGAAATACATACCACGGTGTTGCACAAAAAGCTACTCTGTACCAGCACAAGCTCTCGGACGAAGAGCTCTAGTTGTACCTACTACAACGCCTATACATACTCTCCCAAACAGTCACGCGATTGGTCACGAGCACCAAGAACTCGATTCTCTGGCCAACAGAGCCGATCACAAAGGCAACCACCCAGCATGGCCACCGCCACCGCCCCAAACGCCGCCCCCATATCTATCTTCCCTGACGGTCTCAAAACCTCTGGTCAGCACAACCCAATCTATTCCCAACTCACACCACCCTCCCAATTCCCCAAAGAGATCTCCGGCCCCACAGTCTGGCAAGCAGAGGACTACCGCGAGCACCCAGAACGATGGACGCATGTCTTCGACGCGGACGAGATCGCTGAGCTGGGAGAGGCGGCGGATCGATATATCAAGAGTGGAAAGCCTTTGACTGCTATGACTAAGGTGAGCCTGGGTACTGGAGCCGGACTGCTGGGGTGGTGCTGATGTTCTTGTAGGAGCTCTTCCCATTACCGAAGCTGGAGGCGTTCTTTGGGACCGTGCGGAGAGAGATTCTCAATGGCAAGGGCTTCATTCTCTTCAAGGGTGTGCCGGTGCAGGAGTGGGGCTTGCAGAAGTCGGCTACGGCGTAAGTAGTCTTGCGCTCTGAAATGATTTCTAGGGTAATGAGAGCTGACGTGTCTGCAGCTATATGGGTCTTGGTGCATACTTCGGGTACTTCGTTAGGTAAGACCAGAGTAGAATGTCGGACCTTCAGAGAACATCAGCTAACAGGAAATAGTCAGAATGGCCGCGGCCACGTCCTCGGACACGTCAAAGACCTGGGCGAAGACGCCACGCAGAAGGATAAAGTCCGGATCTACCGCACCAATGCCAAGTATGCACCATTCTCCTGCTGATCGACCCAGCCACACAGCATACTGACCAGATTTAATAGGCAATTCTTCCACACCGACGGCGCCGATCTGGTCGGCCTCCTCTGCATCTCCAAATCCCTCTCCGGCGGCGAATCCGACATCGCCTCAACGCACAACATCTACAACACCCTCCAGCGCGAACATCCAGATGTCGTTCAGACGCTTGCCACCCCAAACTGGTACTTTGACCGCAAAGGCGAAGTCACAGAAGGCCAAGACCCATGGTATGCGTCCAGCGTACTGTACACAGAGCGGGACAGCGAGCGCGTGTGGTTAAAATTCGATCCGAACAACGTCACTTCCCTCGCACGCTACAACAGCGGTCCCGAAGCGGTGATCCCGCCGTTGAGCGAGGTGCAGCAGCATGCACTGAAAGTGCTGGATGAGACGGCGGCGAGGTTGGCGTTGCATATGATTCTAGAGCCGGGCGACATTCAATTGCTGGCAAACGGTCATGTGTTGCATGCTAGAACGGCGTATAAGGATTGGCCGGCAGGGAGCGTTGATGAGAATGGGAGGGAGAGGGTGAGGAGGCATCTGATGAGGTTATGGCTTGCGGTGCCGGAGAGCGAAGGCGGGTTGAGAACGCCGTTTGCGGATTCGGATGTGAAGAAGAGGGGTGGAATTCAGGTTGGGGATACGGCGCCGGTGTGTCCTTTGGATGCTGAGTAGACTGTTCGGGCAGCTTTAGTCAAATGCCCCGTCTGCTGCTGTCAGATGTGCCGGTCAAGTACCATCTATATATCACTGACAGGAGGATCCAGCTGAGTAGTTGGTGATCGGACTAGAATTACATTATCTATGCGTCAATGTATTAAACGCCTTCGCTGATAATTTTTGAGGACGAGCTTGCTACGCTCACTCTATCTTGCGGTGTATTCAAGATTATACAGCCTTTCGCAGGCTCATGCCGCACCACAGCACTGGCGCAAGGTTGGTCGCGCAGTCGAATGTAAACAGGCTGATAAGCCAGATAATGACGAGCACTGGCACTGGTGCCAGGAGGACTTCGGTCCGACTCAAGAAAGGCAAGGCTTCAGGTTCATCGTTAGCAAATGGTCAGCCGAAAGGTTATGATGGGATGTGATCATACCATTGTAGCCCAGGAATGTGATGACAAAGTAATAGCCAAGAGCTAGGAGGTACATGGTGTTGCCAAAGAAGTTGGACACCCAGTAGTCGCGTGCGATGAGTGGCATGAAAAGGAACTGCAGAACGTAGAGGAAGACCCATAACGGCAAGAAAGCGCGAATAGAGACCTGGATACTATGTTAGTCTCGTACTTACAGGATTACAATGCCAACACCTACATCAAAGCAGTAGCCGAACTCGAGTCCTTCTTCTCCGCTAGTCGGCGGGCCGAAGAGCCCTTGTCTTCGCTTGCCGAGGACACGTCCAACGAGGAAGTACATGAGTATCGAGACTAGGAGAGACGTTCCCAGGAAATGACCGAGTACGAAGACCAGAGCGATGTGGATTGTCGGTCCGACACCATCGGCGTAAGCAGACCCCCACGCCACACCGGTCATCAGAAAGAAGAGTGATAGGAGGTAGGTGAATGCAGGGTCTGCTCTATGGTACGAGTTCTTGGTTTCTGTGGTAGTATCGTTAGGTTCTGCGCCAAGGGTGAGGTTTCGAGGTTTTACAAACGTTTCTGTGCGAAGGTCAGCTGAGGAACAGTCTACATCGAGAAGTAAGAAAGTGACTTACGTGGTAGTAGATATTTCTAAACACCTTTTTGGGTGCGATGATCAGCTGTGTCATCTCCCATACCGCCTGGTGCGCGTCATTCAGCATGGATCCACGAGAACCGAGTGTGTCACAATGCACCCACCGTCTCGAAGTCCATAGAGGTAAACTTGAACAACCTCCGAAAGAAAGGCGGCAACCGCATGGTACTCCTCCGTTGGGCCATGTCGTTTGCAGAAAGTGGGATTGCGCTCGTTGATCGAAGTGTACTCCTCGGAGGAAGTGGCCAAAGAGAAGCCCGGCAAAGTGGCAAGGATCGTTGATGCTCTGCTCAGAAATGACCAATATATGATTTGTAACCAGGAAGAGGCTGCTGTGTTCCTGGGTCTGAGGTCGATCGGCCAAAGACCTGGTCTCCAGTAGCGAGGATATCCGGGCTTTGTTTGGCCAGGTGGAAACAAGTGGCTTGGATTGATCGGAACCGGAGGAGCTGCCGTGTGACGAAGTGAGCTGGGACTCGTGCGTGAAGTAGATTGCCAACTCGAGGTCCAGATGCAACGATGCCCAAGATGCTGCTGCGTAACCGTGACAGCTGAATTGAGGCCGTGATATCCCTTAAGCGAGTGAAGTCAGCCTTCACTCCAGCGCGTTGTCCCACCAATTGATTTAGCCTCACGCGCCGAGTGGTCCGACCCGCCCGTCCGCCTCGGCTAGAACTTCGCTCGCGCGAGCAGCTCTCTCGCTTGTCGCAAAGCAGAGCAGCTCCAAACCGCGCGACCAAGACCACTCCAACAACCTCACTTCCTCACCATTCGCATCACTTCACTCCTCGCGCCTGTCTTGCTCTATTTTCTGACTTCTTACTGCCGCCTGCATCTAATACTGTTTAATACGCATCATGGCGGCGGAGTACGACCCGCTCGATCCTCCCACCTTCAATGCTGAAGACGACAATGACGATAGCTACGATCCGGCCGCAGACATGAACGGCGCCGATGCTGGCGACGACGATGACGAGGAAGAATACGAACCTGACTTTGGTGACGCCGCGGCGCAAGATACTCCCACACACACAAACCCTTCCGCTGCCGCCTCAGCGCAACCCTCGCAGCAGGTCAGCCGCACCTCCTCTACCGCGCCCAATGTCGCGGAGCAGAGCGCAAAACCAAAGACTGTCGGAGGGTTCATCCTGGAAGAGAGTGACGACGAGGAAGATGCTACGCCCCCGCCGTCGCAGCTGAATGGCGCGCGCGGCGCACAGTCGGGGCTGGGTGCTGTCGCGACGTCGGAAGCACAGGACTTATCATTAGGTAGTGAACCTACGCCAGATGCTGTCGCTGCTTCCATTGCACAACAGAACAACGGTCTCATGGGCTCTGCCACTGTTGCTACCTCCACAACTGCACCTGTCTCTGCTCCTGTGTCCAGCGTTACTTCTGATATTCCCGTTCCTGCTGTCCAAGTCTCGACTGCTTCGGTAGATCAAGGCAATGTTCTCTCACCTTCAGTGCAGCCAAGCGCAGCTCCCACACCACTTCCCAAGCCCGCGGATAGCGTGGCTATTTCTCAAGCACCTCAGTCTGCGCCTATCGCGCAGCGTCTGCCTCACGACAAAGTTGGCCAGCTCGAGGATCGTATCAAAGATGACCCCAAAGCTGATACTGACGCGTGGATGACGCTCATTGCTCATTACAAAGAGAAGGATCAGCCAGATAACGCCCGCAAGGTGTACGAAAGGTTCTTCGCCGTGTTCCCATCTGCGGTATGTACTATCTCGCTCCAAATTTGAGCAACAGTCTACCGCTTCAAACGCGCATTTGCTAACAAATTGATACAGGCGAGCGTGTGGCTCGAAATTGCCCACTGGGAGCAAGACAACGGCGAGAATGGTCGTGTGGAACAGATCCTAGGCAACTCGTTGAACAAGGTACTGGACACCAAGATGTGGCATTTCTATCTCAACTTCTGCCGACGTCGCAATCCTTTGATCAACGACACAGATGGACGCAACCGCGCCCTCCTTTCTCAAGTCTTCGAGGTAGTACTCGATAAGGTCGGTATCGACCCGGATGCAGGCGAACTGTGGAGAGAGTACATCGATTTCATCAAGTCTGGCCCTGGTTCAGTCGGCGGATCTGGATGGCAGGACATGCAAAAATCCGATTTGCTTAGAAAGGCTTACCAACGCGCGGTGGCGATCCCCCACGAAGATCTTATCAAGCTCTGGAAGGAGTACGATACATTCGAGACCTCGCAAAACAGAGTGGCTGGAAGAAAGAACCTCAACGAGCAGGGTGCATCGTACATGACGGCTAAATCGGCAAAGACACAATTAGACAGTCGACTTGCTGGCCTCGATCGATTCAGTCTTCCCAAACTACCTCCGGTCTATGGGTGCGAAGGTGAGGATGAGTTTGGCGAACAGGTCGAGAGATGGCAGGAGTGGGTTCGTTGGGAGCAGGCGGATGAGCTTGTACTCAAGAACGAGGATGACGGCGTTCAGTACAGGAAGCGTGTACTGTTTGTCCTCAAGCAAGCCACAATGTCTTTGCGCTTCTATCCCAACATCTGGTACGATGCAGCCGTCTGGTGTTTCGAGCAAGGTAGAGATGACATGACGGAGGAGGGCGAGAAGTTCCTGGATGAAGGCATCGTTGCAAACCCCGAATCCGTTCTGCTGGCTCTGAAGAAGGCCGATCGCGTGGAAGGTGCACTTCCGGCGGGCTCTTCAGACGAGGTTCTCATCCAGAACGGCAACAGACTTGACGCCGTCTACGAAAGCAGCCTGACTGCCCTTTACGCGCTTAGAGACAAGTATGCAGAACGCGAGAAGAAGATACAGGCTGGGATCCAAGAGCATTTCGCCAACATGACTCCCGAAGAAGAGCAGGAAAAGCAAGACGACGATGACGAAGACATCGATGCAGACGACAAGCCCAAGTCGCGCAAAGATCAGCTCGAGGAGCAGCTCAAGGGGGTCAAGATGACATTTGACGCCCAAAGAGACGTTCTCAAGCGCACAATTTCCGCAGTCTGGTCAGCGAAGATGCGTGCATTCCGTCGCATTCAAGGCCAAGGCGCGCCCAAGCAGCCTAAGAAGGGCTTCCGAGGTGTTTTCGCCGAGGCGAGACCAAGAGGCATGCTTACCAGCGATGTCTACGTCGTCTCTGCTCTTCTCGAACACCATTGCTACAGGGACCAGGCAGCTACCAGGATCTTCGAGCGCGGCCTTAAGCTCTTCCCTGTTGACGAGCTTTTTGCATTGGAATACATCAAGCACCTCGTCTCTATCAATGACCTCACGAACGCCAAGGTCGTCTTCGAGACGACTCTCACGAAAATCCTCAACACAGCATCAGTACCTCCAGAGGTTCAGAAAGAGAAGTGCCGCCCACTCCTTGGTTACATGCATGCCTTCGAATCCAATTACGGCGACCTGGCTCAGATCCACAAGCTAGAGAAGCGCATGTCGGAAATGTTCCCTGATGAGCCCGAACTGCTTCGCTTCGGCCACCGATTCGAAATGCCCGCTTTCGACCCTCTAAAGGCCCAAATTGTTGTCTCCGAAACCCAGACCCGTACACGGCCTCCACCTGGCACTTTCCCGCCCCAGCAGCCTCCTCCAGGTGGCTTCGCTATGGCAAGCCCACCCACCGGCGAAATGCGCCTCGGTCCTCACGGACCGTACATGTCTTCGCCCAAGCGCGCTCTCGACGACTCCGAGGCCGACACTCCCTCTCGCAAGTTCATGCGCGGCGAGTCGCCGATTAAGGGTGCTGCTGGCAAGCGCATTGCCACAGCTGGCGGTAGCAACATCGGTAGTATGTCTGCCACCGTTCCTACCACAAACACTAGCATGAACACTGGTGCTGGGGGCGGCAGTGGTGGCTTTGCGGTCAAGAACTTCGTTCCTGGCGGTGGAGCGCAGAGCTCGTCGATGGGCGCGCCGCAGCCGCCGGCAGCACTGCCGAGAGGAGTCACGTATTTGCTTAGCATTTTGCCGAGCGCGTCGAGCTACAATGCGGTGACCTTTGATCCGAATATGATGGTTTCGTTGCTTAGTGGCATTCCATTGCCGGGGAGGTCTTGAGGAAGGGGAGACGTCTTGGCTGTGAAGTATCAGGATGGCCTTATCACGTCTTTAGGGGTTTTGCAAGAAACATCGGGTGGCGTCTATGGAGTTGAATTGACACTATGAGGGCTGCCTGGCCCTGTTTTGTACTTTGAGCGAACTGTATTTGGTTCTAGGCTTGGCTGCGAAGAGCGATGGCAGTGTCACTTGTATCATATAGCATTGAGAAAAAGTATTGCCCGGAGGCGGTTCAAAGTACGCTGCTGTGATTTTCATTGTGTTACTCATGTGCGACTTGCGACGTGAGAGGTCGAGTGTTGGGTCTGAAACGATGGTAGGGTGTTGCTCACAGGAGTACGTGAATCTTTCGGTGGAGCGATCATCGATATAGCTGCGAGAATTCAGGTTTGTTCGAAGTTTTGTGCACAGCCTGACCCAGATGTATGATTGGTGTTCGATCAGGCGAGTCGGACGGAATGCCCGCTGCTCAATGAATTCCCTCTACCGAGAACTATCAAATCTGGGACCATCAGGTTTGCCAAGCCGTGAGGCTGACAAGATACGAAGTCGAGATACGAAGCCTTGTCTTGGTCTGTTGGTGTTCTGTTACTTCTGTATTCTTGATTGGCAGATCAGTGAACCAGATTGCTAGACGGCTGAACGTTCACCCAAAGCTGATTCTCCTTATCCTTCGGGTCGTCTAAGCCCGGTCGAAGGAAGCGAAGACAAACTAAGTCTGTAGTCGGCTAAGTCGAAACCGAGCGACGAATGCAATCTCGAGACCGCATGCCCTATTATACAGTTCCAATTGCGAAGAAGTATTGACAGAATAGTCACTTCAGCCGCTCTATTCGTAGCACGCGATGCATCTTGGCATGTTATACCAACAGCATGCCGCACGACGAATTGCTTCGAATAAGAGCTTTGGTTCTAAAGACTGATCTACTACGACATGGCGGTCGAGACGAAAGAGATATAATAGATCTAGTCTTTCCAACGTTGACACAGATCTCATGCCAGCCAGTTCCATCAAGATCCAACCTCCGATCACAGTCGACGTCAAAAGCATCCAAACAACCTCTCAAACCCATCGATATGAAATCAGTTCTCGCTTCTGCCATCTTGATGGCGACCGGTGCACAGGCGTGCATTCGCGTGCACGCCTACATGTGGAGTTCGGGCACCTTCCACGACTCCATGTCCGTCGACGTCTGGGACAACAACGATTTCCACTGCTCGATGGGCCAGGACAAGAGCGGCGTGAGCGCTGAGACGCGCTGGGAAATGGAGTGCAACGGCGACAAGTACTACAAAGTCGTGCTCTGGGACAACGGTGGCAGCGGTACAGTGGAGCACAAAGTCTCTGGTGAGTCTAGATGCTCTGATTGATGGAATGACAACTACTCGAGTTGAGGATTGCTGACGTGTGCGCATGGTAGATGGCAATGTCTGGTCTGCCAACCTCAATCTGCGCGATCAGTCGTACGAGTCCAATTGTATTTCTTACACAGAGAATGGCTCTTGCATGTCTTACGAGACGGAGCGTATCTGGGCTTTTGACGATGGATTCGGCAACTGCGGCGAATACCAAGTTACGATTTAGATTGGCCGCAGTGTAGACCGAGAGGTGGTAGAGAAATGATCGTTCATTGCTTGGTCGGTAGAAAACTCACTAATCTGGCATGATATCGACCACATTCTACTAGTCGAGAAGACTGTATTTAGAAGTGATTAATCGTTCACTGCGGAATAGGAGCCTAGTACCTAGCTTCCATACCCTGCCCTCGATTAGTAGTTATACATCCATAAGATTGAATTTGAGCTTCGCAAGCCCAGTGCCAATCTTCGACACGTGCAACCGCCGAGCCTTACTGCCTCGTTGTCCTGAGCCAAAGGGAGTGGGTCAGAGTTCGGGTTCCCATAGCGTACAGACAACAACACATTGGAATGCTGTAATCATAAGATGATGGTGAAAACATGGGATTTCAGACCGGGCGCCTAGTTCGCATTGCAGCGGTACATTTTTTGTTCGAGGACGGCGCCTGGGACTTGCCAGGTGCGGGTATTCATCTTCGTCAAGGAAGTTGAAAGGGTCAAACGCCGTCCAGCGCTTTCGGACCTGAATGTTGGTGGCGTACCAGGAAAAATTTTCTGCGTTTATAACGACCGATTTGGCCGGTAAATAATGAGATGGTGTGGGGATCGAGATTGAAAATGCCTCGGTCTCCCCATTGGCGTTGCACAGTATTGTGAAAGGTGGTAAGACACGGTAAAGGCCTGCTGTCGTTGCTCCAATTGAGATCTGGCTTTTTCGAGAGGAAATGCGTGCTTGCTCTTCATGTATGGCAACAGACCATCGAGATAGAGGTCTTAGATAGAGACCCTTCGGGCCTGTGTCGTGCGTCGTGTGTTGACTGCGTTCAACGCTAGCCTTCGTAACCGATCGGTTCCAGATGCCTTCGAGCTATCGCACCTTCTCCTCCACCGCTATCTCATCACCTTCACCTCCATCCCTATTCATCTTCCCCTTCAGCCGCCTCGGCACCTTAGCACTAACGCCCGCATGCTTATTCTTCCACATGCCACCATACCGATACCCTTCCCTGCCCTCTTTCAAATCGCCATCAATAACGCCTCCGCTAACGCGCCTCCAACACGAGCCGGGACAAACGAAGTGCCACACGCCAGGTTTCGTCGCGTCGGGATGTTCTGATGCAAGAGGTTCCGGGAGGGAAGCAGGATCGACTTGGCACCGCACAAGGACGTCGCGGGGGGTCTGGCAGAGGGTGCAGGGTTTGCTGTAGGTTGAGGGGTCTTTGTCTTTTGGTTGGGGCATGTTGAGTAGATGTAGGGAGTGGGTGGGTGATGTGACTGGATTTTACTATTCTCCTTTCGATCGGAAGACTCTTGCGCTTTGTTTTTTTTGGGCTTTGTTGTTATCCTTGTGATGAGATCCAAACTTCTCGCTCCTCGGTCCGTCAGACGAGCAGGTAACCTAGTTCCTGGCACTAGATTGGAGAGAGAGAATTGGGAAGGTCGTGAGATGTTATTCTTCGACTTATGTCGCTGGCTCGAGACAACGGACGCAAGCTTGATATTTCGATAATCTGCCGTATCTCTTGATTTCGTTCAACAAGAGTTGTGATGAGCGAATTTCTTAGGGTACGCTGTTTGATTCAATACTGAAGATCCCGGGTGGTTCCTGAGCAAGGATTGCGTATGGTATAGATGCAGTTTATCTCGAGCCAAAAAATGGAGATCGAAGTGAAACGTAGAATCGGTGATGTCATTGATCTAATCGCGTCAGCACGTGACGACTGAAGTCCTCGGAGAACATGTTCTCTAGCCCTCTCTCTTTCAAAAGCTGTATCCGCAACCCTCGCGAATGTACTTGAGACATACATAGGCCTTGCCGTCTCCTTTAGATTCAGATGCAAGGGTCTGTCCGGCCTTCCTATCCAAAGAACATATTAAACACCTTCGCTGTAACGCCGTTCGCACATGCCCACAGAATCCTCGAGATGAAAAGCCCAAATTTTCCAATTTCAGCCTGACTCACATGACCGCACACTCTCCCTCCTGTTTATGCTGAGGCACGCCCATCTCCTCAAACGTCTTCGGGCCCTTTCCTGGCGGTTTCGCGGGCGGTTTCGCCACGGCGCCCGCAGGTTTAGGCGTTGTCGAAGGCGAAGGTAGCGCAGGGCCATCTGTAAGCGTGACTGGTTTCCTTCCCGGCACATCTGCTCCAGGGCCAGGCGGCGGCCGTGAGCCGGGCCGCGAGGAAGGAGCAGAGCCACGGCCTCCTCCTGGAGGAGGACGATCGAAAGCAGGCGTCGAGGAACCACTGGGGAGGGCCGGAGAGGCAGGTGGCTTCCCGGCTCCGACGGCGGCTGAGGGTGGGCGAGGCCCGTATTGGCGGTTTCGACGGTCGTCGTGGGGTGCGGCGTAGCCGATGTCTGCGCCTTGTTGAGCTTGAGGCGGCGGGACGGAAGCGGATGGGCCGGGGCGTTGAGGTCCTGTGCCTGGCGGACCTGACATGATGCGTTGGCCACCAGGGATTGGGGAGGGCCCATAGCGACCGCGAGGATCGGTGGGAGGAAGAGTATTGGGTCGTGACTGGGAATTGCCGTTTGGTGGGTATCCGGAAGGTGGGTAGCCTGATGGTGGGTATGGTCGTCCTGTAGGATATTGCTGTGGTTGCTGCAATTGGGGAACGGCCGCTGTGGACTGAGGGCGGAGTTCAGGGTTGATCTGGAAGGCGCTACTAGGCCGTGGATCGTTGAGGTTGACTGTTGTAGCTGGTCTAGATGGCTGCGGCGCGTTGAAGAAGCCTCCCACCGGACCGAGTCTTTGTTTGGGAGGGCCGTCCTCGAGAGGATAAGGCGCCACAGATGGTGCTCTGCCAGCTGACGGAGGCCCATCGTCCATCGGATAAGGTGTGGTTAAGTTTGGTGCAGATGGCATTCGTGTGGCAGGTGGTGGCGCTACTGGAGTTCCTGGACTTTGACTGTACACCGAGGCATCGTCGAGAGGAGAGCCTGCGAGATGCGAGGAAGGCTGCGGCTGCTTGAACCGGTCGGGGCGGCCTCCTCGTTTCGAGCCGTACATCGAAGTGATTCGTTTGACTGTGACGTTCTCGTGGTCTTTCTTCGACAGGACCTGCTTGCGAGCCAAAGCTTCAATACGGCCCTTCGCATCGTCGTTACCGTGCTTTGCGGCCTTTTCGTACCATTCTCGCGATTTCTCCAGATCCACAGGGACATACATGCCAATCTCATTAAAGTATCCAAGCGCGAACTCCGCAGTAGCGAGTCCGCTGTGAGCAGCCTTTTGTGCGTATGTATAGCTCAATTCCTCGTTCTTGGGCAATATACCCTCGGAACCGACCAAGAACCACTTGCTGAGCGCCATGTCAGCTTCGGCCTCGCCTTGTTTTGCTGCTAATGCGTTGTAGTGCATGGACAGTGAAGGGTTGAATTCACAGCCCAGGGATCCCAGCTCGTAAGCAGAGCCCATCTTCAGCTGTGCTTTGGCAAATTTGAGATAGGCAGCTTTTTCGATGTTGATCCTTGCGAGTCGCTCGTCGTACGGTAAGTACGTCTCCGGAATATCGACCTGCGGCAGCTGTCTCGCAAGTAGCATTCCGTAGACATAAGCGCCCTGTGCTGCGTTTTCGTCTGCAGCTGACGCAGCGTGCTTGATCAAATCGATCGCCTTGCCGTAGTCCTGTTGCTGTCCATGTTGCCCTCGTAGTGTCATCATGCCTAGTCTGTAGCATGACGCCGCATCTCCAGCATCCACACCTCTGTGATAATGCCTCAGAGCCTTGATAGGATCGTTGTACGACTCATATAGCATACCGATCCTGTACTCTGCTCTTGCGTATCCTCTGTCTGCTGCTCGCGAGTAGCATCTGAAAGCCTCCTTCTTGTCCTCTCTTTGCCCGAATCTTCCCCACTCCAACCACATTCCTCTTAAGAATTCCGCCTTAGGGTGATGTTGGTCGGCTAGGAAAGTGACAATGTTCATGGCGTCGGTCTTGAGCTGGTGTTCGATCCGTGGAGTCGAGGACCTTGCTGATTGTGGCTTTATGGCTGCTATGCGGTCTTCGTTGTCTGCGCACACTCCCACGTAGATCAGGGCATCCGCTGCCCACGCCAACTGCATTTCTGGGTCATTAGCACCGAGCACCAAAGCGCGAGCATTCTCCAGTGTGGCCTCGAGCTCTTCGTCTGAGGGCGGAACGTTCGGCGGCGGGTTGACGAGCTTCGGGAAGGGCGAGAGATGCGGTGCATCGTTGCGATTGCCTAGTTGTGTGTAGTCGTGCGAGGATGCGAAGGAGTTGACGGAATCGCGGCCATCTAGGTTCATGTGCTGGAGGCCGTGTTGAATCTGATTGGACATCTCGGGCATGTGCCTGTCGGGCAATTCCAGTCAGCACATGGCAGCATGTTATATGCCCCTGCCTCGCATTCAAAGGGCGACAGCATGGTGTCGGAGGGTTCGACGTATCCTTACCTCTGCGGCTCTGGAGCGACTAGCTCTGGAGGAGCGGGCTGGTAGTAGTCGTCTTGGCCGGGAATAAAGGTCGCGCTCATGCCGCGACCGTGGTAGGTAGCCATGCTGTCTGTGGCAGACCGTCCTGCTGGCGGTTGTTATGGGTCGCTGTCTATGGGAGCGGGATTATGCAAGTGATGTTTGCTGGTGTCTGCTGGTGGGGGTCCTGGTCTCTTGCCTGGCTGTCTTGTCTTGCCGCTGCAGCTGATCAGCGAGACATGGCCTTAGGAACAGAGAAGGTATCAGGCCCAGAGCGAGAGGAGATCAAGAAAGGTCTGGACTATGATTATTATTGCTAGTATACGTATATTAGGCTTCTCGGATAACGGGGAGGCTGAGTTTGGGTGACGGATGCTTGAGGAGCTTCTGCCCTGCCCAAAACATGCAAGCAGGAACACGGCCAATGAGACCAAGCCCCCGCATGACGACGACACCATGTCCGTGGATGAATCCTTGCCATCCTCGACCTCACCTCGCCCGACTTGTATATTGCTCCCCTGAGTCCGCTTGAACCCGACCTATGCCGACCGTATTCTTTGCGGTGCTGCCACGTGCATGCTATTCAACCCTCTTGGCCGTTGGTGGAGCCCTTGGCTCGCTTTTGCTCGCGTTACCATTCGGGAAGACACTCGCACAATAGTGTCGTTTCGCACGGACACTCGTCACCACAAACAGCCAGCACAGCCTTACTTTGCTTATCGAGACTTCATCAGGGGCAAAGGAAGTCGTAAGCCTCATCATCCACCACCGCAGCTAAGGAATCCAGTATGCCGCTCAGCCGTACTCTGTGCGACCGTCAGCTTGCTTGTCTAAATCCTAGAGCAGAGCACTTCCCATTCGTAGGAGGGAGCGAGTGAACTTGTCTGCCATTACCGAGAAGAATCTTATTTCATACCAAAAGACGCATAGTGACATACCAAGTCTGCTTCCGAGTCCTTGCCACACTCTGCATTTATCGGACCGTTCATTGAAACTCCCAAAACGCACCTTCCGCTAATCACTGCAGTCTATCCTGTGTCTGGTGGACAAGACTGCGATTCAAACCTCCAATCGAGTACCAACGCAAGTTCCAAACGCCAAAATCACCGATAACACAATCACAGCTCAGATTGAGCCCGACAAAGAATTTCGAACCAAGGAAACTCGTCTTTCATCCAATCCGCTGGGCCTTGTACCCAGACACACCGGTCAACTCAGATTCAGTAACAAAGGAAAAGACATTTGCCGTGCGCGATATCGCATGATGGGAGAGTTCTCGCCGTCTAGCTCAACCTCGGTGATCAGGTGTGGACAATCTCGAGAACCCCTTCGTCAAGTCGAGTTGTTCATCCCTCAATAGATACGCTGCAGTTATGCCTGGGCTGCATGCTAGTCGCCGAGGTCGGAGACGCTCTCATGTCGCTCACTGGATCTTTCGCGGTTTGGGTTGCAACATGCAACTCAAATTTGCCATCAGACAGCCGAAACTCGGGTCGTCGAGGGTGTGGTTGAAATTCGCACAGATCGTCACTCTTCATCGTTGACTGGTTCTCGGCCCCTAGTCGCATGGACTGCTTCCAAAACTCCGTCACCCAGCCTTACTTCTTCAATTCTCCATCACGTGGAAGTAGTCTTCCTCGTCCATGCTCAAGCTGCGAACCATCTTCCAACCCTGCAGTCTCCCCTCATCATCAAACGGAAGCTCGAAGAACTCGTTCCCCAGGATCTCAACCACAGCCATGGCAAGATCGTAACCATCCAGTCCGCGCCTCTCACGCTCGTGAACCAACGGGTGCGCGTGGGAATCGAAAATCCAGAAGCCGACCCAGTTGGCGATCTGCGCGGACTGGCTGAGCAGGCTTTCTTCACACTCTCGGATCAACTTTTCAATACGGTCGTGGAGCTTTTGGTCCCGCGCGTTAGTAGCGATGCGCACGCCGTACTGATTCTGACGCCACACTGGTCTCCCTTCGCCTCCGGTGCCCAGGAAGGGCTTGTAGCCTCTCAGAGTGACGGTGTGGAAGCTCGGGTCCCACATCACGAAGCTCCCAGTCAGTGACGTGTTCGTGTTCGCAAGCTTGTTGAACGCAATCTGCCCAACCCAAGACTGGAAATCGAGCTTCAGAGGCATATGTTCGCGAACCATGGTGTGGAACCTTGGGCCCAAACTCGGCGGCTCGCCAAGCTCGTTGACACGGTCGGGGAAGTCCTCGATAGACTGCAACCAGTTTCTCATGAGAGCTCTCATCGCAGCTGTGGGCGCTCTCGAAGGCCTGTCTTCACGACGCTGGACGAATACCTTGAAGATCTCGTGGAACTCGAAGCGCTGTTCTACGAGTTCATGCTGCTGGTCAATCAGAACACCTGGGATGCTGAGACGTAGTCCCAAGGCGGTGTGCTCTAGCTGGCGAGTAGCGGCGGTGAGGAAGTCGTTGTCTAGAGGCTGGTTTGTGAGTGCAGCAGCGTGGATGTCGACGTTGTCTGGGTTGTTATCGCTTGGGACGGCGACGTCGCGGATGTTGCGCATTACGCGTTGAGCGTAGGTCGCCGGAGGGAGAGGCTCGGAGATGCACATCGTTGCTGTGCGAGTGTGGGGTTGTGGATGTAAGTGAGGTTGTGCTGAAAGCTATGCGCGTGGGCTGTTTTTTGGTTTAGGGAGTTGGTGGTGGTGTTGACGTGAGGATTTGTTTGGGTCGTGATCGGACGCTGACCTTGTTGCAGGGCAAGTCAAGATATGCGATGGCAGAGTCGGACTTGTGCCTAAGGTGTTACTTGGTGACCCGACACGTTGGCTAGCGATTACTCGTTTACTTGCAGAACGGCGCTAGTCGGCGCGATGATGCTTCTTTGTCTAGCTCGAGCATTAGCTTTCTCTGGTGAATGCTCAGGCAGACAATCGCTTTGTTGACGTCGGCACCAACAACTCGAAAGCGAGCAAACATTCTGTATCTGGCTTCGATGCGTTGCTGCGCCGTTGACATGAAGCGCAGCGAAGTCGGAATATGAGACATGAGGGGATCACAGCACTATTGGACTGATTACCTTCTCTCACTTGCAGCGACGAAGCACGAAACACACCCAGCAGGATCAACCAGCCGATGGATCATGTCTCATAAATCACAAGAGGCGACAGGAGTGTCAGGCTTCAGCTCTGAGACATCGCAAACGTTCTTTGGCTACAAAAGCTATGTAAGTGAAGTTCCCATCTCTTCCTTCTTTCCTGCAGCAGCATCTTTGCTTCTTCCAGCGTGTAGGGCCAACCGACAATGGCTCTCCAAGTCTGCTCGTTCCTTTGTCTTTGGATTCAATACCATTGTGCGTTTTCTTCCTTTCTTCCTGTTACTTCCCTTGGGTTCACGTATATACGATACACTTGACATAAATGGGCACGACTGCCCCATCAGCAAGGAGAGGAGGACAAACAAGAACAAACCCCCAGCCCTACCTTACTACTTCTCTTCGAGACTAAAAAAAGACCTCGCAACGCCGCAAACATGACACAGCAAGGGGAGTTCAACGCTCTCCCCAGCTTCGCCACAACCTGGCGTATCATGGGCAGGACCCATGCGACACCATTCCTGAGGCGCTCAGTCTCCACCACGCCTGCCAGTGACATTGACATCCTGAGCACGCCGCCACCTTTCATTCCAGAAGACGGCACAGTCGCGCCGGATGACAGTCAGGACACCAATGCTGCATGTAACTCCGACACACACTGGATCATTGATGAGCTCGTCGACAAGCGCGTTACCAAAGACGGCGTCACGCAGTACCTCGTATGCTGGGCAGGCGACTGGCCGGCTGATGAGAAGTACCATTGGGAACCTGCGAGCTACTGCACTCCAGCAGACATTGGAGCGTTCGAGCTGAACCGGGTCATCGCGCAAGCCAAAATGGATGACATTACCAACGGCATTCCGACTCATGACGAAGTGATCAACGCCCGGGGTCCCAGGGCTCACAGGACTAAGATGGGCCAGCTTGGACACAAGCCGCAGCCAGCTTCAGTCGTAGCTAGACAGAGGCGCTTGCGTAAGCTGGTGAGTCGCAGGAACCAAGCTGAGGCTGCCTCAAAGGCTTATGGTGAGACTACAGTTGACGGTACTGACTCGATGGACACAGGCAACGATAACATGAGCAATTCCGACGAGGACGCCGAGTTTGAGGTGATCTCGGAGGAGGAGCAGGCTCTCTACGCTTCTCGCAGCGTCTACGGCATGTAAGGTCTGAAGCGAGAAGCAGAGCAGGTGGGAACGGTTGTTACATGTGCTACTTTCCCTTTTGTTTGTTGCGTTTGATTTTTGATAAAGGAACCCCAAATGAGAGCTTTGCAGTTCTCCCGAGTTTAAAGTTTTCCATTTTCCATTGACATTTCCCAGTGTTCCATCACCAGACTTACCTAGGCCAGTACATATGTATGTGAGTATAGTATTGATGCTTCAAGCATGGCAAGCTGACGTCGGGAATTCTGCACATTTTGAGGTAGAGGCCATAACTCCGCGAACCGCAACAGGTCAGACCGACCACTGATGTCTGGACTAGCAGGCGCAGGGTACCTTAGGCGCCTATTGTGTCGCATGATCACAGCTGTTTGCAAATAGTCTGTTATACGCTGATAACACAATAGGATCTCCTAACGATGTCGCATGGGCAAGTGTTACCGGCGCCAAAGTGTGCACGTGGTCGGCAAGAGCGACCACTGACCAGTGGGGTCAACCTACAGTAAGCACCGCATTATTCCCTACGTTCTAGACTCAACGATAGTCATTAACGACACATTAGCTGACAGATTAGCAATACATCACCGGGGCTGGAGTTGGTGTGTCTTTTTTCGCTGGAAGTTTCGATCATGTCCTCATGTCCTCACCTCCTAAACCTTAAATTTCTAGGACAGCCCATCTCAACAACGTCCCATTGACGGTATGGAGCTGGTCAGCCAACATGTCAACCTACCAAAGGGACATGCCCTGAACTCTGTAATTTCGACTGGCCGTCTCCTGGGCGTATAGGCTCCCTTTCCCTCTCTGCGTTCATCATGTATTCGCACACGATCTTCCCACCACGACCAAGCACCTCTCAAGTCACCTTTCTTGTCACAGGCGCAGCTGGAACACGAGAAGTTCCTCGCACACATGAGAACGGTGGAATTCTCTTGCCTGATCACGAAAGATCGCGAAGAGATGCCCATCGAGACGTGGTCGCCCAAGAAAAGACAGCCTTGCAAACACAAGAACGCTCAGATCATTGTTGAGGCACGCGATGGCGATCGCCTTGAGCTCTTCTTCAGAGTTCCGGCCAACCGTGAGAAGACCACGTTCATCCACTTCCGTGGCTCCATGCACAGGGAATTTAACCATGGCCGCTTCCACGTCTCTGAGCAAGTCTTTTCGAAGGAAGAGTCCGATGCTCTCTTTTGGGCATACAGGTGAAAGCTTCAAACTGGAGTTCGCGATATGCGCATGCTCTTGCGCAATGGATCCGAGGAATCACTGGAAAACTTAGATTTCTTCCGTGCTATGTTAATGCTGCTTGGAGCATGACATTGTGCAGCATGCCCCGATAGTTGGAGGATTGCGACATCTTGGGAGACACGGGACAATAAGAAGGGAATAAATGGTTGTTCAGAGATAGTATAGACAAAAAGTTATCGTGTGACAGCCCCAAAGTCTTCATTTCCAAGTCCCGTCTCTGTGAGGTGTCCTGTTCAATACGTGCTCGAATGCTCAACCATCTTTGTAGACCCCGATGTGGCGGCTACTAGGAGCTTGCATCTCATCTGCACTTCTCTCACTATTCAGAGTCGCCAAGTGAAGCTGCATGGCTGTTGCTACTTGCGTTAGAATGGCCAAAACCGTAATGCTTTACTCAATGGATCTCAATGACTAACATCTCAGCGGCCAAGAAATCCCAAGACCGATGGAGGGCTAATGATGCTTGCATGAACACGGTCAAGGCTCTCCGAATCTCAGATGTGAATATACTACTCTAGTCGTCGGCCGGACTCTACAGGCATGGACAGCATGGCGAGCTCACCCATTGAATGACCTCACAAGACTACGCCACCCAGAGCTTCAACAATATCTTCTGCACACGCTACCTCCTAGGTCTGTGGCGTACATTAGTCAACGATAGACAGGCGTTCCTAGAATTAATGACCAGTGTGCGTAGCTGCATAAATGGTCAATGGTTACTCAGCTCTACATAAACGATCAACTACTACCCCGTACAAAACTCCTTGCCTCCATAGACGCAGACCGCTCATCCTTGCCACCGACATCTTTTCCGCACTGCGCAAAAATGGCACGCATCCAAGAACCCGACACCATTGACTTCTCCAACTCTTCGGCCAGAGAAGACAGGCCACCCCTCCTCACCTCCTTCCCAGCGACGAACGATGACTATCGCTACCTCCAAAAACGCGCCTCGATTTTATGCGCCGCTTTCAACGCGCAGCCACACGATGTCTCCGATGCAGACCGCGCTCGGGCCTGGAACGAGTATGTGTAGTGATGTCTCCTCGTCTGCGTCGAGTTTTGCAAAAGCTGATGTTGTGCTACGAACAGCATAGTGAATTTCAACGACCTAACCGACTATACCTCCGAGCCCAACAATGCTGCTCCTCCTCCCTGGCCGATGATCAAAGGTCCTATTTACATCGACTACGCCATTAACGTGCAGATTCATCCTTCTTGCTTTGTTGATCGCGACTGCTACATTGCCGACACGCCTGAGAGTGAGGTTAGGATTGGCGAGAACACGATTGTTGGCGGGGGAGTCCGCATTCTCGGCGTCACACATCCGATTGATTGGAGAGAGAGGCAAGGGAGGTATGGGCCGAGTTTGGCTGGGGATGTGAGGATTGGGAGGGAGTGTTTGGTTGGAGCTGGGGTTGTAATTTTGTGAGTGTGGCATTACTTTGATCCATTATATCGATGAGTCGATATATGATGCTGATGCTAATACTATGCTCTAGACCCGGCGTGACCATTGGCGAATGCTGCGTTATTGGTGCAGGATCGGTGGTGACGAAAAGTATCCCAGCATTCCATGTCGCTGCTGGCAATCCTGCTCGGGTGATTCGGAAGGTGGCCAACGATGTACCTGATGCACCGGGCTTGGCGTACGATGCTGAGACCGGTCGGGTTCCACCTTATTGCTCGACGACTTGCTGCAGGTTGCCATATCGTGGTGACGAACCTTCAGATCGAGAAGAGCAGGTTGGTTGGTCGTTGCGCTGGATGAATCCGTCCGCGACCAGGTTCACGCCAGGGCAAGCGTTTGTTCGCGACGTCTTATGGCTTGCGTTCTCGCTCCTGACGAGTTTGGCGGTAATTGAAATCGTGCTTCGAACAATGGGCGTGGGCGTGAGAGATAGTCGGCACACAGGAAGGCCTGCTAGGTGGGCATAATTTCCTCCAGCCAGAATTTGATCCTCCGAAAATCAAGCCCAGAGTCCACCTCACTCCTCAACAATCATCGAGTCCTCCACATCATCCTTCTTGTTCAATGAGTTGCCGTATCCAGCAGCTGCTTCGGCCTCTTTCTGGCTGTACGGCTCTTCCTTCAAAGCCTTCACGCGACGCTTGTGCGGCTTGCCCTTCTGGTGCGCCTTGAAGTTGGTCTCGGACTCGTACCACTTGGCGCACTCGATGCAGTAGTAGTCGCCAAATGCAGGCAGATCCTCGCGCGCATGGCTCTCGGTGTGCTTCTCCAGATGGCGCTTGTCGTGAAGGTCCTCGTGGATTTGGTCGAAGTCGCGCGTGTGACGGCGGGTTTTCTTCTTGGAGTCGACTCCACGGATGGCAGGCATGGTGGAGGTGTGGTGTGGATGTTGACTATTGGGTAGTAGTTGTCCTAGGTATCTCAGTGGTATGCAGTGTTAGAGATCTCCAAGTGCCGTGTTCCAGACCTTCAAGCGCTACTCTGCTGACATGTGAAAGGTCGGCCGTCAAAATTTACGCGGGAAGGCGGGATCGTATCGGGCAGAACTTCGGGGGCTTCACTCCAAGCTGGACTTCATGGCTCGCGAACGGACCTCAACACGAACAGGACCAGAGCAGACGGTTTCACCACGCTACCTTAGTAAGGCGGAGGCAAGGCGGAATGCGGAAAGTCCATCATGATCCAAATCTCCCGTTCATCCACGCCGAATGCCACGTCTGGTCTGCGCGTGCCCGTTGCTCCTTACGTGTACAGTCTGGTCAGCAGCATGATATGGGCATATGGCCAACGATGCCACGAGGGCGATGCAAAACATATGTATGCGATTTCCTCCGTACTTCCGAGGCCGCTGCTTGGCCCGATTTTCCTCCTGCCTTGGCTTCTGACGTTGCCTCGGCGGCGACGGTCTGGTGGCTCGCGAGAAAGAATAGTTGTGCACGTGAAGTTAACCGCGGCAGTCAAGGTCCGTGGCTGACCAGTGACCGATTGCGATTTGCCGGCCGTCCGGATCCGCCCCAAACACTAACCGGGCCTCGATAGGCAATTACTTGGTCACGTGTGGGCAGTGTAAGTGAGTCTCACAGCGATGTCGCTGCGTGTGAGGCTCTCGAAAAGTATATACATAGCAAAAAGAATGTTATCATCGGCTATAGCTGCACTGCTTCCTCGCCGAGTAGCCGGATTTCCTGCAGTCTGGCGCTGTGACGACGATAATACGCAGGGTTGCCCAGTTCGCCCACGGAACCGATCGGCCAATCAGCGCGCGCGTAGGTCTACTGACAGCGTCTGAGCTCCTACCTAGAGCAGCCGAGCCCGCTTGAGCAGCTTCTTCTCCGCTGCTTTCTGCCACACCAGTTCACACTACACAACTCTCCTCTCCTCCATACCAATCCCTTACACACATCCTTGGGCTTGCTGCTGGACCTGCAGAGCCTTGAAACACAGCTCCAGGACTTCCCACGAGCAAGGAAAAGGGTTGATTCAGCATGCTGTCCGCTAGAGCCGCTGCGCGGCAATTGGTATGTTTCTTGCCCATCCCTCGATGTTTTGCGCCTGCCAGAGACGGCAGCGCCATCATCGCGTTGCAGACGAACCCATGGATTGACCCAATCGTCACAGCCGCGCGCCATGGGCCGCCGCACCTTTGCCTCCGTCTCGGACTCCCCCCTCTCCAAGAAGGTCGAGATGACCAACGCCGAGAAGGGCCACTTTATCAACTACCAAAAGATGAGCGAGAACCTGGGCATTGTCCGCGCCAGGCTGAACAACAGGCCTCTCACCTTCGCTGAGAAGATTCTCTACTCTCACTTGGACGACCCTCACGGTCAGGAGATCGAGCGTGGCTCCAGCTACCTCAAGCTCCGCCCCGACAGAGTTGCCTGCCAGGATGCCACCGCCCAGATGGCCATCCTCCAGTTCATGAGCGCCGGCATGCCCAGCGTTGCCACTCCCTCCACCGTCCACTGCGACCACTTGATTGAGGCCCAGATTGGTGGCGAGAAGGATTTGGCCCGCGCCTACGACATCAACAAGGAGGTCTACGACTTCCTTAGCTCCTCCTGCGCCAAGTACAACATCGGTTTCTGGAAGCCCGGCTCTGGTATCATTCACCAGATCATCCTCGAGAACTACGCTTTCCCCGGTGGTCTCATGATTGGTACCGACTCTCACACTCCCAACGGTGGTGGTCTCGGTATGGCCGCCATTGGTGTTGGTGGAGCTGACGCCGTCGATGTCATGGCTGGACTCCCCTGGGAGCTTAAGGCCCCCAAGGTCATTGGTGTTAAGCTTACTGGCAAGCTCTCTGGCTGGACTGCGCCTAAGGGTAAGTTTTCACCATTTCTCCGTGGTCCACAAGCTGCTATCGTTTGCTGTGGACTATCAAATTCACACGAGAGCCATTGAGCTAACTTTGATTGTCTCCAGACATTATCCTGAAGGTTGCTGGTATCCTTACCGTCAAGGGTGGCACTGGCGCCATCGTCGAGTACTTCGGCCCCGGTGTTGACACCATCTCCGCCACTGGAATGGCCACCATCTGCAACATGGGTGCTGAGATTGGTGCCACCACCTCCCTCTTCCCCTTCAACGACCGCATGTACGACTACCTGGCCGCCACCAAGCGTAGCCAGATCGGTGACTTCGCCCGCGAGTACGCCTCTGAGCTCCGCGAGGACCAGGGCGCCGAGTACGACCAGCTCATCGAGATCAACCTCTCTGAGCTCGAGCCCCACATCAACGGTCCCTTCACCCCCGATCTTGCCACTCCCATCAGCAAGTTCAAGGAGGCCGTCAAGGCCAACGGCTGGCCCGAGGAGCTCAAGGTCGGTCTTATCGGCTCCTGCACCAACTCCTCCTACGAGGACATGAGCCGTGCCGCCTCCATCGCCACTGACGCTCTCGACCACGGCATCAAGTCCAAGTCGCTGTTCACTGTCACTCCCGGCTCTGAGCAGATTCGCGCTACCATTGAGCGTGACGGTCAGCTCAAGACCCTTGAGGACTTCGGTGGCATGGTCCTTGCCAACGCCTGCGGCCCCTGCATTGGACAATGGGACCGCCGGGACGTTCAGTATTTCTCTCCTTTTTGCCCGATCGTTCCATGCAATTTGCTAACAAGTTTACAGGAAGGGAACCCCCAACTCCATCATCTCTTCCTACAACCGTAACTTCACCGGCCGTAACGACGCCAACCCCGCCACCCACTCCTTCGTTACCTCTCCCGATCTCGTTGTTGCCATGTCTCTTGCCGGTACCCTGAACTTCAACCCGCTTACCGATGCTCTCACCGACAAGGACGGAAACAAGTTCATGCTCAAGGAGCCCACCGGTGATGGACTTCCCACCAACGGCTACGACGCTGGTGCCAACACTTACCAGGCTCCTCCTGAGGACCGCGCCTCCATCCAGGTCCAGGTCTCCCCTACCTCCGACCGTCTTCAGCTCCTTGAGCCGTTCAACGCATGGGACGGCAAGGATGCTACCGACCTTCCCATCCTGATCAAGGCCCAGGGCAAGACCACCACTGACCACATTTCCATGGCTGGTCCCTGGTTGAAGTACCGCGGTCACCTTGACAACATCTCCAACAACATGTTGATCGGTGCCATCAACTCGGACAACGGTGAGGCCAACAAGGTCAAGAACTTCACCACCGGCGAGTACGACGCTGTGCCCGCCACCGCCCGTGACTACAAGTCCAAGGGCATCCGCTGGGTCGTCATTGGTGACTGGAACTACGGTGAGGGCTCTTCCCGTGAGCACGCCGCTCTCGAGCCCCGTCACCTTGGTGGTCTTGCCATCATCACCCGCTCCTTCGCTCGTATCCACGAGACCAACTTGAAGAAGCAGGGTATGCTTCCCCTCACCTTCTCCGACCCCGCCGACTACGACAAGATCCAGCCCCACGACAAGGTTGACCTTCTCTGCACCGAGCTCGAGGTTGGCAAGCCCATGACTCTCCGCGTCCACCCCGCCGACGGCTCCGCTAAGTTCGACGTCGCCCTCTCCCACACCTTCAACGCTGGCCAGATCGAGTGGTTCCACAACGGTTCCGCCCTCAACACCATGGCCAAGAAGTAAGAAGCGAGAGAGAAAAGAGCATGGAACACATGAGGTTTTTGTTTAACCGAGCTTTTCGATCTGGTAACCGCTTCCATTTGCGTTGAGGTATCGGTGAAATACAAGAAAGAGAGGAGAGAGAGCGATGAAGTTCTCTCCAGACATATCTCAATCGGAATGTCTGGGGAGGAAGATACGACGATGAGCAGGCGTGGGGATGTAGTACTTGTGCATACGTTTTGAATGTTTCAATTAGGGCGAAATATGGTGATGGGCATTTCTGTACGTTTTGTTCTGAAGAAATCTTACAAAAACGAAAACTCCTGTTCCAAGTCTCTCAGATGTGTTTCTCAGTGGTTGGTTGTAGAATGTTGACCTGGGTGCGTTTGGGAACAGCATGGGTGGTACGGAGAGCGCGCAAATGGGCGCTCTCACTGGTGCGATCGTGGGTTTATGAGGCAAGAGTACTTGAGAGCAGCACGAAACGCACGGAGAGCATCATTGCTTTCGACTCGACATGACGGTGCTCTCACTGGTCCGCCAATGAGGCTGATGAGACGGGAGTACCTGGTAATAGCACCAAGGGCACGGAGAGCTTGATTCTTTGGTCATCTATCTCCATGAATGGGCTGACATGGCATCTTTAGTATGGAAGCATCTGATCTAGCACCGAGAGCACGGAAGATATGGGTCGACTTTGTGAGTCTATTGTCACTGGTGGGTGCTATGGGGTGTTGACGTTGTGGGAACATCTAATATGAGCGTCAAGCTTGCGGAGGGCAAGAATTGTTTGTGAATCGCTCTTAGCGGCGTGGTGCTGCCACGATGTAACGAGAGTACTGTACATTAGCACAACGCAGACGGAGAGTATTAATCCAGGATGACCTGTTTCACTGGTGTACTAGTGGTCATAGGACGGGAGGGGTTGGTATGAAGATGGATATGCAGGGTTAGGGTTGGGGTACAGAATATCCGCTCCAGTCGTCTGAAGATTTATACCCTCTCTATCAACCTGTAAGATATCATTACTCTATCGAATCCCTAACGAACTACCCCTAAGATTGATAGTAAAAGGCTATAAGACGGCTCTATAGGATAGTAGCGCAAATTCTAACTATTAGGCTCGACTAAGCGTTTGATAACAAATGAACGTACATTCTGTAGAAATATGGGCTGGGTACAACTTTGCGGACGAGCGGAGGAATATTTGCCGCAGTGCTTTTCTCGGATACGTTTTAGTCTATGGCAATGCTCTCGGTGGTCACACTGGCTTCTATGGTGTGCCTAGAGCGTCTAGTAGCAACGCCATCATTTCTCTGAACAAGGTTTACGGGGAAACGAGTGCCTCTCGGCGAGGTACCATTCGCCGATGTGAAGCGGAGCATCTCTACCGTATTGTACAAAATTACTGAGAACGCTCAGATCTATTCATTAATTTCGCTGGTAGGAGAAGCCTGAAGATTATGCTTGACGACCAGGCCGTGGCTCAAGCAAGAAGCAGAGACAGGCTATTGCTTCGATTCTGTGTTTCATTGGCTCAAATGCAGTAGCTGTAGGCGACAAGATCCTGGGCAGCAGCTTGGTAACGATAAGTATCGTGAATGGGAAATACTTCTGTCCAAACCCAACGTATCTGTTGTAGAAGAAATGAAATGTCAACGTCCCAGATACTCATGGAAGTGACTGATGCATTGGTGCAAGACTGCACTAGATCCAAAGCAAGATAATGGTTCGTATCAATACGTGCACTCAAACTAAATACTCCGAGATCATGAACACCACATCCGAAAAACACCAGCTATGCCTGTCGGTCTCACCGCTGAGTCCAGACCACTCCGATTTCTCATTTATCTTCAATCAGAGAGAAGTCAAACCCCTCGAGCCCTTCTGGGGTATTCTCGTGCATATCGTAGAAGCTGCGCTTCTCGGGATCAGCAAGCACATTGTAAGCCTTCGTGATCTTCTCCCACATTGCCGGAGCATCTGGGTCGTTGGGGAAGTTCTGAGGGCTGTGCTTCAAAGCAAGTTTCTTGTAAGACCTATCAAAAAGTCAGTATACGTACCGCACCCGCTGAACTGTCTTTCACTTACGCCTTGACCAGGGGCTCCATGTCCCAAGACAACGTGTCCGGATCGATATCCATAATTCGGTAGAGAAGTGGCCACGAGCTCTTGTCGATCTGCGGCTCATCGGAGTACTCAGAGGGTGCTCTCTCGTCGCCGATGTCAGATCCGGCAAACGAAGATGCGGCATCGTGGTCCCGTGCAACAAAAACGAAGGACCGATCCTCGTTTTCCTCGCGAGTCGATGTACGGCCTGGTTCAAGCTCCTCTTCGGCCTCCTTCTTCTTCGAGACTCTCGCACTCGGGCCCTCCCCAGGATCCAAGAAAGCCTTCTCCTTCGTACCTCTAGCAGCAAACTCCAAATCTCTCAGTTCTGCAAGCCGCGAAGCCTGCAGATCGCAGACCGCGAGCCTGGCATTCAAGGCCTGCAACAGCTCCCTGTCGTCAGCATCTAGAACTCCAGTACTCTCGACACTCTCCACACAGTTGACCAAGTCTCTAGTCATGTCTTTGTTGGACTGCTCCATGAGGTCGACTTTCTTTGCACGCTGCGGTTTGCCATCTTCAATGTCCTGGCGCAGCTGGGCGATACAGGCGGCGAGCTCGTTGGAGGCTTCGAGGTCGCGGGCGATGAGCGAGCGGAGCTCGGTGATGCTAGAATTGTTGGAGGATGGGGTTGGTGGTGACATCTTTGTTGGGAGGGGAAGGTAGGCGGTGGATATATGTGTTGAATTAAGTGAGAATCTGGCAGGTTAAGTAGCTGGTGGGTGATCTGGGTCAGTCAATACTGACAGCCAAGAGATGGTTTGACAAACATTCATTGAAAGATGCCATGCATCGGCCGCATATCTCATCTTCAACTGCGTCACGATGAACATGGAAGAAAGGATGGATGCATTGAACGATTATCCTGAAGCAGTATCAAACGAACGCCTTACTCGAGTCACGATCATAAATTTTTGTTAGCGTCAACCTACTCCTCCATGGTCAAGGCCTTAAGTCCACGACATAGGTGAGGAATAGATTGCACATCGCCGGTCTCATCAAACTCTTGACGTGTTTCCTCTGTCTCGAATGCCTGGCAAGCGATCTGGAAATTCGCGAATCTCGAAGACGCGTTCGGATCACCCGGCTGGCGATCCGGGTGTAGAAGTAGAGTAGCCTTCTTAGCCGCCCTAGAGACCTGTTAGCTATCGTCCTTGACCACTGAACCACGCACACATACCTCTTGACTTCGGTCAACGGTGCATCGTGCTCCACCCTGATGACGGCGTAGAGATCCTTGGGGTCAAAAGTGAAGCCCTCAAGATCATCATTGGCTTGAGTGACGAGTACAGGCTCTGGCGGCGCTCCGGTCACGGGTGGGGATTCAGGAACCTCGGTAGCGGCGGAAGGTATCGAAATTTCTGGAAGATCTGTGGCGGGACTGTCGACTACGCGGTTATCCTCTGGGATAGTCTCCTGAGCCTTCTGAGCCGGGTCCAAGGCTGGGTTGCTCTTCGAAATTTGAGCTTTCTCTTCAGCCTTCGGTTTAGATCGAGCGGCCCTCTTCATGGCGTTCAGTCTATCGTTGAGCTCGGTCTGCACAACATTCCTTCTCTCCATGATGTGATCGCCGAGAGAGATCAACTTGTTCAGCTCCTGCATGATGGTGCGCTCCTCGGCCGTAGGTTCAGCTATCTCTTCAAGCATTGAGAGGTGATGGTTGCAATCCTTGACTACGGACTTGTCCCAGTTGGACAAGGAATTCCTATCGACATCGCTTAGAGTCTCCGGGTCAGATTGTTGGATCTCAGTGAGTCGCTGATTTTGTGCGCGAAAGAAGTCTTGGTCACGCTTGACCATTTGACGAAGGGTCTCAATGTCTGGATGGGCTGACATCTTGTGGCGGGTGTTTGTGGGGGTTGGAGGTTCGAAGTGCTGGAGAAGCACAAGTAGGCGAGCCTGCAAGAAATAATAAGTAGCCCAGTTCAATAGTGATAATGCATTCAAGCAAGGAAAGTCCATGAAAGATTGCAGAGTATAAGGAGACATCACGTCAAATGTCGTCGACAATATACGAATACCTTCGATCTCGGCTTAGTAGATGCGGCTTGATAGCCAGTGACCAGAGTGTTTACTATCAGCCGCCCAATCATGAGTATCAATGCGCTATAGCAGCAAAGGAGCCCGACATGCTTTGTGACTCGGAGAGTCAAGAGTGTGGCTTCAATAGATCACAAGAGAGACCTCATCGAGCTTTTACATTTGTCATGGTGTCTGTCGAGAAGAGAAAGACTCGAATGCTGTTCTCCTGGTCAGGCGGTGGAAACAGTAGACACGAATATGGCAGGTGATCGTGATCAGATTATCAAGTGAAGTAATTATACGACTTCTGGCCTGAGTGACAAAAGAAGGTGTCCGCGGCTCCAAGCCCGTTACGCTTCGCGCCTTCGTCACCAGCCGGAACGTTCGAGCTCCAAACAGCAGACGCCATCACCAATCTATCCTCACACACCACCCTCGCGATACCAGCATTCGAAAGACAAAAGGCGCAAACACTACATCAAACCCGACACTGCGAAGAAATCCATCCACCATGGCTGAAGTGCTGAACCCAGCCAACACCGCGGCGCCGCACAAGCAGCAGCCCAAAGCAGCCTCCGCCGGCATCAACATCGATACCATCGAGGGCCTTAGCTCCGAGGACGACCAGTATTCCACATTCAAGAAGCTTCAGAGACAACTCGAGTACATTAAGTTGCAGGAGGAGTACATCAAGGATGAGCAGCGATCGCTTAAGCGCGAGCTGGTGAGGGCACAGGAGGAGATCAAGAGGATACAAAGTGTGCCGCTTGTTATCGGACAATTCATGGAGGCCATCGACCAGAACACGGGAATCGTACAGAGCAGCACAGGCAGCAACTACGTTGTGAGGATCTTGTCGACACTGGACAGGGAGCTGCTGAAGCCTTCGTCGTCAGTCGCACTCCACCGTCACAGCAACAGCTTGGTGGACATTCTGCCACCTGAGGCGGACAGCAGTATTGCTATGTTGGGCGCAGATGAGAAGCCCGACATCTCGTATGCGGACGTTGGTGGTTTGGACATGCAGAAGCAAGAGATCAGGGAAGCCGTCGAGCTGCCGCTCACGCAATTCGACCTGTACAGGCAGATCGGTATCGACCCTCCCAGAGGTGTGCTGCTTTACGGTCCTCCTGGATGCGGCAAGACCATGCTGGTCAAGGCTGTCGCAAACAGCACCACCGCATCTTTCATTCGTGTCGTCGGCTCCGAGTTCGTGCAGAAGTACCTCGGCGAAGGTCCTCGCATGGTCCGCGACGTGTTCCGCATGGCGAGAGAGAACAGCCCTGCGATCATCTTCATCGACGAGATTGACGCCATCGCCACCAAGCGTTTCGATGCACAGACTGGTGCCGATAGAGAAGTGCAGCGTATTCTTCTCGAATTGCTGAACCAGATGGACGGTTTCGACCAGGGCTCAAACGTGAAGGTCATCATGGCGACCAACCGTGCCGACACGCTTGATCCCGCCTTGCTTCGTCCTGGTCGTCTTGACAGGAAGATCGAATTCCCCAACCTCCGCGACAGACGTGAGCGCCGCCTCATCTTCTCTACCATCGCATCGAAGATGTCGCTCTCGCCTGAGGTGGACCTCGACAGCTTGATTGTGCGCAACGACCCGCTGTCTGGTGCTGTCATCGCGGCTATCATGCAGGAGGCTGGTCTGAGGGCGGTGCGCAAGAACAGATACAACATCATCCAGCAAGATTTGGAGGACGCCTACACCAGCCAGGTCAAGGGCACAAGTGAGCACGACAAGTTCGACTTCTACAAGTAAGATGTTCTTTGGATTGAGGAGCGGATTAGTTGGTACAGTAGCAAGTTCCGTCTGCTGGAGCATCACAGCCGCCGACATTGAGAGACGTGGTATCCTGTACGATACATAGAACGTGGCATTGAACATGTGTCACTAGTAATAAATGCTCCCATATTCAGTGCTGTCGTGACTCTCGTGCTGTATGTAATTCGTCCTGTAAATCACGTCAGTCAGAGACAGTTAATATCAGACAATCTCGCCAATGAGGGCAGCCCCACGATCTGAGCAGCACCGACCACGATCATCCCATCCCGTGGACCTATAGAGGCGGCTGTTAAGGCGATGAGGAGATTGGCCTTGATGCCAAGTGGCGTCCCGTGTCGATTGGGTCACGTGCTGCGCGCCGCTAAGCGGGCAAGCAACGCAAAGCACGGGCGCTGGTCAAGCAAGCTGCCAACCAAACGACGTCGAGCGACCTCCGACAGCGAGCGAGCAGCAATACCACCGGCTTCCATCCTCATCAGCGCGCGAGCTATCAGGCTAGCATCTTTCCGACCGCTCACTATTCTTGTGCTCTAGCCTGCCAACCAGGCATTGATCTCCCGCCGCCGCGCGCCGCTCCGACACACCCACCGCTCTCGAGCACCGCCGACACCTCACCCACCGCTCCGCGCCTTTGCCTTCCGCGCAACGCGCATCTTCCTGCACGCTCGCGTCGCCGGCTGCTGCACACGCCCGTGAGACTGCGGCCACAAACAACGTCGTCTATGCCGAGCGCGGCTGGTGCTCATGTACAAGAGAAGAAGACTTCGCCGGCCAGAACCCCCTCCTACCTGAGACCCGCACCACCCACATCTCACCCACCCGCGACACATTGCGCGCTCCACGTGAGGACAGTCGCTCCCTCTAGTTCTTTGCTGCCCGGTGATGGCAGATGGTTTCAACCGGTTCCAAACCGGCGGCCAGTATCTATACCAGAACCAGCACGCCAGGAACCTCCATTCGCACCGCAACGGCTCGCCGATTAGCAACACCAGAGGCATCTTCCACCCCAATATCGACACGCCCTCCCCAAATCGATCGCCCGGCACGAACTCGCCTGCCCATAACGCCTACAGCATGTTCAACCACGGGACCCATCGGCAAAACCATGGCTTGCTGAATGGCAACGCGGGACACCAGGCGTACCAGCCTCAGATGAACCTCGCGAAGCACTTCCAGAACCACGCAAACGCGCACGGAGGACATCACCTGAACAACCAACACCAAGACCACGCTGGAATCGGACATGGTGCGAACTTTGCTAACCACCAGCACACCATTTCTACGAGCACTCTATCAAACACCACACCCCACTTCACACCCGCACATCTCCAGAACGGCACACCCACAAATGGCGGCGCGCTCACTAAGCCATCCACACCGCATTGGAACGAGCAGATAAGCGAATACGAAAAGCTGAAGACCGCTGGCGAGCGGCCACATTACTACGCGAGAACCACACCGCACGTTAGCCGGATACCTGGAAGCGCGCCTTCGAACACCACGAGAGATGGCGATGACCGGATCGAAAGACGACGAGCTGCGGACGAGCCAGAGGAAGAGAACGTTTGGCAGGCCATTGATTTTGGCGGACAAGGATTGAAGTGCATGGGCGCATCGCTCTTCCGGTACAATTTCCTCAAGAAGATCTACTTCAACCACAACAAGCTGTCATGGCTGCCTGATCAAATTGGCGAGATGCGGAATCTGACCGTGCTCGACTTGTCGTTCAACGAGCTGTACAGGTTGCCACCCGAGATTGGCATGCTCACAAATCTGAAGCGTTTGTTGCTGTTCGAAAACAAGCTTTCAGACCTGCCTTTCGAGCTTGGATCGCTCTACCAGCTCGAGTTCCTCGGAATCGAAGGAAACCCCATGCGAACCGATTACATCGACCGACTTGCGGAGAACGGAACACAGGAACTCGTGAAGTACTTGCGCGAGCAGGCGGAAGAACCCACGCCACCTGAAGACCGCGTCTGGATCTCTATCAACGATATGGACGCACCGGATGCAGACAAGTTTAACGTGCTCAGCTGGAATATTCTGTGCGACAGAGCCGCGACACAAGCGGCATACGGCTACACGCCTTCTGAAGCTCTCTCTTGGGAACACAGGCGCAACATTATCTTGGATGAAGTACGCGCGAGGAACTCTGACATTGTGGCTTTGCAGGAGGTGGACATAGAAAGTTACAACGAGTATTTCAGGCCTAACTTGGCAGCCGAGGATTACAAGGGTGTCTTCTGGCCGAAGTCACGAGCTCAAACCATGGCTGATAAGGAAGCCAAGCGAGTAGACGGCTGCGCTACGTTCTACAAGAACAGCAAGTACATTCTTCTGGACAAACAGCTCATCATCTTCTCAAGAGAGGCGATCAATCGACCCGATATGAAGGGCGAGCACGATGTCTACAACAGAGTGATGCCGAGAGATCACATTGCAGTGGTGCTCTTCCTTGAGAACAGACAGACTGGATCAAGGCTGATCTCAACGAACGTCCATCTTGCTTGGGAGCCTTGGTACAGCGATGTCAAGGTGATCCAAGTCGCCATTCTGCTTGAACAGCTAAAGAAGCTCTCTGACGGATACGCCAAATGGCCCGCCTGCAAGGACAAGGAAGTCTTCCGATTCGCCAACGAAGACAGCGTCGACGGCGTTGAGCGCGAAATCCCCAAATGTGGTCCTTCAGTCAAGTACGACGATGGCGGTTCGATCCCAATGATCATCTGCTCAGACATGAACTCCACCCGCGACTCTGGCGTCTACGATCTCATCACCCAAGGCTCCCTCTCAAACTCCCACCCCGACCTCGGCAGCCACCAGTACGGCGACTTCACCCGCAACGGCATGAGCCACCCCTTCAGCCTCAAGTCCTCGTATAGCACCATCGGCGAGCTGCCTTTCACGAATTACACGCCCGACTTCCAGGAGGTCATCGACTACGTCTGGTTCTCGTCCAACTCGCTGCAGGTCGCGGGTCTGCTCGGCGAAGTTGATCCGGACTACATGAAGCGCGTTCCTGGTTTCCCTAATTACCACTTCCCATCGGACCACTTGGCGCTTTGGGTCGAGTTCGTGGTCAAGGGCAAGAAGGAGAGAAAGCAGGTCGAGGCGGACTTTGGGCAGGGTCGCAAGGGCAGCGGCAGGTAGTAGCTGAGACAGACTGGGCGGAAGGTGAAGACCGGATTGATCAAAGTCCGTCTCCACAACCTGGCGTTGTCGATGCTGCTATTCTTGGTGCTGTCTCTTCTCTTGTTTATTCCCTTTTTTGCGTGCGTGCGCTTCTGCTTTACCCTGACTTATGCTAGTGTACAGTCTGATCCTTTTCTCTACCCCTCACACACTCTCTCTAACGAAATTGTTCTTTACGCGAGACCAATCGAAATCTTTCACTACTCCGACCTTGTCTTCGTTTTCTCGGCGTTGGCTTGCTTTATATGGTTTTCCGATTGCGAAGACGAAGGCCTTTGGGCGGTAAACGGCGCAACGAAGGGCTCGCTTTCCGGGCTGCAGGACTTTCTGGAAAAGACGAAATCTGCCAACTACTCCTGGTGCTCCTTCGGGTGTTGGCAAACCTTAGATGAGACGATCGATGGATGCATTGGGCGGGTCTCGGACTTTGGATGGAGTTGATCGAGTCTGTTGGGAGTGGGAAGGAGGGGTACAGGTACATGGGCAAACGAGCGGGCAAGAACGAGGCAAGGGGCTGCTTGGCTGCGTAATGGCGTTTATTGACGGTTGGCTTTTGTTGACGAGAGAACGTTGTGGTGGTGGATGTATGTTTGTTTTTCTCTTTAGGTTTATGGGAAAGGGGAAATTCGTTTCTTGTATTTGAGTGGAGCTTTTGGGCTTTCTTGGTTCGCTTACTTTACTGAGAGAGGGCAAGGAAGAAGATAAACGAAGAACCAAACCTCTTTTCTGGTCTTGACGTTCGTTCGTGAAACTGTGCCGATTTGCGTGTGAATCTTCGTGTGAGGTGCGCGCAGTGGCTTTGGACAACGGTGTCTTGAATTTGCATATACATGTTGCCTGCGAGCCTTGAGCTCACGGCTAAGCTTCCGTAGGCGCGTCTCACCCTCGACTCTTGGACGCAACGATGCTCCCTCCACCAGACTACGCTGAAGTACAAGAATAGAGGGAAAGTAGCATCCTGGGGCTTGCATCTATTCCAATCTCGTCCTCAAGTGTATCAGACAGACATCACCATCCTTTTAATCATTGCGATCGTTCACCCTAATACATCGACGGCTGCGACTCTAATTGCATCTCTAGTCATACAAGTCTGTGTCGTCATGATTGGGACTCGCCAACTCGATCGAATCTGCGTCGGCATCGTCACCTCGACTCGCACGAGTTCGAGTCCGCGACCTGCTTCTCGAGGGCTCTGATTTCGCCGGGCTGCTGGTAGAAGGGATCGAATGGGAGGCGCCGTTGCGATGATTGTTGGGCACGGAGGTGTCTGCTTGAGGCTCAGTGACCTCAGCTGCATCTCTCTTCTTCTTCTTCTTTTTCTGTTTTGCAGCCTGGCCCCAAGAGCCCCACTCGTCATTCTCGCCACCGCCAGCAGTCGGGTCTTCTTCTGGCTTTTCAGTCGTATGTGCCCTCGCTACTGGGCTGTGGCCAGAGTAGCCGTCCTCGCAAGACTTCTTTGCAGTGGAAGTCGAGATGAATCCCCAGTCAAAGGACTGCGGCTTGCCTTCGTTGTTGGTAGAGTCGTCTTGGCCGCTGCCGTCACGATCGATCACTTTACCTCCCAAGGGACTGTTAGGACTGTGAAGGTCGTTCTCGTCTTCGGCTTCGTCCTCGACGGTTGCGGTATTCTGTCGCTGGAGAAATGGATTAGCTTGCGTGACTGAAAAATTTGGAGACGCTTACTTTTATGCCCAGCTCTGCAATCATCGGAGTCACTCTCTCTTGGTGCTTTGTTCGTGGAGCTTGACCCTGCTCTGTTGCTTTTGCTCCTTCTGTCTGGTATTGCTATCAGCTGTGCGTCCGTGAGATGGACGCCCCAAGGACCCATGACTTACCGAATCCCTAGCTGTAGAGAGCATGGTGCCGCCGGTGTACTTGATCATCATCTTGTTTGTGAGCTCAGCATCGCCCAGCATAGCATCCTCCGCATCCGAGATATCTTCCTTAAGTTCCTCCGGACTGGAAGCTCTCGGGAAGTGAATTGTTTCAGTCTCAACATAGGGCTCGGTTGCAACATCGCGCGGGCGGAAAGCCCATTCGTCATACTTGGAGGCCCGACGCGCGGTTCGCGAGATGTCTGCATCATACGAAGGATATTCGTCCGTATCGTAACGACTTCTAGAGCCCCTCCGCCTGATAATTATCTCTTCCCGCTCTCTTGGCCCCGGTGAGCGTTGGTCGAAAGCGGATCGCCGAGCTGGGTATGGTTCTTCGTATCGTGAGATTCGGGGCGAGGGCCAGGGCGAAGACGAAGGGCTGCGACGAATCGGTTCCCGCTCGATGACTTGTACTACATTATGATCCATCCTGCCTCTACTGCGTGATCGATGGCGGAAGGAATACTCTGGCCGTTCCACGATGCGATAGCTAGCCTTTCTATCGGACGATTTTGCTTCCGCGGCTTTGTCAGATTTTGATCCAGTGTCCTTCGGTACGTTTGAGTACTGGCGCTCATAAATTGAGTATGGTAGCGGGACTGGTATCGGTACACGAGGCGGCGGAGGCGATGGCGAGTCCCTATAAGTTCGAGCGTGACGGCTAGTATGGGGCTCGGAACGCACGACATGGGTCGGTCTGTCGCGGTCCCGGCGAAATTGTCCTTGGTAGTCGAACAGATCGTCAAGGTCGCGCTGACGCCGGAGCTCATCCTCCTCCCTAAGATCTGCGAACACTTTGGCGATTTCCTCACGGATCTCCCGCTCCCTCTCATGAGCATAGTCACGAGCGAGGTTGTTTGTACGGTCCCGTTCGTCAGACTGATTGTCGTAAGAGTAGCCACGCCGAGGCGGAGAGTAGCCACGATAGACCCCTAGATCAGCGTCTCGCTCAGAAACTCGCTTCTTGTACGTCTCGGGTCGGAACAAGAAACCATCTTTCTTGTGGGCGGACTTGTCGACCTTGAAAGATCCGGGCACCGCTGGTGCTACATTGGCTAATGTAGCCCAGTCCTTCGATTTGTAGGCGGCACTATCATCAACAAAGCGGACAGATGTGCCAGGCTTGCGGAGACTAGGCAGAGTAGCATTCTCCGCTGAGAGACGCTGCTCCTCTATCGACGTGCGCTCTTCAGCTGGGGCCTGCGGTTGGGCCGGAGCCGTAGCTGTTTCCTTTTGTTTAACAACCATAGATTCCAGCTCAGCAATCTTTGCGGTACTCAGACCCTTTGCAATTAGCCAGTCGCGCATCTGCTCAATGTCCGCCTGCGAAAGCTCTACTCGGGATGCTGCGCCCGTCGAGGTTGGGACACTCGCATGGGATGAGACCGACTTGGCGTCTTCGGCAGTCGAGGTATCTGCTTGAGAGCCAGTGTACTTCTCATTGGACGAAAATACCAGGAGGATGCTGGAAGTGCCTTGGTGCAACGCTTCTCCCAAAATTGCTTTTTGGAGAAATTTACGAGTTCTTCGAGCGTCACTTGAGAACGGTACCGCTGCATGGAGATGCCAGATCCGGTCGCTATAGTTATCGTCGACCCAGCGGGAAGCTGACTGCTTGACAGACCGCGGAACACCTTGCCACGCTTTCATGGTGTTTTCGAAATCGCAAGATGGACCGCATGGCTGATGTTTTAGTGCTGGATTATCGAAAGGCTGATAATTGTATCTGCCTTCTGCTGGGTCATAAGAGAGTGCAACGTGAAGAAACTGTGTACGGCTCTGCGACGAGAGATTGGAGGCGGTCATGTTTCCACGATGGAGGCTTGTAGTAGAGTCGGAAGAGCGAGATGAGTGCCGCTTGAAGAACCATCTTTGTCACAGATGTCAGTTTTTGTAATATAATCCGAAGGACAATCCATACCTTCGCTTCGTTGTGCGCGTTCCATTTTCGCCGAGGTTGATAGTCCCGTCCTTCATTGGGTTGTTCAATGGCAGCTGCTGCCCAATGCCGAACTGCATCAAGGTCTTACCAAACTCATCTTGCATCTCACGAGAGCGCTGCTCGTCCAAGAACTTCTTCATCTGCTCTTTATCGAGGCCTGGGCCAAAGATCTTTTCCATTTGACTCTGAGTTGCTTCCGAAGAAGCTTGCAACCGAGCAAGCTTCTCCCTCACCGTCTTCTGGTATGAGTCAATGGCCAACTGCTGAGCTTCCACTTCAGCTTTGAGTTTAGCTTTGCGTTCGTCTTCTTTACGTTTCAATTCTTCAAGAATAGCCTCGCGAAGATCCTGCGCCATCAGTTCCGTCTCTCTGCCATCGTCCACAGAGACGTGCGGTCTGCGGCTTTCGCTCGAATGATATCCCGTTGGGCGGCGTGGAGGTGACTGATAGGGGCGAAACGAATTGCTTCTACCGCCATCTGGCACACCGTAGGGATCCGGATTCTGCATTGCTCTGACCGATCTTTTCTCTTCGGCCTTTGCCTCTCGAAGCAGCTTTCGCGCAAGTTGACGACTTTTTGCAAGCGCCACTATGTTCTCCCCATCAGCAGCTCTGACCGCAGGTGTACCTCCAGACTGAGATTGGATACAAGATCTGGCAAGTAAGATGTCCGTTTTCATCACATGCAGCTCCGACTTGACCACATCCACCTGTGGCTTGATCAAAGGCCAATAAGCCCTTGTTAGCTTGCCAACAATGATATCTCCCGGCTTGATGCTAACTATCGCGTCTGGGTCTTCAGGTAGTTGTGCTTTGGTCAAAAGCTCGACAAGTCTTTTGATAAGTCGTTCAGAGTCTTTGACACACTTTTCCGCAAGTTTCTTACTGCCTTCGCCTAGCGAGTTGGAGGCTTTGTTGTCTGCAACCAAGGCGTTGAGCTCTTTGACTTGGATGATAGTTGCGTCGAGTTCCGCTGCAAGGCTGATAATGCTGTCCCGGGAGTCCTTGTAGTCGCCAATATAAGTATTTAGAGTCCGAGCCAAGCTGAAGCCGACTTGCACGACTCCTATCACCGCGCTGGCCTCTCCTATACCAGCCATTTGTTGTAGAGTGTCCGGAGATTCATTACTGGCAAAGTGTGGTCATGTTAACTCTCGTTCGTATCATCGAAGTGCAGCGGAGGAGGATACGATGAGATCGTGAAATTGAGAAAAGAATGACTTGGTAAGTACAAAGATTGCTTCTCACATCTCAGGAGATACTCGACACATGTCGAGTCCGTACGCATGTTATGCTGTTTGCGTACTAGCGCTCAGCCGCAGAGCGCATGGTCGTGGCGTTTAGGGCCACAGCGTCCTGCGCCGGTTGACATCGCAACAGCATGAACATACTGGCGGGAAAAGGCTCTTTCCGACTGGTAAATAGTCCTGGTTCAACATTGAGGTATCATTACAAAGCATAGTTGTCTATAGTCGAGGTGGAAGTGAAGTTGAAGCGAGGTTTCATGCCGACCGTATTTGAGAAAAAGGCGCACGGTCCAAGTCTCCGCCAACCGGCCGCATACATGATTACCAGAACAGCGCATCGAGCATGCGTGGGATGAGATTAAGGTAATGTTATGTTCTGATGTTGATTAAAGTCATGGCAGAGCCGTTTTCAGCAGGAATGCCTAAGTGGGTTGCCTATCATACATGATGCTCTCTTGTTTCGTTGCGCCGCTAACGCCACTCCAGCTCTATGCTTCCAGAAGAGGAAGGCCATCGTTCTAGTGTCTCTCCGTGTCATCCTGTGGTCTATTGAGCATCCACCTCCATTTTCTCGCCAACCCCAGGCTCGCCATCGCCGATGTCCTGTACCGTCACGTACTTGCTAATGTCCTCCTTCGTGATAATCTTCTCGTTCAGAACGGCAGTAGTGCCCCTCTGGAATTTGTAGTCCCGCTTCTTCGGCTCCCTCGTGTTTGGTGTAAGGTAGTTCCTGAGCAGCTCAGTCTTGTCTTTGGTGATGACGCAAACGTCGACGTTGGAGCCGGAACCAAGATCGTTCCAGATACCAGCCTCGATCGCGTTGGCGCAGAGGCTGACGGCTTGCTCACGGGTCATGTTAGGCTTCCACTGCGTCTCGAAAACGCTCATGGCGGCCAAACTTCCTGAACCCATTGTCACGTAGGGAAGCTTGTCTGTCGAACCGTGTGCGTGGACTGTGAAGAGGTGTGCTCCGGTCGGATCGCAGCCAGCGACTACGAGGTATGCGCCGATGTGACCTTGGTAGCGGAAGAGATGTTGCTTGAGCATCGTCATGACTGTGACAACGCGAGGCTTGCGGCCGGTGGAGAGGGAGTGGAGTTCGAGGTTCGAGGCCATGAGCGCGGTGGTGAACTCTGTGTCAGCGGCGGTACCGGCACCAGCACACCAGATCTGAGGGGCAATGTAGTGAAGCTTCTCGCAGTTCTGTAGATTAGGTGTTAGCCAAGTTGCTCGCAATTGATGTGCTCTGGTTGCCAACGCACCTTGTCTGCAACTATGGGACCGCTGGTTGCGCGGGTATCGGCCGCGATCACAACACCGCCATCGTAGAGAGCGCCGACGATAGTGGTACCGGTGGAAGTGGCCTTGGGGAGAGGGACGCCTTTGGCGTGGAGCGCGAGGTTGCGGTTGTGGTTGGAGAAGTCGAAGCCCGGCATGTTTGCTGGCGTGTCTGAGCGGCGTATTTGGTCGTTTCAAGGAGCCTGTCTGTGGCTTTCTGGCAGGGAGAGGATGGGTATGTCAGTGACGGCGGTGTCTGATGGCGGATGTGGTGTTTGGGTGGTTGACGGCTTAGGCACCGCCAGGCGACTGTTAGTGACGAAGCTCCCAGTGAAGCTCTCGCGGCAAGCTCGGGCCCGACAGCGCGTTGCCTCGCTCTGCATCGCCGCGAGAGCAAAGAAACATCGAAGCACCCGTGAGCTACAAACCTGCTGCACCGGCACAACACCTTTGCTGGAAATCCACAAAACTACACTCGAGCACCGCCTGGAGCCCCAGCAGCCCTCACGACAATTCCATCCACGAACGCGCCCGTCCGCCTTGGAGCTGGAGCTCAGAAACAGCGCGCGAGCGCCTACAGCGCGACTACCGACGGAGCATCTTTGGGCTGGAGCAAAAATCGCATAATTATTTGATACAGACAACAAAACAGCAAGCATGTCTGGTATGGGTAGTGCAGCCCAGGCGAATGCTGCGGAGGACCTGGCATCAATCGAGACCGAGCAATTGGGCTTCCAAGCTCTCGCTACCGAGAACAAAGTAAACATCTTGCCTACGCCATGGGCAACCGAAAAGTTTCCCTCAACGACAGCCTCTCTTCTCTCAATCGCGTCTGGTCGAGGACTGGTTGCAGCCGCCGGACCGGATGTCTTGGTCATCGCAACAACAGAGAGTGTAAGACAGGCTGCCTCCACTGGATCCAAGGACAAGTCAAAAGAGACGTTTACACCACAAACGACCATCCAGGTGCCACGGGTGTCACAAGTCACCTTCGCGAGCGACGAGAGCTGCCTGGTCATCTCGGCGGAGGAGGGTGGCGGATTGGCGGTCTACGATACTGAGGGATTGCTAAACGGAAGCAACGAGCCGGCATTCCAAATCCCAACCAACGGCGTAGCAGTTCGGCAGATACTGGCAAACCCGGCGAAAGACAACTCACATCAGTTTGGCTTGGTCCTCAGCAATGGCCAATTATTACTGGCCGACCTCAAGCAGCGTCAACTCGTAAACGGCGCGAGCGGAAGTCCAGTGCTCAAAGAGAATGTGAGCTTTGCCTCATGGTCAAGACTTGGAAAGCAGATCGTTGCGGGCTTAGCAGACGGCACGGCCGTACAACTCGATTTGCAAGGAAACACAAAAGCTGTCATTCCCAAGCCACCTCAATTGGCGGAAAACCGCGACCCCCAAGAGCAAGGCCTGCCAGTCACTGCTATATATTGGCTGGAGACTTATGACTTTCTCATGATTCATTCGCCTATCAACCCACCAGCCGACGGTGATTCTATGGGCCCTCGAAACGACTCGGAATACCACCTGGTTCATCGCGAGAAGTCGACAGGGAACTGCAGCTTCCATCGTTTCGAGGACCCTTGCCCACCCATGCCATCAATGGAACAGCGACTCCCGGCTCATCACTTCATCCAGCGTCTGAGGGAGTGGGCGCCGAACCTTGACGACACACTTCTGTTGAGCGCGACAACTTCACCTGACATCGGAGCAATCACACGATCGAAAACGCCATTGTCGCAAGATGTTGATGCTGAAAAGATCACTCACATGTACACAACAACAACACCGTTGGAAGACTCACGCCGAGCGACACTACCCACGAGCAAGGAAGATAGTATGAGTGACACATATGTCATCGGTATGGCGCTCGACCTCAGCACCAAGGAAAAGGTGCACAAGCCAATCCCGAGCGACGAAGAGATTGACGAGTCGGCCACACCGTTACCCGCACTGTTCGTGCTCAATCACGAGGGTGTTCTCAGCGCATGGCACATTGTGTATAACGAATCGGTACGCCAGAAGATAGCGTACCCCGGCTTGACTACCGCCACCGCCCAAGAGGCCACACCTCCGGCTGCGCCTCAACAGCAACAGCAGCAAACCCCAAAGGCCGCTCCTTTCGGTGCATCGACCGCGCCGCAGACACAGACTCCATCACAACCTGCTTTCGGCCAGAGCAGCACACCTGCTTTCGGCAGCACATCCGGCTTCGGTAAGATGTCATCACCTTGGGGCGCTCCTCCCGCGTCAACACCCAAAGGCCCTGACTTCGGCAAGCCAGCGGGCGGTGCTCAGTTTGGCGCCCCTTCTGCCTTTGGCCAGGCTGGAGGTATGGGTGCCAATAAGCCTTCACCGTGGGGCTCTTCTGCACCGACGCCAACAGCTCAGTCTGGGGGTGGTGTGTTTGGAGGCAACGCGAGTGGTCAATCGCCTTTTGCGTCCTTCGGAAAGCCGAGCGAGGGAGGTGAAAAGCCTTCTGCGTCTCCCTTCGGCAGCTTTGCAAGCCCAAGTGGCGACGCCAAAGGCCCAGCGCCCTCACCATTCGGAGGCTTCGCGAAACAAAACGGCGATCAGGACAAGTCGACTTCATCCTTCGGTGCCTTCGGCAAACCCAGTACTGAGGGCAAGCCTGCAAGCTCGCCGTTCGGCAGTTTCGCTAAGCCAAGCACTGATGAAGGAAAACCTGCAGGCTCGCCGTTTGGAAGCTTTGGTAAGCCAAGTGCTGACGACGGCAAGACGCAATCATCTGGGTTTGGCACATTTGGAAAAGCTAGTGAGGGTGATAACAAACCTCAGGCCTCTCCCTTTGCTGGGTTCGGCAAGCCGTCGAACACAGAGAACCAATCAAGTGCATCACCATTCTCTGCGCCTGCTTCTGGAGGGTCTGCGTTCGGCTCGTTCGGTAACAACAAGAACAACAACAACACGCAGACTTCATCGTTCGCCTCGCCAGGACAGCAGAAAACTGGTATGCCCGCAGATACTTCGTTTGGCTCTACAGTGACGCTAAACTCGACGACAGGAAGTTTCGCATCCAACGGTACCTTTGGCCAAGGCTCATCATTTGGCAAGACCTCATTCGGTCAGCCATCACAAGCGCAAGGCGAAGAGAAAAAGAGTGAAGAGAACAAGCAAACACCTGGTCTCGGTAACTTCGGCGGATTCAAACTCGGCTCTACTTTCAAGCCGGACGGAAGCGCAAAGGACGACTTACCTAAGCCTAAAGATCCGGGTGCGAGTCTTTTCGGTAGCGGATTCGCCAGTTCTCTTAGCACGATTGGCAAGAAACCTGAGCCCACTACGCCTATCAAGGAAGAACCTGACGACAGCAAGAGACCTGACTTCAGTAACATTCCCGAGGCTTCTGCCACGCCAGCCAGCCCTCCTAAACAGGCCCACAAGGCGCCTGAGGGAGCCTTTACGGCACCTGGTCTATTGACCCCGCAAGGAAAACTGAACGATGTTGCAGAGCCATCGCCCTCAACAACACCTCAAGATGCTCCTCTTCCTCCGGATTTCTTGAAAAGCAAACCCAAGAATGACGAGTCGCCGCCTGCGACTGATGACGCACCATTGCCTCCTGATTTCCTGACTTCGAAGCCAAAGAAGGCTGATGAGGGCGCCGATGTCCCAATTGCAGGTAGTCCACCTCTCGATGTTGGCGAAGAAGATTTCTCAGAATCTGTTGGTGGAGATGATGAAGAGGACGGCCCACCCGAGGACGACGAGGAACCTGATTGGAGCGACGAGGAAGACCAAGATGATGATGAGGAGGAAGAAGAAGAAGAAGAAGAAGCAGACGATGGCGAAGAGGAAGACGATGATGAAGACGAGGATGATGAGGACGAAGATGATCGGACTGTCGACAATCCTGAGCAATTGTCTGCGTTTGAGGCAAGAGTGTCGCCTGCAAGCCCGCAGAGGAACTCTCGCAACGAGCAATCGACCACACCCGAGACGGACAAGAAGGCATCATATACGCCAGCCGGGTTCCCTAAGCCACCTACATCATTTGCACCTCCAGCCAAACCGAATCAAAGCCCTCGCTCACCAAGCCCCGTGCGGGACACGAGCAAGCGGCCGTCGTCTCAACTTCAGCCTCCGCCGTTCGGTAGGACATCAGTTCCTCCAGCGCAACCAGTCAAGCGTCCCACTTCTCGCCAGCAAGCGGCCCCGCTACAGCCGCCTACTCAAGAGGAGCTGGAGGATGAGGAAGATGCCCGCATCAAGTCAATCCTCGATGCCCCAGTTCAACCGTCTACAGACTTGCCAGAGTTCATTGCTCATCATAATTATACTGGTGGAACCGACAAGCCTGGCGTTGCCGGATCAGTTGAAAAGGTCTACCGTGACGTGAACAGCATGATTGACATCCTTGGACTCAACGCAAGATCACTACAGTCGTATATTGACGGACACAGTCACGCTCGCGACAACAATAACCCAATGACAAGAAAAGACTTGGAGGACGAAAGTGGCTGGGTGTTCGCAGAGCTCGACGATCTTAGGTCTCTCACCGAAGGCATTGGCAAAGATCTTGAAAATGGCCGTCTGGACGATCCCGCCGGCAAGATCGATGATTGCTTAGTAGAGGAGAAGGAGCTGCAAAAGCTCAAGTCTAGAGCAGCCGACTTGAGGAAGCAAATTGCCACAAGGACAGACCCCAAACAGCAAGCCGAACACTACAACGCCCCGTTGCCAAGCGAAAGCGCCGCACAGCAGGCCGAGCTCAGGCAAGGTGTACAGAGGATGCAGAAGCAGCTCGCCGAAGCCGAAGAAGCCATGAGTATCCTTCGCGCGGATCTTGCCTCTGTGCCAGCCGATGGCCAGGTGAAGAGCGCCACCAACGTCCCCACTGTCGAAGCCGTCACCAACACCATCCTGAAAATGACCGCCATGGTCGAGCAACGCAGCGGTGATGTCGACGTTCTCGAGTCTCAAATCAGACGCTTGCCCAAGGGCCTCGCCAGCCTGAGACTGAACGACGACTACGAAGACGACCTCATCAGCACCATGCGCGGCTCAAAGCTTCTTGCTGGCAGCTCCGGCTCTCCTTCCAGTACCCCACGACCCGCCAGCAAGAGCCGCATGACCGCAAGAGGCGACCCGCTCGGAATGAGCGGCATGTTCGGTTCGCGTTATGCCCGTACTCCGCCCACGAACGGGCGGCACTCCGTCGCAGACTTGGGCGCTAGTGCTCTTGGGAGAAGCACGGCGAGCTTTGGCGCCAGTACGAGGAAGAAGATGGCGGATGTCTCGACTGGCGAGGCGGACAGTTGGTTGGGCAGAGAGAAGTCAAGGAAAAAGGTGCTGACTGGATTGAAGGATATCATTGAGAGGAGAGGCGTGAGGGAAGTGGGCGTGGCGAAGTGAACAACGGACGCTTGTTCGTTGTCGGCGGGTAGAAGGCTGAAGGACGACTTCTTCTTCTCCCCCTTCCTCTTCGTCTTGTAAAGTCTACGGTTTGTTCTTGCGTTTTTTTTTAGCGAAATGGGGCTACGTTTGTCTGGATAGGTAGGAAGAAAATCTCGAGTCAGCAAGCTTTTGTACAACAACACGTCGAACCCAAAACCAAGCAAAAGAATCCCATGGCACGCAAAATTTGTGGGTTCGAATCCAAAGGCGAATGTACATACACTAAGATGAGAACTATGTACGATGGGTATCACACTGCCAAACAATATCTTACATACACCCTGGCACTGCAGAGCGAGATTCTTCTCCCGCCAATGACAACAGCTTGATTTGGATCAGAGCACCAGCCACTTCTCACCGATGTCTTTCGCCGCACGCTGATTGCCGACCGCGGTATACACAGCTTGCAACGCGAACGCTGCTTCAGTGGCGAAGTCTTCTCGACCCAGTCCATGGTCCTGTTCTTCTTTCAACGTCGTAAGCTCCTTTTCCTCGTCTGGAACCTTAGCCGTGCCCGCTTCTTCGCGTTCTTGCCTGCTAGCTTCAAGCTCTTCGATGCGCGCACTGCGCTTTGCGGCTTGCAACTTCGCATCTGCCTGCACCTCTGCGCTCAACGCGAGGACTCTCTCGTAGGCCGGAATTGCTAAGTAGGTGAGTCCAAGCACATGCCACATGCGCCCAACGTTGTACTCTGCTTCCTGGTTCTGAGCTGGCACGTCTGCGCGGGTCCGAATGTCGTAATAGCGGTACAAGAAGCTGAGACCCTGGTGGATTTCGTGGTGGCGATTGGACGTTTGGCGCTTCATGGCGGCGGAGACGTATTGCGATGCGATGGACAGGTTGATGCCTGGATCTTCGGGCTTCAGAGCAAAAGCACGGAAGAAGTAGGGTAGGGCGGAAGAAGAGTGGTTGGCGACGGAGACCATGTGGCCGTAGTTCATGAGCGCGCCGCCGTCGAGGCCATCAGCGGCGAACTCGGGTTTGTTGCGCCGTTTGAGGGTGCTGGCGGGCATGCCGAAGTCGAACTTCCTCCTGTTTGCGGGAGAAAGAGCTTGGTAGTCGAGGGTCTTGACGCTGCGGAGCATGAACTTTTGTGTTGGTCCAGCTGTATACCAGGTGTTGTCACCGTAGGCGAGTCGGGAGACGGCAGTGATGAGCTGGTATGAGGAGCCCGCACGAAGATCGCCGCGAGTCGCAAACCAGCGTGCTGTCTTGACTAGTCGCGTAGTGTCGTTGAACATCAAGGCACAGCAAATCGATGTTGCCTGAGATGTGTTGAGAAGCTCTTCGTTGTGGTAGAATACGTTTGCGTTGAAAAGGCCGTTTTCGATGATTTCGTAGCAAGACTCTTGATCGCTTTGCCTTGCGTCTAACAGCGCGAGGTCGACGAATATGTGGTGCCACGTGTCGAAGGTGATACCATGGAAGTCTGTTGGCGTTGAAATGTCAATAGGCGGTGGTGCTTGCTTCTTGGAGCCATCGCCCTCGTTGTCAGACCCGCTGTCTGGCGCCTGTTCTCGTGCACCGGTCTCTTCGAGCCTCTTCTTGAATGCTTCCATATCACGAAGGAATTTGCTCTCTCTGTTGCGGAGACGAACGTGCGCAAAGCCCTTGAACGGTTTGTACCGGTCTCTCGAGGGATAGAAAACTCGCATTGTACGGAATTCGCGATACATCACCCTTGCGTTGTCCATCCAGTCGAAAACGTCTTCTTCGTTGGCGGTCTTGTCATCCAGCACGTGCCAAAGCTCTTTGACCTTGGCGAAGCAAGTCAGAACGCGATTCGCCTGATCTTCAAAGAAGCGGTCGCGATCATCTTCTTTCTTTAGTATCTCTGCGAACACTCTCCTCCGGGTGGCCTTCTCGGGATGCTGGCCCTGTTGTTCCGACTCAGCTTCGGGTGTGCGTTGTTCGTTCTCGTTTTGCTCGTCACCCTGCGCGAACCTGGCTCGCTTCAGACGATTTCTCTTGAGCGTCTCGTCAATCTCAGGCACGTCTACCAGATCAACTTGTCCTCGCTTTCTTTTCTGTTCGCCGGCCTTTTCTTTTCTTGCCGACGCTCTTGGATTCACGGGTGGCATTTCCAGCCTCTCTTTCCTGATGATGTCTTTGCGGCCCATAGCGATCAAGTCCCGGATGATGACCATTGCATCATCCTTCTTGTCCATGTCGTCTGCAAGCATCTTTGCCAGCTCTGCTCTAGCCGAGGCATGGTTCGGGTCGAGTTCCATGACCGCCCTGAAGCACTTCTCGGCCTCATCGAATTGTTTCAAACCACGATGACACGCTGCCATACTGATCCAGAACTGATCGGTCAGCTCGTCTTCAAGCGCTTGAATTGGGCCATAGAAGCGGAGAGCGTGGTCATATAACGCCCGAAGCCGCAAAGCATCTCCTATAGTGTAGAACAGGTCGTAGACGTTCACGATATCGTCCTTGAGCTCGTAGATGTGCTCGAAGTGCTTGAGGCTTTCGTCGTGCTCGTTCATTTTCAGACGGAACATGCCCAGCTTGACACGTAGATCCAGTGGCAAGCCATCGCCATAGAGCTCGGGATTGTGATCCGAGCTGGTTCGAAACTCTGATATCTCGTTGCGACGCTCATGGCCGGTGTCATATTCGCGATCGTCTTCGGTGATATTGTCCCAATACTCATCGTCTTTACGTCCCAGGAACCATCTTGCCAGAAGCTTGAGTTGAGCGGTTGCGTATGCAGGCTCCATCGTTCGGTCCACCAGATCAAGGTACATGTTGAGATGCGCCCATTGAGTATCAACGTCTCCGAATGTGTCGCTGTCAGCGAAGATTTTGAATGTCTCCTCGTACGTTTTCCGGCCAGCCTCCATTTCGTGAAGTTCTCTGGATTCTAGACAGAGCTCCGCGTACAGCTTGAGGTTGTCAAGATCATCGGGTCTGGCACGCAAAAGAGTTTTCGTGTCAAGACGAGCCTTGGAGTCATACCCAGCGTCCAGATGTAGATCTCGTCTGCGCGTCCGCAGCTCGAAGTTGTCCTCTCCATGGCTGTAATATATGGCTTTCGTAAGACAAAAGACAGCCTGATCGTATTCTGCTCTTGTTCTCAGAGACCCAGCCAGTTCGAGGGTTTTGTTAGCGACCAGTAGCCAAAGATCAGGGTCCTTCTTGATGTTGGCACCAGTCATCAGGGCACCCAAAGCATCCTTGTGGTTGCCTTTTGCGATAAGGATATCAGAAAGTAGTGAATGGGCAACATAGATCTCTGGGTTGGTCATGACAGCCTGGCGTGCGAGTTCCATTGCAGTGTCGAGCTGGCCGCTCAAGAAAGCCCCGGTCGCCTGTTCTTGAAGTTTCTTGAATTCTGGTCCGGGATCTTCAGCACGCTGTCGCCGTTTGGACTTCCTCGCGTTAGGACCCGTTCTCTTTCCAGGAGGGCGACCTCTTCGTTTCTCTGCGTCCTTCTGTAGTTTAGGATCATGCTCGGTGCCTTTCAGAGCCCATTTCCAACCACGCGCTCTGCCTCGACCACTACCCCGCGGTCGGCCTCGACCACGCGGGCGACCACGGCCAGGCTTCGTGACTTCTCCAAGCGCTCTCTCATCCTCAGTAATCGCGTCAAGCGCATTGGCGAAGCTAGCATCGAACTCGGCATCCTCATCGTCGTCGTCATCACTAGCATCGTCTTCGGTCGGGACATAATCGCCACCGTCCAAAGCTTCTGCACGACGGACGAGTTCGGTGTCGTAGTAAGGGTTTTCCATCGGTCTCTCGTCAGGCTCTGCCTCAACGTCGGTCTCATAATCGATTGTCGCGCCTGGGAAATGGTAGTTCTGGCGTTTTTGCGGGGTTCCATATTGCATGTGAAATTGCTCCGCGAGTTGGGTGTATTCGTTACTCGCACCGTAAGGATCAGGCGTCTGGCTCTCATCGAGATCCGGGTACATCTGCGAGCTATCTCGTCCTCCAAGTGCTGTGCGATCGCCGTCCTCGGGGTGTGCGGCTTCCCCATATGGGCCCCATGTTGGTTGAGATAGTGCTGGATATGGGTTCAACGCCGACGTGCCTGGGTCCGGGTAGTCCTTCGCATCATCGTCATCAATTTGAGCGTCCATTGTCGCGCAACCTTCAGTCGTGCTTAAACAATGCTCGGTCCAGCGTTAGCTGGTGGCGGGGACGGCTCATGTAGGCGAGGTGACGATCCAGGAACCAGGTAGAGCCTGTCGGCTTTTGTCACTATCTGACAGATTTTGCGATGAACTCATGCAACGTGCCAGACTGCAGAGAGCAAGCAGCCGGGATGGTGGGATGATTGCTGCATTTATCGATTTTTGCAAGAGCAACGATTGGTTCAGAACGAAGAGCAGCCGCAGACGCAAGAAGCGCGCGCATTTACTTGGATGCGGGGCGCGGGTACAGCCGCTAGCGTGAATTGAATCAAGCGCGCAAAGCCAACCTCACAAGACTCCGAGAGCGTCAAGTGAAGTCGGTCAAAAGCTGCCCCAATCGCGCGTAACAGCGACACCCGACATCTTTTCCTTACGAACTCCACCTATCAACATCATCCACGAGACGCGACGACACAAACGCAATCATGAAGCTCGTCAGGTACGTTTTGCTTCCCCAGTGAGCTTGCGCGCAAGCCATATTCTCGAAAGACCAGACACTGCACGCTATGCGCACCAGAGTATCACTGACAAGGCTGCTGTAGGTTCCTCATGAAGTGCACAAACGAGACGGTGACGGTTGAGCTCAAGACAGGTTAGCAACACCACAGTTCCTCTTCCCGCGACAACACATTAACAAGATCCCACAGGCACAATCATCAATGGCACAATCGCTTCAGTATCGCCGCAAATGAACACCAACCTCCGCACAGCAAAGATGACCGTCAAGGGCGGCTCACCCGTCAGCCTCGATCACATTTCCATCCGTGGCAGCGAGATCCGACACATCATCCTTCCCGACTCGCTACCTCTTGACAACCTGCTCGTCGACGATGCGCCTAAACCAAAGAACAAGCCTCGCAAGGAGGTCGCGGATCGTGGAGGACGTGGTGGCCCACGCGGCGGCGGAAGGGGTGGACCCAGAGGTCGTGGTGGCAGGGGTGGTGGACGCGGTCGTGGTGGAAGAGGATTCTAAGCGCGTAATGCTTGCCAAAGGAAGTGTTGAGCATTTCGGAAGAACAAGCGAGCAAAAGCAAGTCAAAAAATGAGACTATGGCGCCCGGGCCCGTGGTAGCGGCAATGCCTGCATGAAAGAGGCGTCGCGCACGTGTTATACTACACTGTTGAGGAGAGAGTAGGCAAGCGCGGAGTCCGGAGCTGAAGAACGGCGCGAAATCGAAGAGGCAACTCTGCGTGATGGATCTATTGCTAAGAAGCTGTGGAGATACCAGCACTCGATGCTGATTCCGGAAAGCCAATCGACTCGCTAAATCGCCCGAACATACCAATAAATACTATTGATTACGCTCAAAACGGCTCGCAGCCCAAGATTCTACCTACCGCGTTGCCACACCGTCCTGCATTCACGCTGGCTACGACCGCATAGTAAACCACCAAGAGTAGCCTCGAGAGAGCTCATGTCTGCTGTGTGCTCCGTTAACATATGAGCGGTCTGATGAATTGCCTACCGATTGTTACTGCGTTATGTTCAGCACGCTGGATAACATTTTTGCTCTATATGACATCTACAGCCAATTTGATCATGAACCAGGCAACTGATACCAGGGGATATGGTCTAGCGGTATGACATCTTCTTAGCACCATACTGAACACCTCAGTAACTGTTAAGTGGAGAAGGTTCCCGGTTCGACTCCGGGTTTCTCCATTCACATCAACTAGCTCATCAAGGGTTGGTTGCCTTTTGCTGATTATGCACAATCCGGCTATGTCGTTTTGTTTCATATTACCAGAGCCGTCCAGACTCTGGTGTTGACGGATTTAAAGTCCTGCAGAGCCACGAAAGTGAAAAGGCCGTTGTTTTTACCCTTGTCTACTACCGAACAAACCTGTGCTTGTAGGCTTCCGAGATGTCTCTGGATCTCGAGATCTGTCAACGGCTCGAAACCAGGTACACTCAGTCATTATTGTCGTTCTGTTGTCGCTGCCCGAGAGACGCCGTGGCCTGTACAAAGTCAATCAACAAGCTATGCCGAATCTGGTGACTGCGCCACAGAAAAAGAGCACTGTCCTTCGTGGAGTACGCTGCCAAGACTGCCTACCTGAGCATATGCTTTCACGACTTCTTAGTTCTGCCCGGGCAGCAGCAGCGGCGTTTGAGTAGCGCCAGTGTCAGGTCGAGATCCGAAACGTGGTTGGGACCACGCCGCCTGTCGATACCTGCACGGCGAACGAATGAAGTCCTGCTTCCGACTTCACGTTGTCGTTTAACGGACGGATACTTTTGCTCACTCACAACGAGGCGGCTGCTATGATGAGCGTCCGGCTATTTTGGTTTCTGAAATGACAATGCTACGCACTAACTGTCCTGAGAGTATCATATGTGGAGGAGTACTCACAAACAACCTTGAAGGTGCTTTGGCGGAATAATGCCCATTTTTTTCTCAACTGATTACTGTTGTCCAGTCTTCGGTCTTGCTGGGCTTACTCTGTCATGCTTAAAGCTAAGCTTTGACAACGCCTTACCATCTATGTCTCCCACGCGTAATCACCTGAGAGCTATATCTATACCTGGTGTTCTCTCACCTTGGCAGGAGACCATAGGTAGGCATGGCCAAGTGAAGAGATGTCAAAGCCGCGTATTCTCGTGCACTTGGCAGCAGCAAGCATCCGCATCGACTGTGAGTTATATATCTAGAAGCAACGGTATAGGCTGTGTACATGCTGCCTTCTTTTATACTGATCGAAGTCGTTTGACGCTCACTTGGATCGGATAACAATCACTGGCACGCTCAACCACCTTCTCTGCAGATCCAAGCGCTTCTTCGTTCACCTCTTTCCACCCCAAACGATCGAAACATTGCTTCCACATATGTCAAAACGCTTCAGTGATTACCGGAATCCATCTTGCGACGATCAAGACACTCCTGATATCCGCTTAACGGCATTGACTAGAATGTCGCGAGAGTACAGACGATTCTTCCTGAAGACGGTCATTTACACATCGTTCGCCTGCATCGTCTTCCTCTTCGGAACAGAAGCTTGGAAGGACTTTTCTCTTGACAGACCTGCTTCTAGAGCGAATGAAACAATCTCGCAGAACCCGGGTCACACTCTTGTGAACCGGCTCACGACTCTGTACCAACCCTCTCGCCATCTGCCATCTAGGATCATTCATCTCGGAACAGACCCAATGCTCGTCTTCGATTCTCCAGCCACTATCAGATCCGAAGTTGGCATGTGCACGTCGATGCATGGTAAATACGACGAACGTTACGAGCCCGCCTTCGATTCGCACCTCAAACACAGTGAGGTCCATGGCTATCCCATCTATGTCCTCGATCGACCAATCGTCGACGGCCTGTGGTCGAAAGAAGCTGCTCTCCTCGAAGTACTCCTCCACGAGATGTCCAAGCCAGAAGTCAATCGACTAAGATGGATTATGTGGTTCGATGGCGACACTCTCGTCACCAATCCCTGCATCGCGGCAGAGACATTCTTACCTCCGTTCGACCTCGATGACATCCATCTTCTTGTGACAGAAGACTGGAACGGTCTCAACAACGGCGTCTTCTTCATTCGCGTATCCACCTGGAGCGTTAACCTTCTAGCGAGCGTCCTTTCATACCCATCTTACCGACCCGACGAAGAGCTACCTTTCACCGAACAGAGTGCGATGGAGAAGTGGATACAAAACCCTCTGTTTGCGCACGGCTGCGTCTACGTTCCGCCTCGCTGGTTCAACTCGTACCCATGGGAGGAGGACGAAGACAAGTCTGAGTTTTGGGTACACAAAGGGGATATGATCTTGCACTTTGCTGGTATCAACAGCAAGCATGAAGCAATCAAGTCATGGCATGATATCATTGCTGAAAACCGAAATGATTGGGAGGTCCCGGCGACTCAGCGGGGTTTGACGGAGGAGGTTGCTGGCTTTTGGTTGAACGTGAGGATGGAACGGGAGACTCACTTTTAGCTTCAGTACATGGTAGTTTCGGCACATGAGATTAGAATTCCAGAGAACAATATCAGTTGGTCAGATAAAGATAAAAGCAAATGACATGTCCAGCGTAACCCTCAAGTTTCCTACGTTCAATACTAGGTCATTCTGTGTGCCTCACCCTCATTCATCGCGGATCGAACGCCGAACGCAAGAGAACCGTTCCCGTCAAGATACAGCTAATACCAGCAATGCGATGGTCAACAATGATCTCCGGTCATCTAGCCAAGCAGGATGAAAACGCGACCTGATGTAGTGTCCACATTGCCTATGATGACCATGACCCTTGTTAGGCTCGTCCGTCCGAAACATTCCGCAACACAAGGCGGCCGCTGTCCTTAGCTGATCCCAGCGTTGCAGATGTAACAGAAGCGCGCTGTCCCATCTCCGAGACTCTAGACAAGGCGTGGTCTGGTATAGGCGCTAGGTCTTCGAAACCATGATAGAGCAATGCCAGAGCAGATGACTTCCATAACACCGTCTTGCGTCGAGAACCGAGGATCGAGGTGCTTAGTAACAATACAACTGCCAACACATCGAGTGTTGTGGGTAAGTTGAACCAGTGCCATGCCACATCGACGTGGACCACTGAACTGGTCATGTTGCCGGTCACGAAGACCAAGCTGTTGTCACGTTCTGCCTTGGTCATCGAAGCCGCTATCCTCTCAATGAGGTAAGTAAAGTTGTGGGCTCGTATGACATCTCCAGTTTGTGCATCCATCGGGAAGCCGTCTACTATATCGTTCTTCATTGGATCAGGCCTGAAGATACCCCTAGGCTTTTCCATTCCAAGCAGTCCGATCGAGCGTGTGACTCTACTGCTCTGCGCTTGATCATTCTCGCGATTGCAAAAGGATCGGCCGACACGGGTGTCAAATCCATCACACCCATCGTGTTCGCATAGTACGGCAGTAGGAGCGGCATCCCTTTCGTGATCCAAAGAGGTTCGCCAGCAACGCTCGGCGCCCAAACTCAAAGTTTTGTCGACCTCCTCTCGAATCTCACTGAGTCCGTAATCAGTGTTCAGGACAACAGTCTTCAGCTTGCCTGCACTCATCGACACTTCGTATGTCCTCAAGCAAGGCGTCAAGATACAAGTCTCAACTTGCTTGAGAGTGAGCACCGTTGGGTCAGGCCTGGAGCCTTTCCCTGCCGGCGATTCGGCCGACACTGCCCCTAGTTCCGCGTATGCAAAGACTAGGATAGGATCGTCAATTCCCAGAAAAGAATGACCCGCTTCATACGCCGACTGCGGTGCTGACTCGAAGTCTCCAAAGGCTGCGAGATTCCACTCCTCATCGGATGTTAAGCGGACTAACCAGACGATAGACGACACAAAGTCATCAGTGCGGTCTTCTCGACCTTTCCAGACTGTAGCGGGGTAGCCCTTCTCTGGTTTCAAGTCACAGGTCTTGTTGGTGGTACCATCCCATGTTGCAACAACAGCTGTACAATTGAGATGAGTCTCTGCTGTAGTATCGCCACATTTGCTGCAATACCCGAGCGATTCGAATTGGGGCCAAATGCAGTCGCCGGTTGGGCAGACTGGATCTATATCGAAAAGGCTGATGTTGGACCAGCCAGCAACTCTGGCGGCATCCCATACGCTGAAGTTCCGCGTTGCGTCGAAGGATGTGGCTGTTTGGATCGTTGCTTCCCGGCTAGCAACACTATTCCCAACTACTGGATACCTGACAAGTTGTTGCAGGAATGGGTCATATGCTAGTGCGAATACAGTAATGGCTGCTCCTAGGGAAGCTAACGGTCTTATGCTGCGAGAGCATAGTAGCATGATCGCTCCCCATGGCCCTCTAGTGGCATCGTCGAAGGCTTGCAGATCAGACAGCTTGTGCGCTTCAGTGAACCAAGCCCACTTGAGCTGCCCAAGAGTCCCTGAGACGGCGAAGATGAGCGATGACTTCGCCGCAGTCGCTAGAACGGAAACCAACGCATTCAATGTAATGTTGTATGGCAAACGAGGTGTCTCTCGACCGTCATAGAGGCCTAGCACCACGAAAAGGGTTGTGAGACATCCGACGCTGAATGTCAAGGCTGTACCTTCGTAAAACCAGCTGTCCAGGGTTGCACGCCAGCAACTCGCCGCAAGCCTTGGGAAAGCGTTCCAACGTTTCCAACCCAAGATTGGTGGCTGCCGTGTATTGGTCTGAAGCCCACAATCGTCCTCTGCCGTTGAGCATCGACGCGAAAAGTTCTCGACCCGGTCGTTATTGTCTGTTGTTCCTTGATGCGATGAAGCCGAGGAATCTGCGTCTCTTGAAACTCGACAATCTCGGATCATGTCTTCACCAGGAACTGTTTGTGATCGCCACGAATCATTATCAATGCGGTCCGTGTCACTGGAAGCCGCTTGCATAGCAATCATCTCGTGCGGCTCGTCCCGGTAAGCAGTAACGTTGTGACTCTCGTTCAGGAGAGTGAGTGGTTGGTAAGCCATGCCGATAAGAAATGTTACTCGGACGCTAGTCGAAGACGGAATTAAGCTGCCTCTGGCTGAGGCTTGAATTCAAGGGCGATGGTCTGTGGATCAGGAAACGGAGATCTTCTCGATGCGATGGAAGCTGATATATGTTCCAACGACTGCCATCAGGCTGGGGCGTTGGCTCTTCCCACTCACTCATGCAATGCTCAGAGCCTCGCGGCGGAAGCTGAAAAGCTTTACGTGGCAGTGCATGGCGCATGATGACTCGGGGCGAAGCTTGTGCAGCTTTATTTAGCAAAGTGTTAGCGATCAGGTGAGGGTTGCAGGCTGGGAAAGTCACTGAGTATTGCCAAGAATGGCTGCAGAAAAGTCGAGGTACAGCTCCATACCTCCATCTAGCTGCACGAGTGAATGACCGAGAATCGAGGAGCCACCAACATCTGTAAAAGTCAAGGCACATGTATCAGGCTGCAGCAGGAACCTCAGCAACCTTAACCTCAGCCGCCTTCTTCTTCAACTCCTCCATCCTCTTCGTCTCTTCTTCCTGCAACAAGAAGTCAGTAAGGGTTCCTCCAAAGTCAAATCTCAAGCGGTCAAACATACCTTCATCCTCGCCATTCTCCTTAATCTCTCCGGAATAACCTCGTCCCTAGTCCCAGTAACCTTCCACCCCTCAAGCCTCTCCACTCCGAGCGCCTTCAGCGTCTTCCTCTCCACATACGTATACTGGCTCTCATCCTCCCGATCGAACCGCATCGGCTCTTTCAAACTCACCGGTGGATTCGTAATAATCCTCACATTCCGCAAACTATTACTGCTAGCCGCATGCAACATAAGCGGATGCAGCAAAAATACATCTCCCAGTTGCCCCGTAACTTCCACAAAAGATTCACGAGGCATAGAAGCCGCAATACCGTTGAAGAAGTTCAAATTGTTCTCGGGATCCCACTTGGGATTCTGGTCGCGGGGCGTCATGCGCGGGCTTACGCCTTCAGGGTGATCGCGGAGGTACCTCGCCATGACAGGGATGGCGTCAGGACAAATCATAGTTCCGCCGCCGCCGGGGTGGATGTCTGTGAAGAGGGGAATGACGAGGAGACCTTGTTCGGGGGAGTCGAGGAAGTGCACGAAGAAGTCGCCATCAACGTGCCACTCTTTCAATTCCCTCGGATCAGTTTCCTTGCCTTCGCCCTCTTTGGAGCCCAGGTTGACGATAAGGCCATCGCCCCATTGTCTGTGCTGGTCTGAGATGTTCTGCTCGCCGCCGAGGAGCTCGCAGATTCCGGACCAGGCTTTGGGGGCGAAAGTTGAGGCTTCGAAGTGGTTGTGGGCGGGCATGTTGGTGCGTAGGGTGTGCCAGGTGGACTTGTCGTCAGGGTCCATGCCGAGACGGGTCCATACTGACGAGGTGACTTTGTCGGATTGTTCCTTTGTGAAGCAGTTTGAGAGTTTGATCCAGCCGTGTTCGAGGAAGTGGTCGATGTCGGCTTGGGTGAGGACGGGGTCTTGTTGGGTTGCCATTGTTGCTGCAACGGGGTTAGTCGTGGACAACAGATTTAGTTATATGCCAATGCTTCGAGGCCGTCGCCTTATATGTTATTCTGATAAGCGGCTCGCCGGCATTGCATTGCTCAAGATGTCCTGCCTGAAGCCGCAATGTGGTGGCGCGGCTAAAACAATGTGCGGGATGGCCGGCTAAAGTCTTCGTATACGGCACATTGGTACTAAGCAAGTGTAGGACGATCATTTGGCCGACAGCTTCGAGACACGTCTGAAGGGCGGTGTTATCGGACATACTGGTATGGCGGACGAATTGTTACGCCTTGTCACTTTGCAATATGCCTGCTTGTCCGACAAACCCGTCGGTCAGATATTTACTGCCAGGTGCCATGCAGTCAACATCTTAAACGCATTCGCAAAATAGACTGCAAGTCAGCTACTAACACCGGCACGTGCATAAGGCTAAGAGTCCTGCATCTGATCAAATAATATCCATGTATGATTCGTTACCTAAGCGCCCTCACTTCCGAACTCCAAAGTCCAATCCGCACTTCTCTTCAGGTCCTCTCCGCTAACAGTTGGCCTCGAGCTCTTGATTGCCTTGATGAAGTCTTTGACCTGAAGAGGAGGCTCAAGCAGCTGCTCGGTATCGACTTGCATCCAGTTCATCTCTTGCGCGCCTGCATCGCCTGGGCTGCAGGGCGTAAGCTTCTCCACGCCATCAACCTCGACCTTCTTGTAGTGTGTTGCCGTCTGGATTTTGCGCACAGGCTGCATGAGTGCGTCTTGTACCGCGATCGCGATGTCCGAACCGGAGTAGCCTTCGCTGAGCTTGCCGAGAGTCTTGTAGTCGTCTGGCTTGAGTTCGCAAGGGGTTGTTCCGACCGCGATTTCGAACATGCGCATGCGGGCAGGCTGGTCTGGCAGACTGATATGCACACGCCTTTGGAAACGTCGGCGAATGGCAGCGTCGAGTTGCCAGGGAATGTTCGTTGCGCCGAGAATGAGCACACCCTTGCTGTCGTTTCCGACACCGTCCATTTGTACCAGTAGCTCAGTCTTGATGCGACGAGATGCCTCGGACTCTCCTTCGCCTCTGGGTCCGCAAAGCGCATCGATCTCGTCAATGAAGACAATGCTAGGTCTGTTCTCTCGCGCAAGGTTGAACAGCTGCTTGACCAAACGTTCTGACTCACCCATCCACTTGCTGACCAAATCTGAACTGCTGACCGAGAAGAAAGTGCTGTTCGCTTCTGTTGCGACGGCCTTTGCAAGATACGACTTTCCAGTACCAGGTGGTCCGTAAAGCAGGATACCCTTCCAAGGCTGTCGCTTGCCAGTGAACAGATGTGGGAACTTGATGGGCAGAATGACCGCCTCCTTAAGTGCCTCTTTCGCTCCCTCCAGACCTGCGACGTCCTCCCATTTGATGTTCGGCTTCTCAGTAAGAATAGCACCCGTGAGCGCGCCTCTCAGCTTCTTGCTATCGGCGTCTTCGCCGTCCTCGTCTTTGCCTTGTCCGTTACTTGCTGTACCGTTGTTTCCCATAGCAGCTGGCTTCCGTTTACTGCTATCCTGCTCTTCGATATGCTTCTTCAGCTTCTCTGCGCGCTCCATGTATTCGCCAGCCTTCCCTCGGATCATGTCCTTCGACTTGGGGTTCTTCTCCCACTTCAGCGCCAGCATGAACAGCTCGAGCGCGGCATAATACTGCTGGTACGCCTTCTCATATTCGCCCGCGGTGTCCTGCTCGATGGCCTTCTTGACGGTCTCGATCGCGCGTCCGAGAAAGTCGGTGTTCGACATGTCGTAGATGAGTGACTGGTGCAGGACAAGTCGGGTTCAGTGTGCAGTGCCTCTGTTGCACTGATGTGGTAGTCCGGGTACTGAAGCGTCCTTAGGTGCGACAGACAACAGCGGTGGAAGACAGTTGGAGAGCGCTTCGAGACTGCGGATCCGATGGCAGGCTGGTGTAAGCAGTTGCGTAGTAGCTTTTCTGTGTAGAGTGGATGACACTGGCGATTTGCTGGAGGGGCCGCAAAAGAAGGGATAACGTGTGTCGTGCTTTGCGTTGTTGTTGTTCGGTCGAGGTCTTGAGGCGAGTGTCGAGGCGCGGGCGCTGTGGAGAAGGCGTTGGCGGGGTGGGAGTGGAAGTGGGCGTGGCGGTGCGCTTCGAGCCTTTTTGCGAGGAACGTCAACGCTGTCTTCACCATAGGGCATCGCCGTTGGTCAGTCTCACTTCAAAACACAATTTTGCTACCGTAAGACGTTCCGTGACTCTTTTATTCACGTCTGTTCCTCTGATACCTCCGAACAGCCGAAAAGGCATCCAGCAAGATGGAACAGCAAAAGCAGCTCCAATCACTCTCGCAAGAATACCAGAATCTTCAGAATGGTATGTAGCAGATCATGTCCGCATAAACATTTCAGCATCGAGCTAAGCCTCCCACAGAAATGAGCACATTGGTCACGGCCCGCCAAAAGCTCGAAAGCCAGCAACAAGAGAACAAAGGCGTGCAGAATGTATGCCAAGATATCTTCCCATTCATGCACCGATGCCTTTACTGACAGCTTTCCAGGAGTTCAACTCACTGGCCGAAGACGCGAACATTTACAAGCTCGTTGGTCCAGTGCTGCTGAAGCAAGACTCCACAGAGGCGAAGAGCACAGTCGATGGTCGTCTAGAATACATCGGCGGCGAGATGTATGACCGACTGGATCCCGTAAAGACTGAGCGAATGTTAATTGTCGAATAGCAAGCGGATCGAAGAGAGTATCAAGGGCATCACCCAAAAAAGCGAGACCAAGAAGATGGAGGTAGGCTATTATTCGCAGTCTTGAGCGTATCTTTGCGGCGGTTAGCATGCTGACAGACTTTAGATCATGCAGATTCAGGGCGCAATGCAACAGCAGCAGGGCGCCGCGCAAGGCTAAAAAGACGATGCTATGCCAGAGGAAACTAAGTTTTGAAATCGTGACTCCTTTGGTAACCGAGCGATTGCTTTGCACAAGAGCTTTTCACCCAGTGCTGGAAAGAACTTGGAGTTGTTACTGATTTTCAACACCACCATCACCTTCACTCACAGCCCTCCACTTTCACTTGTGATCGAAGATCTTGCAAAGCAGCACATGATGTTCAAGAGTGTTTACGCGCAATACTCTGCGCTGACAATCAAAGCCCAGCGTCAGACACACTCATCTTCTGCCGCCCACATCTAATCGACCAGCTTCAAAGTCGACTTACTGACACAACTCCAACTGCGACGGCACGTGGCAAGCTCTCAAGGCCAGTGCTCCACCTACCGTAATTCTAAGACTACTACACCGAAGCGAACCCTCACACGCCCAATAAAGTGCGCGCCGCCAACCATCTTTAGCGCAAGATGCCGTACATTCAGGATGCAGTCAGACTGGCTATATTGTTCTTGGTTACAAGTCTCTCCTCCGACAGCACCTTCATCAGCATCTTCAAAACGCTCGGCGGCATCTTCGACGCCGAACCCCAGTCCAACTTCGCCACAGCCTTCGTTACATTCAAAGCCGTCGCCCTCGCCTCCCTCTTCTACGCCACCTCGTCGATCGCATGATCCTGGTTCGGTCGTACTCGTCCACCGTCTGAAGCCCCTTCAAGCACTCGAGCCACCCGGAGAATATACATGTGAGGGAGGAAAGAAGCCCACGAATTGACGAGTGTCACACATCTGCGATAAATACGCCACACGACTCGGACTTCGCCAGACTGCCAGCGATACTCTTTTGGTTATGAAGTCTCTGAACTAGCATAGCCAATAGGCCACTTTCAACACCTTCAAGATCCCACAAACCGGGCTCCTGATACATGCAAAACCATACATCTTATCCGAGCTCATCGCTAGGGAAGAGGTTCCCATCAGCTGGCTTGCATCAAACAATCAGACAATGTCCGTACTCTGGAACAGATCATTACCTACCTGCACCCGCCTCAAGCTAACAAAACAATCGAACGACCACCTCGGAATTTGTTAGCCAGAGAATGGTGATTCGCACGGCGTTTTTGCAACGATTTGTACGAGGGGAGCCAACCAAAGGCTTCAAATATCAGATAGTCAATGTAAGCCTGTTTTACCAACTCTTCCTCCTTGCGACTGATCCCACTTTAGCTTCTTTTGGACATATTACAACCACTGACACTAACCTATGAGGCCATCCCAACCAAAGCGGCCTGAAATAGCTTACACTTCACTTCTGCTCTCGCAATCCGCTTTCACAGCAAGAGTCTGCCCAAGCTGCACAGGCACTTATTTCTCCTTACACACGCCCGACAAACACCTACCCCGAGTGCAACGAATGCCCGCCGTAACAAACGCACACCGCGATAATCGCGCACCACAACAAACGCCTGACACCAAACGTTCGCTCCCGATAACAGACGCCTAACTCGCACTATAAAGCCCGCAGCTCCCTCCTGTCAATGTTCTTTCCCTACACTTTCACCACCATAACCAGCGTCCAGCTTACACACCAAACCCATAACACGCACCAAGCTCTGCATTTCAACGAGCTTGCACCGACCGCAAAAACGCGACCCATCTCTCAGCATGGCGGACATAATTTCATTGAAGGCGTGTTGTCAGCACCACGGCGAGGTCAGAAATTCCAAAGACTTTGTAGCACTCGGATAATCAATGTAAGCCTGTTTTACAAACTTTGTTCTCTCCTGCGCCCAGCTCCTATCTAGCTGCTTCAATCGTCGACGACCTGTCAACCAATTCTACTCCCGTTGTGGCATCAACCCGCTCAGAAAGCCTACGCCTCACTTCTCCCTCAAGCTTCACTCACAGACCCCCACTTTCATTCTCACGTGCCATGACCTTCGGTTTTCCCAAGCATTCATGTGACATCTACAGGTGTACATGATCAATGACAAACGCTCAACATCACACACGGCCATCTGCCGACGAGAGACCTTTCAAATTCTCCCGCGAATGCTCACCGACAACACTTGCGCCGACACAACTTGTACCGATTGACCTGACGCACCACTCTGTCTCTCAACAAAACATGCTGTTCATAAACATCGCAGTGTGCGTGTTTCTCGCCTTCTGGGCTGCATTATGTACAGCATCCCTTATGCTGAAACCGTTTCCGGAACACCTCGCTGCGGTCCCTGGCATTCTCCAGCTTCTATTCCTCACCTTACTCATCGAAGTCATCTCCCGAAGCAAGACCTGGATTGCTCGCAAAATCTGACTTCTTGCGGCATCTCTAGCTCCCCCCGTCAATGGTAGACAGCCAGGGACTCTCGGACACTACCTCGAGCTACCCGCGGGAGTCTCAGTCGGCTTCTGCCTTTCCAGAATCCCCTGCACGGCGATTCCCCTCGGTCTGATCTTCTGCTTCTTCACGATCGACTTAAACCACGTGTCGCGCAACCAAATTGTAGGAAGTCCGGCATTCTTCTATATGCTGGCCTTTTTCTTGGGAACTGTTCTAAGCTTCAATTACCTGCTATTTCGGCCCGTCGCCCCCGCCACCTTTGACGACATCACTCATGCCAATCTAGTTATACTCATGCAGCTTTCGTTGGCGGATATCATCGTTTATAGCTTTTTCTGCCTCTCCGTCACCCGCTCACTCATTGACGCCACTTCTCAACACGCGAACATCTCTTTCTCGCCCGCTCTTGCCAATCGCTGCATCAATCAGGCCTTCTTGGTTGCTGTCTCCGTGTGGGTTCCGCTCCTGAATTGGACTGAAGTGAATGAGGGAAAATGGCAGTGGACCTGGTCCCACGACGTTTGGGGAGTTACGTTGGCGGTCATTGTGCTACACGATCTTCTCTTTGTGGACTTGTACGTGAGCGCATGACGCTGCGAGATTTCTTCCATCGATCGAGGACGCCAATGAAGATGCGCAGCGAGGCTCATCTAGTGGCATTGGACAGGGAAGTGCGTGGATTTCTTGGATAATTCGACCGAAAAGGGTATAATTTCTGTCCTCCTGACTAACGACAGGTCTGCATTTCCATCGCCGACATCGAATGGCATGCTCCGTCGTCTTCATCTGTCCGAGCTCACGGCCGGAAAGTAGAAGACTCGGTCATGACACTCCCTCGGCTTACGTCGCACTGTCTCGTACGGTTCTCAGCAATCGACGGGCCACAGAGAAATGAATATAATCAACGAAATCGACTTCCACACAAGCATGTACAAGCTGCGCAACCAGTACAGTTGCTCGAAAGCGTCAGTGCATGCGTAACCATCCACGTTCGCGATCATCGACGCAATTGGTATCCGGTGGAGGAAGATGGGCGGAGACTAGCAGCGAGATAGTCAACATTACATCGTTCCGCGCAATCATCAAAATCAAGTTCAGATTAGCTGCAGTTTTCACTTCTCATGTTGATTTTTGGTGATCTAACAAAGCATGCGTCGGGCGGTGTTGTCGATCGCGGATCTCCGGTCTGTGTCTTTGTCAGCTTTTGAGGCTGACAAACTCCGGCGATGAAGCATCGAGACAAAGCAAGCTCACTCTCACTCTCAGTGTAGCTTATCCGATGCGATGGCGCTATACGCGCTTCTACGGGCCGCGAAGGGACGAGCATTGGTCATTCGAGACGGACGAGGCTACTACTCGCAGACCGACGCATGTGAGCCGCGAATGCCTTACACACACTGTTGCATAGCTTGCAACATATAACAGCTCCATTCCAACCACTTTCACCTTCTCCTACGACTCCACCGTCTCCATTCTCTCACCCACAACCCCTCTCCCTCATCCATCCCTAACTCTTCGGTACCATCATCACCATGAGCAAACCGATCGCCTTCATCATTGGCTTTGGCAAGAACATCGGCACCGGCACCGCCAACGCCCTGCAATCCAAAGGCTACCGCGTCGCCCTCGCCGCTCGCTCCTTGAAGCCAGAGAACAGCACGTGTGAAAACCTCCACCTCAGCATCGACCTCTCAAACCCAGACTCCGTCAGCCCGGCCTTCACCTCACTTCGCAAGCAATGGGGCGAGCCAAGTGTGGTCTTCTACAATGGTATGTAAGAACAAACACTCTTCAGACCTTCCAGTGCGTCCTTAACCCTAACCCACCTCCCAGCCGCAGCAGCCCACTTCGCCGATGACTCGGCACCTTTCTCGCATTCGCCCTCCGACTTCGCCACGGACTTGGCCATCAACACCACTAGCGTTTACGCCGCGATCAAAGAGTCCCTCACCGGCTTTGATAAGCTCGACTCTTCCATCCCTAAAACCTTCCTCTACACCGGCAATATTCTAAACACCAAAGTGATGCCCGCCTTGCTGACGCTGGGAGTCGGCAAGGCTGCTTCGTCTCATATCATTGAGCTGGCGGATGGCGTGTATCGGGAGAAGAAGGGGTTCAAGTAAGTCTGGCAATGTAACTTGATTCGGTTTGTAAGTTGCTGATGGTCTTTGTCTGTCTAGATTCTTCTACGTCGACGAGAGGAAGCCTGATGGGAGTTCGAAGGGCATGGCTATCAATGGAGCTGCGCATGGCGAGTTCATCTCTTCCCTGATTGAGAACGAGAAGAAGGTTCCTTGGCATGCGACTTTCGTTGCTGGGGAGGGGTATGTGAAATTCCCTGGATCTCAGCTGTGAAGCACAGGTTTGGAGTCGGTGGCTTCCGTGGAGAGTCGTGAGGATAATGGCAGCCATTTGAGCTGGCCAATCCAAAGACGAAATGTATGACATACCATCAATGATGAAACTGAGCAAGCAAAATGTTCCTTTTCCAGTGGTTTTGATATACTGTACATCTTTCTTCATCCAGTCGCGAATGCGCTGATCCAACACTGTTCAACGCTCGCTTATCATCATTCGTCAAATGCACACATTGGCATTTTACACACCCGCCTCCTCAGGGGCCACGTTCAAGTCCCAATCGATCTCCCCATCATCGCCATATCTCTCCTTCAACCACTCGTTCGTCTTCTTGAAATGGCCACAATCGAAGAAGCCCTTGTGCGCACTCAGAGGGCTTGGATGCGGGCTCTTCAGCACCAAGTGCTTACTACCATTGACACCTTTGACCCTCTGCTCCGCCGGCTTGCCCCAGGCCAGGAACACCACACCCTTGGTTCTCTTCGCGGCAACTGTGTCAATGACCTTCTGCGTGAATTTCTCCCATCCTTTACCGGCGTGCGAGTTCGCTTGATGGGCGCGCACTGTGAGGCAGGTGTTCAAGAGCAGCACGCCACGGTCGGACCAGGGTGTGAGGAGGCCGGAGTTCTTGGGCGGAGGGCTGAAGGACGGATAGTCTTTCTTGAGGCACTTGTAGATATTTTGCAGGGAAGGAGGAGCAGGCGTGGGAGGGCGGACGGAGAAGCACAGGCCGTGAGCCTGGTTGAGATTGTGGTAGGGGTCTTGGCCGAGGATGACGGCTTTGACGGTTGGGAGGGGAGTGTGGCGGGACCTTGCTGAGTGTTAGTCAAGGCATCAAGGACGTAAGCTGAAGTGACAAACCATGAGTATACGTCTTCCAAAGGAGGGAAGATCTTGGCTCCAGAGTCTCCTTCTTTCTTCAAGAAGCGCTTAAGGTTGAGGAAGCTCTCGCTCGTTACCTCATCTTTGAGCGCTCCGAGCCAGCTCTCGTGAAGTGTCTCAATCTCGAGCTTGAGCAGCTCTTTGTGCTCATCTGAGAGCTTCGCGACCCAAGCGTCTTTGTCGAACTTGACAGGCTGTGTCGCTGGTGCTGTGGGATCCGAGGTGGGCTTTGCTGGGTTCGTGCTGGAGTTGGCTGGATTCGGTTTTGGGGCGCCGAAGAAGGAGGTGATGGACGAGTTTTGTTTGGGCTTTTTGGCGGCGTCGGCGGCTATGTCGCCGGCTTTGCGTTTGAGGGACATGTTGAGTTGGTATGTTGCGTGTAGAATGTACTTGAAGAGAGAGAGAGAGAGAGAGAGAGAGAGTGAAACGGGTCGACGCGACTTAAATCGCGGGCGACGCGTTTCGGTCAGCGAAGACGTCATTCAAACTTGAGAGATGACTGGACATGAACATTTGATGTACGGGTTCGAGGGCACACTTGAACATGTATGGCTCCTACATGTATATCCTACCGTGCTCCTTTAACTGATTCCCTATACGCCTCCCGAGTCTAGTCCGTCACGAAAGTAATTGGTTTGCTCTCATGCCCACTTGTAAGCCTTCGCTTTCTGGGTCTCTTCGCGTCGTTGCTTACGATAACGAGCAACGAAATGCCAACGGCTCTTGTCTTGCAACCCACTTGCGTTTTCTCCCATACCTCAAATCTTTGCTGGCACCGTCGAAGGATGGGACTCCATGGTCTGTAACCACTAAAGAAAGTGATCCACACTTTGTGGCAGCCGTAGAAAAGAAACGTCACTGCAATGACCGCTAACAGAGCGAAGAAACAGTGTCTAAATGCTGGCTCCTTGCCTTCGACGGAGAAATCTCTGATGTTCATACCAAAAATGCCTATGACAAGCGTCATTGGCAAGTAAAATGCCGCAAGCAGTGTCAGCAAGGTAGCCCGTTGGCTCTGGGCTTTCATGATGTCGGAGTCCTATTGTATGTCAGCGAAAAAGCAAGCAGCGAGGCGTGGCTGAACAACACACCAGTACAGTCACCGACCCAATGACGAGTTGAATCTCGTGATCCAGAAAATTGGACATATCTTCGAGCTTTTGAAACAACGGTTTGAAGTGAACGGCAAGTTTTGCTCGGTATTTAACCTCAAGGGAATCGCCGTTTCTGCCGGGATCGACGTCGGCCTTCATCGCAACAGAGTCGTTCGCGATGCTTTCTCGAAGGTACTCATATGCGCGGCGGCTTGCAGCAGGTATCTGATCTCGTTGAGAACGCAATGCGTCTTGCACATCGGCGATGTTACGACGCAGCAATGCTAATGGCTGAAAAGTCTTTAGACCTGGGGTGACAAGGGCAGAATGACGAAGCTCGTTCAGACGGCCTTCGAGGTGCTGGATATTAGAGCGCCAGATCGATAGTCTCATCAACTCTTGCAAGACCGCGGAGATGTTCTTCTCTCGCATGGCAAGTGAAGGCATGTGACTGTTACCAAAAAGAAGGCAAATGTTTGCAGAACCGGTTTGTGTGCCCTCGGTAGCAATTTTGTCCCTTATTGCATGTAGTATTGCATCGAAAGGCCGAAAGTACATGTACTCATCATTACTTAGACAAGCTGGAACTGATGTTTCGCCAGAGACCTGATCTCCGGGACGCTTGATCTTCAGGAGATCTGTCCAGCCGAATGCTTCCTGGGAAGGTGTCTTCTTGAATCGGATGTCATGGTCCACTAAAACAACCCCTGGCAGAGCATGTGTCAGAACGGCTCGGATTGTAGCAAGACTGGAATGAACATACAACCGTACTTAGCGACTTGGCAACGTGAGACTCGAAGGCTCAAACCCTCACCAGACCAACGACTGGCTGCGACATCTACCCAGGTCCAATCGCGCAAAGGGACTCTTGACTTATTGAAATCTTCCTCCGGTTTGAGCCACTGGACTTCACCTTTGGTCAAACGTGCGTTTGTTGATATCTCCATCAGTTCTTCATCGCATGTGGGCCTGAAAATTGTCTGGTTTGTTTTCGAAAGTTGTTCAGAGAAGGCGTCCGTCAATAGATTCAATCTAGGATCTCCATTGGCCCAAATCTCGTGGGGTCCCATGTGTCGCGAGATGCACGATGGATCGAGGTTCAGAGAGGATCCCAAGACTTCAGCTTCGTGTATGTCGATGCCTTTCACCAGAAGTACGAAAGGCTGTTCTGTAGCTGCATTTCCGGGCCTAAAAAGATCCCTCAGGCGAAGCTCGATGTCAGAATAGCCTGAAATGGGTTTGTCGAGGCTGTAAAACTCTAGATCACCCCCTTAAGGGATGAATGCACAAGTTTTGGCATCCTCAATCACTGGTCCAATGCGAATAGTAATGGATCGGCCCTCTCCAGATTGTGGTCGCGGAAAGAGCTCTTCATAGACATTTGGGCCTTGGATGACCGCTAGTCGCTTCACGTTTCCTAAGTACTGGTACAACCTCAGAGTAATCGGAGGAGGGGCGATATCAGAAGGAGGCACTACGAACCGAGACTCTTGAGATCGAGAGCCCTGATGCGGAACAGTGTGAGGCGGAGGAGGCTGAGTTGGAGGAGTCGGAGTCGGAGTTGTCTGAGTCGAAGGGTTCTGTGATGGAGCATGGACAGCAGGTATTTCAGCCGGTTGCGACATGGTGCTACATTGAGGTGATGGCAATGCTGAAGAGAAGATCTAGGTGAGTCGATTAAACTGGCAACAAGAATCTCTGTGAACTGCGAGTGCAAGGCTTTGCATTCATATAGACGAGAGACACTAAGGAGCAGAGCAACAAAGTACAGGTGGGAGACTGTTTGTAGATCAGGCTGAAGCTGGCGCGGCTGAGCCGCATGATTCTTGCATGAGGCTTGCATACTTGAGCTGAGCTCAAGTATGTCACATTTGCGCTCGTGTAGCATCGTGTATGGAGATGCGGTAGAAGCCGCAAGACTTCTCTTTAGTTCTTGCTATTGATGATTAAGGCAAATGCAGGATAAGGCTGTGGTAGCACAAGTGAGACGCGCGGTGGCCTAAGCCTCATAAGGACAGATGTCGTACAAATACTTCCCGACGGGCCGTCCGATTCCAGATAAGGGTCAAGACAGACTGCACATGGGGGTGTTCCTCTGTACAGCTGGAGGTTGCAGGCATTGACCTCTGGAGCAAATTCTTAGAGCAACTTGGTAGATAAGACGACGTGAGATCAGATAGCAAAGGGTAACATTAATACCTTCGCTGATACACGACGAACGTGGTCTCAATGCAGTCACGGAGACGAAATGAGCCAACGAGCACGTATACCTTAGGTGACGAAGTCAACAAAGTTGTACGGAGGATTGTCTATAGGTGTATACTCGCGTAGCAACTCATGTACCGCGTCTACACACCCTTAACCTCAACAGTCCCAGCATTCTCATCATCACTCTTCTCATCATCGATTCCCTTTGGAAGCACATTTCCCCTCTCGACCTCCGCCATTCCCTTGGTAGACTTGTGCGTCTTCCACGCAGGAGTGCCAATGTAAGGCAGGCCGTTGGGGTCCTCAAAGATAAGCTGCACCTCCTCAAGCGTCTTGCCAGCAGTCTCAGGGAACAAGAAGACGACGTGGATCAACATGGCCAGGTTGAAGACACCAAAAATGATGTAGACCTGCCATCTGATGGTCTCGAAAGCCGTGGGCACAAATGCTCCAAGAGCGGTGTTGAAGGCCCAGTTAGCGGAAGTTGCGAGCGCCACGGCCTTGCCACGGACGCGGAGAGGGTAGACCTCAGGGGGGTAGACCCACGAGATAGGGCCCCATGTAATGGCGTAGCTGGCAACGAAGAGGTAGGTGCATGCAATAAGGCCCTTAGCGGGAGCACCGCTGACCTCCATGGATTGTTGCTTAACGCCGTCAACGCCGTCAGGTCGCGGGATTCCAGTGCCGCCCATGATGCCAGCATTGGCGAACATGAAAGACATCATCAGGAAGGCGCCAATGATCAGTGGCCAGCGGCGGCCCCAGCGATCCATCCAGATCAGTGCCGGGACAGTCATGATGACGTTGATGATGTACTGGATAGATGAGGCGAGGAGGTTGGCGTTACCAGAGTAGCCAGCCATGCCGAAAATGTATGTGATCTGGGAAGATGTCAGTCAGAGCATCTGGGGCTCAAAAGAAAGGGGATATGCGTACGTAATACATCTGTGATTTCGTTAGCAAGTTATTCGATCATCGTAGGGCCATACGCTTTGTACTTACCATAACATTCATGCCAGTGAGTTGCGACCAGATCTGAGTGAACATTCCGATGTGCGTGCGGTAAATGTTCTTAGGGTAGAACAACTCCCAGTAAGTGACATCGGCGAGTTGCGCTTCCAAATTGCAGGCCTCTTTGATCTCGTTGAGTTCATACTGCACGAGTGGGCTGTCAGGATCGCCCTTGCCGTGAATGAGAGTCAAAATCCTGTGGCACTCCTCCCACCTGTCCTTGCGGGCGAGCCAGCGAGGAGATTCAGGCATGAACACCATGAAACAAAGGAGCAGAACGGCTGGAACCATTTGAATACCCCAGCTGTAACGGACATTAGTCTCTGTTGTATCGTTAGGGACCACTGTAGGAAGGGATGCTTACGGAATGCGGAAGACCGCGGCGTTGTAGTTGGTGTTGTCCTGGTTTGCACCGCCGACGAAAGAAGCTCCATAGGACACGCTTCTAAAGGTTAGCGGAGTGTTGGGAGCAGACCTCGCAATGTAACTTACTAGTAGAGGATAAGAATACCCCAAGTGATGGCCCATTGTTGCAGACCTACCAAACGACCACGCATGGTAGGCGGCACGCATTCACTGATATAAACAGGCACCTGTGCGGACTGGATACCAACACAGAAACCGTTGATGATGCGGCCGACGACGAGCATAGGGATGTTCTGAGAAGCGCAGATGATAGCCGAGCCGATGATCCAGATAACGCAGCCGATCATGATAGAAGGCCTTCTGCCCAGCATGTCTGAGAGGTAGCCGGAGATCAAGGCTCCAAGCCACGACCCAGCAGTCATTGCGGCGGTGATACCACCCTGCACGCCGGTGGAAGGGCCGGCGCATTCATTGGCGTCGTTAACACCGCCTTGGTTAAAGTAGCATTTATATGCCGCAGTGCCTGTGTCATCGTTAGCCTGATACCTTTCCAACATTTGTGTGAAAGACATACCGAGGATGGCACTCATGGAAGAGATATCGAAGCCGAAGAGACCACCGCCAATGACGGCGACGGCCGCAATAACGTACACATTACCCACGGTATACATGGCTGCTATACAAGATGAGACACGACAGGAAAGGGAAAGCAAGCAACCGACCTCGCGAGGATAGCCCGCATGTTATAGCATTCTCAAGAACGCACGGATAGACGGCACTTGCTCAAACCCTCCTCGACAAGAATCTTCCAAGAGAAGCTGCCCGATCTCCTCACGCGTAAATCCAACAGTTCTCCACAGCACCGCGTTGATTTGCGTGTGGGCTCTCCGTGTGGGACGTTCGCGGTGCCACGGGGATTTGCTAGGGCAAGATGGAGCCTCCGCGTCTGAACATTCGGGATGTGGACATCGCAGCCTGGAGTCTCCAGAATTCTCTTGAAGTTGACTGGGGCAAGCCTTGAAGGTCGATATGATGTTCGTCCTATATTGCCCAAAGCATCGCTTGGGGACTTGGCGCCGTCTTAATCTTCTCCAGAGCTCGCGTGGAGAAACATGACTTTTTGTGAACGTGCTCGGATTCTGAGAGACCCGATGCCATGTGAAGCGGAAAACCCTGAATGCTCGGCCAATAATGAGTAGATGCATTCGACTTTCTGTCGGATTGAGCCTCGTATTGACCAGTGAGACGGTGAGACCCTTGCAATTGCCTTTCCATCTGAAGGACAAGTCTCCCGATATGGTTGTGGCATCCTCGTGGTCGGTTGCGGGAAACCTGAACCTCGAGTCATGGCCGTTTAGGGTTGCATGGATCGGAGGCGCTTGCGAAGGCTTGTCATTTCGCCTTCGGCACGGCATCTGAACACAAGGCCACGCGACGGCGTTTGGGCGTTTGCTTGTGAAGACTTGGGCGTGGCAGGCGTCACAATTTGTCGTTTTGGGATGCGGTCAAGTCGCGATCCTTCTCGGCGGACAGCCGCATGTCGCCTATTGACTCGGCATAGAAATGGTTGTACGAGCCCTCGTCGTATTATTAAGCGTCTTGATGCGGTCTTAGATGTTGAGTTCGGGTTGTAGTCAATACCCATGCAAGCCACGGCGAAGTGATTGCCAGGTGGCGTTGGCGGCCCGGAAGGGTGGCGCGCCTTGTTACAACGTCAAGCTACCTTATCCTACTTCGCCAGACAACGGTAAAAGCGATCGTAGAATAACGGGAACACTCGCTGTACAATGAATAGACTCGCTGATGATCTGTTTTTCTTTTACCAAATCCAATACTACATTCCGCCTTGCCAATGTGATATACACGGGCTTCACTAATAATCTCCTCGCTTGTAACGAAAAGCTTCGCATCTCCAATGCACGCAGCGGCAGAACGTGGAGGAAATAGACGGGCTGTGTGTCATGGCAGCACGTTGTCACTGTACAACAAAAGGCACAGAAATGAAGGAGGGGAAAAAAGTGAATCCATCAACCTCCTTCAAGCGCAACCCAGGTGATCGAATTGTAGCAATTAAGCCATCTATGACCATTCACTACTAGGACCACGCCGTCAAGATTCGAACTCGAAGTCCGCCTGGTTGTGCAACTCGCGTGGTTATAGCCGCTAGGCCAAGGAATTCGCGATTCGCTTTGGATGACCTGAAGGTTGCACGGCGACTTAAATCGCTTGAAGGGATGGCGGGGTGCGGCGGGAAGCTGAGGTGTGAATGAGGTGTGAGTCGGCCAAAGAAGTTGAGGCGGGCGAGGTCTTCTGGGCCGGTTGAACGTCGTGGTCGCCGGGTCGAAGGGATCTGAATGTCGAGGCTGGCCGGATCAAGGTATGGATAGGCGTGGTGTGGCATCTAGTCGATCGCTATGACTTGTACAATGTCGAGGACAGGGAACTGCTTGCTAGCGCTTTCAGCCATACGGCAACGTCTCACTACGCTGGTATGGTTGGCATAATCCATGCATTGCCATTGAAGCGATGCCATTACTTAGCTCACTATGGCGGCGAAGGGTCCTTCGGATCTCTGGCGTGATCATACAGAGTCAGCATGATCCGGCGACTGTTCCATAGCATAAGCTTCGTAGGGAGCTCATGAGTAGACATTGTGGGCTGTTGTCTGTGAATTTCCAGCATGGTATCGAGGTATGATATTTCCTCGTTGGAGCGGTTCCCTTGCAATGGCATGCAACGTCGTTGGAAAGAGGCGCAGGCTCAGCAGGCTCCAGAGCCTTGGGTGTACACACTCCTTTAAAAAACTGTACATGGATATTGATACAAGATCAGTAGTGATAGTCAGCCCTCCTTCCATCCACTGGCACGACACAGCCCTCGCTTAGCCATGCATCCAAACGACACCAACTCCATCGCTCAAACAACATACCCACGTCCACAAAGCCAGTTTTGCAAAGCCAGTTTTCAATCCCGCCGTCGGACCTGCAACCCCACAATCCCGCCTTTCAAGTCAAGTCAAACCTCCAAGAAACGCAGCCCGGAAGTCTCCCCCACATCCCGGCCGACGCATCGCAAACTAACCCAGATCGTGAATACCACAGTCACATAATCCTACAACACCCGATTCCAACCTCCGCACCTCTCCCGTGCCCGCTGGCATCTCTCCCGAACTTGACTCCGACACCTCGCACTTCGCACAAGCGCTTGTACCTGAGGTCAGGCTTTTCGTCGCCGCAGCGCGGACAGTCCCATTCCGGGGTACAACAGGGTAGGCCGTGTACATGCGGTATGCTGGCTGGGCCGCGTGGTTGGTCGGCGGAGAAATCGGGGCAGGTGAGGAGATTTTGGTCTAGTGAACAGGGGCGGTACAGGGAGATCCAGGGTTCGTATTAGGATGATTGATGGTGGCAACAATTGACTTAGTTATAATGTACCAAGTGTGGCCGCAGGCAGGAGAGTGGTGGATTCGAGTTGAGCACATCGAAGGGCTGGAGTATTCGATTGTTCTGATTCTTGATGGTGTGGAGGTTGTTGCGGTACAGGTGTATTGTCGAGGCAGAGCGGTCGTCGAAGATGGAAGTCAAGCCGTTGCGGGAGAGTGCTTGCTGAGAGCCATTCACTGTCGATTGCGCGGGCTTGCTGGCGTGATGTGTCCAGGTCAGCCTTCCAGGCGTGTTTGCTCTGCCGCAAGGTCGTTCAACTGAGCCCAAGTCTCCAGGCCCATCATAGCTCGAGGCAGAGCATCGCCTTCTCCGACGCAGCGATCTCTCTCGCAGTATCAGCCACTCTCACATCTCAATCTCCTCCTCCTAATTCCCCTTCCCATCAATCTTCTCCGCCGCCCTCCTCGCCTCAACCTCCGCCTCATTCCCTTCAACCTCACTCTCGCGAATGCTCTGCATAAGCTCATACATCTGCGCAATCTGCTCGTCGCTCATCTTCTCCACCTTAGCCTTGTCCATCTTCTCGCCCCGCCAATTGTCGCCCTCAATCATCTGCGTGTAACTCTGCCACTCCGTCAAGAACCCCACAATGTGCACCGGGTTGTCGATCTTCTGGTGAGCGCGGAACTCGGATTTGACGTATTGGTCGCCGAGAACGCGCATTTCGGCGGGCAGGCGCGTGCGGTGGGCGCGCAGGATGCGGCGGTAGAGGGGGATGGGAGGGAGGAGGGCCATTGGTTCGGGGGTTGAGCCGCGGGTTAGGCGGGAGGGGGTTGCGAGGAGGCGGAGGGTGGGGCGCATGATTGCTGGTGGTGATGGTTGAGAGGTATGGCGGTCGATAAGAGCGGGAGTGAGATGCGAGGTCAGACAGAGTGAGGTGAAATGGGTTAGGATGCACTGGTCATCAAATTGAAGGTCGAGGTCAACCCGCCGGGAAATGCCGACGTCATCTCAAAAATTGCCGGACCTCAAGCTGGACATGAATCGAGAGTCAGATTGCAGGAACTTCATTACATGTATCTCATCACATCATCTAAGACTTTGAGTGCAGGTCTTTCTCACTCGCCTAGTTGACCAGGAATTGCTCTTATTAAGCGGGTACAGGAGTCAACCCCTGGCGACTTCCACCACTGGAGATTTGATTGGATCCCCAATTTTAGGAAGTTTTGATCAGTCTTGACATTTGTCCTGTTTTCCAAAAGCTATCTGACCGTCCCAAACGAAATCAGACTGGACAGAAAGTAAGGAAGGAAGGAAGATCACAACCCATCAGAAACTCGCGACGAAGAGGAAAGACGCTGTCATCAATCTGCAAAACCAAAACACACAAACTTCACGGGATATCTCAAACGCAACAAAAAGCAAAGAAAACGACAGCAAAAAACACGGGCAGACAAAAACCATCATGCTCCCAACCCCCTCCACCTCCCACGTCTCCTTCGACAACATCTACGAGCCAGCCGAAGACTCCTACCTCCTCCTCGACACCCTAGCCTTACCCTCCGAAACCACATTCCTTGCAACCCGCTTCCCTAAAACCACGCCTTCGCCTCTAGTCCTAGAAGTAGGCGTAGGGTCAGGGGTCGTGCTCGCATTCGCCGCCGCCAACGCGCAGACGATATTCAACCGCTCTGATGTTTGCTTTTTAGGGACAGATGTGAACACTCTCGCGGCTAAAGCGGCAAGCGAGACGGTTGATGTTGCTATTTCGGGTGTCGAAGCGAAGCCTGTCCCGACGTCTCTTGGTGTTGCGGTTGCGGATTTGACGTCTGCTGTTCGCGAGAAGGAGATTGACGTTTTGATTTTCAATCCGCCTTATGTCCCCACTGAAGCTTTACCTGCGCCTCTCGATCAGGCAGAGATGGACTCGGATCAAATCTTTGAGCGCGACTCGAAATTGCTGGAACTCTCCTACGCTGGAGGCGCGGATGGGATGGAAACGACCGATCGTCTGCTGGTCCAGTTGCCTTCCGTGCTCAGCGAGCGCGGTGTCGCTTATGTGTTACTTTGCGCGCAGAACAAGCCCAAAAGCGTCAAAGCAAGCATACGTGCGCGGCCTGGAGGTTGGAATGCCGAGACTGTGGGATCCAGTGGCAAAAAAGCTGGGTGGGAGAAGCTGGTCATCGTCCGCATTTGGCGTGACTGAGCACTTTCAGCGCAGCGATGCCAGGTCTGACAATCTGGTTGGTCTGAACGGATCAATCCTCAAACTCCAGCACGCCTCCACGATTCCCGAGCGCATCACTCAAGCTCCGTCGGATCAACATCTCCGCCATAGTGGAAATTCGACAACCCTTCATTCCAAGGCTCATTCGAGAACATCGAATCCGCGGGTTCAGGTTTCGGCGGGAACAGGCCCAGCCCCATGAGATCATCCGAGAGGACAGAGGACTGTTTTCGCTCACGCGGCTCAGCAGCTCCGACAGGGAACAGATTGATGTCAAATTCCTCATGGTCCTCGCACACATGGTCGTTGATGCAAGCGGCCTTGTATTTCAGCACCTCTCCGATCTCGCCTCGATGCGAAGCAACGTGCTTCAGGTACATTCTCGAGCCGTGGTAGACGGCGCCCTTGCCGCTGGAAAAGGTGCAGAAAAGGCATTGGTAGGAGAATTGCTGGCCTTTGACTTGCTTTTGCTGAACGTGCGATTTGGCTAGGAAGGCCCAGCGCCATTTCACCCCGAGTTCAGGATCGGTCCAAACACGTTCCCAAATCGTGTCAGCTTTCAGCTGGCTCATGTAGCTGCACTTGGAGGATTTGCAGGAGAGGTAGTGTACGGTGGATGAGGAGTAGCCGGAGCGTGAGTAGGCGTGTTCGGCGCATTTCTCGAAGGCGCCGCGATCGCCGTTTTGAAGGCGGACTGCATTTTTGCAGAAGCCGAGATATGAGTTTTCCGGTGTTGGAGTGGGGAGGATGACGGATGACGTGCGGTTGAAGGTGTTGACTGTCGGTGCCACGGACGCGCGAGGATTGGGCGGCGAGGCGCTTTGTGGACGGTCGTGAGGAGCTTGTTCTGGGGAGGAAGCTGCTTTTCCCCATATCTTCGCTGGGTCGTCCTAAGGTCAAAATGTCAGTTGTCTTCAAAGTCGATAGCAACTGAGTATGGTCATGACGAACTGCGAGCTGTCAGTATGCTTTCGAGATACCCAATCCAACGACAGTGACTTACCCTCCCAAGGTTGATAATCCCAAGTAGTAGCAACCGTCTGCTGCGAATGAGAAGAACCAGCGCTGATCGACGACCTCGCATCAGTGGCAGCCGTGTGCGTCCGTGGCGGGTGACCATGCACGGGCGACGACGGCCGGGGCGACTCTGCAACACTTTCCGTGATCGCAGTCGGCGTCTGCATGCCTGACCCTCCTCCATGGCTGGCAGTTCTGTGGCGGAAGATACCAAGCAGAGAGTTCCGTTGCTTATACTTCCGAGGTATGTTCTCGGCACCAGAGCCAGCGTCCTCCTCTCCAGAAGCGTCGCGCGAGATGGCTTGATTGCTTTGAGCCCAAGTTCGCGTTTGTCTGAGCTCATTCGGCGAGTGAGGTGGTGCAGGAAGAGGAAGTGACGCCCTCTGCTTGCCAGATTGAGGGATTGAGAGTGTAGAAGTCGGTGACAGATCATGGCCAAGCGGCTCAGCGGCCAACAACCGCTGGCGCAACTCGATCAGAGCGTTCATAGTCTTATCTCGACCCGCGTCAGCCACATCAACAAGGTGTCTGAAATCGGTAACAGCATCGTCGAAAGCAGCATTGCGCAGCTCCTCAAGCAAACTGCCTTGCAGCTGGATTGTAATCTGCTGCAGCGTGATCACAGCAATATGGTCTCCACTCTCGAAAGCTTTTCCAAAGCGAGTTATACCACGCTGTTTCTCGCGCTCGATGTCGGTAGGTGCTTGGTCGATTGACTCTTCGAGCAGGCGCGAGGGCGGAGCTGCACGCTTCTGGGAGCGCTTGACTTTTATCTTTTGAATGATCGTTCCGCCATCGCGGTAGGCGGATACGACGGCTGCGACACAGGCCTGGACGAAGTGGTGCCGTTAGCCGAAATGTTTCGAGTTAAGGTGTGCATGGGACATGACATGATGTGCGGGGAGCTGCTGCTAGTAGGTAGGGACTTACCACTGTGCCCAAGACGATCTCAACGCCTGACATGGTGTCTGTGGGAGGGTGCTGTGTGTGGTGACTGTACTGGCATTACGTTGCGACATACGCGCCGTGAATGAAGCTGAGTGCGAGGGTGAGTGTGCGAGCAAGGCAAGGATGGAGTGACAGGAACAGACGAGGCGAGATCGAGGCGCAGATACGCCGCGGCTTAGCTCACTCAGCCTCGAGTGTACAATCGGTGCAGGCAAGCTTTCGGTGTGGCGTGCCGCTGCATGGTGTCTGTCACATGTAAAAAGCTGAAATCTGTCGTTACACATCATTCTTCGAGTCTCGGACTAGATTGCATTCATTTCACTATGTATCAGCTTATATTCATCGTTGATGACCTGCTATCAAACCTTCTCCCACTGATGGTAAGCTGCGATCGTTGCCCCACTATCGCCAGCACATGGCGACAAACTCTCTCCACCAACGACCCCGCAATCCCTCTCGTGTCCAAAACTCAAATGATCACGTGGCTGAAAGGCTCATGTCTCTTTCGTGAAGACGTTGGCGATGGCACTCAAAGTATTCTGACATTTAATCATATCTTCGTATCTATTCTATCCCAATCCATCCGTCTACCAACATCTAGTTACCCGACCACCAAGTGTAGTTGTTCGTCTCCTCAGCCGAGTCCCAGACAAGCTCACTGCTGCTATCAGCCGGCCTGTCGGGCCAAACACCCTTCAATCCCACCCAAGCCTTGTAAGACTCCAGCACAGCCTCACCCTCATCGCCAACGTACACACCATACCCAGTACTGCAAGTCTGGCTAGGGTACACACGCGTGCTCAAGGCGAAGCGCTCGTTGACAAACACCTCCACCAAACTGCCGTCCACAATGACGTGCATCTCGATCTTCTCAAGCGAGTTGGTCGCGGCGAGAGTATATGGGTGGAAATAGCCGGTGACAGTCGCATTGTTGAACTCCTTGATGTGGCTGCTCGCGCTGCGGTCGACAAGGATGGTGCTGTTGGACGGGTTGTAGAAAATGTGCGTGCGCTCGGAGCCGTCGGGCGAGGCGGCAATGGTCAAACCTACAGGACCTTGGGAAGAGGGCGAGAAAGTGGCTAGCAGCTCGTAGGAAGCGGCAGAGCCGTTGGACAGGATCTGAGACGAGGTGTAGGTCTTGTTGGTGCCGTGGTTGCAAGCTTCAGCGCCCTCACGGAGACCCTCGATGATGTCTGGAGCTGGACGGCGGCCTTGGGTCGAAGCGTGGTAGGTACCGTCCGCTTGCTGGGAGAGGAAGGCTTCGCCAGAGTTGAGGGAACCGTTGGGGTTGAGGACACCGTCGACTTCGTGTACGAAGATCTCGCGAGGGATGGTGAGAGCGCCCTGGTAGCCTTGTTGAACGGCGCTGAAAAGACCCTCGTCGCCGACAAGGTCTTCACGAGCCCAGACCCATTGGATGCGGCGGTCGTTTTTGGTGTCATTGAACTGTGTGATAGCGTAGCCGTTGCCCCAGTCAGCAGCTCCGCCTGCGATCTGGTTGAACTGCGCGCTGCCGTTCTCGCGGGGTGTGACAGTGCCTTCAGCCCAGAGAGCCCATTGCGGCGACTGGTGGAAAGAGACGTTGCCGCCCTCAGTACCGTAAGTCGTGTAGTAGTGCAGGTTACCCTTGCTGTCAGGCAGACTGTAGAACCCGGAGACCTCAAAGTTGAAAGCGTTGGTGCCAGTAGAGAGAACAGGACCGAAAGAGGAGTTGGCTTCGGGCTCCCATAGAGCACCGAGGAACGTCCAGTCGGTCAGGTTGCGAGCTGGTGCAGACCACAGAGGCATGCGTGGACCGACACCCTTGATACCAGAGCCGAAGACGGCGTAGTAGTGCGGCTCAGAGGCGCCGAGAAGGTTATCAAGCGCAGGCCATGGCTCGAAGAAAGGATCGCGGAATCCAGTTAGGTTCCAGTTCATGGGCTCCGTGCCAGTGGTAGCATCGATGACAGGGTTGTTCTCATACTCTTCCCAGGTGTCACCGCCGTCGGTGGAGATGGCGAAGCTCTGGGTCTCGGTGAATGGAGTGTAAGGAATCCGCCAGTTGGTAGGCAGGAACGCAACAGAGGTGTAAAAGATCAGCAGTGTGCCGTCCTGTTCACCCTGCAGGTTGACGGGCTGTGCAGTACCGCTGAAGATACCCAGCCCGTTGTAAGAGCCGTTGCCCGAAGGCTCCAGCGCTACTGCCTCGTCGTCTCTCCACCCGCCCTTGTCTTGCCAGGTGATCATGTCCTTACTGGTAGCATGGCCCCATGCAATGTTTCCCCTGTTTGTGTCTATTAGCGAGTGCGCCATACAACATGGCTTTTTCAGCATTCCCATACCAGTTGATGTGGTTCGGATGGAACTGGTAAAATATATGATATTCATCTCTTGTCGGATCGTACATCGGCGCGCAAGGATCGTTCAACCAGCCGGCCGGAGCATTGACATGGCTGTAAGGTCTCCAGCGCGTGAAGAGGGAGTTGTTGCCCGAGGCGCGGATCTCATCGGCGTCGATAGAAGAGCACTGCCCGCCCTCTTGGGCCAGGACAGCAGGCAAAGCCGCAAGAAGAGCGGCACCAAAGCTGAGATTCTTCATCATTGTAGCTCTTCTTTGGAGGGAGTAATGGAGTCAATGAAAACAACCACCTACCGTACCAGGGAATGCAAGGCTCCTTATGTAGCCGGAGGACCCAACGCTTGGCCATCGGAGAACACCATCGACCAGCCTAGGATTGGCAAGGCTCGGCCTCGCAAGGCGGTGGTAGTAATAAGGGCAGAATACACTTTTTTGTTAGTTAAGCCGCCAAGGGTGAGGTCATTGCAGAGCTCGTCCCCGCCCATCATCAAAAAGCCACTCTCCGCTCTCCACAAAACAAGAGCTTCGACCGGGGCTTCTCCACTGGAGAGAAGGAGAGAAGGCCCGATTAGCAGGAATGCTCCACTATATCGTCCGCGCGCTCCCAGGAACAGGCATGGCGCATCGTCACTGAGGGAACCAACCTTGCGAGCACATGGTGTTGATCGATGGAGCTGTGATGGGAAATCTGGAGTAGTCATTCTTGAGATCGCGGTGAAGCCGGTGTGGCGTTCGGGTGCATGCTTTCCTGTGGCACGGGAATACGAGGCTTCGAGAAGGTGTTGGCTCAGTGATGGAATCGCGGAAGTAAAACTCCCATGAGCGATTTATCAGGCTGGTTCAAAGACCGTGCTTCTGAGTGGTGTTTGTTAGACTTGCATGGCATGCCGTGTCGCCGCAGTACCACCGTCCCTCGCTTGTCCGGTCAGAGGAAGTGGCTGACGCAGGCTGATAGAACGGAACAGGTCACGTGAGGCTTTCTTGCATGCCTGCCTCGGTGCTAACTCACGCCGGTTCATTCAACCGCATCTCTCAACACCTCTGGCAAAAGAGAACGACCTGGGCTCAGAGCCACTTGGAGCCGCGGAAGACTGCTCCTAAACAACCACGCAGAAATTGCGCAGCTTGATCTTTCAATCGGACTCTGGTTTACACTACTCTAGAAGCCACCACAACCAAGCTCGCTATCGCTCAATCGACGACATGGCATACAATGTCGCTCGTCCTCCACCAGGTGACCTCGGAACACCAGCATCAGGTCCGCCAGTTCCTGTCAGAACTGCTCTGCCCAAAGCACGTAGCGGATCCGAAGGTTGAGGTGCATTGCTTGCGCAGTCAGTTCATTACAACATCTCGAAAGATTTCCACATGCAGCTTTCGGTCCGCAGTACTAATGAGAGTCAGTGATGCCAACGTGGATTCATTCTCACAAAACAACTTACAAAAACCCCTACATCTACTCTGTCAACCCGACGCTCAACGAGCTCGATGAAATGATTGCGCAGTAGCGCTTCCAGATCTGGTCGGCCGTAATGCTGCTGGAACGCTTCAGAAGGGCAAGGGTGTGAGGTTGTCATGTACTGCTGCTTGATCCGTCTGAGTATCTTATCTCGAACTGTCGTTGCTCCGGTAAGGTGCATGCTCAGGCGTCTCAGTCCCGGGTCACACCCAGACATCTGCGAGTTGGATGTACGGACCAGTCTGCGGAGATCGGAAAAGGGCGCCAGGTCCTGTAGGTTCCGCACGACAAAATGAAAATCCATTCTTTGGATGTCAACCTTAGACCGCTCCGAGATATGTTCTGGCCAGCCTAGCTTTTCATCTCGCATATTTGCGGGTGTTTCTGTCGGCACATCAGAAACTCTGGAGCCGGGAAGCATTGGCGGTCGATTGTCAAACCGCATGTCATTCTCGTGTTGCAATCTGGTTGTCCACTGGGTCGCATGAACTATACTAATAGAGGAGTCGGACGCTTGAGGTGAAACGACATGCCGCAAAGCCGTTGTACTCGAATATTGACCGAGCTGGCCCGTAGAAGAAGTCGAAGAAAGGTACTCAGAAGAGACACCCTCCGCTTTCGTTATCGAGGTGAGAATGGCGTTAGGCGGTGTGATTCCAATGCCACATCCGATCATGATCGAATACGGATATTGGAGGTATCGTTGTGCGGGTGCGCCGAACGGTCCGCTGAGTCTCACTGTCTGGGTCTTGCTCCGATTTGCCGACTCTCGAAGACTTCTTGTCCAAGGCCCAACGCACTTGACGTGCATTTCAATAGATCCAACCATACTTCCGGATATGGTGAAAGGGTGCCACTGTATCCTGGACACAGAAGGGACTTGGAGCTGAGCGTATTGGCCTGGGGTCGCGCGCCAGCGCTGATCCGGCACTTGAAAGCACGTGACCCTGACCATGTTGCCGATGACCTCTAAGGTTGCTGGAACCGATACGAAAGCGTCTCTGGTGCGGCACATCTTCTCATAGAGAACTATCATCGTGGGCACGGCTATCCAATAGCCCATGATGGGGCGCTGCAAGATCGACGACGACCCGTGGATGCACAGAAGGATGATTAAAGGCAAGACCAGACGGTGTGCCCACCGGAATACCTGGAAATAACACCTTCTGATAATCGGAACTGCAGCCAACGCGATTGTCCAGAATAATACTAGGAGAGCTAGTCCGGTAATGCCAGAGACGCAACAAAGAAACTGCGAGTACGACCAGGCTTGGCCTCCAAGTATCTCAGGAACGGTCTCTTGCGATAGTATACGAGAGCCGTGGCTGAACGTGCCAAGCATGTGAGCGATCGCATGGCATGTCCCAAACAAAACCGCCGACGTTGCCGTCCAGACGTGAATAAAAGTTCCAGAGTCCCATAAAGGAAGTCGCTGGACTAGAGTGCTGCTTCTCAGTAACGTCTGAGTGCGGCGGCTTGAGCTCAGAAGAAGTATTGCCATGGTCGGATAGAGGGCGCCGGCAAAACCTTTCGCGACGACTACGCCATACCCAAAGACTCGGTAAGCGTTGTCGTCTTCTAAAATCTTGAGTGCTTGCCAGGCTCCGCACCCAACCTGGACTAGCAGGATGGTCAGAACCACGGAAAGCTGTTGACCATATAAGGAGAAGATAGCTTGCATCTTTCTCCAGATTGGTGCCTTGACGAAGACTTTATGATCGCGGCGATCCGGAACGTCTGGCAGTGCTCTGACGAGGTCGTCTTTGAGAATAGGATCGTTGAATGATTCGAGGAAATGGTCGACCGCATTTTGTAAGTCAGCAACGTGCCCAGTGATGTCGCCTGAACCCTTCTCTCCTCTTTCGTCCGTTTGTCGTCTGTTCAAGCATAACAGGGCGTTTCTCATCTCCTGCTTCGTGATCGATCCTTTGCCGTTGGTGTCCACGGATTTGAAAAACGAGGTGGCCTCACAGGAGCTTGGTGACATGGCTCTTGCTTGCCTAGAACAACAACAAAGAATGTAATGATGGAGACAAGGAAGCCCGGTGAAGATACGAAGACTACGCCGATGCAAATAATTGCATGACGTTGCTATGGTTGCATCAGAAATGGTCGTTGTGTCTCGGAAACGACCCAACTCTGCTGTTCGCGTCACATTGTTTCGAACCGGAGGGCTAAGAATAGATGTTTGAGCTCAACCATGCGTCTGGTCAGGATTCGGTCTCCCCTATCCACTTGTGACATCCGAACAGCCTCCTTGGAGAGCCGACTTGGCCGGTATCCGGCTTTTGGGACTTTATAGATCTGGAGCTCTTCTATAAGCAGCATGGCTTCTGTTTACTACTTGCAGAACTGGAGTAACGATCTCACAAGCGCACAAATAGGTATTGGTTCAACTGGCTCTGGTATGGTAATCAATCTCTTATAAGCACTATCACATTTTGGCTCGTCTACCGAAAGACGTCGCCATAACACGCTTAGTGCTGCATCCTCGTCACGCATCGAGACACCCCTTTTCTTCGTCCAGCCACGCTCCATGTTGGAAAGCCCTGTGTATCTAATCGAGAACTTCAGTACAGTCGATCAGACTGTCCACTCTGTTTGAAGAGAGGCCTAATATGCTAAGCTTATACATCGCGTCTTGGAACGCTGTCGTCCAAGCTTCTATGGAACTGTGAGCATTAGCCGCCAGCGTACACCAAAGGTACCGAACTTACCACTATCAGCCGCAAATTCGGCGAACGCTGCACCGGAAGTTGTGCCTGGATCTGCGAGGTTGATGTCGGATTCAAATCGAGCAACGCCTTCTGGAGGCTGTTCCTCCTGAAACTCGGAGTAATATCGATTATCCCAAGTGCGTGGCGAGCTGTCTTGAGACACTGGAGGGGGAATCGCGTCAGTTGTTCGGCTCGACTCAGAGGTTGGGAAAATTTCGTAGCTCACTGCCCCATGGGATACTGCCTCTTTCTTGCTCTGCGAAAGAGCGAGATACGGTGTGCGCTCCCATGAGCGCCGCCAATTCTCGTGGTCCGATACCTTTCGCCGCGAACAGATCGATGAGGGACTTGTGATCTGCGCCCTTTCCGAAAGCAGGAGGTAGGTGGTGTTGCGGTGCTGGTGTTGCATCGTCGATTCTGCCAATCATCTGAAACAGCAAGGTCAGTTGTGGTGGAAGCCCACGCAAAGCGTCGGCTATAACTCACCGTGGTAACGACGGGCCCGCCACATTCACGCACTGCAATACTGCTGGCCACTTGGATGAAGTCGGCCGCTCCAACTTGATCTTTGTACGCCTCGTAGGCAGTCAACATCCAAGATCGGAAGCCTTGCATGGGATTGTTGTCGGCGCGATCACTTTCATCGTTTGAGAGGAGCAAAGAGCCGTCTGCTCCGCCACTTGCGGGGCCGTATGAGCTGGTGGCGTTCGAATATCCGCCTTCAAGAGGTCAGTCACCAGAACAATGTGATCGGCCGATCAGACGAGCTCCACCGTAGGTTACGAACCTGCGTCATGGAAAGCAAACCTGATTGCTGTGCTTGCTCGTCTACTGCAGCCATGGAAAGCCCTTTTCAAATTGGCGGCGATGTCGTGCCACACTTCGGGACATCCTTGTTTTGTTGAAGCTTGCTTTCTCAGAGATCGCTTTGTTCCCAATGGTTGCCAGGAGGTTGTGAGAGGGATATAGAAAGACACCTCGGGGGGCTTGTCGAGAGCTTGTGTATCGTTTGCCTGTCAGTGGATATTTCTGCAGTACCCGGGACAGTATCACGAATCTGCTTACCAAGGGCGGAAGTGCTATTCGCTGACGTTGCGTGTCCGAGGTTGCTCGTATGCAAAGCGAGGAGAACATTCGTAAGAATTGATCCCGTAAAGTATTGCATTGTTTGGCGGAGCTAAACCGAATAGCAGGTAAAGGTTGAAGCAACAAAACCAGAGCTGGCCACCCATGGTCAGGCCGTTCGTCCTTTTTAATATCATAACCGCTTCTGCGGCAAGGTATCAACAACTACACAATAAAGGCTTGTCTCTCCATGATTCAAAGCATCTGAGCGAAGAAGAGAGCAATTCGGTCTGAACTCAGCACATCGCGTCCTCGAAGGGGACAGACAGCGACCAACTCTCATGTCTCGCAATCTGAGACGACTGAGGCAATTTGAGAAAGCAGTGCATCTGCGCATGGAATCTCACCTAGCAGTGAGCAAAAGGCTTCGTGTTCTGCAACAAATCCATTCAACGGTGACGAGAGTAGAGTATGAGCAAATATCTACATTGTTGCAAACGTTTTCGAGCTTCCACCGAGCGTTGGCGTGCCGTTTGAGAGTCGGATTGCCACGTGTGCCCGTGCCGTCATGAGGCTCTATGAGAACTTTTGAGCAAGCGTCCAGAGTGCGATCGCGGAAACCGAGCCATGCGCATGATCAAGTGATTTACTCGTTGCCATAATCGTCAATGCACATATATGACCAAAATTAGTTTTGATGCTTGGGTAAATTATGAGTGTGATGACAGCATTTTGGCAATGTACTGACAGCCGTGCATACACGTTTCGCAACTTAACGCCAATCAACTCGATATGGCTATACTATCGTGAGTTAGCATCAAGGGCTCGTTAGAAAGGGCAAGCCCTTTTGTTGTGTTCATCTCCATGCGCATTAGTGTAAGGGTTGTTGTTAGTTTCCTTTTTGACGTTTCCACACTGTTTGTCCGTTCTCGTTGCATCTCTGGGTTGGATGAGACTGATGGAATGCCAATGTCTGACAAGCATGCGTCATGTCTAAAGTACGCGCTGTTACATGCGAGTGTGAGCGCCCGCTTCTTCGAAAGCTCCGCTGATACGGATAAATGTAAGATCACTGTGATGGCTAATAAAAAGGAATTCATTATTGATTACGAAAGTGTCGTGCGCGAGGCTGCCAATATTAGCAGACAGCTCAATTAAGAATATCAGTGCAATCGATCAGGCTGCTCTTCTTTTCGTCCGAAAGCCCAAGAAGACTGAGCTTGTACATGGCATCTTGGAAAGCCGTCGACCAAGCAGCTGGGATAGTTAGTAATAGTCTTCCATGCAATGGAAGGTTGTCACGGTGTACTCACATTGGTCATCTGCAAACTCGGTGTATGCCTCGCCACAAGTCGTGTTTGGGTTGGCAAGGTTGACATCGGAGTCAAAGCGGTAGACATTCCGAGGAGCGACTTTAGCTTGGGTCTGCTTGAAGTACTTGGTATCCCATCGTGTAGGCGTAGTGTCCTGTCGGCCTTGGGAGGATGTTAGTCTTCAGGGTTCTTTGAACGTCAGCATCTGGGGCGACAGTGGCTCACCTCCACGAGGAACCCCGGCTCTTGTGGCGGCAAAGGATCGCGAGACAGAATGGGCGCCCATGAGCGCAGCCAGTTCTCGGGGGTCAATGCCCTTGTCTTCGAACAGCTGGATAAGAGTATCGTAATTCGCGGCAGGGCCAAATGCAGCTGGAAGAGTTCCCTGAGGAGCGGCAGTCGATGAGTCCTCGCGACCAATTACCTATGAGTGTTGTCAGTAACGGAATGTCTTGAGAGCTTCGGCTTGTTCGATATCGAAGCAAAACGACTTACTGTCTTCACTTTCACACCTCCGCGACAGCTGATAACGCCGATGTTACCTGCCGCTTGCACGAAGTCGGCAGCACTGACATCGTCGCTGGAGTATTGGTTGTATTTGTCCAAAAGGAATGAGCGGAAATCTTGCATCGGATCGTTGACTGTACGGCCGCTTTCTTCATCGTTCAGAAGGAGCGAGCCATCTGCACCGCCGCTTGCAGGGGCGTATTTGTCGTTTTTCGAGGAATAGCCGCCTGATGATAGCTTGTCAGCGATTGGATGTCTTCCTGGATGGGAGAGATGGGCCACATACCAGCATCATGGAATGCAAATCTGATAGCAGTAGCTGCTCGTCGGTTGCATCCGTTGAATTCGCTTTTCAGATCTTTGGCGATATCGTACCAGACTTGTGGACATTCCTCCGGCTCGTCATCTGCCGTTCCAATAGCGGCAGGGCTGTTGGCAGGCCTTTTGCCAGGCCCTCCAACAGGGCTCACGGTAGGGCTATCGGTAGAGTTGTCGTCCGAATTGCCGAAAAGAATGCTGTTTAGTGATGTTACGATCTTCTTGCCCGGGAACGCCGACTCCAGACCAAGGCTATGCGTGTCTAATGTTGCGTTAGCGGTGATGTACTTGGACTCTGGGATACTTGAACGCTTACCGGATTTTTGGAATAGAGAGCCCAAGAGTCCAGCATTCGCTGAAGGCAAGGCAATGGCAGCCACGAGAGTGATTAGTTGGATCTTCATGTCGGATATGTGTTGAGCGAGTGTGGTGAATAGAACGAGCGTGGTGTATGGAAAGCAAAGACTGATCGATAAAAGGAATGCGAGGCCGTTGTTGTTGACATTAATTTGGATCAAAAGAAAGGCAGATAGGATGTCATATAAGAAGCACTCAAGCATCACTCGTCAGGCCGCTAGACCTCTGCGACAACCTTCAGAGGGTTTAAAGATCGATAGCCAAGTTTCATTGGCCGACGGTGTTGCAATAAAAATAGACATTTCCGGGCCTGAAGCCTTCCGACTTGTGGGATCGGTGGCCGTGAGGTTCTTCGAGCAAGTAAACTATTGAATATGCAAACAGCCATACGTCCCGAACAGTTAGCTCCATTGACTCGACTTGGCCTGCTGAGACGAAAATTCCCCGTAGTCATACACGCTATGGTGACAGTCTAAGAGATAGCTGTCAGAGGGTTCGGCAACTGCGAACGTGCACAAGGTGTGACAGGAGGGGTTTTCGCGGTTGGGTAGTGTGTGAATTGTGATGACCGATGCAGCTCGTGGTGCATAGTGAAATGTCTTGAAGGCATCCGTTTCGTCGACGGCTGATCATGTTTAGTAAATTGCGGCACGCGTGCTGTGCACACCACAACAGTTATTGCTATCATACCGTGGCGTTAATTCTGTCGCATTTTCCTGTCAAAGCAGATGGCAACTGTCTCCGCGACCAAACAACGGCGTTGCAAATCTGTGACGCCGGCGTCGAAGATGTGGCTGGCCCGTGATGAGTTCGTGCCGCGAGCGACACGGTCCACACTCGCCAGATTGGATTCCAAAATGCCAAACTTAGACACTGGACGATCCAAACATACCGGGTTCGTGGTTATCGCGAATAGATTATGGTCGAGATTTTGCTGACCATGGTCCAAGAGTCAAGTGCATCTTCCGCTAGTATCGGCACTGGGAACCGTTTCCGAACTTTGCCCCCATCGAGCACAGGCTTTGAGCTGTAATGCGCAAGTTTCATCCCTTTGGTTCTGCGATCTCCATACCACAGAAGGATCAGACCTCGGCGAGTAGAGCTGGCCATGAGTGAAAGTCTAAATCAGTGCGCTGTTGCGGCCGGGTCAGACCGTATCTGCTCATTTTCACCCGTAGAATCTGCGTTCGGTACCTGCTCATATGGTGCTATACATACACATTCGTCACGGCTGGGTCGTAACGATAACCCGTACTCCATCGCAAGGAGAGACAAACCTGTCTAGACCAGGCCGCAGTCATTGGATTCCAGGCGCTTGGCATACTTCCGATACTCTTGAAGTGTCATTCGTCGAGAGCATGTCTGGCCCTCGGCGCTCCATTACCATCGTTCAATCCTTCTTCTCTTCCTGCTTGTAGACCTCAACTCCAAACATTCTCCCTACGACCCAGCTATGTCCACTAACCGAAATCGGCCCGCCTCTCCAAAGCGGCAACACCTGACTCCTGTCCTTCCTCCTCTTTTCGATCTCCCTTAGCAACGTGCCCTTCTGAAACGCAACCACATCCTCGCCCTCTATGCGCCCAGTGTTCACGTCCGCCGCCAAAGCCCACACGCCCACCGCATCCGCCTGGCCCGTCCACCCGTTCCTGCCCGCGAGACTCACGAGCTCAGAGCACGAGTACGACTTCTTCTCTTCCACGTTAATGCCTTCGAGGAGCGTGACCTTTGTAGGTACCGAGGGAATGTGGATGTTTAGAGAGAAGAAGCTGGTGTTCTTGAGGAACAGATGGCGGCCGACGGCTATTGCGAGTGCGACGGGAAAGTCGAGGCCGAGCGCGAGGTTGCCGTGGAGCGAGTCTTGTAATCTGATGGTCTGAGTGTCTGGTGAAGGAGAGCGGTTTGAGTAGAACGACAGTAGGCGGTGGAAAGGTGGAGTTTGGGAGGTCATGGCTGCGGAGTCGGGTGTAGATGTTTCGCAAGGGTTAGACGTCGTTCACGCGAGGTGGTGGCGACAGGAAATAGCTATGCGCGAATGGTGTATGATACCTATGGTCTGGAAGTGCATGAATTGTGTGTTCAGTCGCAGTCGCAGTGGGATGGAATGCGATTTGATGCCAGCATGTGACAACGATGACCTCACAAGCCATCCAGCCTGGGTCTCCACAACGGGTGCCACCAGGGCGGGACAGACACCACATCTTTTGCATCAGTCCAGGACACTGTTTACCTTCGATATCGACGACAGAGTTTTTGTTGGCATCTATTACACATGTACAGTGTGTCCCAGCGCTGTTGCTGGACAGATGTCGTTGCATTGGCATAGCTATTGCTGAGACGCCACAATGCTCCACGACCTTCACTCTTGACGACGCTAGATGGAAGCGACGGGACAGGCAAGCGAAGGTAGTATCGAGCTATTGAAAACATGCATAGGCTATCATCGCATACCACCTGGTCCATAGGCGAACGATCTCACCCGCATGCAGATCTGGAAGCTCATAAGTTAGGTAGCTGAGTCTCACCTCGGGTAAGCTCGTAATCAGCTACTTGCGCTCTGCTATATCTACTTTGGACTGCTGCGAAAGGTCGGCTCTCGCGCTGTTTAAGAAAAGCGACAGTCTCGTTGAGCTAATACAAACTACTTCATTAGATCATGGCCGCCACTCAGTTTACCAAAGCTAACGCTGTTAGTGCCACTCACAGCTACGACCCATCGTCTATGAAAGACAAGAGCATCGTGATCACAGGAGCCGCCAGCGGTATAGGCGAAGCATGTATGCGATCCTTCGTCGCAGCTGGTGCCTTCGTGACTTTTGGTGACCTCGCCGAAGACCGTGCCGAAGCGTTGGTATCAGAGCTGGGCCACGACAAAGTCGCCTTCACTAAATGCGACACACGTGTTTGGAAAGACCAGGTAGACCTCTTCAAGGCAGCAAACAAGCACTCACCAAACCACAGCATCGACATTGTGCTTGCTAATGCTGGCATATCTGCATCGGATCCCGTCTTCAATGACCAGTCCGACCCAGCGACTGGAGAACCCCTCGAGCCAGATCTCAGCATCTTGAATATCAATCTGATTGGGTTCATGTACACAGCCAAGCTGGCATTGCACTACTTCGCTCGACAACCAGAAGGCCCTGCATCTGATCGCTGCCTCATCATGACCTCGAGCATCGCCGGTTACGCCGACCACAATGGAGCGCCACAGTACTCTGCTGCAAAGTTCGGCGTTCGTGGCATGATGAGGAGTTTGCGCCAAGTGCTGCCCAAGCAACAGGGAAGAGTCAATATCATTGCGCCATGGTGGGTCAATGCTTGGATTCCCATTTCCAGCTTGACCAATTCACAACCGAAGCTGACAATAACGTCCTTTGCAGGTTCATTGGCACGCGCATCCTCTCCGGCGCAGTGCTGGAGAAGCTGCAAACGAACAATATACCATTTGCGCAGGTCGAAGATGCTGCCTCGGCTGTGCTACATATAGCCAGTGATACGAGCATCAACGGTATGTCAAGTCGCGATGCACATGACGAGTCGTCTCACTAATAAATCACCAGGTCGGGCATTGGCTGTCGTGCCTCGAGAGATGGTTGAAGGTGGATATGCAGACTTGGAAGAGGACGACGACAGAGAAGGTGGTCTTGTTTCAGATCTGCGGAAGAAGATTGCCAACGTCAGTGTCAGGGTTGGGACGAAGTAATGATGTTATTATTGTGTGAATCTTCATCGTAGTATTGGGATCCGTCTACTTATGTGTCCCATTTCTCTATTCATTCATGTGAACATACGGTCTTGCTGGACATGGGGCTTTGTCAGCAAGTATGGAAGGCAACGCGGAGTCATCCTCTGCAAATAGTATTGTGGTGCTGCTCCCCTGCTCGTGCAGAGAGTCGCACCATGCATGCGAGATTCACATGTGAGCCGATGCGCTGTTACTTCGTGCACGTTGCGACACCAATTTGGTCCAAAGAAAGACGGAAAAGTGGCGTTTTCGCTCGTTTGGATGGCCCGACGCAAAAGCCGCGCTTGATGACTAGAATGCCAGCAGTTCGTAATGTCTTCGAGGTTGGCGGACACTCGCCGATTCGAAAGGTTCCTTGCCCAGGCTCGCGGTGCACGTTCAAAGCTTGCACGCTTCGAATTTGTGTCCTACCGGAGCAGGCGCGGCTATCTTTCACGAGAGTGTATGAAAGTACCAGAAAGTCGGCTGATGGTGGCGTGGCGTAGAGTTTTCAAGATGCTTTGTTGGGAGGGAACTGAGCCTCTTTGACGGTTCCCTCGTTGTCGATCCGCACGAAGTTCATGTTGCCCAGACTGAGCCAGTCATACTCCCAGGCGTCGAGCTTGATCAGAGTCTGTTCGTCTTGCAGGTTTGGCATCCACAGGCCACTGGCATACTCCTTCTTCTCGCCGTCCTTTGCCATCTCGAGGAGTTGCTGTCTTGTGGTCGCCGGTCTGCCAGATCTCCGTTCAGACTGGAGCTGGTTGATTTCCTTGTCCATATGGGTAAGGTACTCCTCGGCAGCCGCCTGCAATTCAGCCTGATCGAAAGGGTGAAGTGTGTCGGGCAAGTGATCTTTGAACCAGGCGACGCGGTTCAGCCATTGCTCGTTGGCACCCTTTTGCACCTTGTGCTTGCGGTTTACCCGGTCGTCACGCATGCTGGCTTTGCGAAGGCGAAGAGCGTCTCTGCTGTTTTCGTGAAGAGCTTTTGCGTTGGCACCTTTTTTCTTGGTGACGTGCTTTTGAATTTTGCTCAGTCTGGAAGGCATTTTGGCAAGTTGTCTCCTCTTCTCGGATCTTTTAAGAGCTTGCAAGAGGCGTCTTGAAAGTGACGTGCTGAAAGCCTGAGCAGCAAGAAATCTCGATGTCGAAGAGTTGTGGATCGCTTCGAGAAGGCCACAAATTTGGGTCGGCGCCTTCTGCCGCCCGAACTTTCCTTCCTCCCGCGACGCGACTCGAGCCTAAACCAGCACGCGTCTTGGACGTTGATCTACCTCAGCGAGGGGCATCGTCCATCGTCCTGAAATACCGGACGACACGCGAGCTGGTTTGTTACCGCTCGAATACTCACTGATGCTCCCGACATGACCAGAGATCATACGTGACCCGCTCACGACTAACAGCTGCATCACAGCCAGTCGACATGGGCATCCAAGGTACGTACCACTTCAGATGACAAGATGTAACCAGGTACTAACACTTCAAAGGGCTGCTTCCCCTGCTCAAGAGCATACACAAACCCACACACCTCCGCAACTTCGCTGGCAAAACCATAGGAATCGACGCTTATGGCTGGCTACATCGTGGTACAGTCGCCTGTGCCATCGAGCTTGCCCAAGGCAAGCCTACCCGGAAATATGTCGACTTCGCCATGAATCGCGTTCGCATGCTCATCCACTTCGGAGTAAAGCCATACCTGGTGTTCGATGGAGATTACTTGCCGAGCAAAGGCCACACGGAAACAGACAGAGCGGCGCGACGCAAGGAGAGCAGACGGACCGGCCTGCAGCTGCTGCAAGCGGGCAAGACAGCACAAGCCCAGCAAGAGTTGCAGAAGGCGGTAGATGTCACACCACTCATGGCTCGTGAAATGATCGAAGAACTCAGAGCCGCCGGCATACCCTATGTTGTGGCCCCATACGAGGCCGACAGTCAGCTCGCATATCTCGAGAAGCAAGGCCTCATACAAGGCGTGCTTAGCGAAGACTCTGATCTACTTGTATTTGGAGTCCGATGCTTGCTGACGAAGCTCGACCAATACGGTGAATGTGTAATGATCCGACGTGACGACTTCACTGCTTGTCGCGAGGTCAGCCTTGTCGGCTGGAAACTTGACGAGTTTCGTATGATGGCGATGCTCTCTGGTTGTGACTATCTTCCCGGCATCGAAAAAATGGGATTGAAGACGGCCTACAGGCTTGTACGGAAACACAAAGCCATCGAACGCGTGATACGTGCCGTACAATTTGACGGAAAGATGAAAGTTCCGGCCGACTACTTAGACTCTTTCTCGAAAGCCGAGCGAACTTTCTTGTATCAATGGGTCTTTTGCGCGGAAGCAAATTGTTTAGTCAACCTCAACAAAATCCCAGCAGAACTGGATGCCGCCAGCATGCCATATATTGGCAAACCTGTTGATCCTGGAGTTGCATGCGGAGTCGCTGCTGGTGATTTGGACCCGAATACAAAACTGCCCATCCGGTTGTCCGATCGGCCGGAGTTTGCACCAAGACGTTCAAGCGTTCTACAAACACCGACCCAAAAGCCTGGAAAACCTATCTCTGAATTCTTCAAGGCCCGTCGGACGCCTCTAGCTGAGCTTGACCCCAATTCATTCACACCATCACCGAGCCAGCGCCGCTTGCTTGAAGCACAACCGGGAGCATCTTGGTCAGCATCACAGCTTCCCGCCATTCGACCTCCTGCGGTGAGCCGTGTGTCAAGCATGCCGGCGCCAAATTCGGCTCCTCAGCCTTTACGGCGTGCAGTGAGTGCACAAATCTCCCGCGGTGGGAGCCCGCCGAAACGGCAGAGGTTGTGCTCAGATAGTACCTCGATGGCATCAATAAGTGCCACGCGGGCGCTCGAAGGCTCAACCAGCCGCTTTTTCGGAGCTAGCCCTTCGCTGCGGAAAGCTTCGTCAAAGAAAGACGAGTTTGATTTGTGGTCCGACGAATCATCACATGAAGCCGTGGCCTCGTTGGCAAATACATCTGCTGACTCGCCATCGCCGAAGAAGCGAAAGCGGTTGTCTGTGTTCTCTGACGCTTCTCCAGCGCCACCAAAGGACCAGGCCAGTTCAGCCAGTCAGATCGCTAAGGAAGATACAGGGTCTTCCTTCGCTTCAAGTACGACATGCGACTCGCTATCAGCAGACACGCCTGCAACGTCGTTTGAGAGTATGGACGATCGACCCAACATTTTCAGTAAAGGCATCACATCCCGCTTTGATGGCCTGAAGTCAAGGTGGGCCTATGACCCTAAACTTAACCGAGAGAGGTCTCGCAATCCGTCGCCTCCTCTGTTCGGTGCTGTAACGAAGGTTTCACCAGATGAGCAAGAAGAAGAGCCAACAAAACATCCACACGCGGAGACCGAAGACTTTGTACCCGCATCTTCTCCTGCGCCTGCGTGTGGTCTCGAAGATGACGGCGCCAAACAAATTATTAGCGACGAGGAATGGCTGAATCTGGAACGGCAGCCGATTCGAGCTGCAGTTGAGACCGAGCTGGAAGTGAGAGGAAGCGAAGATATGCTGGTGCCGGACAGTCCACGCAGCAATAGCAACGAAGCAGAAACACCAAGCGGTCTCAACTTGGGTCGGTTTGCTTATGTTGGTTGAATGATCCAGACTAAGCGGTACGGGAGGATCTCAATGGGCATCCACGCGACAGCCTGAGTCAGCAGAGCATGCATTGCGCTGTTGCGCACATCTTATCAATGGAGCATTTACGTTAATGGTAGCGTCGTACGTTCATCGACATCTGAAACATCGCGCATAAACAAGCACCGGATTGTCCTGCAGTTTATCTTCATCTTATCTAGCCCGGCAGATCCTCGTCCGTACTTCTGCAACAACTCCGCCATCGCTCGTTTGTTTGACTTGCGGTGCACGCTCATATGCCGTACCTTCTCAATGGGAAACGATGCAACCATTTTCTCCAGGCGTGTCTGACAGCACCAAGACAATCCTTGAAAGCCCAAATACCGATACTTTAGGTTTCAGTGATTACTTACCACCTGGCATGCGGCGAGAGAATTAAAGACTACCGTGAATGAGGGAGGAATACCGAATGTAATCGTGCACCACGAGTTTGTCTGCCATCGTGCTCTTGTCTGGGTAACGAACTGTGAAGATAAGTTGATCTTGATTTTGATATGTTCAGAAGCCTGTCTGCTACTGGTTCACTGTGGAACCCTCCACGCCCGCCGTCTCGCCTGGAAGTGCACAATTCCAGCGGTCGTTCGCGCATGATCATTTCGAACAAGCAAAGGTCCCGACCGTGCGGCTAGCAGTGGAGCCCAGTCTTCCATCTGCAGACTGCAGTTAGCTTCGAGCAGCTGCGAGATTAGGAGGAATATCTTCTGGTCGATATACCGATTACCAACCCCCATGTGATCGATCTTGATCACGAGGCTGCGACAGTTCATGACAGGACATCCGAACAATGCGATTTCTGTCAAGACCGCGTACTTCGCTATAGTCTCTCGTCCTTGAACAGTAACCGAATCAACGGGAGAACTTCCAGAGGAACCGAATCCTTCGCGGTTTTGAGCTGATCCACTTTCTTTCATCTCGACCGTTCTGATTCCCATCGTTTTTGTTTGCCATGAAGTCCCTACGTCGAATCGGTCATTAAGGTCGCGTGGTCCAATCAAATATTCGTTATAGCTAGTGGTGAATAAGGCAAGGACAATTTGGCTCCAACCCATGATTCACGATTGCATGAATGGTTTTGCAATTACTCCCTTCTTCATCGTTCAGTCGACCGTCTTCGGCAGGTTAAGCAAGAATGTATACCCTCGCCTCGAGGTCTAAGTCCGTGGAAAGCCCCTTCACGCAGTCACACCCGACCATTGCAGTCTTTATTCGTGTGCGTTGCGCTCGCTTGCGAATCTCCAAAAGTAGGAATGGAATGCGTGGAGTCTTGAACGAGCCCTAGATACATTGATTGAGGCCGGATGGTTCTGCCGTCTAGCGATCATTAACGTAGTGATGATCCCTAGGCAGAGCCTCTTGGCCATGTACCTTGTGATATTAGTTCGACGTCGGGTACTTGGCATCCAAAGTCGATGACCGATCAGCAGCGAACCAGAAACGACGCTTCCAACTCCACGAACATCTTCCGCTTTACAAAGTTGACCATCGAGGCCACATCGCCTCTTCACTACCATCAGCATATCTGCTGAGACGTATACAGATACGCATCTCATATAACCGACTATGAACCGCTGGTATATATGCCAAGGTCCTGAAGCCGAAATCGGCTCCTCTTTGAAGCTGCCAAGGTCGCTTGCAAACGGGCACGCATGTGAAGAGTTTTTATCTGATTCCCGCTCCTCGCCGATCAACGGCATGATTGGATCTAATCGATCAGTAGGCGAGATCAGATAAGGGTTGGGCATATTGCCAATACTTCTGTGCATTCCCAACGCGCTCCTTAGACCTGCTAGCCTGTGCTCCAAAGTCGACTTCGCTATGCTAACAGAACGGTACAGTGCCCACACTGAGCGAGACCGGGAACTAGACTCGTCCAGGGTTCTCTCGCTTCCAATGTTCTTACTTTCTATCGACTGCATTAGGACCGGGTCGCCGAGTGGGACGGTTCTGCAGGATGTATATAGATACCAAGGAACGCCGTCCACATCGCTGCAACAGGTGCACCGCTGATCTCTATCTCTCACACGTGGTGGCTACTCACTTGGTCTTACTACTTCCCTCCGAGTCGCCCGCATTAGCACCATGCCTTTCTCGATGAGACCCACGTTTGGCCGTCAAACAACTACTGATGCTTCTTCGACAAATCACGCTCAGCCCGAGGTGATCACCGAGTCTGTCGAGTTCAACGATAAGAGCACTCCTGCGGTGACCACTGCTACTGAAGCTGGAGCTTCGAGCAGCACTTTGGACAATGTTGTGGACGAGGACGCCCAGCTGGGTGTCAAGAAGGCCCAGGCCACTACTTTGACCTGGTCAAAGACTGCATTGTACACGACTCTGAGCTGGTAAGCTGCAAACTCGCAAAGAGCATCTCGTGCATACAACGACTGACGATTGCGACTGGCAGCATATGGATCTACACGCTTTCGGGTGGCTTCAGAGCCTCGATCAATGCCACCATGACGGCTTACGCTACCAGCGAGTTTGGTCTTCACTCTCTTCTCACTGTCGTTGATATTGTCTCTGGCGCTATGACGGCTGCATGCTACATTCCACTGGCCAAGGCCCTGGACCTTTGGGGTCGTGCTGAAGGGTTCATGATGATGGTCTGCATGTTGGTGCTAGGCATGGTACTGCAAGCTGCCGCCCCGAATTTGGCTTGTCTTTGCGCTGGAAGGGTAAGATTGCCTATTTGCATCGATGTCCAGCATCATGAGCTGACAGTGTTGTTCAGGTGTTCTCCTCTGTCGGAGCTGCCGGCGCAGTCTACGCCTATGTGATCGTCGCCGTCGACACAACCAGTCTGCGCAATCGTGGCATTGCTTTCGCGTTCACATCATCTCCCTATATGATCACTGCGTTCGCCGGACCAAGAGCCGCTCAGTCGTTCCAGCTTGATGTTGGCAGCTGGAGATGGGCATTTGGCACATTCGCTATCATCACTCCCTTCACGGCAATTCCCTTGTACACCATGCTGAAGGTGAACCTCAACAAAGCAAAGAAGGCCGGTCTTATGCCCGAGGATAGTGTGAGCAGTGGCAGGACGTTCTTGCAGACAGTCAAGCACCTCGCCGTTGAGTTCGACAGTGAGTTATCGCCATGGAGAGATAGTTGCAACATACGCTAACGTGAGGCACTACAGTCATCGGCGTATTTCTTTTTGCTGGTGGCCTGATCATCTTCCTCCTGCCATTCAACCTTGCTGCCACTACTGTCAATGGATGGCAAACAGGATGGATCATCGCTATGATTATCATTGGCTTCGTCATGATGGTGCTCTTCTGCGTCCACGAATACTACTGGGCAGCTGCGCCATGGATGCCGTGGCACTTCATTACCGACCGCTCTATGGTCGGTACTTGTGCGCTGAACATGGTTTACCAGATCTCTTACTACACGTGGAACTTGTACTTCCAATCATTCCTCCAGGTTGTGTTCAACCTCTCCATCGCCGAGGCTGGCTACATCAACAACACCTTCTCGGTCGTGTCTGGTGTTCTGCTCTTCATCGTCGGCTACGCTATTCGTCGTTCTGGATACTACAGGTGGCTTTTCTACGTCGCCGTGCCGCTCTACACCTTCACTCTTGGCCTTATGATCCACTTCCGTCAGCCTAACGGTAACATCGGATACATCATCATGTGCGAGATCTTCATCTCCATCGGCGGTGCAGTCTTCATCTTGGTATGCCAGCTCTCGGTGCTCTCGGCCGTCGACCACCAGCACACCTCGTCCGCAATGTCTATGCTCTACGTCTCCGGCGCCTTCGGAGGCGCGATCGGACCTGCCATCTCGGGAGCCATCTGGACGAACGTCTTCCCCACTGCGCTGGTGCGCTACCTGCCAGAGTCTGCCAAGGCCTCTGCTGCCCTCATCTCTGCAAGCCTCGAGACACAGCTTTCTTACCCAGTGGGCAGCGAGGAGAGACTCGCAATCCAGCTGGCGTACGGTTACGGACACACCAGAATGCTGGCGGCTGGTGTCGTGTTCTCCAGTTTGATGTTCATCTTCATGTTCATGGTCAAGAACGTGAACGTTAAGGAGACTAAGCAGACCAAGGGTGTCGTCTTCTAGACGCTGCGTTGAGCACGTCTGGACTGTCAGCTGTTCGCTGGGCTTAGGAGTCTGATGTAAAGCAGAAAAAGTTCAATACACATGTTACATGTAAAGCAGGATCAATCAAAATGTAAATGACTTCATTCTTATCAATACGGAGACTCGCATTCTCATCCAGATTAAACTTAGGGTTAGGGTGTCTTGGAGATCCTACTACATTTGAACATGAACACATTGTAGGTACTCGTCGACCTGTTGAAATCTGTTTTGCGTACCCCCGAAGTATGTTACTTATTGATTTCAACCAATTGGACATCTGCTGCACAGCAGTTAGCCACTTCATATTGTCCCAACAGGCCAATTTCCACTTGGACCCGAAATCATAGGCGCGCTTCTCCGGACAACAACCATTCGGTACGGAACTACGTCTTCCGTTGCCGCACTTTCGTGCAATTTATGTGGTACAACCGGAAGCTTCTCCAAATTCCTCACGGTAGTATTGCGTTCTTGTTCTGAACAAGCAGCACCCAGCTTAGCCCGCAAATTTGTTTCGAATGCGACGTGTGAAACCTATCGATGAATGACGATTCATTGAATCGCGGCCAAGCAAGGCTTCGCGAGGACAAGACTGAGATAAGCTCCAAGACTTAGGCTATGTGCATTGTAATTCGATACCTGCATGAGCCGTAAGCAATTATGTCCACCAAGTAGGGACCGCGGTCGCTCGGTCCGTACGCGATCTTCCTGCCGTGCCAAATCGATGGCGCTCCGTATTGGTGGCATTTCCAGAAGTCTACAAGATCTTGAGGCAATGCCCATTTTCACGTTTACTGTTGTAGATTGATCGTGTTCTATCACAGGATCGTGCGTCCCATTGAGCAAGATGTATTCTACCTGGAGTTTGGTCATCTTGTCAGCCCTGCCAGCGGCATTGGCGCAGGCGCCTGTTTGGGGACAGTGTAAGGGCAATCAAGAGAGAACGATGGAGATTCGTCACTAACGTGAACTCAACAGGCGGAGGTATCGGCTGGAGTAGTCCAACGACCTGTGCATCCGGCAGCACTTGCGTGTACAACAACGATTGGCACTCGCAGTGTCTACCTGTCACGGCATCAAGCACCACGACTACGCTTCGTACCACCACTTCCTCGAGTCGATTGACGACCTCACCGGCGTCTGAGTGCACAATCACAGTCACTCTTCCTAGCAGCAGCCGCACCCCAACACGCACCACCACCACGGCCTCTCGAACCACCACTGCCGCGGGTTCCAGCACCTCTGGCTCTGGCGCAGGCTCGACCCTTCAGAACGGCTACGCCTGGATCCGCGCCGTCGCAGCACCAAACTACCACAAATACCTGCAAACTTCCCCCTTGAACTCCTCTCCCGGCCGCGCCATCCTCTCCGACGCAACCACAGCCGGCCAGTACCAGATTGCCGACGGCCAGCTGGTCGAATTAATCGACACCAAAGGCACCAAACTCTATGCCAACGTCGGCCAGGCTCCTAACCCGTCTGCCACTTACTTGCCTGTGACGTTCACGAGCAGTAAGAACACGTTTGGGACGTTTGCGCACCAGGGCGATACGCTTACGTGGAGTGCTGCCGGAGTGCAGAGGCAGAATGTGGCAGCTTGGTATGTTTGTGAGAGCCAGACGCTTTGGATCAATCTTGGGGCGTATCTTTATGGGACGCCGAGTGGGTGTGCGGACCAGACGGTGAGTTTTCGATGCGCCTCGTTGCCCGTCTTTCAGAAGCTTGATACTAATGACCAAGTAGATCCATTCTTACGGCAACTCGAAGGCTGATGTTTGAGGTTGATAGTTTTGAAGGGCGACGGTGCAAATTCCATAGCTTTGGCATGGCCTTCAGTGGCATTGCCGAGTTTACGGTTCCATATCCAAGAGAAGTGTTGTAAATCTCAAGTATGTGGAAGTTCCATCAAGATGCGCTCAAGATGCGCTCAAGCAAGTGGTTGGACGTTGTCGTGAGACGGCCACTTGTGCTCACCGTGAAATGTGAAGGATGCCCAGACGTGGAGCGGCTTCTTTCCACGGCAAAGTGCGCCGACATCGACATGCCGGACGGGCCTCCCAAGGCTACTCTGCGTGGCGCAGAGATGGGACTGCTTTGACCAGTGATCTCCATCCATGCATCGGCAAGTGCATAAGGCCGTAATCTTTTGGGAGAAGACCTCGGGTAGAACTTCTTTCCATTCTATGCTACGAATATTGATACAACAGCACAGATCGATGGAGGCTTACTATCCAAGCAAAACCTGCCATTTTCGCATATGCTACGAATCCATCCTCGACCGCCACGAAACCCAAAGATAAAACGATTAAGCAAAAAAATGAAGAGACAACACCACAACGCCACGCTATCACCCAGGAGAAATTACAACGGGAAGATCACCGCTCGCCGCTCGCCGGCAACAGTTCGCGAAGAAAGCCAGTCAACAAGTACCTAATAGTACCCCAACTTCTTCTGCCCACTCTTCTCTCCCACTTTCACGCCAGGGCGTGCGTACGAACAATAACGATCCTTGATCGCCACAACCTCATACGTGCCCTCCTCATGCGCCGCAATCCGCATACTATACTCCTCGCTCACCTCGCTCCTCATGTCCAGCACTGTGCCACGGCCAGCCTTGCCCTTCTTATCCGAGTTCGAAGAGCGCGTGTACGTGAACTCGAAAGGCGGGGTTCCGCCAAATTCAAACAGGATCTCAGCCTCGCCGCCCTCGTGAATGTCGACGTAGGAGTCTTTGCCCTTGCTGACACGGACGGACGGCATGCTGTGGATTCTCTTCTCGATCTCGGCGTTGGCGCGACAGTTAGACGCGCTGTCTTGCACGCCGGTGATGGCGAAGGTTCCTGGCTTCTCGGCGAGGCGGCGGAAGGTGGTGGTTTGGGAGGTTGCTTTGCGCTCGGCGCCTTCAAAGGTATAGAAGACGCTGAAGGGCGCGGTGCCGGTCAGGCCAAAGTTGAGGCGGTCTCCCACACATAGGTCTTTGGCTGTATCAAGAGGAGCGATTTGAGGGGCATCGTGGACTGAAATTTGAACGCGCGGGACGGTGGTGTCGAGGGTGCGGCTGCAGGAGTTTCCGTCGGTGACGCGGCGGAGGGTGACGGACGATTTGCCTGGCTGGAGTCTGCTGCGAGGGATGCGAATGTGCTCTATCTTGCTGTGGATGTCTGTCACCATGAAGGTTTCCGGCTTCATGCTTCCGATGTGCTTGAGCTCGACTTCTACGTTCCATGGAGAAGAGCCGGTCAGCTCGATGGGAATAAGCTCATCGCCTGCAGATTCAGCGGAGCAGAAACTGTAGGTCTTGCCGGGCTTTTGGAAAGCCACGTTCGGGCGCGGGTTGACTTGCTGTGTGATGGTGAGAGGCGAGAAGTGTCCAGGTGCGTGGTCGTAGTTGGAATCGCCCAACTTGTTGAACGTGTACACGTACGCTCCCGGCGTGTTGGTGTCCATGCGCAAGGATGCAACGTTAAGTGCGGCCTTGAGCTCTTTGTTCTTGGGCGCCATTGTTCCAGAATCCGGTTTCACCTTTTGCACGTATTGCGCCTTGTACGGAGGGAGACCTTTGAAGAGCAAGTCCACAGCATCTTCGTCGCCTTCACAGACGCCGGGCTTCGCGAGAACGGTACCAGCGCCTCTCATCTCGCCATTGCCCGGAGTAATGCGCATTTCTGGATGTGGGATCAGGCTGACCTTGAACTCATTTGCAGATTCATCGACTTGTCCTGGGCACATAACATCGTGGAGTCCCACAAGCTTGTATGTGCCGGGCTGAGAAATGCTCAACTTCTCATTGGGCCTCGTAGCCCTGATTTGTTGGGTTTTGCCAGCCGCATCAACGTAGTCAATTGTCCAAGGTGCCTCGCCGGCCATAATTCTGAGCGGTAGCTCAGCCTTGTTGCCCTCCAGCATTTCGACATCCCTATCACCATCGAGTGTGCTGAATGCAACCTTGGGCGTTTGGTGGCGGACACTGATGCGCGTCTCCTCTTTGAGGAACTCTTTGCATCCCATGCGGTCCGTGATGCTTGCAAGTGCAACGGTATATTCGCCTCCTTCGGTAAGTGGTGGCGTCTGGAAGGTGATTGCATCATCGCTGATGTTGTCAATTGTGTGCTTCGAGCGCTTGCCGGCATGCAAAATCTCATAATCCAATATGAAAGGCTTCTCGCCGCTAAGTCCGACCTCGAAGTCAATCTGCTCATTGATGCAGGCAATGCGCTTATCTCTGTGACGCAAGAATTTCGCGGATGCAGAAGGCTTGACGTCTTGCTCCAGTCTGAGGTTCTTGTGTTTCAATGAATGCTTTTCGTACACCGCATCGGTGACTTCCAGGAATTCGTAAATGTAGTGACCGGCGGTCATGGGTGTGAGCTCCATTTGGCCACGGTGGCCGACAACAGTCTTGACGTCGGTGACTTGGTGGTTACGATCTCCCTTCTGCATCATCTTGTAGTTGACGTGGAATGGTGCAGTACCCACGAGATCGAGATCGACACGAAGACCAATTGGGCTGCCAGCGCACTTGTCGAAGATCTCTTCCGAGGTGATTGTGAGATCAGGCTCAGGAGGATTCTGTAACAGACAAGATGCTGGTTCCATGACTTCGCCCTCACAGAATTCAGTAGACACGCCAGTCAGAGTGTAAAGACCCGGCTCGCGGATCGACGGCTGCTGTGCAGTGTTCTTTGCCGTAAATGCCTGTCTCTGGGGGTTCGCACTGTGTTCGCCAATTGACGAAACCTCGGCATCTGGTGTGAAGATGTACTGGAGCTGGTATGCTGCATCTGGAATGCTCTTTTTGCCTGTTGAGCCGTACTGAACTGGTAGGTCTTTAGCTTTACCCTTGGCAATCTTCATGGGCATTTGAGGAGTGCAGCCCTTGAGGATTACGTTGGGGCGCTCATGGACGGTAATAGTCTGATGCAGATTGGCAGCCTTCTTCGAACGTCCGCGCTCCTGCTCGTCTTGGTCATGGTCGGTGTACTTGATCTTATTGCCAAAGCCATCCTGCACTTCATGGATGGAGTAGACCCAGCTTCCAGCAGTCCCCAGGTGTTCACTCAAAGGTACAGATATCTGCCGACTCCGCGCCCACTCTGTATCAATGCGGTTGGGCACGACTAGTGCGTTCGAATCCTGCTTCAGGAGCGGAGAAAAGAATTCTTCTGGCTGGATGCTTTCGAAGCTGGATTCGGTCAAAGCTTTGTTAACCGTCTTCGAGTACTTGACGCGGAGAGGCGGTGTTCCGGTAACTTGCATTTCGACGTCGGAAAGTTCGCCCCTGCATTTGTTGGAGTTTGGTTGCTTAACGACAGCCTTGGGACAGGGAACCACGACAGTATGCGCAAGTCTCTTCCGTGACACTTCGAGATTGGTCTCGTCGATTACTTTCTGCAGGACATACACGCCGGGCTTCTTCACGGTGTGGTACAGAGTCTTAGGCTCATTCGGCCTGTCACTGTAGGATATCATGCGCGAAGCTTCCTTGTGCATCGTCTTGATCTGCGACTTTGAAAGATGTATCGTTTCGTTGGCCTGAGTGTCGAGATCGATTCGGAGGATGTCGATGGAAACCGGGCTAGTTGCGTTGATAGTGATGGGGAGCCTAGCTTCAGGCTTGACACCATCGATGCAGAACGCCTCTCTTTCCACGTTAAGCATAGCCGAGCCCTCTGGCAAGATGTGAATGATTTGGCGACCGAGGATGAGAGACTCGTTGTGCATAACCGATTGCGGGTTGACATTGTGCTCATTCACAGCCATCTCGTATGCGCCCCAGAAGCTTCTTCCAACAGCAGAGAACACAGCACCGACCGGCAAGCCAACTTGGAACATGAGCCCTCCGTCGAGCAGTGCATGGCCGAGAACAAGTAGCAGCACAGTCTGTCCCTCCCATTCCAGCCATGGTATCTTCAATGACGGCAGACCAAACAAGAAGGTGCCGTCTATGAACAGCCACTTCATGAACAACCACAAGCTCTGCTCTTCCGAATCTTGTAATGTGTTCCAGTCATAGATTCGCCATGACATGAGCGCCAGATATAATGCAAATGCGTAGAAACGCTGTGAAGGAGCATCGATCCAATCTAAGGGTATGAGCGGACCGCTGGCCGCGTCTTCAGTGGTCGCATCTTGTTTGAGAGGTGTGGTGCTGGAGGTGTTCAGGTTCATGCTCCGCCGAGGCATGTTCTGAGAAGCTCCATATTGAGGAGGAGGTCGTCTCTGTGTCTGAGGTGTCGCCGGGAACGCGCTCGACATGCGCGGTGTGCCGTTCATCGTGTCTGCAGTGTTTGGTGCAAGTTTTAAAGCATCGCTCGGAGGTTGGGTCCAAGGGTGATATGGTATTGCTGCCCCTGGGAGAGTCGTGTCCTGCTCTCGGGAGGCAGTGCTGAGTGCAAGAAGTGGGCGTAATGAGCGAATGGATGTCTGTATCTACAGCAGCTTGAATGCATGTGTTTTCTCTCACATGTCCCAGGTGTCGCGACGCCAAACAAAACGCGGAGGAGCTTGGAGGTCTGAGGTGAAGCTGCAGCAATGGTCGGCCGTACCTAGCGAGCACGTCCATCCGCCGCGTTTCACAACCGACAAGACGACAACGACAATAGAAGAGCAAGCTCACCTGGCTGCTATTGTCGAGTGCACGACGTATTAGAAGAATCTGCTGCATGTCGCTCGCTCAATCATGACCATGCCCTTTCATCAAATTTCGCACTCATCACTCCCTCAGCAATCTCCGTCCACCTTTCATCCAGGTTGAGCAAACATCCATCACTGCTTCGATTGTCAGGTACATCACCGTCCCAACCCTCTGAGTCTCATCCATGTTTGGACGCAACGCTCCTCGCCTTCCTACCTTCGCAGAAGAGATGCCACCAAAATCACGTAAACGCAAGGCCCCGGCCAACAACGACGACAATGCCTTAACGCCACCGGATCGCAACACCTGGCCCGGCTGGGTCGAAATGGAATCCGAGCCGGCCTTCTTCAACGTCATGCTCAAAGACATGGGCGTCCACGGCGTTAAGATCAACGAAGTCTGGAGCTTAGACGACACCGAGCTGGCCATCTTGCCTCAACCCGTCCATGCACTCATCTTCCTCTTCCGCTACCGCGAGACCGACAAGGATGATCTCGAAGTCGAGTGCCCTGATCACGTCTGGTACGCTGAGCAGGTGCCTGACTTTGCTTGCGCCACAGTTGCTCTTCTCAACATCGTCAACAATATCCCAGGCCTAGAAATGGGCAAAGACCTTCGCGCTTTCAAGGAATTCACTCAAGATATGACGCCTCGTCTCAGAGGCGATGCAATCGACGGTTTCACCTTCGTCAAGCGCATTCACAACTCTTTCGCGCGCGAGTCCGACCTCCTGCAGGCTGACATGCACATGAAAGACAAGGCCGAGAAGGCACGCAAGCGTCAGGCTACGGCGAAGGCTCGCAAGACCAAAGCCGAAAAGGCTGCTCGCGCGAACAAGAAGTCAAGCTCTTCTCCAGCAGCCGCAACGCCGGCAGGCACACGCACTTCTGGTCGTGCAAGGAAGTCAACTGCGAAGGCCGAGAGCGAAACATCACCCAAGGCCACGCCACAATCTCCCCGACCGTCGACAGCAAAGATGTCACCAAGTGTCTCTGCCAATTTCGAGAAATCTGAAGACCAGCATCCGAATGGCGAGAAGACATCTATCAAGAAAAGCAAAAGCCCCTCAGCGACTCCCAGCAAGACGGGCGAATCGAAAACACCGACCAAGAGCGAGAGTCCAATCGAAACTTTCGGCAAGGACACCACGACTGACTCGCCCAAGAAGAGCAACAGCCCGGTCAACGATTCCAGCAAGGCGGAGGACGCAGACACACCAAAGAAAAGCAAGAGCCCCAACAGCGCTCCCAGCAAGACAAACGGCGCCGCCAAAGCTTCCGACGACGAGCTCAGCTCGCCCATCAACATCACACCCTCACCCGAAGTGAAAGCCAACATGAGCAAGAAGCTCAAGTTGAACGCTCCTAAGGCCAAAACCAAAGTCGATCCCAACGCCGACTTCACCGCCACAACCAAAAGGGCAGACTCCGACACCAAGCCTCGCCGCTCTGGCCGCCAGCCCAAGCCGCGCAAAGACCTTCAATCTACCACCGAGTCCAACGGCTCCGCTGCTGACGATGAAGAAGGGTTCCACTTCTGCGCCTACATGCCCATCGGCGACCGTGTCTGGAAGCTCGACGGTATGGATCGCTTCCCACAAGACATGGGACCTATCGAGCCTGGCAGCGATTGGCTGAGTATTGCGCAGCCGGCACTGCAGGACCGCATGGCGCAGTACGCTGCCGGTGCAATCGGATTCAACCTCATGGCAGTTGTGCACGACCCGATGGTCGCTTGTGTCGAATCTCTTGCCGCCAACGTCAAGGCTCTCAAAGCTGTAGAGGCGAAGCTTGGAACTGTCGCAGAAGACTGGCGGGACATGCTTGACATGGAAGAAAAGGCTGCAGACGTCACGAAGGTGGTTGACCACGCGTTTGGCATGACTAACGTCGACGTTGAGCGTGCTGAGCTTACGCCGAGAGATACGAAGAACATCGCTGACGCAGAGGATCTGATGCAACTGCTCGATCTGCGCAAGGAGTTCGTGCTGCAGCAAAGCGGTTTGCGCCGCGCTTGCAGAGATGAGATGGAGAGTGCGCAGAGCGACGCCAAGAAGGCGAGTGCTCGCAGGCATGATTATACCGAGTTCGCGAGGGAATGGGTTGGCGCTCTGGCTGACCAAGAGGTGCTTGGTGCCTTGCTGGAGGCGTGAGAAGGGAAAGAAGACTGACGACGTCGACGATCACATTTTCCAATATGCTCTCTTAAGCATGGCAGGTCCATGCAAGCATCTGAGCCACCATCACAACACATTTTGCACTTTAACGAAAAACTGCGGCGATTGAGAAGAACAGAGAGTTGAACACATTATACCCACATGCATGCATCTTCAAACGGAAATGCGCACGAGCACGAGCACAGATAACAGTATTCCATAGATGATAGTTCGTCAAATACACATGATACCCTTCAAATAGTACACGCGCATCACCTCCCATCCTCGACCTTCTCCCACTCGCTATCCGTACTAATCTCTCCGCTCAAATCCGCACCAGCAGCACTCTGTCCCTGCGTCTTGACATTCCTCTGCCTAACCGCACCCTCTTCTCCGCCCTCAACTTTTGATCCAGAAGAACCCTTCACCGTCGCCTCCTCAAACCCACTAAGACTCAAACTCCCCTTCCTGCCCAACCCCGTATCCCTCTTCTCCTCCTCAACCTCCGTATCTCCTCCCTCAGCCTCATCGTCCGCACTCTCAGCTCCCTCTGCCCCTTTCTCATCTTTCTCTTTCTTAGCCTTAGCTTCCTCCTCCGCTCGCACAGCGGCAACCTCGCTCGCGAACCAGTTAATCGACCACCACAGGCCGCCGCATATTGTGCTCAAGATGACAAAGTGAATGCTGTAAGTTGCGAAGAGGAGGAGAGCGAGGACGAGTTGCAGAGCGGCGAAGGTGACGTTTGTTGCGATCAGGAGGGTGGGAGTGGGGCCGGAGGTGAAGATTGATTCCCAGAGGTTGGGGAGGAAGTCGGCCATGCTGGTTGGTTCTTGAGATCCGAGGGCTAGTTGGAGGGCGGTGTTGCGAGACTTGTGAGGAAGGACAGGTTGTGTTCTTTTGTCTGGAGGTTGTGCTTGGTTTGAGGTGTGTGGTGTTGTGTTTGGCGGAGATCAACAACGGAGTGAAGCCAGCGAGCCAGCAGTCGGATGGATGCAGTTGAGATAAATGTTTGTGCCCCGCTGTTGGGCGTTTACGTTGCAGCAGATCTAGGCAGCCTTTTGCGATATGACTACCGGTATATTGCCAGCTGGCGAGGATCTTTTTTGGACAAATGTTGTGCTGTTGTTGTAGTTGTAGGCGCTTACGGTAGCAGCAGGAGAGTTCACTTGACCACACGAGAGTTTGACTTTCGTGACTGAAGCACGTGGTCGACAGCGTCACGGCCTGATCGGGAAAGTGGGCTGGGCGATCACAGAGCTTGTTTGGGAGGTCTGTGTTCTTGATGGGACTTCAACACACTTACTAATGTATCTTCTACGCTCCCGTTGCATCAAGCATACTTGTTGCCAGCGAGATACGATGGTAAAGGCGAGCAGTCATGGGTCGGCGAGGTGACAGCAGCGACGCTCTCCGCAGCGTCGGCGGTGATGCCAGACACTCCCGTCACATAACAAGCACGTAATGCCAGTGAGATGCAGCGATGAGGGTGGACAGGCACAGTGAGACAGTGAGGTGATGGTGGGAATAAAACAGTCAACTTGAGGTACTATCTAACGATTCAAACAAAAAACAAAAACAAAGCAAGCAATGGCCGTCGAGAAACAACAAAAGAAAAGTCCAAATCCTCCAAACAACAATAAAGACAAGCAGAGGGAAAGGTTCAGCGGCACTCGTCTCATAGTAGCATGCCGCCAGCGAGGAAGAGGATGGTGAGGACGACCGCCTGAGGCGTGGTCATGACAGCGCCGCTGTGGGAGATTGTCTCAGTGGGCATGGCGGTTGGGACTGTCATGTTGCCGGTGTAGACGGGCTTGTGAGAGGTGGAGGATGAGGTGGAGGATGAGGTGCGAGTGCTGGTAGTGCACTTCGACGAGGATGCCGGCTTGGAGGAGGATGAGGCGCTGGAGCTGGACGGTGCCGGCGTGGTGTTAGTACGGATCAAGGTGCTCGATGTGGAAGAGCAGGCGGACGAGCTCGGGGTGACTGGCGAGCGAGGAGTTGACGAGGTCCTGGGCGGCGGGGCGGAGGTGGCCGTCTCAGTGGTTGAGGTGCAGATTGAGGTGCTCGGTGTGGGAGGGTAGGCGCGCGAGCTCGTGGTGACCGGCGAGCGAGGAGTCGACGAGATCTTGGGCGGCGGGACGGAGACGACCGTCTCAGTGGTCGAGGTGCAGATTGAGGTGCTCGATGTGGGAGGGTAGGCGCGCGAGCTCGTGGTGACCGGCGAGCGAGGGGTAGACGAGGTCCTGGGCGGCGGGACGTAGACGGTGTCAGTTGGCTTGGTGACCGTCTGAGTGGTCGAGGTGCAGATGGTAGGCGTGGGCCTCGAGGCCGGGCAGGAGGATGAAGTGGTGAGCGGCGGGAGCCATGCTGGGGTGGTGCACGGCGTGGCGTAAGACTCCCAGGTGGTCTCACTGGCGCAGTCGGTGGTGGTTGTCGCAGGCCAGCACTGCTCGGAGTCACAGTCGACCGTGGGCCAGACTGGTCCGGTGCTCTCAGCAGCAGTGCGCTTCTCCACGGTGGAGGTGAAACCTGGATCTGTCAGCGTCTGATGGTAGGAGCACCTTATGCTGGAGATGGAGAGAAACATACTGAATATACCGCACCCTGCCTTTGCGCAGACCGCCGTAGTGATAGTGGTCAGGTGGCCCATGCTGTCTCAGTGGTTGCGTGTTGGGTTTGGATGTGATGGGAGTGGTAGAATGCTGTGTAGTCAAATCCGTTGAAGATGTGGGAAAGCAGTGTGAGGAGAGGAAGAAGAAGAGGAAGAGGGAGAGGACGAGAAGATATACCCACCGCTGAAGGCAGCAGCACGAGCGCGGTTGGCCCAGAGAGAGAGCAGGGCAGTCGCAATGAGCTCAAAAAAGGAAGGCATCTCCATCGCTTCTATGACTATGGCTGATAGTAGCAGCAGGAGCTGGGCTAGCGTGAGGAGGAGAACAGTGAGCTCGAGGAAGGCATCTCTCCGACAAGCCCACAGTTTGCTCTGAACAGCACGTCTGATGATACTACCTCTAGACGAAAAGCAAATGTATGAGAGCTTTCTGCCGTGCCGGTAGAACTTATCTCAGCGGTAGCTGTCGTTCGAAACATGAGAACATTGCTGCTGATAGCACCGCTGGCATCGACAGTGTACTCTTTCCGCGCGAGCCAGAAGTAGCTGCAGTGTCTCAGAGTGATTTATATTGGCAGTCGCAAGGTGCGGGAGGAAAGAGTTTCTCTGTGGTGAGCTTGAAGCTTTACAAAGAGCGCTGCTGATGCTACCAGATAGGTAGTAAGCATTGGAATACGGAGAACGATGTCTTACTATTGGCATGTCGCCTCCTACAATTCTCTATCTCACTGGTAGTCTTTGTCAAGCTGAAGACTGGCGGTCTTGATAGCACCGTGCACCGTACTCCTCCTTCCGTGTGAGAGTACTTCGCAAAAAGCTGGAGGGAGGAAAGAAGGCATCTCGGTGGCGGTCCCGCCAACTTGTGCAAACCGCGCTGCTGATAACAACACCAAGACTTTTCCTTCCACATGGGATGATAAGACGGTTGCAACTTGGAAGTTTGCGAGGACTCCTTCTGCAGAGCTTATCGTAATTGCGGCTGGAGCTGCTGGTACGCGCATGCCTGCCGGTGAGAGTCACGGGATTGGGTTGCCTGGAAAGCGCATTGAACATTGGGGACTCAAGATATCGAAGATCAGTCCTCCATTCCAACAATCCCGTCCTTACACACCTGGACCCTCCTGCAGTCTAAACATCAAAGGCTTTTTGCCACCAATTGCACCTTTCGTTCGCAGCAGGATCTTCCATCGGGCCAATCCCAAGCTTATGCAAGTAACCAGTAGACGGCGTCAAGATCAGAGGTTTCCCCTGTTGTGAAAGCCGCGCGATGGTCGCTGCATTCAATGGAGCCTGTTTGATCGGGTCGTTCAGATTCTGCACAGTCGCATTCTCGCCGTACATGGACCAGTAGGGTTCCTTTTCGTCGTTGGGGTTGCCCTTCTGCACGAAGTTGGAGATGTACCGTTTCAAAGTGGTGTCGTAAGCATTCTCCGAGTCCTCGAACAAGCGCACCCAATCGGTACCATGGGTGGCAGGAAACAAAGATTCCACATAGGTGTAGCTCTGGTTGAGGAAGGCTCGATTCAGATGGAGAGTGTTGCATGCAAACACCGACTCAAGTACTAAGGCGGCAGCACGCTCAAGCTCGTTGGTGTAGCCCTGTGCTTGACTGCCGTCGAAAGTAGGCGGGTACAAGGTGTTGGTGATGTAGTCAAGCTTCTTCTGATGGAACGAGGGATAGGCGTGCAATATGAACTTCTGAAGATCGCTGATGTTCTTCAGGAAAGGGTTGACATACGAAAAGCCCTGCGGTCCTGTTAGTACGATTCATAATTTCGATGCACCTTGACGTAGAACTTCCGTACCTCATTGTGAACGTATGAAGACATGATCTTCAGATCTTTGTCAAACCGGCCTTCTGCCAGGAGCTGGCTTGGAAGTGCCGGCAAGATGCCATTGTCAGATGCTAGCCCATACAGTGTTGTGGGGATGCCGTCAGCGTAAATGCTAATGGCATTCGCCATTTGCAACTCTTCAGTGGGGAGCTTGCGAGCGTCTTGGATGCTCGAGACATTCAATATACCAAGGTAATTTTGGAAAACTCTCTCTTGTTGAACAGGGCCAACCGTGGGCAGCTGACCAGCGGACTGTACAAAAGCCTAACACGATTGTCAATAAAGACCCCAGAAAACAGAAAGTGATGCGTCAGATGATTTACCTGGCTGAAAGGCACGGGACCCTTTGTGCCTCCATAAGCCGTAATCTGTCCCATGACGGAACCGCCGCCTGCGCTGTGGCCCATCAACGTGACCCGCTCTGGATCACCACCGAACTTGGAAATGTGTTTCTGAACCCACTCAAGTGCAAACCGTTGATCGTGAAGTCCGGCATTGGCGGTGCCATCCTTCTCCAGCGTTGGGCCTGACAGCCAGCCGAAAGCGCCCAGCCTGTAGTTCATGGCAACGAATATCATGCCGTCGTTGTCACCTTCTTGGCTGTGAGTGATCAGACCTTCAGGGACTTCCGATTTCGAGCCGAATATGTAAGAGCCTGAACGGAATGTGTCAGCGCCGTCGTTCCAGAAAGACATGAAGGAATTAAGTAGCGAGCGAGCAAGCAAATGGCATCGAGCAAGAGTACCGCTTCGATCAACGATGCGATTTCAAACGTACTGAGAATATGTCAGCACGAATCTAGTAGAATTGTATGTGTTGGTACTCGTACCCTCCATGGATAAAGACCAAGACAGCAGCGCCTCTTTTCGGTTCAGTTTTCCTGTTGTAGATGTGATCGTGCACAACAACATCCAGGAACAAGCAGTCTTCTGTCATGTTTGGGTTCACCGGGAACTCTGATTCGGTTGCCGACGGGTTGATTGCCGACGGGTTGACGTTCTTCGGGTCGATAGGCTGCAGGTCCTGAATCAGGGAGTCATTGTGTCCGCGGAAATCAGAGGGTTCAAAGGAACGCTGGCCAAGTGCCGCGTATTTGGTGATATAATCTCCCCAAAGTCCCAGGTCCCACGAGCCTCTTAGCAGCGGACCTGATGGACAGACAGGCGCAGGACGGTCAACCTCTTGGACAGCAGAGCGATTCTGTGCTGGCGGCTGCGGGGCTCTGAATCGGTTTTCTCCAATAGGCGGGTCGGCATATCGAATGTTAGAGAATCTGTAAAGGCCATTTTTCTCATTAAGCCAGTTTGCTCTATAGATCTCGTACCCGAGATCCACAGTAGGAAGAGCCGGAGGAGCCGGGCTCGCCAAAACCAAGCATGGCAGAAAGGCTGCCAGCGCAGCAACAGCAAAGGTCTTCATCTCTCTGGCAAGATGGCCGAAGTTCGAAAGCGTATGGATCGGAGGAGCTTATCGAGAGTATAGGATGGATGATGGTGAAAGATTGCCAGAGACGAAGAAATCGACCTGGCATATATATCAAGTCTTGTTGCGAACAGCATTTTGCTTTGCCGCCGCCAAAGTCTAAAGGTCAGATATTAGCAACAAGCGTTTTACATTCTGTAAATTTATCACTAGCAGTACCAATGGAATCCCTCGAAAACCCAAGTTGGGTACCAGTATAAGAAACTTTGGTCCCTGCTTACCTTTCGAGACAAGGAGGGCGTCGCACACATGGTACCTGGTGGCTTCGATAGCAACATTGCGCAAGATCTCCGTTATTGAGATTCGATTGGCGTGGGTGTCATGAACCTGCGAAGTGCATTTGCATGCTAGCTTGCATTTCATCGGTCATGTCGTATTGAGTGATATTCGCATCGAGATGCCGTCGTCTAGTAATAACAAGCGGCTCAAATCCTGCGCTGAGGCCGCTAAGAGAGTCTCATCTCCCGCGCTGCTTCTCAGCGGCAATTGTGTCCCCAAGATGTGACGGGAGCAGCTGATAACACCTGTGAGGCTGCTGAGATGATCCCACTTCTCGCGGCGCATCTCAATGGCAGGCGTGAAGCTGACGGTGACGGAGGTGTCTGGTGGCAGCGCCAAAGTCGTCAACCGACAACGGACGAACTTAATACGAACCCAGCCATAGGGGGTCAAAGAGCCAAAGTGGGTGATGATAGGCTTGATATGGTTCTTTCTTTCTGTCGTTACTCTACAATGCAAATACAAGTGGTCAAGCCAACAAAGATCAATTCCTTCAGGCTAGGGCAGTATTGGTAGTAAAAAGTATAAGAGAAGCAAAATAGGCAAGAAAAGATCATCCACAATTCCCTTGCCTCCAATCAGATCACTCACTCCTTCATCGCCATAGCATGCAGACCACATAGCAAGCCCAAGCTGGTCTTGTCGCAATTAGGTAGCATAAGCGCTCCAATGACGGCATGGCCAAAAGGCGCACCATCCCATTTCTCTGAGACAGGCTCGCGCTCAGCTTCCACGCCAGCCTCGGCGGCAGCAGCGTCTAGCACTGCGGCGCCGTTGACGAAGCCGCGCGTGAAAGCTCGCGACGTGCCTGCTTTCTCGGCTAGACGCTTCATCATCATCAAAGCCCGGTAGGAAATGAGGCGGAAGCTCTCCACATCCCAACCCATAGGCGGAGGGCCCTTAGGAGCCACCGCTTGTGGCCGAGGTTGTTCGACGGAAAGTAGAGAGGCGAGGCTGAGGAGGCTGCTGGCCCAGCCATCGTCGCTGTCAAGCCAGGCGCGGGCGAGGTCTGAGGCGTTTCCAGGTGCGAGAGTTGTGAGGATGTCTGCTGCGAGCATACCTTGGGTGAGGTAAGCTTTTCGTGCTTCGACGATACGAAGCTGAGTGCTGTTCGTCGTTGATCCCTTTGAGCGGTCGGGGAGAACGGATATTGATAGGGCGAAGGCTCGGGTGAGGAGGTCGAGTGGTGATTCCGAGGACGCGAGGGATGAGGAGGGTGCCGTGAAGATGCTTTTGAACAGTACGCGGTTCGGATCTTGACGAGCGAGGAGCTTAGCCAGACAATCCACAGCAGGAGGTAGGTAGCGGTGAACTGAAGGCACGAAGCTAGGGAACACCAGCTTTGTGCTGCTCTCGGTGAAGCTTGGACTGGGTTGCGGTGCAAACGCGAGCAGGAAATGCAAGACGTGAAGGGCATCGTCTCGCGTTGCCAGCTCCAAGCTCTGTGTGATATTAGAAAGGAAGATGATAATGTCTTTGTAGAAATCCTGGGTATTGTAGTACGTCCGAAGTAGCATGTTGCGAGTTCCCAAGAGGCGGATAGTATTGTTTAGCCACTTCATAAGTGTGTCTGTCGTGAGAAGTCGATGGTTATGCTCATAGAAAGAGAAGTTACGGAGTATGACGGTAATGGCGAGTAGTTTGTCGGCGGCGCGGTCGAGCTCGTAGGCCTGTGTACCAAATGCAGGCACGTCTTGCAACGCTTCCGCCTCCGTTCGAGATCCTCGCATGATGTCCTCGTAGGATGGCAGGTCCAGTGCGTCGGAAACTTCAGCGGCCTCTTCTGATAGCAGATCGAGCTGTTCTTCCGCGCAGTCAATCAAGACGTCAATGAGGTCGTTGCATTTCTCAAGTTCGAATGATACTCGTTGATCCATGGAAATTATCGCCAAGGCATCTAACGCATACCGGACTTCTGCGTGTATGCCAGATGCCAGGCTGAGCGTCATTGCTTGAGTGTCAATTGTGCCCATCTCGTCCACCGAAGGCATTTGTGGCATATGTCGCTGAATGTGGGCGCCGAGCTCTGCAAGCACAGGGACATCATAGCCTCCATCCAGCTCGATAGACCGTACTAATGGTGCATAGTTGGTGCTCTGTGCTTCATCGCTCTTCATGACTGGTCCACCCAATTCTTGTTTCACCGACGGAGACCGGGAGACTTTCTGAACTGGCGATGGCGCCGCGACACTTGGCATTCCGGCCTGTGGAGTCATTGTCTCTGGTTTCTTTACCTGCATGCTGCTGTTCCGTCGGTGAGCAATCGTTCCAGGGCCTCCCATTGTTTGCTGGGGTGTCGACATGCCATTCTGCTGCGCAAGACCCGCATTGGCCTGCACAGGAGTCGGCTGTGGTTGCGCTTGGGGTTGTTGGGGTTGAGCAAACTGGCCGTACTGATTCTGCTGCGGCTGCTGTGACTGCTGTTGCGGCTGCTGCTGCCCAGGAGGTTGCATAGGCTTCGTGGGTGAGGCTGCTGATGTAGGTCCAAAGCCAGCCATTTGATGCGCCTGCTGTCTCGCCTGCTCCTGCTTCTGCGACGCGCGTGCTTGCATCCATGCTCGCTCGTACAGCGCAATAGAATTGTAATAGATTTGCTTCAGCATGTCGGAAGCATTTTCGTAGCCAGGACCTACAAGTCCCAGCTTGTTCGCAACTGCGGGCCATTGACCATTTTGTTCAATTGTCTGAGAACCATTTCCAGATATCACGACCTGCCAAAGCATGTACAAATCGATTGGTTTTGAGCCTATGACAGGAGTCGGGTTGAACTGGCGGCCGTTGTTCATGCAGTACTGGTTGCATTGGGTCAGGAAAGCTTTGCGCTTGAGTTGCTGCTGCTGTTGCGCCATCATTTGGTTTGGCGCTTGGCCGCCCGCGCCATTGGGCATTTGACTACCTTGCTGTTGCTGTTGCTGTTGCTGCTGCTGTTGTTGTTGTTGGGCCCCAGCAGGATTGTACATAGAATTGGGCTGTCCAGGTTGTCCAGGCTGACCTCCCATGGGTCTAGGCACAGCTCCACCATTTGCGCGCATTGCTTGTTGCTGTTGCATCAGGCGCATTTGGTATTGCCGCTGTGCCATCTGCGACTGAGTCATGGCGGCCATATTATTGCCTTGTCCGCCCATCTGGCTTTGCATGCTCTGCATCTGCTGCATATTCTGGTTCGCGCCAAACTGGGGATTGAAGCCGCCCATTTGATTTTGCTGTGGAGTCATGGAATTGGGCTGCGACTGAGGCTGTCCTTGTGTGGGAGACATCTGCGATCCAAAGTTGGCCTGTTGTTGCTGGCCGGGAAAGGGACTCGGCGACGCGTTCGGCATGCGTTGTTGCTGCGTGGGCTGTGAAGGCTGGCGAAACTGTTGATTCTGCATCGTCGGCGATGGCGTGGCCTGAGCCGATCCGGGTTGCTGTAGATGCGCGTAGGGTGTGGGCTGCTGAGTGAAAGGCTGGCCGGGTTGCTGTCCTGGATAGGCGCCATAGCTGGGAGTCTGCGAGCGCGAAACCTGAGACGTGGGCGGAGGCGGCGATCCAGCGGTGCCGTCGTGTTGTCGTTTTTGAGGGACGACAGAGCCGGGTTGGAAGGTCTGGTTGTTGAAGGCCGGCGTCGGGGTCTGCGCGCCGAGGCCACCGTTCTGAAGGCCGCCTTGCTGGAAGGGCGAGTTGGCGGAGCTGAGGTCGAACTGGGAGGGGTTGGCGAGGTTGGGGTTGTTGTTGTACAGGGCGGATGGGTTAAGGTGGTTCGGGGTGCCTTGCGAGAACATGGCGTCGGCCTGGCCGGGCTGCCATTGATTCATGATCGGTCATGCGCGTGGAGGCTATGGGAGGTCAGGTCAGTCTAGTCTAGTGACGGCCACGCGCAGGAGGATGCGCGGCAGTCGCTCGCGCTCACAGGGCCAGCGCATGAGTGACGGCGAGCGGCGCAGGCATGTGAAGGAGCAGCGGCGCGCAATTGGAGAGGCTTACCTGGCGACTGGTGATGTGTTGACACGCGAACGGGCCGTGGTCGATGGTTATCACGCGTAGCTGCTGGTCAGAGGACGATGGTCGGCGCGAGGCCTTGGCGCTAGAGGGCGGCTCTCCATGGCCCCCGCTGGAGACATGAGGGCGAATGGCTGAGAGGCCAGCGAGTTGTGTGTTGGGAGAGGGCAGACATCTACGCATGGGAAACAGCACGAGAACACACGAAACACACACGACGAGCCTACCGGTATGCACCTCACTGCGGAGCTTGTCATTCAATCACAGGGCCAGGGAAAGGGAAAGGCATGCCGAAATGGCTTCTCGGTGCTCGCGCACGGGCGTTGGCCAACATGTCATCAAGAGGTACAACCACACGCACCCGCTCCCTTTCATCCGCCACCGCCTGCATGAGCATGAGTGCGTGCTCGTGCATGTGCGCTGCTCAAAATGAAGCGTTGTCGTGCTTTTTGAATTCATGCCGTGGCCTGACCCTGCTCGAGTTCTTCACTCTTCCTCTCCCTCCCTCCCTCTCCCGCTGAGCGATGAGTGCCGCTCTCACGGGCAGACTTCGTGCCCATTCCAAGATTGCGTCTGGCCGCCCCACCTGTTCCCTTGTATGCAACAATACACTTTCGACCGATTACTTGTCTCTTCGCCTTCCTTTCTGCTTCCCCTCTCGCCCTCCTCCCCGTCACGCGAGTATTGCTGTGCTCCGAAAGTCAATCTCCAACTCGCCCGCCAAGCGTGGCGGCTTAAGCGAACCAGACACTCCGAGAGCACGTCGTAAAGCTGACACCCTTCCCTGGCGATAACACTGCGTCTGCATGTATCGGACTGCTGGCGCTTGTGATAGGTCTGGATCAGCGTCTCTGGTAGCTTCCTACAAGTGGCCAGCGATTAATGCAGATGAAGGTCAATGCAACGTGCAGTTTGATGCCGCGCTTGCACCTGATGACTAAGCGCACTCGAGGCGCCGTTGGGTCGCTCTTCGGCATGCTGATTCTGCCTAAGATCGCTCTCAACGGGGTTCGCGATGGCGTCCCATGCCCTTATCGTGTTAGGTTGTCATTAGGTCACCACGCTTGAAATCTAAGTCGAGTTTCGCGCCCACCTTCAAGGTAACGTCAGACACGTCCATAAAAGCTGACTGCGCCTTTCCCATTGAGAAGGTATATCTTAATAGACACTCCCACCAGTAAAGCTGAGTCCATCGACTCTACTTTCTTCATTACATGCGTGCAGCTCATGCTCTATCCATCTAAACGTCCGCTCTGATGTAGTCAGGACATACAGTAAAACCAGCTCTGCCACGCCATCTTCTCCCACCACCTCACTCAACCGCAACTTCATGCCACATAAACTGCTCCACACCAGCAGGCCCCTCGCTCTCCGCAACATAAGCCTGCTCGCACTGCGTCCAGTACAGTCTTTGTTGCGCAGCATAGAATCCATCGAATCCAGGGCTCAGAGCATCCTTTAGAGATCGCACGTTGCTTCCCGGATGCAGCACTTCCCAAGGATGCGTGCATTCGCGCGCTTTGCACGTTTTCAGCACGACGAGGAGAGCGTCTAGTCGGGCGATGATGTTTGGGATGGTGGAGGCGGATGTGGATGTGCCTAAGGGAGCGTTGTGGGTTTGGGTGTAGATGTTGTTCAGCTCGTGAGGGTCGTTCTTGGGGTCGTGGTTAGTATGTGTTTCGCATACCTCCAAGGCTAGCGATGGTGTAGATTGCTTACCTGCAGATCGTACAGCTCGTGCTCGCCGCTGCACCAGACGGTGTAGCGCAGGTTGTAATCTTTCCCAATGACTCTTAGAGCTTTGTAGGTGTGGTTGTTGTGCAAGTCGGCTCCGTACTTGCCTTCAGACATGATGATGCCCCACATCTCGACATTGACGTGCTCTTGTCGATGATGCTCAGCTTCCACCATCTCATGCGTCGTCAGCGGCATTGCTTCTCCGTCGAGGTCCCTTCTTTGCGGCGCTCCAGCGATGCCCAAGAATGTTGCGGCTAGGTCTGTGTGCGACGTGACTGCGTGAGAAACATGGTTTTTGGGCACGCCTGGCCCTCTGATGATGAATGGAATGTTGATGTCTTCCTTATAGGAACATTGCTTCCCAGGCTGGAGTCGATGCTGTCCCACATGGTACCCATTGTCTGTTGTGAAGATGAGATAGGTGTCGTCAAGTATGCCGTGACTTGCGAGGCGCGTGCCCAGCTCGGCTATCATCTCATCGACCGCTTGTAGTGAGCGTAGGCGGTTGCGATACCATTCGTCGTTGTACTCAATATTTGTCTCGTTTTGGTGTGGGAGCTTGGAGATCCACGCAGCACCATTTGCCTAGGACGTATTAGCGTGCTCAAGTTTGTATGAGTCTCGTAGCTGGCATCGTACTGTCTCTGGATTGAAAGCCGCGTTGCGTGGGACCTTGGCGTCTTTAAATAAGTGTTTGTGCCTATCAGCGGGCACAGGTGGCGACTGAATAGCAGAAGCGCCAGAGTAATTGCCATGGATGTTCTTGTCAATGATGTGCACGTTGCTATGCGGAGCAACAGGGGCGACCGTCAACATGAAAGGCTTCTTCGCCTTCACAGCATCATCGAGAAAGCCATAAGATTTGGACGCAACGATGTCTGTAGAGTACTGGCCCTCGTAGGATACCGGCAAGTCTCGGTTGCGCTGGAACGTGGCATTCCGGTACTCGTAGGTGAACGGATCGAGTAAGAATTCGGATCCTGTAAAGCCAGCAGCATGAGGTTTGTCGTAGTTGGTGACCTTCTGTGCATTGAAGAGCTTGCCTACGTAATAAGTATTGTACCCGGCATCCTGTAGCCAAAGGGGGAGGTAGTTTTCATTGAAGCCTTGAGATACGAATTTGGGGTAGCCGCCTGTTCTTGAAGTGTCAGACCTGGGCACTGAAAGTCACGAAAAGGTAGCTTATCGTACCGTGAGGCGGGTTCACATCGGTCACGTTGGTGTTGTGAGGAGACTTTCCAGTCCATAGAGTTACGCGTGAAGGGCAGCATAGAGCATTCGTGCAGAAGTGGTTGGCAAACGAAGTTCCTTGATCGGCAATGAGTTTTTGAGTGTGCGGCATGTATGCCAGAGAGTCCATGTGAAGATCTTGATCGTCGGTGAGAACAAAGACGATATTAGGTCTCTTCTGGCTTGCCAATGGGTGTGGCCGTTGGCCTCGAGAGCCCCAGCCGAAGGCCGCGTAGAGGCAGACACATGAGGTCAAGAATACGATCAATACACGCAGCGATGGCATGTTATGTTGAAGCTATAAGATGAGAGTGTAGCATGCTGCCACGAAGATTGGTGGGTTGTACATCGGAGGCGGACTCCATCGATGTCGTGATCGCCAGCTGTGCATGCTGTCTTCGACTGGAGCCGAACCTCCAAGAGAATCCTGACCCGAACCCTAACAAATCACTTTCATAAGCATAAATGGCGGGTGAATGCTCCTTCACCTTTCCATCGCGCTCGCACTCGTTTCGACGATCGTAAAGGTGGATCAGCCAAAAAGACAAAAGGTTATGGCTGACTGCGCTGAAAGCCACCCATGCGAAGTCCGCCGCGATGACTTCATGGGCTCAACGGCTGAGTGAGATCGTTTTTGTGACGGAGAGATCTGCAGTGAACGATCAAAACTCCTAGCTTCATTCTTTTCCGCATTAAAGATAGAGTCATTACCAGCACAATTAGACATCGTCAATCACAATGAGGCCTCAGTACATAGTTGCGCTTGTAGCCAGCGCCATCTCAACTGCCAACGCAGTGTCGACAAACTCACCGCACGACCTCGCTTTGTGCATGCTCTCCAGTATCGAGCAGAGAGGACAAGCTACCTTAGATGCGGGCGGCAGTACCGGATTCATTCAACTAGGACTTTTCTGGCAGGCTCTCGCTGTGATAACGGAAGCGGCGCCAATCTCAGCAACCAACGACGAGCTGCGACCCTTGCTCGAAGAGAGTCTGACCTCTTCCATTTCAGCCTTCTCGAATGCAACAAAAGATGCCGAGCTGCCACTCGACCGGCTTTCTCTGGGTGCAAGCATGGCAGCGTGGAGCCTCAAGTCGCCGATGAATGCCAGCGACACCTTTCTACCCACGCTTTCTGCTCTCAATGACTCTCTGGCCCTGCAGCCGCGGAACACGAACGGAGGGCTGTGGTACTACAACAACGTGAACAACATCACGGCGTACCAGAACTTGAGCTATCTGGACGGGATGTACTCGTACGCTCCGTACATCACCATCGCTTCCCAGCTCAATGATAGCGGTATGGACCCATACGAAGCGCTGGAATCAGCTCTGCAACAGATCCAAATTCTCCATGACGCATGTATCAGGCCGTCTGGTCTACTGGTCCATGGCTACGATGCCATCAAAGCACACGCCTGGGCCGACAACAGCACAGGTGCAAGTCCAGAGGTATGGGGAAGGAGTCTGGCGTGGTATTCTCTCGGACTGCTCAACACTCTCGAAGCTGCCGCCCTGGTTCCAGAATTGCAGCGTTCGAAGGCGTATAAGGCATTGCTGACATTGTATCAAGACGTCATGGACGCCCAGATACGCGCAGCAGACCACAGCAAAGCCGTTACCGGAGTGCCGGGAGTGTGGCAAGTTGTTGACCGCCCAGGAGACGATGGCAACTTCGTCGAAGCAAGCAGCAGTTTCATGACCGCATACACTCTACTTCGAGGCTTGCGGCTAAACCTCCTGAGCGAGGCAAACGCCACGGCAAAATGCAATGGCACAACAAGCGCCTACTCAATCGCGGCAGAGATTTACGAGGGCGCTTCGCAGCAATTCCTGATCACATATTCGAACGGTTCGCTGAGTTTGAACGGTACGAGCAGTGTGGCAAGCTTGAGTCCGCAGAATGTTGGCTACGAGTATTATACAACGAGGCCGACTGAGCTCGACTCATTAATTGGCACCAGCGCTTTCGCGCTCGCCAGCTATGAAATGGGAAGAACTGGCGTACCAACTTGATCAGATTGTATCATAGATAGCATGCTAACGCCGTCAACCTGTGCAAATTTCATCGTCAGCATATGTGGAGTTTCAAGTCACGGCGGATGTGCTTACAAGAACAGGGTCATAGCGCCTCCCATCGAGCCAGCACCAGAGTCCTGCAAGTCGGCATTGTCGGAACCAGCGTCGTCGGCATCGTTGGTAGAGTTAGTCGTGTTGTCGCTCCCTGCTTGCGCGCTGCTGCTGTTTTCGCCACTTCCTGCAGCGCTATCGCCAGTCTGCAGCACCCTCTCTACGCAGGCTGTCTGATGTCGCGACTGATCGCGACCATTTACGTCCACCCACAGTCGAAGTCGAAGAGCCACATCAGATCCAGGGTTTTCGCTGTCGAAAGCATCTCCAGTGACTTGCACGCTGGCCTTCATCGGGCCGGTCGGTTTGCCGTCCGCAGGACATAGATCCGGGAGTCCTGTGACAGTGCAAGGGTCGATTGTGGCGTTGTAGGCTGCTTTGCCATTGGCGATCAAGGCTATACTGAGGGTCGCGTTGCCTGGTACTGTGTCTAGACCGCTGACTTCGAAAGAGAGCGATCCGTTATCGGGCGAGAGGGTTGCGTTGAGGCTTGAGCTATTTGATAGGTGATAGCCGGGGCAAGGTGTGAGAGGGCCAGAGGCTGATATTGTTTGTTGGGCGGCTGCGAAGGTCGCACATTGGAGTAGGATGGAAGCCCATAGGGGAGCTGATTCTGTGACTTTCATGATGCTCTCGATGTATGTATCCGAGCGATGAAAAGTGCGTTGTAGGAACCAGTCGGGCGCTGAGCTACCTGGGACGATATCGGTACTTGATTTTCGTAATCACGGATCTCGAATGAGAGGAGCTGTCAACCGTTTTACAAAGTGTTGGTTGATCGAATAGAAGTACTATAGCAGAGTGAACTGTAGCCTCAGGGGAAGTTTTTGCGTTGGCCGTTGGCCGCGAAATACCTGGATGAGGCAAAGCGTAGGATTCAGGACAAACTCTAGGTTTCCTGATGGCAACGAAACCAGAGTATGTACCACGCAACAGATGGACTCGAACGTGTTGCATGATGTAGAGACTCGCCAGCACCTAGAGCTAGTGAAAAGCTCACTACACGGATGGCATGTGGAGTCCCAAACCCTGGTGTAATGATGAACATACTTACATGTACGGTCATCATCGAACCCTGATAACCCTAGTAACCCCAAGGACAATGTTCTCATCGCTACATACATCCTACATCATTTCCTACCACCAGCCTAAAATATCTATAGTATGGACATACGGTATTGTGCATCCATGTACTGGAACGCATACATATGTCGAGGCGTTCAGGGCCGACTCAGCGCCCAATGTGTGAAGCAAAATTGTCAGAGAAGGCCATCCGTGACTTCGTTTCGTCTTATGGCAAGATTTCAAACCTCAAAGACCTTGCTGTTACATTCGACCAAAGAGACTCGCAAGGTGAAAAGTGTATTCAGCACTCGACAAGCGTCCGGATTGACATGAGATGATACTTCATACTTCTGTCTCCAGCGCGCTATATCCTATTCCAGGCATGGCACCATGGTTTCTCCATGCACAGCAAGGATGGTAAGGCTGTAGGGCCGAACTAGTCCAAGCCACCGGTGGAGATCATCACCCGCATCACTCAGCCTTGTAAGTCGGCGATCCCGCGTGCCACATGAGCTGTCAAAACAGCCACACAGAATCTTGTACACCAGCAAGTAAGACGTGAATATGTCGGCGTCTGGACGTATGTCAGCAATTGCAAGCTGTGTAACCGCTCTTATGACAGTTGACCCAAATGCCATCGAAGTGAAACCGATGATTCACCGCAGCGCCCAGCCCCGCCGACCAAGATGGAGCCGGCGCATAGGGAGCCATCGTCTGCCAAATGGTGCCAAGTTGGAGCGTGCCGGTTTGCCATGTGTCTTGCCTTGGTTGTCGCGTCCCTCGTGATTCTGTAAGCAGCCTGTGACATACACCTCTGCCTGCCACTTTCTCGCCTCAAAACTGGTATCGAAAAAGACGCCTACGCCTCAAATCACAAGCAAACTCTCGCGTCGGCAACAGTCAAGTCCCGATCAGCCCCGCGCCAGCCGCTCCCGCGCCTGCATACAGCTCACATACACCGCGAACACCTCGCCTCGACCACTCTGTCTTCGACAACAATCCGCACCCCTAGGCATTGAACTGTTCCGTCAGACTCGGTGTCGCCTTTTGCCTTGCGCGCTCAAGATCGGCAATCAGCCGCATACACCTTCAAAATGGCCTATCCCGGTCAGAATTACCACAGCCAGCACCCTCCGCCCAACTACGGCGGCTATGGAGGCTATCCTCAGCAGTCAGTTTTCCCAGAACGAATGGCTTGCGGTTCACGACCAAAGCTGCTGTACTGCACCGACATACATCGTGGCATCAGTACGGACGTTGGTCGCGCCGTCAAGACCGAGAAACGCCGTTCATAGCTCATCATACTGACTATTCCACAGACAGCCGCAGTACGGCTATGGGCCCCCACCTCCCCAGCCTTATGGGCAACCGCCGCCTCAGCAGCACTACCAGCAGCCTCCTCCTCAGCAGCCTCCCTATGGCCAAGCGTTTACGCCGTTTCAGCAACAGCAGCAGCAGCAGTACAACCAGGGTTCGTATGGACATGGACAGTTTGCCCCGAGGGCGGCTCCTAATGGTTTTGTAGGCGGTCACAGACCTCCACCGCCTCCTACTCAGATGATGGGCTTTGGACATGGCGCGGGAAACAACTACCAATATGCCTACAGTAACTGCACAGGGCGCCGGAAAGCCCTGCTAATCGGAATTAACTACTTTGGACAGAAGGGACAGCTCCGTGGATGTATTAACGATGTGAAGGTGTGTCACGATGTCAGCGTTCCTGGATCTACGTTTTTTACTGACGCATCTTCCAGAACCTCTCGACGTATTTGAACCAGGTGCACGGATACCAGAGAGAAGACATGGTTTGCTTGACGGACGACCAGCAGAACCCTATGTCACAGCCCACGAAAGCGAACATGATCCGCGCGATGCACTGGTTGGTCAAGGACGCCAGGCCCAACGACTCGCTCGTGTTCCATTATAGTGGTCACGGAGGTCAGACCGAAGATCTCGATGGAGACGAAGATGACGGCTACGACGAAGTTGTCTACCCTGTGGACTTCAGGCAGGCTGGACATATCGTAGACGACGAGATGCATGACATCATGTACGTGTTTGCCTGCGTATTCCAAACCATGAACGCTTTACTGACAAACACCAACAGGGTCCGACCTCTGCAACCAGGTGTGCGTCTTACCGCCATCTTCGATTCCTGCCACTCCGGAACCGCACTCGACCTGCCTTACATCTACTCCACCAAAGGTGTCCTCAAGGAGCCCGATCTTGCGAAGGAAGCTGGCCAGGGCCTGCTCGGCATTGTTTCCTCGTACTCTCGTGGAGACATTGGCGGCATGGCTTCGACTGCTATGAATTTCTTCAAGAAGGCGACAACCGGCGACGACGTGTACCAGAAGAATCTGCGGACCAAGACCAGTCCTGCTGACGTTATTATGTGGAGCGGCAGCAAAGACGATCAGACATCGTAAGTCTACCCACTCGTTCAAGATCCTATGTTGCATACACGTCCTCCCACATGCAGGGTATAATTCTGTGGAGACCAATCACTGACCTTCTCGCAGCGCGGATGCCAACATCGCAGGCAAGGCCACGGGCGCCATGTCTTACGCCTTCATGGCGGCGCTCAAGAAGAACCCGCAGCAGAGCTACGTGCAATTGCTCAACAGCATTCGTGACGAACTCGAAGGCAAATACGACCAGAAGCCGCAGTTGAGCTGCAGTCACCCGCTCGACACCGATCTCTTATACGTAAGTCAAACCCATGCTAATTCCACATTCGCGCAAGGATCTTGCTGACAAAACTTTAGGTCATGTGATGCACTTTCAAAGCCACTCCATCCAAGCTATCTCAATGGCTCAAATGCAGTACGAGGAACGAAGCATGATTAGACCAGTGTATCTGAACTTGGGATAGGCGTAATAAAAGCCAGCGAATATGACTTGCATTACTTGTTCAAGATTCATTCTCAGCGTTCCTTCCCGGTGATGTTAGGTACCATCGTCGCAATATGGACTTTCTTCCACCACTGAGAGGTAGGGTATGGACGTCAGCGTTGTCAGGAACTGTGAAGTGCTTGCCAGATACTTCTGCGTAAGTCAGCTGCATTTTTTTCCAACGAGACAGCCACAGTGCAGCCTGAGCTCCTTGCTAGTACCAAACCCTCCTATCAGACTCTGCTCACACTGCGCCAGTGGCGAACAGTGCGGAACGTGCGACGCTCTCAATGACATAGAATGCTCGTTCCAAGCGCTCCCGCCACATCGTGCGCACATGGCGCCAATGAGAAACAGAGCCGAAGAAACGACACCCGCAGCGATATGGCTGCTGACCTCAGTTGCTCTCGTCGCATCGCGCCCATGATTTGTCGGTGAGAGATAGCGTCGGAGAAACGACGCTCTCAGTGGCATGATTGCTGATCTCAGATGCCCTCATCACATCATACCGACCCGGTGCCATTAAGAGATGCGATAAAAATTGCCCCTGAGAATCAGCGTACCAGTTTAGACACTCTCCTCGGTTTCAGTGATGGTATCAGACGCGTCTACCACACTGCTTCCCACCGCGCACGCAGCGACCGTAAGACTTGTTTTTGATTCTAGAGATAGAGGCCGCCGATGTGCTCGACTAACTGCCATTTGGCCTCATCGACACGGGAGTAGCGACCAAGAATTCAGCTCTCATGCAAAGACATTACTGTAGGACCATTGAGAAGCTAGAAAGCAAAAAAACTCGTGGACGAGCGGAGGGACATCTTGTCTTCTTTTGTCCCTCTTTTTGCTTTTGGTTTCTTGAGAGTGGTAAACCTTTGCTCGCTTCTTCCTTCTCAAGGCGCCGGACGCGCGCACAGAATGTTTCCATTCTCACCCGCGTGCGTGCGGCTGCATGCATGTACGCGAGACTATAGGGCTGCAGGCGCCAGGCAGGCGAATACATTACCGGGGTGTCTGCCTTGGGCATACGGCGCGACGGCGCGAGGCTCACATCAGCATGCTTTGGGGTCAGGATTGTTCGATACTACTGTTTCGTTTTCCGCGGACAGTAGTGGTAGTGGTGGCGGTGGTGGTGAGAATCTCTTACAGTGAGGTATGCTCAAGCCGAGGCACTTACTTGTGAGTTGACTTTGATGATCTGTTGACAGTATGTGTTTTGTCGTGGTACAAGCGACATGACCTTGCGCGTGAGACTCACAGCTCGCCGATATCTACTCCTCACGACCATGCACAAGGCTCATACGGCCGTATACAACTGCCATTGCATCGCATCTGACCCGGAGACACGACGTCCAGCCATCCTACTTTGGCCAAGCCAGATGACCAAACCACATCGCCTGTGTGGCCGCAGCTGAGGAGGGAAGCCCTAGAAACGCGCATCCTTCGGTGGGAGGCCTTGATGCTCTCTCGCTCATTTTCTGTGTGACAGGCTAATATCCAGACAGCAGGCGCGCGTGCAACGTCGGTGCAACGTCAGTGCGACGTGGCGCTCTGCGGTGTTTACTCGACCCCAAAACCATCGCCCGGCGTCCACACTGCTGACTGCTTCTGGGCCCTAATCTTGGGTAGGAAGAAGCTGCTGAGGCCAGTAGTACTGCCCCGATACGTCTACTGAAGAGCTGAGCGGGGAGCGAGGTAGGGATGGGGCCAAACCCTGTTTTGTGTAGGTATACTTCCTCGGGCGACGCGAATGGCTGGGGTACTATAAAGACGGGTTCGCGAACTGTGACAACGTTCGTCCGAGACGGCTTATTACAGCAGCTCATGTCTACAGTGCAATAGTTGGCACCGGAACACGCTTTTTGAATACCTCCGCCGCTTTCGAGGCTGCGAGAATAAAAGTGCGAACGCGAGGACGGACGGGAGCTGAACTTCTTCCGATTCCATCATCATCATCTCCACAATTCTCGAGTACCCCGGTTGACGCACTCGCTCTCCAAACCAGTCTTACGGAGGAACATTACGGCTTGTTTGAAGTCTTACTGCCTGGGTCCCGTTCTTGTTTAAAGGCGGCTTCGGTCAGACATCTCTTTGAGTCTGATCTTTACCAGGTCCTTGGAGCCATCGCGGACAATCGTTGACGTCTTGTGGCAAACGTGAACGATACGACTTACTCAACTTTCAATATCTACCCTTTCTTCATCTTCAACTCTGGTCGCCATTGGTAGGAGGTATCTCACTGGCAGATACTTGACCTTCAGCGCTCATCAGCGGCACCCGTGTCAAGGCTCGGAAACACTTTCCCGCAGAAGAACGTGCGAAGTTGCTCGTACGGCATTCAGATCGTCAACCGTCTCAAGCAATCGCACATTCGAACCATCAGCAAGCATGCATATTTACTTCGGTCTTGCGATTTGGGGCGTGGCTGCCTTTGTCATCTACAAGCTGGTCAATTCGTTCCTCTTACGTCGCCAACTCAGAGGTAAGTCCTTCTCATCCACTTACGGAATTGTTCGCATTGAACCCGTCAAGAGCGTCGAAGGGAGATGGCGAACCTTCTCTCAATATCAACAGACTGACGAAGGTACTACCTACAGCTACAGCCAAGAAGACCGGTGCATATGAGCCGCTATCATACCCTATCTCCGGATTTGGTGGATTCCAACATCTCAAAGAGCTCCAGCAAGCCGACAAGGAGCAGCTCTTCCCAGACCTGATGATCCGACGCGAACGTGTCATGAGCGAGCTTTACGGCCGGGAGCTCTCGACATTCAAGTCGTACATCATGTTCCAAGACATCTACTTCACATCTGACCCTCGCAACATCCAGGCTATGCTCGCGACACAGTTCAACGATTACATTCTCGGACCAGGTCGCATCGGTAACATGGGAGCTATGGTCGGCAGTGGGATTTTCACGCAAGATGGAAAGCCGTGGGAGCACAGTCGTGCCCTGCTCAGGCCCAACTTCGTGCGAGACCAGGTCTCTGACCTCGAGCTTGAGGAGAGGCATATGCAGAATTTGTTCAACGTCATGCCAATTCAGCCGGATTGCTGGACTGCGGAGACCAACATTCAGCAGCTGTTCTTCAGACTCACAATTGACTCTGCGACCGAGTTCTTGTTTGGAGAGTCTGTTGACTCGCAGCTTTCTGAAGCTGGTTTGGGTGCCCAGAGGAAAGATGAGGCGCAGCGCAAGAGGTAAGAACTGGCGCCTGCAATGACTGCAACAAACACTGACACATCGTTCTCACCGCAGAGAGACAACGTTCTCGCGCCACTTTGACGCCGCTCAATTGCATGTTGCTAAGCGTTTCCGTTTGAGCGACATGTACTGGCTGCACAATCCTAAAGAGTTTCGAGAAGACATAAAGATCATTCAACACTTCATCGACCACTACGTTGATCTCGCTCTGCGCTCATCCTCCTCTGGCGAGAAGCGCGCAGAAGAAGGCAGCCACAAAGAGCGCTACGTCTTCCTCGAAGAGCTCGCCTCCCGCACCCGCGACCCCGTCGAGCTTCGTGCCCAGCTCCTCAATATCCTCCTTGCCGGCCGCGATACCACCGCCTCTGTCCTCTCCTGGCTCTTCCACTCCCTCCTGCGACACCCCGAAGTCTTTGAGAAACTTCGTGCAGCCGTCATCGAGGACTTCGGCACCTACGACAACCCTCAGGAGATCACTTTCTCGACGCTGAAATCCTGTTCCTACCTCCAACACTGTCTAAGCGAAACCCTTCGTCTCTGGACCGTCGTCCCAGGAAATTCGCGACGCTCCAACAAACTTACCACCCTCCCGAAAGGCGGCGGCCCCGACGGCGAAAGCCCCATCATCGTCCCTGCTAACACGGAGATAAACTACAGCATCCATGTAATGCATCGTCGCAAAGACCTCTGGGGTCCGGATGCAGAAGAGTTCCGTCCAGAGCGCTTCCAGGGCCGCAAGCCGGGCTGGGAATTCTTGCCTTTCAACGGTGGCCCGAGAATCTGCATCGGACAGCAGTTTGCGCTGACAGAAGCAAGCTATGTTGTTGTCAGGCTATTGCAGCGCTTTGATGCTATTGAGCCGGCGGCTGGCCAGCTGGACAACCCGGTGAGGAGTAATCTCACGCTTACGAACTGTCCGGCGAAGCCCGTCACATTGAGGCTGAGGGGTGCCAAAGAGTGATTGAAGCACTGCTCCTAGTATCTTGGTGACAACTCATGACTGGTCATACAATCGGAGTATTCGATAGTACCGTATCTACGAAAGATTTCAAGGGTGCAATCATTCAAATTTTCCATCTCTGCGGCAAGGTATTTCACAAAAGCAAGCGAGGAGATTCATAACACCACGTGCATGGAAGCTCTTGAGGGTACGACGACTCAGGACACGTATCTCAATAGCTTTTGGCTCTAGCTGATCTTTGCAACTGGGCCAATCCTTCGAGCGAAACACTCAATTCTTCGTATACTGAAAGAGCTATTAATCATACGTTTCGAAAAGATTCATCTGTTCTGCTGGTCTCAAAAAGTCTGTAGTTTTACCAATTAATTCGAAACTCTTATCGCTAGCTTGCAATGATCGCTCCTGGTTTTGCGCTATCCGAGAGTGCTGAGATTTCTACTATATGGCATTAGGTATATATGGCATTGTAATTGCAGTCGTTTCCTTGTGAATTAGTTTACAAATTGTGCTTTTCGCCAATTGTTAAGAATAATTGTAATTGTAGTTAAAAATCATTTACAACTGGTTTAAAGCCGTTTATTGTAGTTTGTTTTTGTTCAGGAATGTCCAGGGTTGCTCAATTCACCTCTAAATTTGTACTATATAAATTGTTAGTCGTGAGCTTGCCTCAACAAATAGGTGTTATCGTATAATGGTTAGTACACCACGTTGTGGCTAAGCGGTCAATTCTTGACCCATTGGTTATCGACTTGGACCGTGGAGATCTGTGTTCGATTCACAGTAACGCCAATCTTTTGGCCTTTTTGGGAGCCATTAGCGCTCAATTGTCCAGGTAGTAAGCGTGCGAAACCCAGCTGGATGAATGACTGAAAGAAGTAATGGGATAGCTTGCAATTCATGCACTACACTAGTGCTACTATCTTTCAGTTTTAGTTGTTGAGCCTCTTCTGTTAGCTGTCCAGAATATCTACAATGACGAAGCACGTAGACAGGGCGTGGGCTGCCATTGCCCACGTTGAATGAATTCCAGCTTAGATGCGTTCTACCGCACACTCATCGACTTGAACTATCTGCGAGAAGGAGGTGTTGCCTCCACATACAGGCGAAGATATTACTCCACTCGCCATCTCCTCCGTTCGGTCGACAGGCTTCACCGAAGACGCAGAACTGCTGTTGCACCTCCAATCATGTGTCACGGAAGCTGGCAAATGGCTATTTGATGGCGAGGGATTGATTACCCTCTCTATCCAGCCGCTGTCTTATCTGCATAAAGGAGTGGAAGGCTTTCCCATGACGAGCGGTTGTTTCGGTTTTCCCGACGAGGGAGCAGAGGTCATACTGCCGCCTTGGGCCATCCGCGAATTGATGTGCTTACTTGAATCTTAGTAAGCAAAATGTTCCGAGAAAGCCGTATGCGATGACCATTGGTCACCATCTTTCTAATCAGGTCTTAAGAAGCTGGGCTGGATACATGTGCAATAACAACAAGCCCTAGAGTCGTCGTCGAAATCCCATCATCTTCCCTCACTGCAAGCACCAGTCTATCATAATAATGACTCCAGGCAAGATTGACGTCCACCACCACGTGTACCCTCCAATCTTCACTGAGGCCCTGCAACGAAACGGCGGCGATCCATCACGATGGTACGTCCCTCCTTGGACCATCGATCTTGACCATGATATCTGTGCGAAGACAGGAATCTCCTCGGCCATATTGTCTTGCACCGCCCCGGGCCCGAGCATCGAAAAAGACCCCAAGGCAGCTGCCAAATTAGCAAGAGAATGCAATGACTTTTGCGCTACCGTTCGCAAGGCCGAGCCGAAAGCATACGGCTTCTTTGCCAGTGTCCCTGACCTCGAACAAGACCCCAATGCTGTGCTCGAAGAGATTGCCTACGCTCTTGATGATTTGAAAGCCGACGGCGTTATTCTTCTCACATCCTACGGCTCGGTCGAAGGTCAGCCAAAGTACCTTGGCCATCAATCGTTCACTCCAATTTGGGATGCTCTCAATGCCCGTAATGCGACAGTCTTCATCCATCCCACTCACGCTGCCGGCTCCTCCATTGTCTCTGCATCTCTTCCCCAGCCAGCATTCGACTATCCGCACGAAACAGGCCGCACAGCAATCGACCTCATCCTCTCCGGCACTCTAGCCCAGCACGCCCAAGCCTGCAAAATCATTCTCTCACACGCTGGTGGCACGCTTCCATTTCTAATTGATCGCGTAGCGGGCCTCATGCCTCACGCTCCGACTAGCATCAACTCTGGTCTCTCGAGAGACGAGATCCTGAAGCAAGCAAGAATGTTCTACTACGATACTGCGTTGTCGAGCAGTCCGATGCATTTGAAGGGATTGTATGCTTTGCTTGGACCGGAAGGGAGAGGAAAGGTGCTCTTTGGGTCTGATTTTCCCAACGCGCCGGAGGAGAGTATAGGGTATTTTACGAGGCAGTTGGAAAAAAGTGCCGAGCTTGAGGTGGATGAGTTGAGAAAGAGTGCATTAGCGCTCTTTCCGAGGTTGAAGTGATTGACCAAACGAAGTAAGTTGGAGGTGAAGGTGATTGTACTGGGTGCCACTTTGGTTGGAGACAGGCAGTGCTTTAATCGGAGAATGCAAAATGTTCACCGAACAAATGGGCTACATTGTTATCATTAGGTACTATTGTATCAGCATCAACGTCCGCTTGTTTCCTTTTTACAGAGCAGCCATCAACGCCGCGATTCCCACCGCGCCTACCACACCTGCCTGAGCCATAGCGGTCTGGACAGCACCAGAGTCCGACTCGGTGGCACTGGCGCTTCCACTCTCCTCACTTCCAGAGCTCTGCTCGCTTTCGCTGTTGCTACCGGCCGCTGTAGGCACGATCTGGCCGCCCGAGGTGCTCACGCTGGTGTAGGTGGCGTTGACGCCTGAGCTTTCCGCAGTAGGAATGGCTGGAATATAAGCTGCCGTGCCGGTAACCGAAGGCGTGAAGTAGAGCGAAACATCAGTCGTGTTGCCAATGGGGTCGGAGAAAGTGGCCTCAGCACTCGATGAAGAAGTCGTCTCGCTTGGTGTCTCGCTGGATGATGAGTCTCCAACAATGTCCTTGCTAGCCTCATAGAACGCGGTCGAGAAGTCCTGAGTCGCGGGCTCGTCGGCCTTGCAGTACTTCTCCATGATAGCATCAATCGTGTTTTGACCAATGACACTGAGCTCGGAGTCAGTGCTACCGTGCTCCTTGTAGCAAGCCATGCAGCCTGCCAGCATATCGTTGTGCTGCGACTGGCAGATGCAAGCGCGCTGGGTCTCGTTGTCCAAGACGGACGGATCCTCTTCGTCAAATTCGTCATCGCTGTCAGACGTAGGGATGATGAAAGCGTCGAGAGCCTTTGGTCCATAGATGCACTGATACTGAATGGCGATGAGAGCGTTGCAAGGTGCGTTCAGATCCATCGCACCGGTGGCGTTGCTCGGCCTGCATATCTCATCCACCTGCTCGTTGAAGGCTTCTTCGGAGCCTTCTTCGGGGACGTCGAATAGCTGTCTCTTGTCGAACATGCTGGCACTGGCACTGGCGCCGGAAACGGCCAGAGTGAGGAGCATGGTTTGTTTCATTTTGACTGGGAACTCGGACGAGAAAGCTGGTCTTCAAAGTACGTGCCGATGCAAAGGAAGCTGCCGAGATGGAAAAGAAGAAAACAATGACTGAAAGTATCACACAGCGCAGGTTTGAGCCAAAATGTGAGATATGTACAGTAACTGTGCGTCTTCTAATTATATCCAGTCACGAGAAATTGCATCTAGGCGCGCGCGAAGGATTCCTTGGCCAGAAGGCAGTGGCCACCATAATGTGGTTTAGCCGACATCCGTGCCATTGCTGTAGATGGCGACTCTAAAGTCCATACCTCGAGACCATTACCGGTGATGGTGAAAAACGTGTCATAGTGAAGAGCAACGGAGTAACATCTGTAAATGAGAGCTGAGAAGGCGAGGAAGGGAGGAAGGGCCAATCGAATGACAAGCTCCATCAAGCACCCTTGTTGGCGGCAACCCCAAGCCGGGCTCCCCAGCGTCATGTTCGAGTTCCTGCAGTAGCGCCAAAACAAATTTGCCACAATCGACAGCCGCAAAACCTTCCACCGTTTTGTGCTTGCCCCAGCCTCTCTCCGCTGCAGTCGGCATCTTTTGCATCCGTGGACTTTCCGTCGAGGACTTGAGTTCGTATCGCTTCGCAGCCTGGCTCGCCTGGCAGCGCTGAACCTCGCTCCAAGTGACTTCGAGGCGGGGGCTATCTTCTGACAATACTCTTCTACCACCAGATTTCCGTTTGAACGCAATACCTTCACCCGCGGCGATGGACCCCTTCAGATGTGTGCTAGCTCGCATTTTCGTCGCGCTTCCGCCACCGCAGCTCGCCTGCTGAACATTGCCGGTTTCAGTAGTGAATGTTCTCTTGCAGCATCATCCCAAAGTTGTCTGATTTTGTCATTGTCAACCAATCGAAATCGTGGTTCAACTTACGTGTGTGCCAGCACTGCCAGGATGCTTTACCAGCCTGGATAGAGTTCGACTGAGCCGCATGTTTGCGTAAGCGTTTCCGGCTTTCAACGCGAAAAACGCGAGCACGACATGCTCTTTCAGCTTATATCCGCTCACCATTCGAGAGTTATCATCGCGTTCTCGTCAAATACTGCGATGTGAAGTGTTGAAAGCGCGCTATACATCAATTTGATCGTTCGATCGAAAACCTGGATCAGCCGTACGACGCATCAGTCCATCACCTATGTATTCGCCTCGGCCTTTCCCGAGGCGGTACGAATGCGAATGCAGTGTTAGTGATAGCCTGCCCCACAGCTGGATACGCAATGGTCGAAAGACAGGTAGGGTTGCCGCCTTTCCGTCCAATCCGTGACCCAACATAAAGTCGACACGCCCCAACAATGCCCTTTTTGCGAAATATCAGTCCTATATCCAACGTGAGCCTCTTTGCCACTTCTATAATACCGCATCACGTCGACAAGACCTTTAGAAGACTGCGTGTTTGCGACTTTACACAGCAACCTTCCTACATCGACAAGGTATCGACAAGATCTCCAGAAGAATACCTTACGTGATTGCAGCTTTCCACAATCATCATGTACCTACCTTACTCTTCCCATAGCGCGGCTCTGATCAGTCGCGAGACCAATCAAGACGGCCAGGGACAGTCTGGTCTCAGCGCCGGCGCCATCATCGGTAAGTTTCAGGGCCGGTACACTGGCAATCGTGAGACACATGCTGATATTCTCGGCCAGTAATCGTATTAGTGGCTTCTGGGTTCGCCGTCCTCGTTGGCTTCGCCCTCCTGAGATTCTTTTATAATGCAGATAAGGATCATAATCCTTTTGCCCAGGGCGACGAGCAACAGGTCTATATGCGGGAAGTTCGCCTCCGAAACGTTCAGGATCTCAGTTCTGGAAGAGGCAACAAGCAGACCTATGCGGCGGAGCGAGAGGTCTATCCGTATCCGAGCGGAACTGGTGTCAGCACACCGACGAGCTTTGTTTCCAAGGAATAGGTGTGGCTGACCCGAACAACATGTGGACCTATGCTGGCAAACAATGATCAACAAGCTACCCGGATCTTTGTACTAGAAGTCGGAGAGTCCTACCGTGTCGTAACTGGCACGTGAGCATTCAATCAGGATTCGTCGCCTTTGCGATGATTATTTTGCTTTGCCATGTATGGGATCCTAACTCGAGGCTTTCGAATTTTGTGGTTACCCTCAATCGACTGGACATTGTCATCCGTAGTCGGATTGGCTATCAAATCAAGTGCTCCAAGCACAGGCGCTTCATGGCTGAATGCGCTGTGCAGCAAAGCCATCTGTCACGACTACCACCGTCACTCCTGCTTCACCCGCTACCATCAACGACCATATCGTCTTTCCCTCCTCGGCGGCCGAGTAGATGGAATACATCTGCGACTTCTTGTACATCTACGCAATCTCGCCACGCGAGCGCTCCGGTCTGAGCGCGAAAAAGACGTATACCACCAAGAAGACAACAGCCATGATGATAACGGCCGTGCTATCACAGCGCCGCGCCGTAGATGCTGAGCCGATCCACAAGAAAGCCTTGGACATGCGCATAACCAAAGTGCTTCAAAAGTTCTTTGTTCGAGTTGCTGAACTCGCATAACTATTGCGCGAATGTTGCTCCGGCCGCCCCAGCATATCGAACTTCGCAGATCGAACATGAGGGGCTGGTACGACAAAATCATCAGGTACGAGGGGACCTTTTCGAAATGCGACGTGTTCGTACCCGCTAGTCAGCATGCATCACTTTGTTCGTTTGGTCGGCGAGGATCTCTGGAAGGCAGCCAGCGCAGCAGCTCGCAAAGGGCTCCTCCGTTACCTGCTTAACCAGGCCAAGTGCACCATCTCGCGTAACACTTTACACTTTTAATCTTCCTCGGTCGGCTTCGAAAGCGTCTTCGCCGGTCGTGATGCTGAGCGCCTCAAGTGGCAGAAAGTCGTGCTGAGTGAGATCATCAATCTTGCCCACTCGAGATCCTACAACGACCGAATTGCCCCAGACGATAAGAAAACAGTGTTGGCGCTATGAAAGACGCACGTGGGAAGACCGGCCTTCATCAACCTCAAACTTGGTAACTACCTCGAAGTCCAAACGAAACAGCACCGCAGCCTCCCTGGTACCAGGCGCGAGAATCATGCCACCGACGCTAAGCCTACGCCGACAACCGTCTATGAAGTGGATTAGGTACGAGACTGGCCTTCGATTTTCAAGTGAATCAATGCCTATGAGAACAGACTCCTCTTGCTTAGAACCGACGAGCACCTCTCATGAGGTACTATCATCCACTGACGACGCAGCACTTACCTACCTTGGGCATTCACCTCTATTGTTACACTTTCTCGGCATTGGACGTTCGCAGATTTTGTGGTGGCAACACGTCAGCTTGTGTCATAAGGGAGATATTCTGTAGCTTTGTGAGCCCATAGCATTGCGTTGGTACTAAGTATGATATTAGCAGATATCACGAAACAGATTGTCAAAGAATGCCTTCCTAACTTGGACCACCGTCACGGCCTGACTTCACCCAAACATGACCATGACTCAGCAGCTCGAATTCCCCAGATTCTGGTTTACTGCAATTAAGTCGCCTCGGACGATCTTAGCGATGACTCTGCACTATCTTGTGTTTTGGCCGCTATCCATCCAACATGACCGGACTGTTATCTCTACCGAACGAGCTTCTCGCCCAAATACTTGGTTCGTTCACGACGGCACGAAATCTTTTACGCCTAGCGTCGACAAATCGGCGGCTGCATGATGTTTGGGTGACGCATACCGAACAAATAATCATGAATATTTACGGATGGCGGGTGCCTCGTTTTCGGGATGCTGTTGACTTAACTCTCACCGAAAATCACCTCAAGACTCCATCTTTCAGCGGTGGCAGTAGCAACCGGAACCTGAAAGTGGGCCCAGGTCTTCTTGGGCTTCACTCACTGCTACCTCTTATCTTACGTGATGTCGACTTAGCTGCGCAAGTTTGCGACTTATTAGAGGAACACCTGCAATCAAAGACCATCAGACTACTGGCGGCGATAGGAAGCAAAGACCTCTTTGCCCGCCGCTTACTATCTGGTCCGCCGTGCTGTTCTCGCACACTCTTTCCCGGAGATTCGAGCCGGCTTAATAGCAACTCTCCGAAGTCTGGCGCTCGACGAGATAAACACTAGCTCACACGTCCTGTTTTGCATTTATGAGCTGTCACCTTACAGCTTGACTAAGGCGCATGGTTGTGCTAGGGCCGAGGAAGACAAAGACATCGTCGATGAACTGTTTCACAGGCCACCTGATAGCTGGCGCTATGCGCAGAGACTGCTCAGGATAGCCGGCGTAGAGAAGAGGTCTGGTAGGGTTGGTGGGCTGGAACTTTGCTGGGCCAAGCCTTTCGACGATTTTGAGGACGAGGACGAGGACGGACGGGACGAAGAGGACGAGGATCAAGACGAGTGAATGTTTGCTGGATGTCAAAAGACGATTCCCTATGAGCGCAAAGACTCGAAATCGGCACATTGATAAATCACAGTTGCCGGGCAAGCCAGGGCTCAGTTTCACGGAATGAGATGTCGACTTTGGCGAAGCACAAAAGTCACTCTCTTGTTCCATGCAATAACCGATCAATGATGTATCACGGGACGGCTATGGTCGTTTGGACTTTACAAAATTTCACACGAAAGGATCAAAGGCTCCAAACATATGGCGTGATTGCCTGCAAAGGAGTAGAATGTGGAGACAAAGACATCGCCAAATGATTAATGGACCGAGACTGACTCGATGGGCCTTTCCGACTCGACATTATTTCATCAGCAAGAGATTATGCTCTCACAGCTCTTGCAAATAGGACCAATACTAAGCAACTTTCCCCACTACAATCCGCGGAGAAGTGCTAAAGCTTCCTCCAACCAAGCGCCAGCCCTGGAACGTTTATCATCGGTTAAATAGTGGTCCAGTGGTAACACCAGGATGACTGTGCTAGCACAGCTAGTGTGGTCAAATAGACGGAACTCGGCGATCACGACATCGTACACAGCCACGCGACTAGCATTCAGACAATGTCAAAGAATTGCAGAGATGACATCGATGAGAGTTAAAAGAGCCAAAGGCAGAACGTTAAATTTTCTGTCGCCATTTAACTTATACCAAAGACTAGGGATCTCTCTTCCGACGTCGAGTCCCGACATCATCGAAAGGAGACTTGACAGATTGACCAGCCATGCAATCGAACAGGGCTGGATTGCGCAGGACGATTGCCAAAGGCCTTGGCATATCCCCACCCTCCCACGAACGAACAGCCGACACAGCAACGACCAAAGAGTTTTTGAACAATGTCGGGGTTGAGGAATACGTCGAAAAGGATGCCACGGTCGATGGTTGGCTTAAAAGCGTGGCCCCAACCAAACAAAGCATGATCGAATACCCCAAGAGCTTGTTCCCGTTCATCTATTGGATAGGGAACTACAATCTACAATGGCTTGCTGGAGACTTGGTAGCGGGCATTACAGTCGGTGCTGTAGTCGTGCCGCAATCAATGGCGTACGCACAGTTGGCAGAGCTGCCTGTTGAGTACGGTTTGTACACTTCATTCATGGGTGTCCTCATCTATTTCTTTTTTGCTACTTCTAAGGATATCACTATTGGTGTAAGTCTTGCTCGTTCCTATTAGAATGGCTGGATCGCTAACTGTTGTAGCCCGTGGCTGTAATGTCGTTGCTGGTAGGAGATGTTGTTCTGGCTGCGAGGGAGTCTAATCCGGACATCCCTGGCCATGTCATCGCTTCTGCGCTGTCCGTCATTTCTGGTGGGATAATTTGCTTCTTGGGATTGATTCGTTGGGGTTGGATTGTCGAGCTCATCTCGCTGAGCTCTGTCTGCTCCTTTGTCACGGGCGCAGCTTTCACTATTGCTTGCGGACAGGTGAATTTTCCATTGAAACAACGTCGCCATTTGATTAGGCAACATGCTGACCATCATAGGCTCCTAAACTGATGGGCATCACCGGCTTCTCTACCCGGGACGGAGCCTATCTCTCGGTCATACGTACTCTCAAGCATCTGCCCGATACGCAACTTGACGCTGCGTTGGGCTTGACGGCATTGCTTATGCTCTATTTAATTCGTTCCTTCTTCAACTTTCTCGCCAGGAAGCAACCCCATCGCCAGAAGACCTGGTTTTTTTTGCAACACACTCAGGACTGCCTTCGTCATTCTCCTCTACACCATGATCAGCTGGCTCATGAACCTCAATTTGCCAAACCACGACTCTGATCTCTCGCCCATCAGCATCATCGGCGATGTTCCCCGCGGCTTTCAGGTCACCGAGAAACCACGAGTCACTGGCGACATTATCTCAATTTTCGCGGACAAATTGCCTGCTACGGTGATTGTGCTTCTCATCGAACACATCTCAATCTCGAAGTCGTTCGGGCGAGTAAATGGTTACAAGATCGACCCCTCGCAAGAAATGGTGGCTATCGGCGTTACAAATCTGCTAGGACCCTTCCTCGGATCTTATCCAGCTACGGGGTCATTCTCTCGAACTGCTATCAAAGCGAAAGCTGGTGTAAGGACTCCTTTAGCTGGTGTGATCTCTGCAGTGGTCGTGCTGCTGGCAATTTATGCTCTACCAGCTGTGTTCTTCTACATTCCGAACGCAGCATTGGCGGCAGTGATTATGCACGCTGTGCTGGATCTTCTCACACCTCCAAAAGAGCTCTATCAGTTTTGGCGGGCTTCGCCGGTGGACGCCATCATCTTCGTGATCGGTGTTTTTATCATTATTTTTTCGACCGTCGAATACGGCATCTACGTGACAGTCTCCCTTTCCGCGGCTGTACTTTTTTGGCGACTGTTCAAAGCAAAGGGCCACTTCGTTGGTCCGGTGCAGACTGCGCCTCTTACGGAAAGCGATTTGCAGACTTCCAACAGGCAGACAACGAATCGTGACGATGGTTTGAACGGAACCGACGATGAGATCAACGCCGCGCTTGGCCATACAGAATCACGGCGAACCATCTTCCTCCCTCTCGACCACTCGGATGCATCAAATCCCAAGATCGGAGTACAGCATGCCTTTCCCGGTATCTTCATTTACCGCTTCTCGGAGGAATTCTGCTACCTCAACGCCGAGCGGTATCTAGGCGACATGGCAGAAACCATCCTGTCCGAGACCCAAATGACGGCACCAAATGCAAGAGCAAAGAAAGGTGATCGTCAGTGGAACGATACACGCAAACAGCGCTACGAGCCTGATGATGATCCACGGCCGAAACTGAAAGCTATTGTTTTGGACTTTTCCTCCGTCAACAACTTAGACGTAACGACAGTGCAAGCTCTAGTCGATGTTCGAGCTCAGCTCAATCGACACACAGCGCCCTACAAGGCAGTATGGTACTTCGCTTCCGTGAACAGTCCATGGGCGAAACGTGCGCTTTGTGCGGCCAACTTCGATAGCGAGCTGCAAGAAGGAGAGACATGCTTTTCAAGGACTGGACTTCTTGCGGCAAAGCTCGACTCAGGAAACAGCGATGGCTCACTGTCTACTGTCACCAGTGACTCGCCAGAGGCAACGGGGACCAGCAATGCTGAAGATCTGGAAGCCAATACACAGGAAAAATCATTCGAAAGCGACCGAAAACAATCGGGCACGAGACGAGGTCTGGTGACGGGATTGAACTGGACGAACTTCTGTCCTGATGTGCAGAATGCCTGCGAGAAGGCCATCCATGATGAGCAAGAGCAACGATAGCAACCCGGTACCGCTGATTAGGTATCTACAAGTACATGCATCGTCCAAATTTGCGTACAAGTCGCGGGTTTGTAAGGTTAGAACCGTGGCCGAGCAAAGGCAACAACACAGTCTAGTCGAAGACCAAAACCGATCCTCGTAACATAAATGTTTTCAAAACGACTCAGAGAAAGCTATCATTATATCTTCGCCCAGTCTGAAAGAGAAACAATAGGGCATTTCATGCAGTCGAAACATTCCATGACAAATCCATTTGAGGGTCTGGATCATTGGCAATCATTTCGGCGGATTGGTCGCATTCGTCCAACTTATATTCCGGTCTTGTAGTCGTAAGTGGAAAGAGCCCAGGAACATCAACCCAGGTTTCGACGCCACGAATTCGCTAATCTCTACAAGTCCTACTATAGTTGAGCTGTGAGCCATTACTCTTGTTACCAAACAACGAATGAAACTCAATCTATGTTACAGCAAGCCGAGGTCCCTACGAACACCCAAGCACCCGCCGTCACGTGGGCGTCTTGTTGCACTCGTCAATTAATTGGCAGGATTGGCACCCAAGAAAATGCCATGAGTTTGCCATGCGCGGATCTCCACATGACCGACCATTTCCCTTGTGCAACCCCGCGTCCACCGTTTTTCGATCCCCATCTTCTCCAGATCTCCGCGGTTGGCACTACAATCCAAGACATCCAAGTGCCTTAGCGAGCGACGAACTCTGCTATCCCGCAGGCGACAGCCTTTCTTCGCCAGACACAACATGGCAAGCCCGCGAGATGCCTCGACCTGCCGATACGCGTCCCAAGAACGGCCTAGCAAAGCTATTTGCTACCCGTTGTATTGTCACACGGGCGAAGAACGTATAATATGGACACCTCTTTCCGCCCTGCCAACTAGCCTAGCATAGGGCCAGTGTCACTTCAACTACTTGTACTGTGGTCGAACCTCTCGTCTCCACTCTAGATTGTCACTGCCTCGTTGCGGTTTAATTTGCACAATGGCGACTACCAAAGAAGACGCTGTCCATCTTGAAAAAGCGGCAGACGCCACTGCTGGGACGTCTCTGGACAGTCCAGGCGAGTCTCTCGACGATGACCCAGTCTACACTCGCGCTGAGCAGCGGAAAATCATTCATCGCGTGGACCGCCGCCTTATCACCATTGCGGGCATCATCTATATGAACAGCCTTATGGACCGCTCAAATCTGCCGAACGCCGGCATTGCAGGCATGCTTGAAGACCTGGAGATGACGGGCACCCGATACGTATGTATTCATCACTTTCCAGCTGTTCCTTCGTGTCTGCAATATACTGAAGCCCTATCCAGTCCGTCGTTGCTCTGGTCTTCTTCATCACGTACACAATTCTCCAGCCTCCCGCGACGCTTCTCACACGAAAGTTCGGTCCAAGGCTCTTCCTGTCGACCATCTGCCTCGCATGGGGCATCATCATGGTCGGCTTCTCCTTCGTCACAGAATGGTGGGAGCTCGTGCCCTTGCGCCTCGTCCTCGGTATTTTGGAGGCAGGCTACTTTCCAGGAGTTGTATACCTCATCTCGACATGGTACTCCCGCTATGACATGGGTAAACGCTACGCTTGTTTCTACGCCCTTGGGTTGGTTGCCTCTGGCTGCTCAGGTATATTGGCATACGGGCTCATGCAACTGGATGGCGAGGGCGGTCTTGAAGGCTGGAGGTGGATTTTCCTAGTCTTTGGATTGATGACGGTCGTTGCCGCATTCATGGGCTACGCGATGCTTGTCGACTTCCCGGATCGTGCATTGCACAAGAAATATTACGGTTTCATTAACCACGATGAGATTGCTTTCGTCATCCGTCGCATCAACAAAGACCGAGACGACGCCGGCGCAGAGGCTTGGAACTTCAGGAAATGGGCAGCCGCTGGTGCTGACTGGAAGATCTGGACATTTGCAATGTGTTTCTTGTAAGCGATCCCGGTACCGACAAGGTAGCCTTCCTGCTAACTCAACTAATCCAGCTGCCTCACAACCCAAGCCTACGCACTGGCTTACTTCCTTCCCATCATTCTCAATCAGACGATGGGATTCGACAGGGGCATGTCGCAGCTTTTGGGTGCCCCTCCCTACGGCTTCGCCGGCATTGTCATGTATGCCTGCGCTTGGGTGGGTGACAGGTATCGCATGCGCGGCCCTATCCTTTTCGGTCTTGCCTGCGTAGGACTCATAGGTCTTCCGATACTTCGGTGGACTACTCCACCCGGCGTGCGCTACTTTGGCATCTTCTTCATCTGCGCAACAGCCAATGCTGGAATCCCTACGGTAATGGCATACCAGGCGAACAATATCCGCGGGCAGTGGAAGCGTGCCTTTGCATCTGCGACGCTTGTTGGCTTCGGCGGTATTGGCGGGATAGCTGGCTCGACTGTGTTCCGAACGGAAGATGCTCCGGTGAGTTGCTTAGAACTCACATGATTCTTTCGAAGTCTAGCGTGGTTTACTGACGTCTATGCTGCAGAATTTCGACCTCGGTATTGCTTTTTGCATTGCTGCGAATTGTTTGATCTGCCTCATCGTCGTTGTCAACACGATGATCTTCAAGCGACAGAATGCAAGGGCAGACAAAGGCGAAGTGGTGCTTGAGGGTGATCCCAACTTCAGATATACCATCTAGGGGATAGAGCCTAGCGAACGAAGAGTGTGAAACTAGTCAGCTTTCATATACCGCTCCGCATCTCCACTCTGGAAATGTCACCTTCGCGGAAATCCAACAGTGAAATGCGAACACCCACAAATATCCGCAAGCCTTTTGTACTCCCACGCTAAGAGTTTTACCTGGCAACAACCCGGCCCCAAACATCACTAGCTCCTCGACGAGTATCGCAACGAAGCTCATGCAGTAGTAATAGGTGTCTGACCAAGGCTCACAGTGTCCCGACTGCCAAGCGACCAGTGCGTGTATCAGACCTGACAAACCGAACACCAGACCGTTGCTTAGCACTCGCCGCAAAAATACCCCCTTAGGCAGACTTCTCAGAGCAGATCTCACGATTGCTTTGTAGGAGTAATAAGCTAATCGGTGCTCGAAGACGCTCCAGTACCTGCGCAGAGAATATGCTTGCAGCGGACTCCCGTACAATGGCAGTTGCCATTCGCGCGGATCTTCGAGTCTCGTGGCAACAAAGAACAAAGCCAAGATGTTGTGCCAGAGTATAAGCTCCAGCTGTCTGACCGGAACTCCCGATACCGTCAACGAAAGGCGAATCTGGATCTCGCGGGCGTCGACCTGGAATATGCGTCGCAGTATCGATTCTTTGCTGGGATGAATGTCGCTCCACCGGATGTCATTCATGGGAGAAAGACTTTGGAGACATTCCATGAGAACGTAAATAGCGCAGATGCTGAGTAGCTTCCGAAGACAGAATGCGAAGTACTCTGACCATGTTACTTCGGCGCGACGAGTGTGAATTGCCAACCACCTGGGATTCTGAAGAATCCTGCACGCCGTAAGAAACGACGTCGATCCAGCATCTTGGACTGTCGACTCTGCAATTCCCAGAACGTTGATGAGATGCGCAAGAAATATAATTTGGAAACAGCGCACGAGGTAGAGATCCAGACCGAGGATATCGAGGGCGTTAAGATTGGCGAATGAGATTGCGAACAGTGCGACAATCAGTGCGAGTATTGTGCCGCGTGAGATCTGGGGTTTCCATATGGCAATAGCTCCCAAGAGCGTTCCAGAAGCCAAAGCGCCAGGGGCGATGAGGAAATCCATTGCACGCCCTGTAGTCGTGTACTGATCGCTTTGGTCCTGATGATAATGAGAGTTTATTAGTTAAACGATGGGATTGCCTGTCCATCAGTATGGCTACATCGACATGGCGCTATCGATCTAAAACCGGAACACGGGGCCGAAGCCGTCAGACTACTTCCAGTCTCCTGATGTTGGTACGAGCTAGACTGTACGTGCGACGTACGCGCAGCAATGCGACGTAACGCAAGGCAAACGTCTGCAACCTCGGAGCCAATCACATCACATAGAATGATACAATACGCTTTCCCTGGTTCATGCACTTCAATAGCTGAGTGGGCTATGCATCAGTATTCACCGGTGCGAGCAGTAGATCTTAAGTATGGGCGCGATTGCAGTCGATTGAGAAACCTTCATCACTCTTCTCTCGCTCTCTCAACGAATTCAAGCACCCTCTTGCCAACCATCAATTACGCCCAGCTCGCCCGCAAGATGAAACTCTTCCCATTCTATACGCTTGTACTTTGTGCCGTCGCAACACAGTTGCCAGGTGTTGCAGCCCACAGCGCTGGTGTGAAGAAGGGGGTAGAAGATGGAGCCGGCCCGGCTTTGTTAGCTGGACAACAAGGTGGTCAGGCGATTGACGACAGCAATGACCGCCGCAAGCTAGTCCGCAACTTGGACGCTCGAGTGTTCGCCGTGAAGGCACGGGTAAGTGTCATATCCATCTCGAGCTATCTGTTGTTCAACTTGTTGCTCACCACATCACCTTCACCACAGAATATTTTCGCCTAGAAAGTAATTCGGTCGCTGAATACATGGAAGGGAAGGAAGCCGTTTGCGGATCACGCATGGTATTACAATGTTCGTGAGATCTGCTGACGAATGATGTTGTCTGCTCTGGATGTATGGTGTCTTGAAACCTGGTCGACAGTGTGAGGAGTTAGCAGTACTCCAGTGAATTGCAAGTTTTGCTGGACCTGATCATGCTGCCACTTCGCTTCGTTCCGGCTCAGGGTACATCTTCGAGCTCAGGTAGTGGTAGCACTCCAGAAAGATGCTTGTCTGGTGCTGTGAATGCTACACGTTAACATACAAGTAGCAGTTGCCGAGATAAATATGGCTGGCCATCCCCCTTCGTCCAGTCATGAAAGTTCACCCTGGTTCGAGGCATACGTAGCACTTCGCCTGCCATGCTAGCAAGTTGCGTTGGTGTTCCTATGGTTTAGATGTACTGATGTGCTGCTGCATGCTGTAGACAGAGCCGGGCAAAATCGGAGATCGGGGGTCGCGCGAGAACGAAGCGGCTCGTCGGCGCACAATCACCACCGAAGCAACGGAGAACATCTCCAGGCCAGTGCCCTTGCCTTTCCTTGGCCTCAGCCGCATTTCGTTGCAGGAACAAACAACGAGCATGGAATTGCCAGAGCTAGAGCAGGCAGTCTCGTGTTCGCGCCGTGGCGTGACCCAACCTCCATAACATTCGAGTGTCACCGTGGCTCCACCTGACGAGCTACGGCGCTCCAAACATTGCCGAGTAAATACATCAGCCTTGTTGGTACCTTATTCACAAAGTACAATATATTTCGGCTGCCTGGTCAGTACACTCGTGGTCGCTGGCTATATGAAGAAGGCAATTCACGTATCGTCCGTTTACTACTGCCTGCCCTCATCTCATCACACGCTGGCTCACCGGACCATCTCCTTGTTCAGCAGGCACTGCTATACAACCTGAAGAAAAGAGAACACCCAACATGTTCCCCAGTCTGCTCCCATCCGGCGCCTCATCTTTTGACATCTTGTTCCACGGGATTACGCGAGGCGTGGCTGGCATTGTGGTGACATTCGCGGCAGGGATCGCAACGACTCTACTGGTTCTCGTGCCACTACAACTTTACCGCATCTCGCTAGCACCAAAGGACATCCCTTGGGTTGGACAAGAGGGCTATCGATACTTCCCAAAGCTGATGTCTACGCTTGTTGCTCTGAAGTATGAGCGTCAGAATCTTGAAGAGGGTTGGGAGAAGGTACGTTGATAGGCTTTTATCGTGCCGTTACTTTTCTGTTCACATAGCTGCAAAAGAAACCCCTCGGGAAAACGCGTAACAATATCAGACCCCGCCTCATTCTGTTTCAACTACTTGTTTATATCAGCACCACCGAGACGACGTTGCTGACATCAGAACAACAGTACAGTAGCAAAGGCAAACCTTTCGTCCGACCCTCCCTCCACTGGCCATCGGTAGTCCTTCCCCCCAGCAATGCTGAATGGCTCGCCCAGCAGCCCGAGAACTACGTTGCGGCCTCCAAAGTCCAAGATGAGATCCTAGGGTTTGAATGGCTCGCTTCCGGGCCAAGCAACGCTTTCATCCACGACTTTACCGTCATCCGACGCGATCTGACTAGACAAATCAATGCTTGTGTGCCGGAGATACTGGACGAGATACGCTATGCATGTGATAAGCACTTTTCCAAAGGCCAGGACGTCGGAGACGGATGGAAGAATGTCTCGGTCAACGATGCTGTCCGCACGGCAGTATGCGGCGTTGCAAACCGAATTATCGTCGGTATACCGGTCTGTCGAAGCGAAGAGTACTTCCGTGTGGTGGGCAAATGGTGGATTTGCTTCGGACTGACCGGCCTTGTATTCCGGTCGTTCATCCCAGGGCCGCTCAAGAACATAATCATGCCATTCCTGAGCATGCCAACATGGTACTGGAGACGAAAGATCGTCAATATGTTCGAGCCCGAGCTAGCAAGACGGATTCAACTGGTGCAAGACGCCAACACCAAAGGCGAGCCTCTCAAAACAGGCATGGATGACCGCCCAAACGACCTCATGCAATGGCTCGCAAAGCAGTCTGCCCATAGCACCGATCCCGCCGAAATGTCTCCTAGAGCCCTCGCCAACAAGCTCGTGCTCTTCAACCTCTTCGCAACCCACACCCTGACCGCAACTCTAACGACTCTCCTAACAACCATCCTGACACAAGATGAAACGTCAAGCAAGCAAACCCTATCCGCCCTACGCGCAGAAGCAGCCCAAATCCTCTCCTCTCCCTCTCCCCAAACAAAACAAATGCCTCTCCACGACTCCGTCCTCCGCGAAACACTTCGCCTCAACCCTTCATTCGACGATGCCATGTTACGAGAGATCGCTGCACCAGCTGGTCTCACGACGCCAGACGGTACACACTTGCCTCGCGGCTCGCACGTAGCAATGCACACGCGTTTGATGCAACGATCATCCTGGTCCGGCGAAGGTCAAGACTGGACTACATTCCAGCCATTCCGATACCATGAGATGGCAACAGCCACTACCGCGCAGCACCACGACTCTGTCGGCGACGACGCCACGACAGAAGAAAAAGCCATCGCAGGCGATCACAAAGGCCAGATCAGCGCCGTGCACAGCTCGGCGAAATTCATGCCCTTCGGACTAGGCAAACACGCTTGGTGAGTCGCCCTCTCTTGCACCCCCTAAAATTTTTCGAGCAAAAGCTCCAATGTACTGACCGACACTTGCCCAAACCAGTCCAGGGCGCTTCTTCGCCTCCAGCACTCTCAAACTCATGCTCGCCTACCTCGTGCTCGAATTCGACATGCAGCCTTTCCCCAAAGACGCACAGCCAAAGTGGATCGAATTCGGAGGCGTAAGTCTGCTGGCTGAGAATACAGTTGTGAAGGTGAGAAAAGTCGAAAGGTAGAGAGAAAGAGAGAGTGATTGAATCTTTCTTCGTTTTGAGCCATGATGCACGTGCTATTTTTATGACTATAATGATGTAATGAAGATAGCTGTTCTACTCCGTCCATGGGCGCGCATTCGGTCTGCAGACAGACGATATGTTTGGTCGTTGTGCCGATCAGTCAACTTTGACCTGCACCAGCCTTTACGCCATCAATGCGACATATCGACAAACCACCAATTCCACAAGTTGAAAAGCTTGAGGGACAACGACAGCTAGCACAGAAACCGCATGGTTCAGGAAATCTTGACATTTTCTACTCAAAAAGACAATCTCACGTCGTCTGCCCTTCCAACGACAGAGCCGCTACTCTACTCTACTCTACTCAGTATAGCCATTAGTAGCCAACTCCTTCCTCACCTGCTCCTCGGTACCGATCTTGAGGACCTGCGTGCCCTCAAGCTTCTCTCCGCCCGCCTGGCGCATCTTCAGATCATCGATAGCGCGCAGCTTCTTGAGCAGCGAACGGACCTTCTTCTCCTGCGGCGAGCCAGCAACGGGGCTCGAAACAGTGAGCTCAGGCGCAGGAGCGGCAGGGGCAGCAGGAGCGGCGGTCTTGGAAGCAGGAGCAGCGTTTTTGGTCTCTACGGGCGGACCGCGAGGGCGCTCACCGTCTCTCCTTCGCGAAGGAGCGCGAGGCGAGTCCTGGCCTGCCTTGGAACGGCTGCGAGGACGGTCGGGGGTGCGAGACGGGGACTGGCCGCCGTGTCCGTTGGTGGTGGGAGCGGCGAGGCCGCCGGTCTTGGCCTCGGCTTCCTTGGCCTTCTTCGCCTCTCTCTTCTTCTTGTTCTTCAGAGCGGCCTTGCTCAGGTTCTCGTCCTCGACGCTGGCACCGCCACCGGGAGTGGCACCAGGGGGAGCGGTGCCGTCGTTAGCCTCGGCGCCAGGGACTTCACGCCTTCTGGGCTTGCCGAAGCCGTTGGTCGGCATCTCCTCCTTGCCAGACATAGCCTCTCTGATGAAAGCGGCACCACCCTGATCTTCACGCTTGAAAGCGAGAGGGGTGGCGGCACCACGAGCGCCAGGCGGACGGTACGCGCCGGCGGGCTTGGAAGGGGTCTTAACCCTACCAAGGTATTCCAGCGCAGACGCATGAGGAGCGGGCGCGGGGTTGATCGGCTCCAGCGGGTGCTGGGTGGTCGACTGAGGGCGCCAGGTAACGTGGTAGAGTTCGTGCATCTCCTGGTTGTATTGCATACCTCCGAGAACGTGGTAGACTCTGATGCCGTTGTCAACACGGAGACGCGGGCTAGTAGTGGCGGTAAGAATGTGTTTGCCGTCCGGGCTCCACTCGCAAACACTGGTGTTGCTGGCCTCAATTGTAGTGATCTTGTTGTAGTTCTTCTCCAAATCGTAGATGTCCATTTGGCCAGCCAAGTTTCCAAAGCCGGCAACGATAACGAAACGTCCGTGAGGGGAGAAAATGATGGTGTTGCGGGGAGCAAGGCTGAAGCTGTGCTGAGCGACGGCACGCTGGTTGAAGATGGTAGTCTTCGCGGGCATGTAGCCGTACACAACACCGAACTCCTTGCCATTGGGCGACCAGGTCACATCGTGGATGGGACCCTCCTTATCGAGCTGAATTCTCGAATCGAAGCCACCGTTGGCGCTCAAGATGTACAAGTTGGTCTCGCCGTAGTAGCTCTTGTTGCTCTTATCGACTTCGGTCTGGGCAAGAACAATCAAGCTGGTGCCCTGGTTGTTCCAGTTGAGTTGGACCTTGTCGCCCTTGAAGAATGTCTTTTGCGACACAGGTGAGTTAAACTGCGGAACGTTGAAGACCTTGACCGCAGCAGGCTGGCCCTTGCGCTCGGGGATGAAGACTGCCACACTGGCGTTGTCGCTGGGAGACAATGCAAAGTCCGCAACGCCCTCAACGCGCAGCTTGTTCCACACGGATCCAAGATCGTCGCTCTTGTAGAATTGCACCTCGTTGGTGACAGAACGAGCGCAGTACTTCTCGTCGTGGGTGTACTGCAAGTTCCAGCCGGTCTGGGCCTTCTGAACAAACTTACCAACCACTTGCCTCTCTCCCTCCGGAGCCTCGTCAATGGTGCGCCAGACCTTCAAGTTCTTGGTCGCATCGCCGTTCTCATCCTTGGTCGGGCGCTGCCACGTGATGACGTAGGTGCCAGCGGGAGAGAATCCGAGCTCGTATACATTATCAGTGGGAAGGGTGGTGACCACGTGTCCCGTAGATGCATCAACGACGCTCACGTTCTCAATCGAAGCCCAAGCAAAGAAACGGCCGTCAGGAGAGTACCTGCAGCATCGGAGGTTGCCTTCGGGTTGCTGGAAAGCGGGAACGTTCTCGTAGACAGGCGCAGCGTCGAAGAGGCCGATGCCCTTGGAGGTGCGGTCTGCGCGGAACGTCAGCACGTGCGTGTGGGAGCAGAAGACAAGGCTCTGGGCACTTACAGGCAAGCTGGGTGGGCTGGGCCATGGTTGTATGAATGTCTTGCTCTGGGCGGATCGCGCGGTGTCTTATGGATGCGATCGCAGGGCGGCAGAGGCGGTATGCGGTGTGTACGGGTGTTTGGTGTGCGCGCTTTGGGGTGACTGGTGGTGTAATTGAAGATCGACCAGGCAGTGGCTGATTTCGCTCTTAGAACCGTCAGATAGTCAAATCGACGGCGGGTGCGGGTTGGCAGCAAAAGGCAGGCAGCTGAAGCGCGCAGGAGGATGGTGATGGCGTCGTGGTGGGTGCCGGCGTGAAGGGACAGCTGCGAGTGTTGAAAGAGTCGTCGCGCGCGTATTGTCGATTTTCAACGTCAGACTCCGCCCAGGCAGGAACAGCCGACCCTGCGCTTACATCATTCGTTGGACTCTGCGGCACGTGCCCTCCCTCCCGTACCTTCTTTTTCCACATCAAGGTACAAACATTATTCGCGCAGCACCTGAAAGAGATTCAAGTATGAGCAAACCAAAGCAAACCAAGCTAAGATACCCGCTCAACCTGTATGGCTTCGTACACACGTGCTGTCCATGTAATGCATACCTTAGATAAGATTGCTTGGAGATTCTATTTGCCTGGTTCAAAACGCAATCTCATTCATGTACCTCTCTGATCTGTATACACTCTGCTCTAGACCCTCCCCTCGTGATGTCTACGATCAACGCCAGGGAAAGACGACATCTGAGTGCTTCATCATTGTACCTAGCCGCTTTTCTTCGTCAGCACGCAGAAGTAACGAGGTCCCCATCCGCTTCCCTCCGGACGATCGGGAAGCACAATCCAACCCTTCGCAGTCTTCTCCGCCCACTCAGCCTCTAAGCTCCTCTCTACCTCTCCGTTCAAACTCTCCACTTCAGCTCTCCAGGTCGAGTTGCCACTTCTCGCTCCCTCCATCTGCCCCAAAGCCTTCTCAATAACATCATCGTTCTCCTCTCGTGAGATCGATCGCGTAGAGTACACGACCCGACCTCCAATTCGTGTGGCACTCAAAGCAGCTACCAAAAGCTGGGTTTGCATCTCAGCGAGACGCTCGGACGCATTAGGGCGCCAACGAGCCAGTTCTTCTGAGATGTGGCCCGGGCCTACCTGCGCCTGCGCTTGCACAATGCGTCGTTCGTCCGAGCAAGGTGCGTCGACGAACACTTTGTCGTAGCCACCGACTCCCAGGGGCAGCTCACTGGCACCTTTGAGAGAGTCGACCTGGATGACCTCCTGCTGACCTGAAACGGAGAGGCTGGCGGGTAGATATTGTGCGAGGGTCTTTGTAAGTCTGCGATTCTGGGTTGGATCGACTTCGTTGGAGTGCAGGGTTCCCTTTTTCGCACCGGGAAGGGGTGGCGTGGGCGAGTCTGGCTGGAGGTATGGCCAGATGGATTGAGCCAGGGTGATGGAGCTGGCACCTTGAGTGGCGCAGAGGTCGAGGACATTATCGCCAGGAAGAACTTGCAGAATGTGGATGACAAGGACAAGGGCTGCGTCGACGTTGTAGTGGGTGAAGAGGCCATTTGAGGCTTTCTCTGGGGCTGGTGGCGTGTCCACTGTTGCACGATTGTCCTTTCCTGGAACGAAGCAGACCAGATTGTCGGCTTGAATGTTGTCTGTAGCTGAGGGAAAGCGGAGACGCTGAAGTGATTTTGCGGAACCTGCAACGTGGTGGAAGTCTTCTAGCGGAGCATAACGGTTGTATAGCATCGCGAAGTGTGTCTTGTCTTTCAGTGCCGGATATAGAGTCCTTTGCCAGCGTTCGCCGTACCGGACAGCCATAGCGAAGTGATCATCGAGTATCTTTGGTGTAGACTGATGGGTGTCCATCATGTCAGACGCGGATGTCTACTACAGACGCTAGTTCCGAATAATTGTTGAATGCAATGGGAGACGGAATATAGAGGAGAAGAAGATATCGATGCTCAGGAGAGAGTTAGGCAGCGAGATACTTAGCTTCGTAGGTTGGAGCAACGAGACGAGACGCGTCAGATTGAAACTCGGATGTCGTCGAGCAAGTAACATGAATGTACACGCCACACAGCTTGCCACGAATGTGATACACGGAGAAGCCCTGCCATCCATGTAATTCACTTGGTGGTGTAGAGGGAGGCGAGCCAATCGCGGTCGACTTCCGCATCTTCCTTGGCGTTGCGCGAGTCAGTGCGGTTCGTGAAGCTCTGCTGCGAGGAAATTCTGAACTTCAAACTGAGGTTGCACCGCGCGAAGCAGCATCCGCTCTACAGCTACCGACACCGCAGCATATCGAAGCTGCAACTCCTGAACGACGGTCCCTACGGTCGCGCAAAACGAACGTATAAATCCCAACAAGCTCGGCGGTCCATATCCGACTGAGCCCTTCGAAACCCGACTCCCGACCGCAAAAGCGCAGCACAGCTAGAGAAAATGTCGTTCCGTGGAGGAGGACGTGGTGGATTCAGAGGCGACCGTGGCGGTGGAGGTCGCGGTGGTGGAAGGGGTGGATTCCAGTCTTACGGCCCGCCTGCGACTGTGCTTGGTATGCGCCTGCAAGCACTGCGATCGAGATGCCATTGAAAGCTCTCCAGCGAGGAACAGCCAACTAACACTTTGATCTCACAGAGATGGGCACCTTCATGCACGCCACCGAGGGCGAGATGGTCTGCACCTCCATCAACCCCAAGATCCCCTACTTCAACGCCCCGATCTTCCTCGAGAACAAGTCGCAGATCGGCAAGGTCGACGAGATCCTCGGCCCTCTGAACCAGGTCTACTTCACCGTCAAGCCCGGCGACGGCATCCACGCCACCAGCTTCAAGGCCGGTGACAAGGTCTACATTGGCGGCGACAAGCTCCTCCCGCTCGAGAAGTTCCTGCCCAAGCCCAAGCCCCACCCCGGTGCGGCCAAGGTCAAGAAGCCCAGAGGTGCTGGTGGTGCCGGCGGCCCTCGCGGCCGTGGTGCCCCTCGTGGTCGCGGTGCGCCTAGAGGCCGTGGTGGCTTCGGTGACCGTGGTGGCCGTGGCGGTGGACGAGGAGGTTCGTTCGGTGGCCGCGGTGGCTCATCCTTCGGCGGCCGTGGTGGCAGCCGTGGTACTCCCAGGGGTCGTGGCCGCGGTGGCTACTAGGCTTCCTGACACAAGCGGATGAATATGATGCATTGGCAACGGCGTTCACGGCGAAAAGACGGGATTGGCTGTACTGTGCTACAAGGCGCCGGGATTTGCGCCTCTTCTTTGGTAGCAACGCTACAGATGTTTCAATAGAAAAAGGGAAGAAACTTTAAAGACTATTATTTGCTTATTTGATTGTCGAGCTTCCGGTCGACCGTTGCTATCACATACACCGGTCGAGGTCGGCGAAAGGTAGCCATTGAAGCTGTAACTCGCAGTCGACGACATGAATTCAGAGTAGGTCGGCGCTCCCTAGACTGCTATTTTGACCTTACGAGACAGAGTCTTGCATGTATTACGATTCCATCGCCCTTCATCGCAGACAAAAGAACGTCTCACTTTGTCACACGTGACCGTCTCAGTGCACGGTCATCGAGCAAGCAAACGCCTGTCAACAAGCAGACCACAATGCCCACCCAGGACAGGCAGCCGTTCGATCACTCACTTCATCTCAACATCATATCCCAGCATCAAACCCAGTTTCCAACCCTCGACACAACGTCACACTATCTCTTCTTCACCGCACCAAAACTCAAAATGTCCTCAGTCTCTTCCTCAAGCGCTCCATACTCATCACCACCAACAACAGCGCAGCCTCCTCCTCAGCCACAGCAGCAGACAGTCAAGCGAGACAGCACACTCAAGACTCGTAACGAGCGCTATCACCCACCACCCGGCCTCCTCCCTTTCGAATGCAACCTCTGCGGCGACAGGTTCACCTCACTCTACGGCGTCAAACGGCATTTCGACAGAGTCTGCTTCAAGCAACATAAGTGGCGAGTTCCCAAAGCGAGATGGTAAGTATCTGGGTGAGAGTAAGATTTAGATCCGACCTGTCCTTCGAACCTCATTTCGCCAACGCTATTCCTAGCCGCTAGCCCTTAAAAGTCCCAACACTCACCTCAACCAGGTCCGACCACCCATCCTGCCTAACGCTTAAAGCCGCCCTCGCTCTCCCTTGCGCTCGCCCTTTCTTCCCGACTTACCAAGTGTACAACACAGTCACAGGCGAGCGAACACTTAGCTGGCCTCCTGTCAGCGGTTGGCCGACGTCGCCTGCAGAGCTGGAGAGAAAGAACGCAGCGCATCTGGCGACTCCGGGAGCGAATCCGCATTTTGTCGATACGAGGGAGAATGTCTACGCCGATGTGGCAGGGGATGCGGAGGACTTTGTGGCGGGCGAAGATCCGGAGAGTCAGCTTGAATTTTTCGTTCAGGTCGTTGATGCGGACGCTGTGGGGTTTCTGAGGAAGTTGGTGAGAGAAGAAGCGTGGGAGCATGGGTGGGGAGATGATGTGTTGTTTGGGATTGCGCTGCATCGTTCAGATGGCACAATTGCCGAGCTTTTGGGCTGTGAGATCGAGGTGGTGGAGAGGTGGTTTGAGCAAGCTCAGGTGTCGATTTTCAGGGAGCATGTAAGGGTTAGTAGGGGTCCGCTTGACTGGCTGCAAGAGAGGGTGTTGGTTGAGGAGCAGGAAGAGAGGTGGCGGGAGGCTGTGATTGAGTTTAGAGCGATGCATGAGATCAAATCCCATGGGGAGTGGAAGAGGTTAGGGTGTTGTGATGGGACGAGGATCGAAGAAGCGTTTGTGAAGGCGGGCAAGGGTGGTCAGCGGTATGCGTCGCGAGAAAGTATGGACGACGAGCTTCCCTCTCGGCAAAGGTAAGGGCAGCAGGTGTGCAGATGCTCGTGTCTCGCAAGCAAATGGAACAGCGATTAGCCGTGTCGAAGTACCTTCAAGATTCAAGAGAATAGCGGAAATAAGTGGTATTCAAGCTGAGAGTCTGAACAAAATATTTACGCAGGAAGTGAAAAACCTTGCACCTAGTTGGCGGTGACCCTGGCGTCATCGCACGTGTTGCGTGGGTGGAAGTGAGGTCAAGTCTGATGGCACGAGCCCCGTCTCCAGGCTGTTTCTCCATCCGCCCCAGCGCCTTCTCCGCCCGCTAACGCCTCCACCACCACCACCACCACCAGATCCAACTCTCATTCTCGCACAGCATCGCAGCCTGCGCCACCCGTCTTTGATGCGCCGGCGTCTCTAAAACAACATCTATCGCTACAGCCACCACAAACTCACAAGCATTCTCCTCATTCTTATGCGAGACCGCGGCTGCGTCCGGGCTGAGCAGTGAGCGGCTTGCCAACTGCGGACCCCAAACACGCCTCCCGACATGGACGCTGCCACCGCCTCCACCGCCTTTGCGGGACCGTCGAGTGAAGCCACCACCCCGGCGACCTTTGACGATGACTCGAGACACTACGCGATCACCGCGTCGCAGGTCCCCAAGCCGGCTGCCTCGAGCATGTCGCCGCCCGTTCCACACCCACACCCAAACCCTCCACCCGACCCGGTCAAAGATGTCAAGAACGTCGGAACGCGCTTCCATGAGGACTGCCACGAGACCGACTCGCCCAGTCCGCGACTGCGCTCGAGCCGCGTGTGGAAGGGCAAAGGGAAAGAGACCTTGACTGTTGAGCGGGAAACGAAGAAGCCTAAGGGACTGCTTGATCTGCCTCTGGACATCCTTAAGGAGATTGTGCGCGAGGTCACACATACAAATGACTTGACGTCGCTTGCGCTTTGCCACAGCGCTTTGCACAATCTCACGGTTCCGCACATTTACTCTCGTTTCGACATTGTTTGGCCGGACAGCAGCACGCATGCCGAGCCGCGATCCGGCGTTGACGCACTCACTTATGGTCTCTCAACGCTCGTTATGGCCGAAGAAGTGTTCGGAGAAGCTCCAGGCCAGCGAAAGGAGGGTCTGACAAATCGCTTTGTCGCTACCGGCCACGGCAAGGCCAACGAGAGGGTCATAAGGCAGAGGAGAGGCAACCACTACGCGCATTACACAAAGAAGTTCTCGCTTGGAAATGGCCCTGCGGACTGGGTTCAGGAATATCTGATTTCGAAAGAAGGCGGAAAAATGCTTGGTACTCTGGTCGCATTGGCCGTCGCGCGGATGCGCTCGCTCGAGACTTTCGTTTGGGACATGCCGACAGGAATCCTACGCGACGTCTGGCTCGCCCTTTCTTCTCTGGCAGATCGCGCGGATGGAGAACCATGCCGACTGGAGAAGGTCTGGGTGCGATGGCACGATAACTCATCTGCCGACCACCCTCACGCCATGCCGCCGCCATACGTTGCTGCACCACCGCCTCTCCATGCAGCCATGGGAAATTTCAATAACCCCGGCCTACCTGCACACATCCGTCTAGTCGATCTTGATCGAGTGGAACATCCTAGCTTCTCGGTACTGCCAGCCTTGCGCAGCCTGAGTGTGCTGGACATTGACGAGCTGGCTTATCTGGACGAAATGGCCGTGCTGATTGGAAGGTCGACTGAAAAGCTGCGCGAGCTACGCATAGGCCTCGCGAGGCATGCAATGACAAAAGACTGGGTGACTGTTTGGGAAGGCGACAATTTGCAGCAAGTGGATCGCGAAAATCCCACTGCAGGATTCCTTACAATCGGAGAGAAACGACTCGGAGGCGTACTGGGAACGCTGATGGGATTTGTACACGATATGAGGCCGAGACGGGTTCTGCCAATACGAACGCGTCGTGCTTCTCTCACTCGTCCTGAGCTTAGGATTGAAAGCCCACCTCGAACCATGCTTCAAAGCCCGCCTGTCTCCCTCGGCATACGCGATGGCCCGACTATTTCAGAAGTTGACCTGCAATCTCCGCCTCCCGTCTTGTCTCCTCACTTGAGTCCGCCTGCCACGGGCTCTGCGTTCGACAGCGATCCTTTGATTGCCAGCAGTCGATGCGCATCGCCTCGACCATTCTCACCGGACGGCCTTCCCGTGGTGTCGGAGAGCATCAGTCCTGAGCCAAGTGCAGTACCCGAAGTGTTGTCAGAGCTGGAGGAGCCACCCGATGATCATCTTCAGAACGCCTTACGACTAGAAACACTGGAGATGGAACGCGTGCCCTTATCGATACCGGTACTCCAACGGGCTGTCGATTGGTCTACTCTGACATCGCTGACAATCCTGCATTGCCAAAACCACGAAGCGCTGTGGAAAACGTTGAAGCGAAGCTTCTGCCCGACGCCCAAATCTCCCGTGTACCCAATTCCTCGACGCAGCACCAACAACTCTCCCCGCAAGAACAGCAAGCAATCAGCCGCCTCTGCTGACGTTGAAATGCAATATCACCTTAATCTCAAGAGTGTGCACACCAACACTGTGTCTCCTTCGCTCATCTCATTCCTCAAAGAGACTCTTGCGCCCAACAGCTTGGAGGTGTTATTCCTCCAAGAAGGCCGCACATATACGTCCACAGTAACTATAGACGCGATATATCGCGGACCGTTACGACGCCACCGACAAAGTCTCAAGAAGGTGCTCATTGACAGCTCAGAGAAAGCGCCCGATGGTCACCCAACCAGCTCAAGTCGTTGGCGCCGTTGGATGCTTTCACGAGATATCCTCGCCTTCGTCTGCAGTGGCAAGATGAGTAGCCTACGGGAACTCGGCATGGCACTCGACTATCACGACTGGGTAAGTAATTTCGTCTTCCGCTCACCTAAACTTGCTAACACTCATTCCCAGCACTTCTTCCTTCAGCATCTACCCTCGATCCCTCACCTCCGCAGCCTCTACATTCCTTTCCTTGCAGACCACGTTCACGGCACCAACACCGATCCTCGTGAACTTGCCCTTCAGGTGGTCGACATCGTCGCGTTGAGACCCGAAGTCGAGCTCTGCTACATGGGTGTCGGGACTAAATGCTTCGAGATCTTAGAAAGCCGGCGAGACTGGGACTCTCGCGCAGACGCGGCCCATCTAGGCCTTGGCTCCATGGGCGGCGCCGGTGCAGCGCCAGGATCGGACGGTGAGGAAGACGACGTCGATGAAGAGGACGACGACGAAGATCTCGACGGCGATAGCGACGCGGACGAGGAGACGGAAAGCGACGCTGAGAACGAAGATGAAGACGACGATGACGATTTCGACGACGATGATGACACTACAGACACAGACTCTGACACCTCCGACTCGCCCCGCAAGAGCGGCAAGAACAACAGGGCGGCCAAGCTCCGTTTGAGAGAAATTCTTTTCTACGACGATAAAGTCGCCGTCTTCAAGGCGCGACACGGGAAGCTTTAGTATGGTTACACAAACGGCTTCGGGGGCTACGACAACCACGTCGCTCCTCCGTATACGTCTGGGCTTTTGAACAATCTTTTCGGGTGAGAGGACATACAGGAGGGGAAACCGCGGGCACATGCAAAGGGAACGGACTTCCAACCGAAACGGCGTATCTGGGCTAAGGAAAGAGGGCAAAAATGATATCCCAATGATTTCTACTTGGTGACGGTTTATTGGGGACATGGACAGCCAGTGAGTTTGAATTCAACTGGGCGTTGGGGATTATTTCCAGAAACTGTGGTTCCTATCGTTTTGCGCAGAAAGGGGGGTTTCGAGCCTTTCGGATGGCTTACATTTCTCGCAAGGGAATTCTATATATAATAAGGCTCGCTCACGTACGAGCGCCAATTGCACTTGATGACAGTTGAAACCCCTCCGTTCCTCATATGTGTGTCAATTCATTCGTGAAAACATGCATACATTCAAAGAACCCCCTAGGTCCCCAACTCCACTCTCCGCTCAAGCACGCTCCTCGCATCGCCCTCGCTCAGACTCTCTAAGCCAACGAGATCAAGGGCGTGCCTCGCGCTCTCGTTGTCCATGAACACAAGCCTTTCGACTTCGAACAGCCCCATAGCCTTACCACCCTCCCCGTTCTCCACGCCAGCATCTCCAACCTCTGTTCCTTCGGTATCGCCCTCTTCGTCCCAAGCAGAGCCATCATCATCTGTAGGCCCAGCAGTTGAAGCCTGCTCGCGTGGGATTTGAGACTTGATAGGCAAAGAGAGTAGAGCAACGCCATCGCACAGACGACGCATGCCGCGCTCCGCTTGGCTAGGGCCGACGATGCGATCGATGGCGGCGCAGAGAGCGTTGATGTCTGCCTTGAGCTGCGTTGCGCCAATCGTGGAGAACGACGTTCGCACAAGCAGCTGGTCCCAGATGAGAGATTGGATTGAGTGGCAAAGCTCTCTAGTCACACGGCGCAGAGCTACTCTGCCGAGCGCCTTTTGCAAGAAGGTGAGGTAGTCTGTCAATAGGCGGATGGTAGGGTCGAGTTCAGCGGAGATAGAGCCGCCAGTGGAGCTAGCGGAGAGCGCAGCCCAGGAGCGGAGAGCGGTGAAAGGGCGCAACGCCTCGCGGACGTTGTACATGAGTGTTTCGAGGATGATGGACTCGCTGCGAACGCGGACGCGGCGGTAGGCTTCTGCGGTTTCGTCGAAGAGGGCGCCACCCTGCGTGTCTGCGTCATTGTCGTCCTGGCCTACAGCGGAGGATGTCTTGCTTTGAATTTCTTGCAGGGTGCCAAGGTTCTTGGAGATCTGCTGATTCTTGTTCTTTACTCGGAACTGCAGCTCTTCCCACATTTCGAGGAAGAAGACGTCGTCGCTCCAGTCGCGCATTGCTCGCTCGAGGTAATCGGCTGAGCCGAATACGCGGCATAACCTGTCGAGACCTTTCACGCCTTGCAATTCGGCTTGTTCTTCTTTGCTGATACCATGCAACGAGCGGGCGATGGTCGTAGTCATGGAAAGGTAGGCTTCCAGGCTGGAGTGTAGACGAGAATGGAATGAATCGAAAATTGCGATCTGGATGTCGATCAAGAAGCGAAGTCTCTGGTTAAAGTCTGCCAGAGGGCGGTAGCGATCTGTGACTGTCTCAAGAAGATCGTTGACGCGAATGGCGGCTTTGGTGGGCTTTGTGGCATCGCTTGCGACAGAATCCCAGTCTAGCTCGCCACCTTCGTTGTTTTCAACGATAGCGCTGTAGCGAGCAAGGGCGAAGTCGCGTTCTACGTCCAGCCAGCGCTGGAAGTACCCGCTTGTGTCTAGTAGGAAGAATGCTAGTCCGTGCCATGGGATTGATGGTGACTCTGGTGTGTAGTCGTAATTTTCCTCCATGAGCTTGTCGAAGTCTAGCACTTGATGCACCAAATGGCTCAAGAGGTTAGGCTGAGTGGTGACTTGCGATGCAAAAGGGAGGATCTTGCGCTGCACCATTGGAAGCAGGGCGTTTATAAACGCGCAGATGGCATCGATGTATGCTGGCGTGAGTGACAAGTCTGAACCGCGGAAATGCCTGATTAACAACGGCTGCACAGCATTCTGGATGAACTCGCTGTAGCCCTCTATAAGCTTCTCGGCGTGTGAGAGGAAGTATTCTGGCTTGTCCAGGCGATTGGTGGGTTTGTTGCCTGTGAAATGGTATGCAAAGCGTTGCTCCAATGGGTGCACGAGAACTTCGAGAGGAAGCAGCACTGGAGGGTCCTCGCTTTGAAGTCGTGTGGCAGTCGACTTGTCGCGAGCTTCCAGATCAGGCCTTTGCAAGTCCAGCAGCCGGCCAACGTTTCGTTCCCATTCTTCCTGCAAAGCCATGGGGACCATGCTTGTAGCTTTGGGCCAGTTCATCTTCTTCAATGTTGCTTCGAGATCGTCCGAGAAAGACTTCTGGATCTGGGCCTTGACGTTGGCGACCTGTTGGGTGATGTGATCGAGCAAATGTGGAGCAGCGCCTTCTGCTGCTTCTTGCAGGGGATGAAGGGTCAAGACTAGCTGTTGAAGTTTACGATATGGGTTCAAGGCTGCTTCGTCTGATTTGCCAAGTTGAGAAGCGCATTCGGTGCTGCATCGTTGTCAATCCGTGTCCTCAAGAGCGCTTTGATCGCCGAACAACTCACCTGAGGGCGTCCACCTCTTTCAGCAGTTCGACATAGCCCGCTGCAACCTCGAGCTTCCTCAGCCGGCCCATACTGGCCTCGAAAGTTTGCGCTGCTTCATCGCTCGTCTCAGACTGTGTTGTAATGAGCAGCCTCTTGTCTATATCAGCCTGCTCTTTCTGGAAGCCTTCGGCCTTCTGCCGAATGGCAGCAGCATGCTCGTCGGACGCGGTTCGTGCAGTTTCGTGGTCTCGTCGCGCAACTTCGAGCTGAATCGTTGTCAGCTGTGTCCCTGGAGTATACCAGTAATCGCTAAATTACCTGTTTCTTCAGCAGGTCTTGTTGCTCTTTGACATTTTCGATCAGGGAATCGAGTGCTTCAAAGTCCGAGGAGGTAGCCAGACGGTCGTCTATGTAGTCGAGCACTCGAACATCCATTTTGCCTTAGACAATCGTGGGCACAGCTCCGTTCTGCAACATGTCCACATGTCCTTGTGAATTCACGCTGTCACCGCGCGCGTCGCCGAACTGACGTCTTGCCATGCCTCGATCTACTGTGGTGGGCTGAGAACTCCGCGGACGACATATAACTGCATCCTTCACATCGCCCATTGGCATTTCTCACAACAGCCAATAAACTTCGTCACGAAGCTGTACATTCGCGCTGGCTTGTCCACATGGTCAACCTTTGATCAACGGCCATGCCATGATCGCAAACCCTCGCAAACATGGCAGCCCAACGCCAACCCTCAGCAACAGCAGCATCCAGCACTGACATCGGCACCGCCCTATCAACATACCTCACCTCAAAAGGTCTCCCTCCAACGCAACCTTGGATGCAAGCATTCCTCCCCACAGTCAGGACATCCACGCCCATTCTAGCCCTGCAAAAGACAGCCCTCTTCCGCATCCTAGCAGCCGACCTAACAACAGCCGTCAAATCCTCGCCATCGTCGACTTTCTCGCCAGGTACATCGGACCCCGCGATCAAAGATCAAAGACTTCCTGGGCCTATCGCCGTGCAAGTGCTCGACATTGAAGACATCGGACGTAGTCGTTGGAGCCAAGTCGAAGCGCTCGAAGCCCAGGAGCGTGGCGAAACGACCAAGGGCCGGGAAGTCGTGCGAGTCGTGCCTGAGGAGGGTATTTCTGGCAACGACGCTACTGGATGTGGTGAACCAAAGTCGGCTGGGCCTCACAAGCTGCTTCTCCAGGACGCAAAGGGCACGAAGGCTTACGGCTTCGAATTAAGGGGTGTACCCGGTATTGATTTTGGACTGGCGATTGGGGCCAAGCTGGTTATAACGGATGTCTCAGTGGCGAGAGGCGTGATCATGCTGGAGCCCCGGTGTGTGGAAGTTCTTGGTGGCAAGGTCGATGCTTGGGATCGCAAGTGGAAGGAGGAGCGCAAGAAGGTGCTCAAGGAGAAGGCAGGCATGGAAAGTTGAGGGCCTTCGAGACCGCCCTTGATCTGCCGTTGCTTCGGCACTACAGAGCACCTGGAGCACATCGGCCAGCACACGCGCTCGACGCGCCCAAGGATCGTCTTCCATGTTGCATGCTTCCAACGCATCATCTTTAGGCCAAGAGGTGCGCAGGCGACGAGAAAGACGCCATGCAGTGCAAAGTCCGTCGCGAAGATACGCAATGGCGGCAGTGGGCGGTTCTCGCCTTTTGTCGAAGGCCGTTCATGATACAATGAAGGATACATCATGGCGCGAGATTCATTCCATACGTAATCCGAGTGGTAGGCAGTGTGCACCGATAGAAAGCGCCTCATCGGGACCGAAATCGTTCCAACATACACGTAATTCCCCATTTCTCAATGCTCTTCCATTTCATGGCCCGTCATACACGTACTGTTCTATGTTCATACATCGTTGGATGTCGGTATTTCGGATTGTGGTGTTCCGTGGTCAGTCGAGACCAAAGACGTTTGCCTGTTTGGCTCAGTCGATTCCAGCCCCCAAGCTTCAAGAGACCAACTCACCTCGACAAGGCGATTCCACCACCACCATCGACCCCAAAAGGACCAAGAACTTCAAATACCAAGCAAAAATACCAAAAGAACACACCAGATAGATATAAGACCATAAGACCCAAAGATGCACCAGATACACTCCATCGATCATCCCATGACCCTAACCCTCATAACCCCAAGCCCGCCGTCCTTTGCACTACCAACACGATCCTGAAGCCAAATAGCACTGAAGTACCGTGTACCAGATATAAATAGCAAGTTTCGAGCAACGCGAAGACACGATAAAGCCCCACAGTCCCGCAAGACAAAGTTACTTACCATGAAGATCAACCCTACTTACCCCAAACCCTACCACAGCAGCGCCAAAAAAAAAGCCCCTGATCTCATGAGATTGTGTGAAGCAGACAGCGATTAGACACAGTAAGGTCGGGTTCATAACATTTCTTGATTGCGTATACTACAATTGACGCTATCCCTCGGCCCACCGAGCGAGAGCGCGACGAAAAGTCTTCTATCATGTCCCTTATGTCGCCCATTCCAAATGCATACCGTACGATCGAGTCCCATAGGCCAGACATTCGCGCCGCACGAGACCGAAAACGCTCATACGCCTTCGAAATAAACACGCCTTCGAAATACGTGTGAATGCGAAGACACCTACCCACTATCACCCTGCAGCTCTGAAGAAAGCCGATGAGAGCAACTGAAAGCGGTCCAAGCGCAAGCGATGCAAAGGTTCAATCCGCGAAAGTTGAAACGACCAAGTGAAGTCGAGCCAAGCCACGGCTCAGGAAAAAGACTGGAACAGTGTCCGGCTCAGCCCAACCCACTCCTGCCCGTCCTCATGATCTGCTCGACAGGCGTAAGCATACCGCTGCCCTCCTTGCCAAGCGCAGTGCCCTTCTGCCAACCCATCTTCTCCATGAGCCTGTGGCCAAAGTTCTCCCTGCCGATTTCCTTCGCGCCGCCGCCGACAACGTCACCGTGCTTGAGGCCAGTACCGCCAGTGTCAGCACCACGGCCCTTGCCGCCTCTCTGCATCTTAGGAACGGCGCCGGCCTTCGGCTTCTTGCCCTTGAACGCAGAGTTCTTGAGGAAGCCCTTGTTCGCAGCGGCAGTGACACGGTTGAACGTGGCGTCAGAGAAGTCTTGGGTGCGGTTGGTCTTGTAGAGCACGGGAGCGCGGTTCTTGCCTGTCCCGACGCTCTTAGACTTCAGGTTGAGGACGTTGGCGATCTCGTGCAGGCTCTTGCGGTCGTGCTTGTCCATAGGTGGGAAGGAGCGTGTGGTTTTGGTGGCGTCTTGGAGGAAGATGCGCAGCTCTTCGTGGATCTGCACGACGGTCATGCCTTGCTGGTACTTTTGGTTAAGGTCGGCTTTGCCCTTCTTGGCTATGCTTTGGCCGAGTAAGCCCTGGACTCGGAGCTCTTCACGTTCGGCCTTTTTCAAGCGCTTCTTCTCGCGGTCATTGGACCACTGCCCAAGCATCTCGTCCTTGAGATCATCGTCGGAGAGACCCTCCAACTCGGGTGGCATCTTGCCCTTGCGGCCGCGCTTAGGGCGGAGTGAAGGGCGGTCGAAGTCCATAATGTCGAAGCCAGCGTCGCCATACTGGTCGACAGTATCGGCCAGTGCAGAGGCGCTGGGGAAGTTCATCCCACCCTTCTTGTTGCTGCTGCGCTTGCTTGTGGATTTGCCAAAAGGAGAGTTGGCAAGATCGTCCAGGCCAGCTCTGGCCTCATCGACATCACCAAAGCCGTCCAGATCGCTCTCCATGAATGCACCGTCGTCTATGACAAGCTCATCGTCCATGATGCCGAGTTCGGCTTGTTTCGCCCACAATCGGGCAAGAGTCTCGTCATCCATGGCGTCAATGCGGCGCTGGCGAATATCGTCTTCGTCTTCCCACTGCTCTCGTTCGTTGTATTCAAGTTCATCCTCCAAGTCTGAAGAGTCGAATTCGGAGTCGTCGTCATCAAAGTCGTCGATGTCAAGGCCAATCTCATCATCGTCGGATTCTGACTCGGTGTCCATCATGCGAAGCTCGTCAAAGTTCTCGTCGCGAGTGCTGCGGTCCAAAACTTGATCTTCATCTATAGCCTGACCATCAACAACAAGCGAAGGCCCGCCTTCACTAGACCGGATTCCAACGATTGCTTCGTCACCTTCCTTTTCAAGCTGATCCCTCAAGTTTTCCATGTAGTCATTGTAAGCAGCCTCATCCTCGTCCGTCTGATCAGACTGAAGATCTCGCAATAGCTTGTTCGACCGCTTGCGACCACGCTTTCCGCGCCTGCTTGTTTTTTGGGCGAGATCTTGTGCGGCCGTGCGGTTGATCACGTTCGGCGCGCTAACCTCATCTTCATCCACCGTCTCGAACTCGGCGTCGATATCTTGTTGTGTTTTCTTTGCACGCTTCTTCTCTCGCAAAGCTTGGTTCCATTCAGCCTGAAGAGCGGGGATTGAACCACCAGGAGCCTTGTCCTCTTCCGCGTCCGCGAACGCAACCTTGGTAGTTCTCGGGGCAGCAGCGTCCAACGCCATCTTCTCCTCGGCCGAAGGGCCAAGATCAGGCCTTGGCATACCTTTGCTCTTCCACCACGATCCTGGCGGCGCAGGTGTGAAATTCTCGGGCGCAGTCTGCAATTTTTGATTCCACTTTGGCTCCTTCGCTCCCCAACCTGTTGCCGCCGATGTATTGGGTGTTGATCGGTCACCTAGGAGCGCAGCAAGCAACTCGTCTGTCACATGCTTTTCATTGACCTGGGGTTGGGGTGTAGGTGCGTTCGTGGGAGTGACTTGTGCGGGCGCCTTCTGCGAGGGAGCCTTAGACTGCTGGCGGCGACTGGAAGAATCGCGAGAAGAGAGCAAAGGGTCGTCCACCACTTTGGGCTTGTTACGACCGTGGAAGAGAATGACTTCCTCGCTTGAGTCTGATGGGGTCGGCGACGATGGGCGTACGGGTATTTGAGCCTTCGACTTGCTAGGACGGCTAAGCGCAGGATCACCCTCAGTATCAATGACGAAGGACAGAGTCTCTTCTTGTGGAGGTGTGGGAGGTTTGCTGGAAGGAGCAGCAGCAGCGTGGTCGGGGAGCGTGTCCATTGCGCCGTCAAGGCTTGCAATCGGCGCTTCAGTGCGCTCGTGAATGTGCATGGCTTTTGTGTCGCGCGAGATGTCCACGTCGGTGTCTGTTACCATGGTAGCGTCCAGAGCTGAATCGTCAACGTCATCGACCATGGTATCCCCTTCTTCGTCTACCTCGACATCGTCCTCTTCCTCGTCGTCTTCGTCCTCGACTAATGCTGCGACAACGTCCGCCTCTTGCACGGGCTCCTTCTTCTCAGTAGGCGTGTTTGTGCCGGCGCTGACAAAGGAAATGGCTTGGTGTCGCAGTTTGAGGCCAGCGTCGCGCGGCGTAGAGTCGCCGGAGCGCTGGGCAAAGCCGTGGAACATCTGGCGGCTGTTATCGTCGTCTGCGGGCGAAGAAGAGTCTCAGCAAGATGTTCGTGGCTCGGAGCGAAGGTGTGGGGTGAAGTGAGCAAGTTTGACATGTGATGGCAGGAGCGATTTAGACATATGATGGCAGGAGCGATTTACCGTCGAAGCTCTGCGCGAACTTCTTCATCCACGCAGGCTTGCCGCCAGGCGAGGCGTGCTGTGTCTTGACCTTCTGCTTCTGCTTGGCCCGACCTTGCACCTTGCCTCCCTTCTTTTTAGGCATGCTGGCTGTGGCGAATTCCGGATGCAGCGATTGAAGCGTGCGCAGACGAGAAGGCAATTAATCGGAGGTGGCTTGTCGACGTGTCCGGGCAGGCGATCCAGCACCTGGCAATGTGCGGTATAATACAGAGAGCAGTGGGGGTGAGTCGTCGAAGGTGGAGGAAAAAGAGCGTCGAGGCGTGCGTTCAGCACTGGCTGGGGATGAATGAGAGAGCATGACGCCGTCAGAACAGGCGAAGGTGGATCTTGATCTTCCGCCCTTATCTTATCGCCATCTGGGCCCTGCATCCGCGCATCTTGCGTCAAAGCCCCGCCGCGTTGGTCAAGGTGCCTGTGCCTGTAGCCTGTCTGACTCTCCAGGCATCTGTCGTGTTGATTGCTGCCACCGCCTGCTGCTAACACTCTGAGCACCCCTATTGCCGCTGCTTGCTCGCGCGACACCCGTCATCTCGTCTATTGCTCTTCCGCTTGCCTCGAGCATGCACTGCTGTTCCTGAAATCTGCTCTCTCCACTCCCCGCCCTGCCGACCTGACGCCACCTAAGGTACACCCGGCCTGAGCTCTGATCACGGCACATGCGCTTGTCCCATACCCTGTGACCAACACGCCATCCTACTCCCCTCTGTTTTGTGATCCCTATCTACACCTTCTTGTCTCTACCCTTCTGTCGTCGCTGCCGCTGCCGCTGCCGCTGCATTGCCCGCAGCCAGCATGGCCAACAACGACTTTACCCGCTTCAGCAAGAAGGTCGTCCAGTACTTCTGGGACCCACTGCCGAAGAACGAGGACCCTTCTCAGATATGGTGCCTTGGTCGCTCATACGACTCACGCTACCAGCAGGCTCGCGTGCCAAAACCCAGTACTACTGGCATTTCACCCTCCGCGCAGTCTGACTCTGGCGTCTCGCAAGCTGACTCCGGCGTGGTCACCTCATCGCACAAGAAAGATGAAGGTTCAACACAGCCAACAGAGGATCTCACGGCGAAGAGCCAGGCCGACCTCTCTCGAGCTGAAGAGGAAGCACTCGGCTGGCCGGCCGAGTTCCTTGACGACTTAGAGTCTCGCATATGGCTCACCTACCGAAGCAACTTCCCACCCATACCCAAATCCAGTGATCCTGCAGCAGCGTCGGCCATGTCTTTCTCGACCAAACTACGCAACTTGGCTAATCAAGGATCGTTCACGAGTGATACAGGCTGGGGCTGTATGATTCGCAGTGGGCAGTCCATGCTGGCAAACACTCTCGCCGTCTTGCAGTTGGGTCGAGAGTGGCGTCTGGGACAGCAAGAGCAAAAACACAAAGCTTTGCTTGCATTGTTTGCAGATGCGCCAGAAGCTCCATTCTCGATACACAAGTTCGTCGAGCATGGCGCCGAGGCATGTGGCAAGCATCCTGGAGAGTGGTTTGGCCCAAGTGCCACAGCCAAATGCATTCAGTGAGTTGTCGAACTATCATGCCTGCCTTCACCAAATTACTGACCATCTTCACCACAGAGCTCTCGCTTCTCAAACACCAACCTCAAATCTCCGCGTCTACGTCCGACCAAATGACAGCGATATCTACGCCGACTCTCTCATCGCCACCGCTAGTTCGGAATCAGAAACCTTCCAGCCAACCCTGATTCTTCTCGGCGTCCGACTAGGAATCGACCGCATCACACCCGTCTACCACGCCGCTCTCACAGCAACTCTTGAGCTGCCCCACTGTATCGGCATCGCAGGTGGCCGCCCCGCAAGTTCGCACTATTTCATCGGCCACCAAGGCGGCCAGTCCTTCTTCTACCTCGACCCGCACTCCACACGCACAGCTTTGCCTCTGGATCCGTCTGCTGAAGACATCGCCTCATGCCATACGCGCCGCGTCCGCAAACTTGGGATTACAGAGATGGATCCAAGCATGTTGCTCGGCTTCCTTGTGCGCTCACGCGAGGAGTTTGACGAGTGGAGCAAGGCCGTAGCTGCCGTGCCTGGGAAGGCGATCATCCACGTCCACGATGCAGAGCCAAAGTACGCCACCGGACCAGAGCGACCAGGCGCAGTGGACGAGGTCGAGGCTTGGGAGACCGGAGATGAGGAGTCATGAGCTCATTGAAGCAAAGGGCTGATTTGAATATCAACACATTTCGCAACGGCGTTCTTTGCTTGCATCTTCCACGAAGCTGGGTAATCAGGGTTACACGCATCACACGAGCGCGACGAAGCGCTGTGCACTGCCAGCGTAGACAGTACAAGGAAAGATCTCTTGAATACAATACCCTAGGTAACCCATACCACAGCACTGGGTCTCTCATATCCCCATGCGCTCCAATGAGCTTGCACGTGTTTCAGCCCAGGCTCGCAACTATCTCCATAAACACCTCACGCTCAAGCAATCCGTCCCGTACTAGATTCACTACGTCAAGTCCTTCTTACCTCTGTTCCCATGACCAACCGTTCCCTCGCTTTCTCAACGCTACCTACACGTCGAAAGCCCGGTCCCATTCCCAGCCCATTCTCTGTTTCTCGTTTCCCAGCCATTGCAACCTACGAAGTTCGAAAGCACGGATGCTCCTTGCGCTCGTTCACACGCTGGCGCAAACGCGAAAATTGCGCGCTTCCATTCTGTTGCTGGGTAACTGGCCTTTGAGATGGTCGTTGCCGCGAATCGTGGTATTTTGCGTGGTAGGCGCGATTTTGGTCGTTTTGCGAGAATGATGGTAATGCTTTTGTTTCGTGAGTGAGGACATATATGGCCGTTTTGCGCGCCGCTTCGCTGTCGCAAGTGAGCGTCTTTTCAGTTGGGTAGATCAGCTCAGAAAACATGATGGAAATTGAAAGGCATGCTGGGTTTATGGAGTTATTGATCGTGCATTGTCATCTGCCTTTCTAACTGCTGCTGCTTCCACCCGCTGCTACTGTACAGCACCATTTGTTGTTATCGGAAGAAGATGGGCGCGCTTTGCCCACTCAACCCTCTCTGCAGCAATAGCCATGGTATAAAAAGTAAAAAGGAAATTGGGGTCAGAAAACAAAGCCCCATGGTGTGGAAACCCAAAACATAACACCCCGTGTGATCGCGTCAACGCCCGTTTGAAACCCGCCCGTCGTCATTGACTTGTGTGAATGAAGTACCCAAAAGCAAAGCCCGCTCATGATTCAGGCGTTTACTTGGTGGAGGAAGAGTACTTGGTGACGGCCTTGGTGCCCTCAGACACGGCGTGCTTGGCAAGCTCACCGGGGAGGATCAGGCGGACAGAGGTCTGGATCTCGCGCGAGGAGATGGTGGACTTCTTGTTGTAGGCGGCAAGCTTGGAGGCCTCAGTTGCGACGCGCTCGAAGATGTCTAGAGGGTTGGGTGTCAGTATTGCACGCGCTGTTTGGCTGAGCTCGGAGAGTGCTTACCGTTGACGAAGGAGTTGAGGATGGACATGGCACGGTTGGAGATACCGGTGTCGGGGTGGACCTGCTTGAGGACCTTGTAGATGTAGGAAGAGTAGGTCTCCTTGCGGGTCTTGGTGCGCTTCTTCTTGTCGCCAGAGGGAGCGGCGGTCTTCTTGCCAGCCTCCTTCTTCTCAGCGGGAGCCTTGCCGGCCGGGGCCTTGCCGGCGGTGGTGGGAGTCTTCTGAGATGGGAGTCAGCCAAATGCGCGGGAATATCGCGTCGAAACGCGTGTTTGGGCGGTGTAAACGTACGGATGCGACCTTGGGTGCCATTTCGAAAGATTTGGGTGGTTTGATGCGGTTTTTTGGATGAAGTTGAGAGTTGGTGTGTGAGTTTGGGATGAGCTGGTGATGAAAGTCGATGGATGCTGGATGTGTGGGTGTGGAAAGAGAAGAAGTCAGAGGCACGAGAATCGGGGACGGCGACGTTCTTGTACGAGCGGGCAGCGAAGGCGCGAGCAGCTGTGATTGCGGGCGCAGGCGCGAAGCTGGCCCGCGCTAAGCCCGATCGGGGCGAATCAACAGGAATCAACAGGTGAACGTCAAGCACGGCAAGCGCGTCCGCCAAGGCTTCACAATCAAACCCGCTGCTGCTGCGTCGCGCCCCGCGACTTCTTAAGCCAGCTGCCCGCCCACAACACAGCGACCTTGCTCCCTTCTCTCATCTCCACGCTCATCATCCATCACGACACATCGATCAATCGCCTCTCATCACTTCCAAACAACCCACTTTCACCACCACACCAACCCCACCCACCCAAATCCATCAAAATGACTGGCGGCAAGTCTGGCGGAAAGGCCTCTGGCACCAAGTCCAACGCGCAATCGTGAGTTCCGCCCGTCCTTCACTGAGATCCGGTCTCTTCCATCGCTTTCAAGCCATTTCCGGCTTCAAAACTACGCGTTTCTCACTCCAAATCTCCATCGGCGCATACTGACATCATCCTTCAAGGCGTTCCTCCAAGGCTGGTCTCGCGTTCCCCGTCGGCCGTGTCCACCGTCTCCTCCGCAAGGGCAACTACGCCCAGCGTGTCGGTGCTGGTGCTCCCGTCTACCTCGCCGCTGTCCTCGAGTACCTGGCTGCTGAGATCCTCGAGCTTGCTGGCAACGCCGCTCGTGACAACAAGAAGACCCGTATCATCCCGCGTCACCTTCAGCTCGCCATCCGCAACGATGAGGAGCTGAACAAGCTTCTCGGCCACGTCACCATCGCCCAGGGTGGTGTTCTGCCCAACATCCACCAGAGTAAGCATCATCGCATTCTCGCTCTGCTCCCAGCAATCACTAACATGCTCTTCCAGACCTCCTCCCCAAGAAGACCGCCGGCACCACCAAGGGTGGCAAGGGCCCCAGCCAGGAGCTTTAAGCAGCTTCTTCATTCGACATCTTCACGGTTCAGGCGCAAGTGGGTTGCTCATGACAACGGGTTCATCATGGGCTTGAAGCACAGGGTTCAGGGTGCTTATTGATTCCAACAACTTTTCCTTTTTACTTTTTTGCGATTGCTCCTCGGGCCTTTTTATCACCCCGGTCAGTACGAGGAGAGAGAATGCGATGGCTTGTACATTACGCCCGCATGAGACAGGCAGACAGGCGATAGCGAGCATTATGAATGATACCTCTTAACAATCCACACACTTGTCTCATCAGTCTTCCTCAAAGTTTCTACCGCGTTTTCGCAATACGAATCTAGAACGAAACGAAACAATCACAGCATGCGAAGCTGAATTGATTTTGCGGAGATCGCGAAGCTGGAAATGAAACGCGCTAAACAACCAAAACCGCATCGCAGGGCATTTTACAGATACAATAAACTGCGAATTGACCATTCCACCGTCTTCACGAAATCGCAAGAATCGTGATTCTAGATCGCGAGAATTGACGCAGACGTGAAGTTGCGACTTTGGAAGACGAAAAGCAATCAGTATGAATCTGCTGACTACTCATCAGCGCTCGGATGCCTAAATTCCGCCAGCGCTCTGCGGAGAGACGCAAGTAAGCAGATATCGTTCTCGCATATTAAGGGTACAGTATAAGTAGTCCGGAGTCAGGATGCATTGGGGCGAAATCTCCGGGGGAGACAGGTCAGGTGATCGTACCTCTAGGCAATGACGACGAGCCAGAGCTGGCTGGGGATCTGGGTTATCGCTGCACTTTAGAAGACGGCGCGTAGGTGAATTACCGCGAGGCGTCCATGATGCTGAAACGAAGACTATACATGCAGCAGAGCACTCCGTCTTGCAAAAGACGCGATGTATAAGTAATTTTGCAGCAAGAATGGAAGTGTTGGAAGCAGCAGATTGGTGAAGCTTTTTGTCTCTTGTTCATTGGTATATCTCAGCTCCTCGCCAGCGATTTGTACATTTTGGCTCCTAAACACATATTGAAAACGCCACAATTCTCACATCGAAACGCTGCTCTAGCTTACAGATGCATGTGTGGCGGCGCTGTAAGAGCTTGTCAGTGATGTTATTTTCCTTCATGTGACGGACAAAGAACTCACCCTCAGTCGAAGGGACAGGCAAGTTGCGCTCGTACTTGCTTCCGCCGGGTGCGGTGGGCGCTCTGTAGGGGTCGGGGTGCTTCCACTTGTCGAGCAGGTTCTCGGTCTCCTCGATGATGAGCTGTGGAGGTTGGCGGATCAGCATTTGTCCAAGATGTCTTCCTGGCCTCCCATTCCGTGTCTTTCTTTCCTCCTTGTATTCTCTTAGTCCATAGTGACACGTACTCTCTGCTGTCTGGGCTCCGCAATGTGCTTGTTGGCTTCAAAGAGGCTGCGAATGTACATAGCCTGGCCGCGCCAGACGTAGCGGTGGACGGCCCAGTCGAGGGCGAGCTTCAGGGAGCGGCGGTAGAGCGAACTGTATCCTGTATCAGAGATCCATCCGGTATGCATGCGCGCATCGCATTGGGCTGGGCGTGCTCACAGGACTTGGGGTTTGGTAGCCATGGTTGAAGGTGTGCTGGCCGTCGCGGCCTGCCAATGGATTTAGAGGGGAGACTGGGCCATGCTGTCAGTCCATAGATCGCGCATAAGGTCATTGTTAGGCGCAGATACTCACAGTGGGTGCGGTGGTGTCCACGGGCCTACGGCGCAATACGGATGCAATGCGTGATGTTGGCTCGCTTTGCCTCGGGTATGTTGCCTCAAATCGCTGGGCCAAATGGTCGCTGGCTGGTTGGCTACAGCAGCCCGGCTAGGAACGGAGGATTGCGTCGTTTGGCGTCGGAACCTGGCCGCAAGCTGCGCTGAAGATCTCCCTCCAACTTCGATAGAGCTACATCCTGTCCCTAATCACTATACCCCCGTCAACTCCCCCATCTCCGTCCGCTCGCTGTCCCAAAGGACTCTAATACCCTACTCTCCACTCTTGCACCCGGCTTGAACCCCTGAGAGCATTCGCAAAGGCACCCTGCCGTCTCTCGGAAACATGTCGAGCTCACAATGTCTGCGCCGTATGGCCGTCTCTGGCGCCCAGCGCCCTGCCTCCCTCCTCACTCAGAGCTCAAGAAGCGCAAGGAGCGTGCTGAGAGCGCCCGCCGCTGCGCGCTCTGTCTCACATGCTGCTAAGCCCTCATGGAGCTCATACCAGGCCCTGCAGTCGCAGTATGTACCGCAAGCCTCAGGACTTCACGCCGGACGAACTCTAAATCTGATACAGACAATCTTCGCCCGCCTACCAGTCGCGCCAGTTCAGCATGACCCGTAGCCTGAAGGGTATGCGACAACTTGTTTGGCTACAGCAGCGCAACCGCAATGGCTAACACAATACACAGGAGAGGAGATCATCAAGGTCCCCGAAATGGCCGAGTCTATCTCTGAAGGTACCCTCAAGCAGTTCAGCAAACAGGTTGGCGACCACGTCGAGCAGGATGAGGAGATTGCCACCATCGAGACCGACAAGATTGACGTCGCAGTCAACGCTCCTCAGGCCGGTGTGATTCTGGAGTTCTTGGCCAACGAGGAGGACAACGTTGTTGTCGGCCAGGACCTGGTCAAGATTGACGCTGGTGCTTCCGCACCCGAAGGTGGCGCACAGAAGGCCAAGGAGGAGCCCAAGGAGCCTGCTTCTGAGTCCCAGGCCACCAGCTCGCAGCCCCAGGGTGAGAAGGAGCAGTCAAAGCCTGCCCAGGAGGAGAAGAAGCCTGAGAAGAAGGAGGAGCCTAAGGAAGAGAAGAAGCCCGAGCCCAAGCAGGAGAAGAAGCCCGAGCCCAAGCAGGAGAAGAAGCCCGAAAAGAAGGAGGAGCCCAAGGAGGAGTCAAAACCCGCCACTCCTGGCAACCGTGAGGAGCGTCGCGTCAAGATGAACCGCATGCGTCTGAGGATCGCCGAGCGCCTGAAGCAGTCCCAGAACACTGCCGCCTCGCTCACCACCTTCAACGAGGTCGACATGTCCGCTCTCATGGACATGCGCAAGCTCTACAAGGATGAGATCCTCAAGAAGACTGGCACCAAGCTCGGTTTCATGGGTGCCTTCTCCAGGGCTGCCTCTCTCGCCATGAAGGAGATCCCCGCCGTTAACGCCTCCATGGAGGGCCCCAACGGTGGTGACACCATTGTCTACAGAGACTTTGTCGACATCAGCGTCGCCGTTGCCACCCCTAAGGGTCTTGTCACTCCCGTTGTCAGGAACGCTGAGTCTCTCGACATGATCGGCATTGAGCAGGAGATCGCCAACCTTGGAAAGAAGGTGAGTTTATGAACAGGCACTTATGTTCGATCTCTACGCATACTAACATACTATCAACCAGGCCCGCGACAACAAGCTCACCATCGAAGACATGGCCGGCGGCACCTTCACCATCTCCAACGGTGGCGTCTTCGGTTCCCTCATGGGCACCCCTATCATCAACCTGCCCCAGACCGCCGTCCTCGGTCTCCACGCCATCAAGGACAAGCCCGTCGCCATCAACGGCAAGGTCGAGATCCGCCCCATGATGTACCTCGCCCTGACCTACGACCACCGCATCCTCGACGGTCGCGAGGCCGTCACCTTCCTCGTCCGCATCAAGGAGATGATCGAGGACCCCAGGAAGATGCTCCTCGCTTAGATGAGCGTTTCCTTGTTTTGATTTTGTGGTAGTAGGAAAGCGAGTGGAAGGGATGGAAGGCTGGGTCTGTGAGGATTGAAGGCCTTTTGCTATTGTACAAACAAATCCTCATCCGCTATGTGTTACAAAAATCTATCTGTTCTCTTTTCTAATTGTTGCGGTATTTTTGATGCTCGGTCTGTCTCTTCGTCGTGGTGATTTTTTTTTTTTTTTTGGTTGATGCGCGTGACTTGTGATGTGTGTATTGCAACGCGACGCGCTTGTGCTTCCGCGGGCCACCATGTGCCGTGGAAGAAAAAGACTCGGCTGGCAGCTTTGCGACGCGCTGGTGAACCCAGGCCACTGAGTTTCGGGGTAGATAGGGTTAGCTTGGGGTGAGTAGGGTTGATTCATGTGGCTGTCGACGACGATATGCCATCACACAGGGGCTTCTGATGCCCGAAACTGATACAATGCACTTCCAAGACGATGGATGATATGTTCATCTGATCCATGTGTCTTCGTATCCCCCTGTGGCGGTTTTGATGTGTGATTCTGGAATGGTGGGAAAGATGGTCTTACGTATGTTGCATGGGACAAAGATTGCCAATGGAAAGAACCACGTTGATCACAACAGTAATCAAAAAGACAGCCAAAAGACAGTACCAGACCACAACAAGACTCTCGAGCTACTGTTACATGCATGTAGTGCCTGGAAAAGAAAACACCTCATCATCGCCGTCACCCGAGTACATGCAGATAGTCCGTGCACCAAGCATCGCAGACTGCCACAACACCCATCATTATCAACATGGGATGTATCGGAGAAAAAGGAATAATCTATAGTAACGTTGACGTTTTTCCTTTTTGTGTATGTACTGATTAGCTAGGGGTATGTATAGACAATGTATGTACGTTTGTATAACGCGCTCGCTTTGATCATGCGCGTGAGGGTCGGCCGTGAATTAGTAGAGATAGATTTTGATCGGTGCAATATTAGGTTGCTAGAAGGTGAATGTCATCAAAAGGGCTTGCTGGGTCCGTCGACGGATGCCAGGGTTGGTAGGTTGGAAGGTCGACAGGCGATGTGCATAGGTTGCCAGCTAGGCGTTGGATGGGTAGGCCGAGTGCTGTTCGAGATGGGGACAGCGTATCGACACCTGAGTCGATGGTGGCGTTGTGAGCTGCCTAATGTTACACAAGAGGCGGGTGACTTTTGGGGAGGCAAAGTTTGACTCTGCCCAGTCGCCTGCCGTGGCGTTGCCTACTCGTCGGAGTACGTAGAGGCTTGATCGGATATGGCGTAGCGTAGAATGTCGAAGTCGAGGCGGTTGCTTCATGACGCATCGCTGGCCTTGAGGTACTGCAATGCAGTCGTGAGAGACCGCCTAGCCTCGAACTCCGAGCCGCTGGATCCTGGGCGGAAGCACTGTCGTACAATAGCCACAAGAGAGTGGTACACGATATACCTAGCGGCGAGAGATTAGCATTCGATCTTCACAAGTCCAACAGGCATCCCCGTGGGGATGATACCCAACTTACAGCAAACGTCTCACCCTCCCGTCATCACCCTCCAATGCTCCATAGCCCTCCGCAAAGCCTTCCGACGCCCGCACGAAACAGTCCCCGAACAACGGGTCAGCCCACATTGCACTACCATAGTCAACAAGCCCTCTGACCTCTCCTGACCGTTCATCAAAGACCACACCGCCCGCAGGCAGCTCGACGACCATTAACTTTGCCTCCTCCACCGCATCCAAGCGATCCCAATGCCGCTTCAATTGCTCTCTGATCTCACTGTAGGGTAAGCTCACAAGTCCATCTTCCGCGTCCCGGATCGTTTCGAGCAGCATTGCAGCAAAACAGCGTGCCCAGGAGTGGTGTTGTGGTCGTTGGAGGGAGCCAAAGGTTGGGCTTGTTATGGCGTTGAGGCGTCGAATGTACTGTCCAATGCTTCGATCCAGTGATCTACGACATGATGGTGATAGTGGGGTCGAGAGATCTGAGGAAAGAATGCCAGTGTATGGTCCGGCTAGGGTGAATGAGGCGGCTTGGTGGTCCAGCAGAGAAGGTTGTTGGGTTGACGGGAGAGCCTTTCGTCGGGCGAGCAATTGCAACGCATGTGATTCGGTTGACAATCGGTCATGTTCGTGTCGAAGAAGGCGTGTTTCCGGTGTTGGAGGACACTTGAGCACGCAGAAGGTATTTGGGTTGCTCGGGTCCGAGAGACGGTATGATCGATATGGGTGATGGTCCAGTCTGTGGATCTCGACGGAGTCAGTCCTCAGAGCAATGCTGGCAATCCTGAGTATGGCCGTGCGGTCAGGCGAGCGAGTCGCAGGCTTTGGTGTCATATGTGGCGAATTCGATGGTTGCAATCGGCGAGCGGATGGGCCGGCAGCCATGGGTTGAGCAACGGGGAACGAAGGTGTAGATATGCTCACGCACGCAGCAGCAAGGGACATGATTGCGTGAAAGAGGCGAGAAGGAAGACGAAACAGGGCTTGTAACGAAGGAAAGCGAAAGAGAGGGAGAAGGGAGTATGTGGAGGGAGGGCAGACCGACAATGTCCGCCGTCTGGTTGGTAACGAGAGCGCAGCAGCGGTGCAGTAGCAGCAGCTTCACCGTTCGTTCAGGCGACCCAAAACACGGCGTGCGGACTCGAATATGGATCAGATTCGCTTACTGGAGACGCCATGGCCGTGGTCCTGGTTCGTATAGAGCTCGCTACTGGGCTGCGCAGGGCAGAAGGCACAGGCACGGGGCAGGGCGAGCTTGCGTGCGTGTGGGCGTCCGCAAAGTGAACGGTCGCTAGGTTGGCGAGCGGAGCCATAGGGCCACGCAAGGCTGGAGTGTAGTTCGCAGCGACTACTTGAGCTCGCGGGCGTGGCCTTCGCGTAAGAAAGCAAATCGCAGGGAGTTAGCAGCGGGCCGCAGGGAAGTAGGCGAGAGAAGGCTGAAAGAGCCTCGGTTCGTGCATGAGGCGGCCTCTGATTGGCCCAGGCACGCGCCGCGCTCGCTTGCTTGCGTGCGATGTTTGCGGGCTGGTCAAGAATCGCTCACGGAGTGCTCATGGCCACGGCGTGGCAGACACATGGACACATGGATGAGCTGCGCGAGGATGCGTGGTGTGCAGGCCGGATCGCTTGTCACGGCGGCTCGCTCGCTTACGTGCAGCGTCGCATGCCGCGTGTATGGGCATGGGCATGGGCATGGGCAGTCCGGCATGCCATGCGATGCATCACCTTTGTCGCGATTCCTGATGACCACCGCGCGACGTCCAGCGGTGGAGATTGAGTTCGAACGGCGTTGCATCAAGCGAGGGCCGGCGGTAGATCCTCGACAACTCTCACACAAGCGACACGACCCGGCCCTTTGGGTCGTCCTAAATTGCACCAGCAGAGCCAGCGTGTCAGTGCTAGACCAAGGCGAGCCATCTCCGAGCATTCACGCATCTATAGTCGCTGCTGCTATCAGTGATCGCCCGTCCACCGGAAAGTTCCATCTCTTCACGTCGCAGATGGCATATATCTTGTCCGCATATCAGCCACGATCAGTCGCCGCCATGCGTGTGCGTATACTTAGCTACAACTCGTAATCTTACCTCTGGCCCGGCAAGGTCTATCACTCCCGATCGCTCGGATGCCTGTCTCCGGGCTGCATATTCTAGAACGCCGCTGCGGTCATTCCACCAAGCATTTATTACCGTTTCGCTTATTTACCGATCAGGCCCAACGCTAACTCCTGCACCACCGTCGTCAACTGTCCCCACCGTCACTTCTGAAACGCGCCTCGAGACGTGATATTCCGTCATGCCCGCGTATCTAAGTTGCAACGCGCCTGGGTGTTACAAGACGTGATGTGCTGGCTGTCGTGGTGGCTGTGGCTGTGACAGCTCTGCTCTGCGCACATTCTTCACGCAGGTCATCAGATGCCTGCGGAGCCCGGGCCGACATGAGCTCTTCGGTACGTATGTCTTGTCCTTGCTACTACTACTGCACTGCACCTCAATCCTTGACAGCCGAGACAACACCCTCGTCGTTGGCTGTCGCTTGCTCTGCTTGATCCTTGACGACCGAAACACCGCCATCGCCCTCAACCATCACATCGTGTGGTGTTTCCACCTTGGCGCCGGCGTCATCGTCCTTAGCCACCACTGCACCTGCTGGGTCCTCGGACGCTGCTTCAGCCGCTTGATCTTTTCCATCGACCTCAGCTTTCGCTTCCTTCGCTTTGCCCTCGCCAAGTGCAGTCTGATTAGCCTCTTCCTTCGGTGTAGGGTCGAAGATTTCGGCAATGTTGTATCGTTTGAGTTCCTCAAAGCGGTGGTCAACAACACTGACGCCGCAGATGTTCTGCATTCGATGTCAGCTATAGGTTCGGGACTCTCCACTCGCTAAACCTCTTCCATGGTACCCACCTGATAAATCTCCACTGTGATAAGAAGGTCGTAGTTCTTCAAGTCCACCTTGTGAGGCTGCCCGACAAGCCCAGCAACCATCTTGATGATGGCGTCTCGTTTCAATGTGTTGTGATTCCGCATATTCGTCCGCACGGCAAACTGTGCCAAGGTTAGCTGCATGTCTACCAACCATGGTCGAGGCCGACCTGGAACCTGCAAGCCATATCAATACGAAACTCACCTTCTTTGGCGTCACATTCGCCTGATGGAAATGCGGCGCCAGCACCTCCTTTGCCGTGCTCTCCAACCCCTCCATCGTAGCTTTGCCCATCAGACTCATTGGCGCCAGCCTCTTCGCCGTCCTCGTCCTCTTATGCATCGGGTTTGCCATCGCGTCCTCGCAGATCTTGGATACGAAGCTGACCGGCTCGACCGGTGAGACAGTCTTGAAGAAAACCACTGCAGAAGTCAGCCATCGAACCCTTGTCTTCGCGTAGGAATGCACGTAGGCGAATGCCGGTAGCGAACGAAACCATGCATGCAGACGCGTGAGAGGAAAACGCGAGAAACTCACCACACTGCACCTCCAATTTCACAGGCACGAAGAGCTGCGCCTTTTCAGGCTTCTGAATGCCCTTCAGCTCGGCCTCAATGTCGTTTTCTATGCTCTCCGCTCCTTTGCCGTCGTTGTCGTCGTCGCCATCACCGTACAGTAGCTCAGCGTACTCCGAGAACAAGTCCCTGAGCTCGCCCACACATTTGCTCTCGCGGCCTTTGTTGCACGTGGCGAAAATACCAGTGTCGCCTGGGGCGATTACTCGAGGCTGCGGAGGACCGCCGTTCTGAGTGCCGCGTGGGACGCGCCATTGTTTTCTCGTCTGTTGCAAAGCCTGTGGTCAGCTCCTTGTCTTTGGAATTGGGCATGACAGGCAGAACCCTCTTTCTTGGCCTATCTTGTTGTATTTCGATATTTCGATATCTTGCCCAAAATGAAAAATTCGCCTCCTAAAAGATTCTGGTGATAGCTGCATGAACTCACCTTTGGCCTCTTCTCGTTTGGCCCCGAGTGGTTGTCGGCTTTGCGCTTTGCGCTTTGATCCATTATTACTACTGCTTTGAGATGCAATGGGGTAATTTGCGATGGATAAGGTCGAGGGCTCGCGTATTGAGAGGGCGTCGCGCGTCGGAGAAAAGACGCCCGATGATTGCACTGTGGACTTCGTGAGAACCCCACTCTATGACTGAGAGCTGGACCTCACCACGTGTCGTTGGGTTAGATACATATATATAAATCAACGATACAAGGAAGTCATCACCCTTACCGCTCTTCTTCACGGTCATTCCAAGCTCAGAAAAAGCACATGGTCAACTAGCCTATATCATCTCCTAGGCAGCAAGTTTAAGAGCCAAGAAGCCGCACCTCTTATCTCTACCATTGTTTATTACCTCTGCTCGTCAACCTATACTGCATCCCTTCTACCCATTCATTTTAAGCAGGAGGAAGCACAATTTTTGTGTCCCCGCCATCTAGACCTACGCATCCATCGCAACAATCATCATGGCCACCTCCACCCAGCCACCCTATCACGCCCCGTCTCTAATCCCACAAGCCTCCGAAACGGCTCTTAAGCACCAATTCCTAGGCCGCCAACTCAAAGATGTGCAAGCCCCAGCCGTCGTTATCGATGCTGCTGTTGTACGTCGCAACTGCAAGCTCATGCTTGACACGGCGAGGGAATTGGGTGTGGGGTTCAGAGCGCATGTTAAGACGCATAAGGTATGTTTGAACGAATCGGTGGTGTTAGTGTCCTGTTCGTTGGCTGACCAATGGCCGTCTATTTTGTCAGACTACGCAGTTGACCAAGCTGCAAGTTGGCAGCGATTCAAAGAGCGTGAAACTGATCGCCAGCACGGCGGCGGAAATCGAGAATTTGATGCCTTGGTTGGCGGAGTGTAAGAGGGAAGGGAAGGATGTTAATGTGAGTTTGGAAATACGTATCGTTTTCAGCACACTGGGACTGACACAACATTCTCGACAGATCATCTACGGCCTACCTGTAGCGCCGTCCGCAATCCCTCGCCTAGCAGCAATTGCTCGAATCCTGGGCAGCAACAGCATCTCGCTCTTCGTGGATCATCCAGACCATGTACGACTGCTCGAAAGCGTATCAGAGGAAACCTGGCCCGGTCAGATCCCAGTCTTCGTCAAAGTTGACGTTGGGTACGGCCGTGCTGGCGTCGCTGTCGGCCAGGGCCAGCTCAGCGACCTTGCATATGCTCTTAAAGCTTCGGAGCGCACTAACACGACGGGATTCTACGCACATATGGGCCACTCGTACGGCGTCAGCGATCCGAAAGAGGCGCTGGAGTTCTTCTCCCAGGAGTTGCAGGGCGTGGAAACGGCAGCATTGGAGTTCATCAAGTGCGTGGGCGTGAAGGCTTCGAGTGACCCGAATGCGCCAAAGGCCACCATCTCCATCGGCGCCACTCCCACTACGACGGCCACGCAGAACATTGTCGACGGTCGCGAGGGCAGCAGCGAGTACAAGGCCCTGCTCGACAGAATCGGGCAGAACTTCGCTGTCGAACTGCACGCCGGCGTCTATCCCGTGATGGACATGCAGCAGCTCGCCACCCGCGCAAGGCCGGCTAAATCCAACTCCAACCCAGACAAGAGCATGCTCTCCTTCGCCGACCTAGGCCTCCGAGCCCTTGTCGAAGTCGTAAGCGTCTACAACGACCGTGGCGGCCAGCCCGAAGCCATGATTGCCGCCGGCTCGATTGTGCTAGGCCGCGAGCCGTGCAAGAGCTATCCAGGCTGGGGCGTTGTGACTTCTTGGCCGGAGAACGATGGTAAGGTCTATGATCCGGAGGGCGAGAAGAAGGGATGGATTGTTGGCCGGATCAGCCAGGAGCATGGCGTTTTGACGTGGCAGGGCCCGCCAGCAGAGGTGAGGAAGTTAGAGGTTGGGCAGAAGCTGCTCGTGTGGCCGAACCATGCGTGTATGTGCGGGCCTAGCTTTGGGTGGTATCTCATTGTTGATTCGGAGGAGGGAGATGAGGATACTGTTGTTGATGTTTGGACGAGGTGGAGGGGATGGTAATTGGTAGTTTCGTCAGTCGTAGATGTGTATAGACAGTCGGTGGAAAGTCATCAGTCTTTGGAGCTCTGGAGTCCTTCGCATCCTAATGTCAGGCCATTTTGCTGCGCCGCCTGCCCAAGCTTGCAATTTTGGGTTCCAATTGTCACATGATAATCTTCAATTCACGCGATGGGACGCATCTCCAACAGGGACGCAATCTTCACGACGCGGGCGCAATTCAAAGCAAAGCTACAACAATAACAGCCGGCCGCGACCTCAGCTGCAATTTCGGGTGATGACGAGGGCATTGTCAGTCTCATACAGGCATGTACGAAGGCGTGCCGTACGCGAAATTGAGCCTTATTGCTTCATCCGGCAGCCATTGGCTGCTGTGCAAATGCAAAGTGAGCATCACCGATGATGTTCGGTCTTGAAACGCGCGCGATGGATTGTCCTGGGACCTTTTTGAAGAGAGATCAAGTCGACCAGACCAACGTGAACCCAGCAGCGATCAAACTGGACACTGGGATACTCATTACGCAAGCGGCGTCGAGGTCCGCCCGGCGAGCTGGAGAAACGTGAAGGCGGCACCCACCACAACCCACGGTTGAGACAGCGAAAAAGTCCAAGCGTCGAGTCCGAGCCGATTGCCCTGCCCTCTCACCAGTCACCACTCCATCGGCAGGATTCGGTGCAACGTGGGCCGACGGGATGGGCTTGCACGACCTCAGACATCAGACATGCAATGCCTTCTCCCGTCCATTCTTCGTCTCGTTGTTATGGCAGACGCACAACCGCCATCCAGTCCTGTGGTAATCAAAGATACCAGCCCGGCGGCCAAGAGCGGCTGCTGCCACCTATAGCCGTCGGTATTATTGCAGAGACCAGGGCTCGCTGAAGATGGCGTAGCTCGGCTCCTGCAGATGCAGCGCCCACTCGGCCAGCAGGTCATAGCGCGCCATGTCAATCGTCGCCCACGGTACCGCGCAATACCTGCAGCACACAGCCATTGCAATACCTCCAAATGAACTCTGACTGAAGCCTGCCATCTCCTTTCAACATCTCTTTCTCTCGTTGCAAACCATTCACCGGCTGCATACTCCAGATTCCACCCTCTCGGCCTTTGACTACGATCACGTCACTATACTTTAGAATTTCCCGAGCCTGCAGCCTCCAGCCTCTCCCGCGATATCTGACGAGTACTTCGTCTGCAGTGTATGGGAGCTGCATGAGAGGTACCCCAGCGCCGCTCGGAGTGCGAGACCAATCGTAGCTTTACTCTCGCGACAATGGCCGCTCGCCAGGATATTGCCAGCGAGAGCAGCGAGGACGAGTACTTTTCAGTCGGCGCCCACGGCTATGCTGGAGCAGAGACCTCGGAGGATAGCGACGCAGAAACCGCTTCCATGGCACCACCTAGACATCCCGTCGTTGCGATGCAGGGCGCCTTTGAGGAGTCAATATACGAGTCTTCAGAGCCAAACCCGCCCAAGTCGAAAGATGGCACTGCGGAATCGCGGCGACAGCGCATGCTGGAAGTGAGACATTACGACGACTCTTGGACGGCGAGGTGGAAGCAGAACCCAGGTGCGCGACACCATCCTCTGGCCAAGCTCATGGCTCAGATTGTGTTCGGTATGCACCTGCTCCAACAACAAGCTGCCAAGTCGGATGAAGAGGTGGTTAAGATCTTGCAAACACATGTAGACGAGGTGGACAACTTCTTGGAGAAAACAACGGATGACTTTGACCTGGCGATCAAGGATATCGCAGAGCGCATACAATTTTTGAAGCTCCCAATGGCGCACCCGGACGTTTTCAGCAAGATGCTGGAAGAGAAGCAGTTTCGCACACAGCTGATGGACGGGAACGAAAAGATCGAAAACATTGTAGACCGTACCTCGCGGGCGATGAATGCGGCTCTTCTGGACATTCAAAAGGGAAAAGCTGCGACCAAGGAGCTTGGCCATTATCTCAATGCTATAGCTGATGAGTGGCCTGGTGAGAAACACGACCTCGAGGCTGTTCTGACTGCGATGCGTGGAAACGAGCAGGGCTGGAAGCACTGTTTCAGAGACCTGCAGACGAAAGCCACTGAGCTGAGAAACAGCCTAGATCAGCTCTCGACCGTCATCCAAGAGATGTCCCGAATGGCTGCGGCTGCCAGCAGACGAACGAAGGCACATGGTAGGGCGGTCTCTGCCAGTCAGTCATCCATGGCAGCCATTCCTCGCTCAAAGTTCAGCAGCGATGGCCAACGGGCTAGAGCAATGTCGGTTGACAAGCCTCTCCCCAAGGCACCAGTCAATACCGGTGGTCCTGTAGAATTGGAAGCACATCCTGTGCCAATAGAACGCAGATACGAGCAGCCACGCGCAACGCCAGCGTCGCCAACGCGCACGGAACGAGCAAGAGCGCCAGCTCCACGATCGAGTACGGTTCCTCCACGCCCGACGACTTCGAGCTCCGCCATGACGCCTCGCGAGGCCCGGATCATTGGTCGAAACGACACATCTGATATTGTTGAATTCTTGAAAGAAGCGAGGGAGCCGTCGCCGCTCAGGAGCAATCCACCAGACGGAACTGTAGGTATGGCGAGGGGTGCTGGCAACCCCAAGAGGCAAAGTGCGATTGACCTTGTCGAGCACGCAAAATCGCTCAGTAGCAATAAAAACCAAAGTGGCAGGCCACAAACATCGGATGGTGCATCGACTGCTCCTATTAGGCGTCGTGGCTCCGAGCCATCTCGTATGGAACCGCATCGCGTAGGAATCGAAAGAAACAAACATGGTCCACCGCCTGCTGGAGGCAGAGATTCATCGATCGGGTAAGTCCTCTTGATTTACCTCAAGAGAACATCTGAAAGAGAAAGTAACTAACACTCCTTCCTTCAGCCCTCGTTTCATGCGTCGCCTTTCCTTCCGCAGCAGAACCAAGAGCCCGCCTGCCAGCCGCGCGCCGGCATCACCACCAGCAAGGCCACAGACCTACAGACCCAGTACAGGAACCAGCAGCATCGCACTTCCTCAAAAGGCCACTACATCCGCCCAACGCGAAACCTCTTCGCCACCAGAGCCGAAGTCCAAGCCAGCCGCGAACGTCGAGGCCTCCATACAACGCGCCGCATCCCCCACCCCGGTAACGGCATTGCCTGCCACGACCACTGCTAGCCAATCTAAACTTCAAACAAACTCTACTGCTCAAAACCCTTCAACGCCCTCGCCTGATAGCGCGATCAGCACAAACCAAAACGGCAGCCTGAAAACAGCAACGACGACAACGACCCCGGCGACCGAAACCTCTTCCTCGCCTGCTGTGACAAAGCCCGAAAGTACCACCACGAACGCAGAGAAAGAGACGCCAGCAACAGCAGCCTCTCCTCCTGCACGCCGCCCTGAGCTGAGAGCAAGCAAACTCAGCGTCAACGGCCCTGTCACCTCCAACAAAGAGCAGCAAAACTCCTCAATGCCCGCCAAGCCTTTGGTTGACACCGGTGAAGGGAAGAAGAGGAGCAGAGGGTTGAGCTTGAGGAGGTTCTTTGGAAGCTCCAGCAATAGCAAACCGGTGCCGACGAAAGAAAAGATTCCAAGGTCGGCGATGACGTATGGTGATTTGGCTTGATCATCTTTCGACTTTTACATGCACTTACATGTGTGTTGCATTTTCCCTTCCGATCTCGATTTTCGTTTCGTAGGTTTCTTTCCTTTGTTTGTTTCACTTTTCGGACGACTCCCAAGGATGGGATGGAGGAGGCGTTTTGGCTTGGGCTCTTCACGAGTGAAGTGGCGTGTCGCAGGTTGCTGGGAACATGTTCTTTGTTCGATGTAAAAGGTGGAAAGGAATATCCAGCTGGGCTGGAGCCACTGAGGTGCTATGTCGTCTGTCCAGTATGTATGATCTTTCTGTGTATATATACCCTTTGACATACGCCCATCTATCTACCGATCACTCAATGTTCGTTACGCACTTTGAAAAAGAGCAGGCAAAACGAGACATCATTACCATCCCATATACGAGGCCAAAGAGGGACAATATCATACTACTGTCATAGATTGTATAATTATTTAGTTACTTTCATCAGTACGGACACTCAACTGCGATTTTGGTGCCGAATTCTCCCAGCTCTCCGGTTCACCTTACCAGAACAAGCTTTGCAAGCTGCCTACTACCGAGGCATCACTCCTGATGATCATGTGAGCTAAACTCGTATAGGGAAAAGCTGCTCAGTGATGCGCCCCACTTCGTCTTCTGACGCCATCTCTCACGATCTCGCTGCCTCGTGCGTCCATAGTCTGCGTCACCACGGTCTTCCAGATCGCTGGAGCATGCTGGGTGGGATGGAATGGCTCTTAGGCTGCGTATGAGTCATACTTTAAAGCACTTAAGGTGGGGCCACTTTGCTTTGGAGCTGATACTGGGAAGTGTTTTGGAAAGAGCTTAACATTCAAAGACGTATGGTATTACTGCTTTGCTTGCTACCATCTCGCTGTAACTCCGATTCGTTTCGCATGACCTCGTTATCCCATGACTGCTCGTCGCGGGTATAGCCTGAGCTCAGCTCACTCAAATGCCCTCCTTGTTGGCTTTGGCAGAAGCCTCGTGTTGCTGCTCCTTGAGCTTGTCGCTGGCGGCGCCGAGGGCGCCGGAAGCACGGTCGGAGATGGAAGAAGAGCCGGCGACGTTGCCCTTGGCCTGCTCCTTGTTGGCTTCCTTGCTGGCGGTGGCGGCGTTGCCCTGGGCGGTCTCGGAGACGTAGTTGGCGGCGTTCTGGGTGAGGCTGTGTTAGCAGTCTGTGTCGAGGCGGCATGTCGGACGGCGTGCACTTACCTTGACGGAGTTGGTGACCTGGCCGATGATGCCCTCATCCGGCTTGTTGACGTTGGGTGCAGACATGGTGATGATGGTGGTGAGTGTTTGGTGAGAGTTGTTCGTGACTGGTTGTTTGTTGTGAGGTTGGTGTTGTTTGTTTGAGAAGAAAGGAAGGAGACTTGACGGGAGCGGGGCTTGCGATTTTATGATGGCAAGCTGGCAACTCAGTGCTACATTCATGTTCCGATAAGCTCTGCGCCAACTCACTTGCGCCTTGCAGACTGCATTCTAGATCGTGACGAAACCTGATCTACGTAGCCATAGCTTTCGATTAGAGTTTACACCCCTAACTCTTAGCTCCTAACTCTTAGCTCCTACCCAAACCCTGGCTCGCCTATATATGGGATTCATGAATTCGATCTCGGCTTAGTCCATGACTTTCTAGACAATCTACGTAGCAATACACATCGTGAATAGAAAAGCTAGGAACTTGAAGTGCCGTTCCAAATACACCGACAGGATCCAGCGGAATCGCCAACATCTCCCAGATTTCCCGAGACGAACACCACCAGGACCGCAGAATAGGTAGCCGTGGCCACGAATATGTTATCGCGGCTGACTCCGGTTGACAAACCAAGTCCCATGGCAAAAAGGACAATGAATGTAATTGCGATACCCAGTCGTGCACTCGGAGTGCTCGTAAAGTTCAACGCTAGGATGGGACCGATGATGAGTATGGCAGCTATGAACATGCTTAGCGCTGAGATTAGCTGGACGAGATGGCGCTCTTGGAAGTAGCCGATGTTGTCGGGCTCGTATGAAGATGAAGCCTGCTGCGATGAGCTGTCATCATTTCAGGTGTGGTGATCGGCGGAAACTCACATGCGCTGTGAAAGGGAAAGGCCAATGACTCCGAAGCGTCTTTGAGAGAATATCCATGTTCGCCGGTGCCTTCAAGGCTGCCAGATCTTGGGCGCCCTCCAATTTTGCCCGCTCATCTTCAGCCACAGTTCTAATATCCCTTCGATGTGCTGCTAGCATGCGCCAGTCGGGAGAGTCAAGCTTGATCACTTCTTTCGAGAGGATCAGTGCTTTATCTGCACCCTCACACACACGTCAGTGGTTTGTTGCTGTGTGGAGGCCGCGTGGGGACGGGTCAAAACTCAAATTCGCGTCCAGGAGAACCTACGATAGTTCCTCAACTTCACTTCCAATTCTCTTGCAATTTGAAGCCGCCTTGACACCTTCGGGACTTGACTGTTCTGTTCGATTGATTCCAAGCCTTTCCAAGACCTCATGGAATACTGTATGTTCGGATCTGGATCCAACGCGGCATCGTGATCTAGTTCATTGTGCTCGTCTTGAAGCGCAATGAGCTCGCCTTGGAGATTGAGTAAGTTCCTGGCAGTCAACACGTCGAAACGCCGGAAAATATACGTCTCTTTGTCGGGGTCTTGCGCTAGAGAGCTCGCCACTGTAGCATAACCCATGGACGCCATTTGAACGCAACGTGAGAGGTTTGTAGGAGCAACATCATGGGACTCGAGCAACACGGGTGACCTTGCTGTCTGCCTGGTCACAGGTGCATGCATGTCGCACCAAGACGGACTGAGCTAGCAAGCGGCTATGCATTGCAGCCCTTACGCTTACATGTGCATGCTACGTCGCCGAGTTACCTCCTAATAATAATGGTTGCCTTGCAACCGTCCAGTAGCTCCCCGACCCCAACGCGCATGTCCATGATCCACCAAGTCTGGACACGCGATCCACGCAAAATACACTGGGGACACTTCACAAATTCAGTCTGCATGATTCTTCAACCTTGAAAGTTCGAAGAAGAGTCGTGCTTATTCCGCGAAAGTCGAGCAACTGCGCAGCAGAGTCGCGCAGCATTGCTTCACCAGATTGGTCGACTGGAGATGCTGAGCCCAATTCCATTGACTTCACTTAGTCGAAATTTGACTGCAGCGAGCGTTTAGCTCACGCCCTCTTTCACCAAAGACTCGCCTAGCTGACAAGGGACATTGTCCTTCGTTTAGAACTGTGCGTTTAGTCTTGTCCGTTCTGATATTGGATGGGGATGTTGGGCATGATCAGCAGCTAAGGCATAAGGGCCGACGAAGGGTTCCCTCGCCACCTCGATGTGTCACTCCACAAGTGCAGCGTGCTTGCAGTCTGAACATCACTACTGCATAAGGTAAGGTACCTTAGAATGAAGGCGACCGCGGATTCTCATGCAACTGCGCCTCCGAGCGCAGCTTCCACAGCCTCGCAGCTCAGATGCATGCATGCATGGCTGCCTGGTCTATTGCATCCCTGCTCTCAGCCTGATACTGACTGGAGTCTCGTACTTAATATGCGTAGCGCGCTGCACTCCATTCAGGTTACCCCGTGCACTTACGATCAACACCTCATCTCGCGCATAACACAACGCAGGCCATGTGAGTCCTCCAGAAGCACCTAGAGCCAACACCGTCCTTACCACGTGCTCTATCGCTAATATTACCTCCCCCTAGCATGGACACCCTTTTGTCCACTGTACATCACTCAAAGCGAGACGTTGAACTTCCGCTCCAGTCCATAAAAACGTGGAATGTGAGCGCGTCATTCCAAATCGACGCTCTTGGTTTAGTGACTCTTTTGAGCGCTGAAGAAGTGAACATGCCAATCCGTAGTCTACGAAAGCTACGGGGCAACGCTGCTATGATCTATGAACCCGTGATCTCAGGCTTTCTCCATCGCAAGGCGGTCGCAGCGTTCCCAGACTCTGGATCAAGTCACAACATTGTGTCTCATGACTTTGTGAAGCGCGAACGTTTAAGGATCATCAAGTCGACCTCAAATACGATACGGACAGCTGCTGGATCGCGCGTCAAAAGTCTAGGGACCGTGCGACTCCCTTTTCAATTCGCTGGAGAGAATAAGACGTATTCACAGAAGTTCGATGTTCTATCAGGAAGTCTGTACGATGTCATCCTTGGCAATAAGTTTCTCCAAGAGACAAAGACTTTTACGCACTTCGCTCATAGGATTGGCGAAAAGCTGCGTAATATGAACTCAAAGCACCGTGTGTGCCTCACCGGATCGTCCCAACAGATGCTGGCTGGATGGGCCGACGGGAAATCAACATTGGCCATGCCAGACACTGGCTCGGACATATGCCTGATGTCTCTTGCGTATGCCAAGACGAGAGGTTATCGCATCGATACCAACGACGAACGCCGCAAAGAGTTACAGTTTGTGGATGGAAGCACCGCCAACACTCTGGGGAAGGTGGAAGGTTTCCAGTGGAAATTCAATCTGTGGGACTCGCGAATCCATCATCCGGACGTCTATGTCTTGGAGGGTCTGCAGACCGATCTCCTTCTCAGCTATGAGTTTCTCATGAGCTCTGACGCGTTCAGTGCTCACGAGAAGTCGTTCCGCGATGGTAGCCTGTATGGCTGGGATTCAGTTAAGGCGTGGCTGGTGAGTACAATCAAGGTGGTCAAGAATTCCAGGTTGAGGGAACTCGGAGGGAAGTTGGTGCGGAGCGTGAGAGTGAATTCTACTAGTCAAAGAGACGCAGGTATGCACACCCCCAAAGCATTATGAAATAGTGTTTTCTGATGACCTTCCAGAGCCCAGTGAATCAGACGTCTGGAATACCAGCAAGAGCGTGGAATGCGACCGGTATTGGAAGAGCCAAGAAGAAGCGCTTGTACTTGTTGAGCCTCGCAGAAGCGTTGTATTAGACGCTGCCCGAGTCAAATGGGCAAGGTTCTGGAACTCGTGGCCGGGCTGCGGCGGTGGAGATCATTGCACAGCGCAAACACCCTGTGGACGTGGCGACTGCAACTTCCAGGCACTGGTTCCACCTATGCTGAGCAAAAGGTGCTCCCGCGCTACGTCGTCTGCTTCAATTCAGATGCCAGCCACAGTCGCGGCAAACATCGGAGTACCTGGAACAGCGGCGGCGTACACTTCTCGGCCGCAAGTACCAACTCTGCCGAGCAATGAAAGATCGTCTGGGACTGCTGCGATATGTCAGGCTCAATCTTCGACAGCTGTTGGCGCGACTGGAACTCCAGCGGCCAACTCATCGGTGATTGCCACCCTCCAGAGTGTTACAGCACCACGGATCAATGGTCCAGCGCCGCCTGCTCCCCTTCTTGCAGCGAGCCACCTGGGACCCAGTCGACTTGTTGGTGCGAAGAAATCGTGGCAAAGAGCCAAAGCAGCATCGCAGTCATCGCAATTGCCAATGCTATTTGGGACTTTCGGCTTCTCGTTGATGTTAGTTGCTATACTTCTCCTCTTCGCATGTGTTCTCCAAGATTGAATTGGAGTCCTCTATACCCGTTTGTATTTTTCCATACTCACGATTGATAAAAATCATGTTCAGAGTGTGTACAATGCTTTGTCGTACTAGTAGATCCACTTAGCGCCAGAATTCCCAGTGAACTCTGCTGCCTACGTCGACTGAGCAACGTCCCGTATAGTTAGGCGCCAGAATGCCTCAGAAAATATAGGGCGCAGTGACAAGCATTGGCTGAGCATTCTAACAGCAGTCAAGATCTATCGCACCCGCAAGACACAACAACAAATACATCACGAACGCATCGATCGACCAATCGTTATGAGATTATCGACCTTCGTCGCCGCCAGCTTCTTCAGCATTGGAATAGCATCGATCTTGTTCAATCCGATTCCATCGACATTGAAGCCCAGAGAAAGGCTGCAATTGCACTGGACCACCGACCATGATTATGTAAGTGTGATGCTCCAATACCTTCAGTAAACAAAAGAACCAACGCTAACAAGATCTCTACCAATCAGTCCTTGCAACTCCTCCTAGTGTCACGCGATAGCTTCAGCGAGGCCTGGTCAGAACTCCAGACGATCATCGATCATCGGAACACGAGCAGCGGGAACCATTCGTACAACTGGGCCATGCCGGACGCAAGCGATGTGCTGCTCAAGGGAAACGTGTGAGTTGATATCATTGCCTTGGTAACCAGCCGAGACCCGAATGGTTCTGACATTCTTCGATGAAGCAATTACTTCAGTCTTTTGCTACGTAGCGATGATAACGAGTCCTCGAATCTCACCAATCGCTTCAGACTTGCCGATGACAGCGGTAATGTGCAACCAGCTCCTCCCCGAAAGGACGGGCCCTTTTTGTCTTCGGGCGAAATTGCTGGAATCATTGTAGGCGCAGTGCTTTGCTTCTTCCTAGGAATCGTTGCAGTGGTGCTTCTGGCCAGGCGGAAGAGGTCGGCAGCGCAGGTTCGGTTGCTGGATGATGGGAAAGAGTCCATCCATTCGACCGTGAAACCGTGATGAGTGCATGTAGCTTTCTCAGGCATGATGCAATGAAAAGTTATGACTTTCCAAATTAAGCCTGTAGCGTACAGGATATCATGCAGCGATATATTTTTGTTCTTCTTTCCATATCCCACGTACTATCTTCCACCGCCTCCATTAACCTGCGCAGCAGTAGGCGGATGCCTCAGCCTCCAAACCGCACCCTCAATTCCCACCATCTCCTTCTTCGTCACCCAAGGCCTGACAACACCGTCGTTTTCGTCTCCTTTCCCCCCACTTGCGTAAAGATCCTCCAGATAAGCCCATTCAGGCGCGTCGAAAGCGCCTCGCACAAGAATAACCTTCTTACTCTGCAAAGCTTGAATCTGTGCCTCGCTTAGCGGCGTCACCAAGTGAAGTTCTTGCGTCTGTGCATCGATGCCCCGGACGAGGGCCAAACCTGCGCAAGATGCGAAACGAGGATCGAGAGCGCGGAGGAAGCCTGAGGGCGGGGTTGCAATGTAGGGAAGAGTTTCAGGAGCTGGAGTGTAGGCTGGCTCTTCCGGTGGCGAGGCGAGGGAGGTCGCTGCAAAGGCTTGGTGTAGGTCCTCTGTGTTTTCCGCTGTGACAATGGCGACGAGTGCGCCGGAAAGGATTTCGGAGAGGAAGTCGGCGGGAACGGCTTGGCCGTAAGACATTGTGGCGAAGATGCCTAGCGAAGAGTTTGGATTCGATGGAACGGTATTGTATCGGACGATCCAGGGACGGAGAGTGGAGAGGGGTTTGCTGGACCATTGAGATGGTTTAGGTGTCGTGTTCGATCTTGCTGTTAGCGGTTTGGAGTGGAAGTAGGCCATTGTCTGCATTGCCCGCAGCTCGGCTGGAGAACGGATTGTGGAGCGAGGAGGAGCGCGGGAGAGGGTAAATGAGTTTTGGCTGCGGGCCTGCGTGTTCTGCTGGAGCGTTGCATCGACACCCTCGATGCAGATGGTGTCGGTTATGGGGAGGATATCGTAAAGATCTGCCAAGATTGCAGCTCCGAGGCCAGTGGTCCAGCCGCAGGCGTTTACGACTATCGGCGCGGTTCCTTTGTAGCGTTTGCGCGCTTCCAAGGATAGCGCGAGCTCACGGACACAAGCCATGTAGTGATCTGGATCATCTTTGAAGCTTGTAGCCGCTAACGTGTGGTATGAGAGGAGCTCATGTGTTGGTGAATCCTCAGAAGCCTGATTCGTAAATGAAGGTCCGAGGATCGGCTTGCAAACTTCTACCAGAGAGATCTGCCCTGGGGGCCCGAACTCGGGTTGTCCAGGGTCAAGGTCGAGATACAGACACCTCTTGCTGGGTAATTTGGTCGTGAGCAGCGCGTTGCACAGCTTCCGGTTAAAGGTGGACTTGCCAGATGATTTGGGCCCCACTGTCATCGCGCAGATGGAACCCTTTTTCTCTTCCGCCTTACCAGTCAGTTGTGTGAGAACCTTCTGCGTTATCGAATCTGTTTCCAGGATATTCAAGGATCGTTGTAAAGGGTCATCTAGTGTGGTCTCGAGGAAAGCGAACGATCGTCCTTTTGCGTCTGAAACCCAGATATTGCGGAACAATGGTGACAGCTTCTCCATGCGTTTGAGACTGGATCTGACCGTAGTGATACGGATAACAGTAGGACTCCTCCGGGCAGTAATAGGAGGCAGAGCTTGAACAGTAGGCGCATATATTCTTTGGGGTCCAGACGAGCCGTGAAATGCGCCACCATATATCGTTGCAGTGCCCTTAACAACTTCAAGAACATATTCGCCGGCGAACACGGCAGAGTCACCGGCAGTCATCGACAGCTCAAGTGTACTTTCGTCATCTCGCAAAACCCGACGAGGCTCGAGCGCGAACGTCGATAATATCCGAGATGGTGTTGACCTGGGCGGCGTCACCGCAGGTGTGATGGCTGCACTAGGAACGGCCGAAGACAAGTCATCGCTGTGATGACCATCGTATGGTATGGCTCCGACGGCAACAGCTAGAGCAGATGGGTCTTCTTCATTGTCTCCTGCGGGCAAGCTTGCAGGCACAGGGACGGCCTTGTTCTGCTTTGCAAGACGTGCAGCGGCGAAAGCGCTGAGTTGGCCTGCAAACGTTAGTAACAATACTGGCTGTGTTTGCAAACATGACATACCAGCAGGCTTGCCAAAGGCGTCTTGCACTTTTCTTTTCTGCGCCATGTCGCTGCTACCTCAAAACGTCTGCTCTCGTCGGCGGAAGTGAATAAGTCCGTGCTGGGCAATTTTCGAGCTCACCGCCCGCTTTTTCTGCCGCCTCAAGCTTCGGCGTTCAGCCAAAGATTTCATGTGAAGTTCGCGATCCACTGCCCGGCTCAATTGGGAATCCCTATCACACCACAGCACCATGGCAAAATCCAAGGTGAAGGAGCCCAAGGTCGCCTTGAAGGGCGAGAAGAAGAGCAAGGCGCCCAAGGCCAAAGACACCGCCCGCGCGAAGCCGTCGCAATTGAGCGAGGAAGCCGTCCTGGAGTCTGGAAGCGAGTCCGAGTCTGGAAGCAGCGGCGGTGACAGCGACTCCGAGAGCGAGGCCGAGAAGAGGCAGAATACAAAGAAGCCGAACGAGAAGAAGGCCAAAGCGACGGAGCCCACGGATGTTCCTGTGCCTTCGGACGACAGCAGCGAGAGCAGCAGCGAAGAGGAATCGAAAAAGTCAAAGAAGTCTTCTAAGAAGTCCAAGAAGGACGCGAAGAAGGTCAACGGCGTGAAGAGGAAACAGGAGGAGTCCTCCAGCAAGGACAGCGACGAGGAGCTCCCCGATGCACCAGAATCGAAGAAGGCACGGACAGACTCCGAGTCGTCCGAGGAGGACGAGCCTCAAGCAGACAAGATGGATGTGGATAAGCCTGCACCTCCGCCCGGCATGGTCAGCTCGGTCACAGCAAAGCCATTCGATGCGCCGACCGGATACACATCACTGGACACATCCTCACGCAGCGCCTTGTCAAGCGCCGACTTGCAGGGAAAACAGGTCTGGCACATTACCGCACCCGCCAACCTCCCCATATCGTCTCTCACAGAAGTCGCACTCGACTCGATACAGAGCGGCAAGCCTGTGTTGTCTCACAAAGGTCTTGACTACGTTATGAGCGAAGACAAGGGCGCCCAGAGCGGCAACGCAACGCTTGTACTCCTTCCCGAAAAGGACGGCTACAAGCCCATATCGCAGCCTGTGTCAAAGACACTCCACCTCAGACAACACATCGTTCTCCCCAACTTGAGTGGGAAGCAAGCATCCGACACAACGGGTAGCAACGCCGCAGGCGACGTTGCGACATCAGCAGTCACCGCGGTGCGACCTCAACCTAAAGGCATGAAAATGAGATACAGGCCTCCTGGATTCGGTAGCGGAGACCCTGGACGTATTGGCTCAGACTCCGAGAGTGATGTGGAGCCGGTTGGCAAAGAGGCTACTCTGCAATTCCCCAAAGCGATGGAGGCGACTGGTCATAAGAAGGACAAGAAGGAGAAAAAGGAAAAGAAAGAGAAGAAAGAGAAGAAGAGCAAGTCCAAGGAGTAGACGGATGAATGTAAGATTAAGAATTCGAATACCCAATGCTCTATCCACCACCCTGGAAGGTTGTCCTCGCCAATTTAGCGTACTGTACGTCGAGCTGTATCGTCCGTCTTGGATGGCAAGCCGCTGAAGAACTTAAAGCACGCTGTCACTCGGCGACATTGCCTACAAATCCATTGAACAGGCTACCAATTCGCTTACTCACACTGTTACTCAAACGCTAACCCAAACCGAACGCCTCGCGAACGCACTCATATACCTCGCCTCCCCACCAACCCCAAGACTGATATCTCTCGCTCACGTGATCGAATCAATGGACCCTATTCCGACAAGCGAACAGACGACGACCTCCTATTTTTCACTATCGTCGCCACCACCCATGCAGCACCCAAAACCATTACCAAAGCCGCCAGAGTCCCCGTAACAACACTCGCAATCTCTTCAGGATACAGCGTCGGCCCGCCTTCGATCTCGAACCAGTTCGTGATGGCAACGCTGCCGTTCCAAGCCGGGTCGGGGACGCCCCAATACGGAAGAACGCGGCCGTAGAGAAAGAGCGCGTAGCGTCTAGTGAAGTTGGTTTAGGAGGATGGGCTTACAGACAGACAGAACTCTTGGAGTGAGACTTACTCGTTGCTTTTGACGGTTGGCACGGTCCACAGTAGACTGTCGTTTCCTGCCCGCGACCTGTGGTCTTCGAGGAGCGTGTTCGAGGAGCGTGACCGTGTTTCCTCTTCTCTCAGCCGGGCGGAAGCCGGAGGGCACTTCGGTGACGAGGTAGAAGGAGTCAATTAACTGGTTTGCTGTTAGTTTGATCGTGTGGGATTGGAGAGGAAGGACAGACGCTCACATAGTCTGTGTCTAAAGTCCATTGGATATCGTACGTTGATCCTACGTGTACGGTTGAGGGGAGCTCTGGGAGATGAACCGATGTGACAGGGAACGAGGATAGGGTGGAGGGCAGTTCCATTGTTATTGTTTTGGTCTGGGTTGGATCGCAATTGGCAGTGCTGTGGCGTTTGATCGATGGTTGTTGATGTGCGATTGACTGATTGATTAGAGACGTCGAGGCTTAGGTGGAGCGATGATGGCTGGGAGAAGCGTGTGACAGTGGGTAAGAAAATATAATCAGAGGCATCGGATATTTACATACATCAAACCTTCTTTGCAAATCAGCTACGATGTCTAATTCTGCTGCCTATGTGCTCCTTCCTTCTAAACGCGGGGTTGTGCATAATGGAGGTCATTGTTCGTCTAATAAATGCGCTGCCTGGCGAGGTTCGTATTCTTAGCCAGTGTAGGTCTTGGAGGCTCGTCATTGGTGGTATAGACGAGACTACCATCAGTAGTCCGCCCGTCGATAATGCTTGCACTCGTTCTCAACGATCTCGCCAGCTCCAACGGCCCTTCAGCAGCATCGATGCCGAGTGTGCGCAGCCCCATAGCACCAGCAATTTGGAGACCCAGATGCCCAAGACCACCTCCACAGCCAACAATCGCAACACGTTGCCCACGCTGCAGCTGTGCTCGCTTCAAAGCGCCATGGATAGTGATTCCCGCACAACTCAGCGGTGCTGCATCACTCGCTTTGACGTTGTCGGGAATTGCAGCGAGCTGCCGGGCATCGACAACGACGTACTCTGCAAACCCGCCGTCCTTGCTCATACCATTAAGCTTGCAATGCGGACAGACAACTGAGTAACCCTCATCTTAATCCGGTCGTGATGTATCCCGGCATTCGAAGCACTTGCCGCATGGTCGGTATGGCCGTCCTGTAGAGATGACTCGCTGACCGACGGTGTAGCGCTGAGAATATGTTGAAGACGGATCCGCGAAGGCGACGATTTCTCCGGCGATCTCATGCGAGTTGATGTGAGGAAATTTGGCGGGATCTGGCTTGCATTGACCAGCGCACATCATGCCGTCCGTATGGCAATATCCGGCGGCGTGTAATCGTACCAGAACATCGTTGCTGTCCTCGAGCTGCAGTATGTCTACATCTTTGAGGGCATAGGGCGAGTTGAAATCCTCAACGACTTGTGCTTTCATGGTCTTTGGAAGCATACTGAGAACCAAATTCGAGTTGTGCGATTCTGAGGGTGATCGCGATTGTTCGCTAGCAAAGGTTCTAACGTCAGTATATATTGCTTTTAGAACGTAGTCCATGATCAATGGGCGTGGGTTCCATGTGGTCAGCAGGGCAAATGCAGGCAATATTGGCTTGTTTAGGCAGGCTCGTGACGGCCGAAATCACCATATCTGGTAATAATTTGTGCCATCGCCAGACTTATTGCCTGAAGCGGTAGGCTTAGGCTGCGAAGTGGAAGTCCAGAGCTATGGAGACTCGCATGATCCCACTCGCTCACACGTGGCGATATTCATATATCTAGAAGCGTTGAAGACCCCGAGTCGGCCGGCGTTCTCTCAGAAACAGCAACTAAACACAACAGCAGTCATGTCATCAAACGTGGATAAACGCGGAGGACCGCGGATCATTCTGGGCACCATGACTTTCGGCCCAGACCCTGCGACTGGCGCCCGAATCACATCTCTAGAGACGTACAAGTCCATTCTGGACGGATTCCAAGCACATGGACACAACGAGATCGACACCGCACGAGTATACGTCGGTGGACAACAAGAAGCCTTCACGCGAGCCGCAGGCTGGAAAGAGCGTGGCCTGTCTTGCGCTACGAAATGGTATCCTTATGACGCCGATGCGGATCGAGTCAACTCGGTCGGTGCTCACAGAGCAGACGTCCTGGAGGAAAAACTGAACGAAAGTTTGAGGGAGCTCGGAAGCGACAGCGTCGATATCTTCTACCTCCACCGCGCAGAGAGAAGCATACCTTTCCAAGAGCCGCTACGGAAGCTGAACGAGTTGCATCGCCAGGGCAAGTTCAAGCAGCTGGGATTGTCGAATTATAGCGCATTTGAGCTCGCCGAAATTGTGATGCTCTGTAAAGTCAACGGCTGGCTGCAACCAACGGTACGTAGGACAAAGATCCGCCTCAAAGCTACATGCTGACGTACAGCCAGATATTTCAGTGCATGTACAACGCAATTGCGAGAAACATTGAACTAGAGCTTGTCGCAGCGTGTCGACGGTACGGCCTCGACATCGTGGTGTACAATCACATAGCTGGCGGGCTGTTCTCGGGAAAGTACTCTCTTGACAAAGTTCCAGCGAAGGACGGTATTCGAACGTCTATGGCGAAGTAGGTGGAATGTACCGGCAGCGGTATTTCAAAGATTCGACCTTCGAGGCACTTCGCATTGTCCAACCTGTTGCTGAGAAGCATGGCTTGACATTGCTAGAAGTCGCGTTTCGCTGGCTGACGAATCACTCGGCGTTGAACATCAAAGACGGCGGTAATGATGGTGTTATCATTGGTGTGTCGAGCCAGACACAGCTGGAGCAGAATCTTGGAGATCTCAAAAAGGGCCCTTTGCCAGAGGAAGTGCTGCAAGCTTTGGAAGAGGCTTGGGTGGTGTGCAAGGCGTCGGCAGCGAGCTACGTGCATGGCGCTCTGGTGTATGACTACGATACACAAGCAGCATTGTCGGATCTGTCCTGATGAGAGAGACTTTTGCCTATGATGTTAGATGTTCCGGCTTACTACTTCGCTCTAAAATATCAACCCTCCCACTTGTCGCATGAGCTTGCGTTACAGCAGGTCATAGTACGGCATTGGTTAGTCACGCCTGTAGCGGTGAACGTGTCACTGCCTATCCGTACCTGACAAGAGACACGACGACAGGACAAACCCTGCGCTGAAGCTCCAGTGTCGCCAGCGAGGCGATCTTTTGTGCATTCACAGAAGCTATCACCGATGCGTCCAAACTGCGGTGGCGGATATCCACGTACATCCGGGTATCGAAAATCGTTGATCGCGCCAGTAGATCGTGCAATAGGCCTCTGGGCCCGGGCAAATAATAGCAACTACAGCATGCTGAGGTCCGTGGTAGCGCACCATGGATCGGGGACAAGACTGTGCTGGTCGAAGTATTCGCCGGCACTTTCGCCTCGACGTTGAGGATATCTTGTGAAGACGATGGGATGGCTGTTTTGGCTTGACCGCGGTCCGATGCGCTACGCATGGATTGCAAGTGGAACCGAAGTCCAGACGTCGGTGAAGAGGGCGCGGATGGATCCGTTGACACCGACTTTGTGAAATCGATCTTCGTCCCTGCCACCTATTTATCGTCTGTCTTTATACAAATACCAGGTACAAACACGTGACGGCATCAAGATCAAGATAGACCCCGGCATACGACATCACATCACATCGCATGCCATACTAGGCTTATAGGTCAGGTATCGTATAGCTGCCATCGCAACACGTGATCGTCAGCTCACTCACCGGCCTTCGCTGGCGACAAGGGCATCTCCACCCGCCCAGCCAGCGCGCCCACTCAGCGAGACCCACACGCCAGACTCGCATTATTCGTGCCGTGCCCGGCCGCTGACAACAGCCCTCCTGCTTTAGTCCTGCATAAGACTTCAACGTGGCATGCGGTGTACGCTCGCCTGACTACACGCCCCAGGCGACATGGAGCTGCCAGCCAGTAGGGCGCATTCCCACCGCCCGATGCGCAACTAGGCCTTGGCCGTCGTTTTTGGCCTCTCCGTTACAGCACAGACGGCCTGTCTAACTGCTGCTCCCACGCCAGACGGCCACCTTGGAGCCTGGCCGCGACCTCTCACGCTCTGGCAGGCGTGCCGACAGCCTGCCTCACCGTTTGGCGTCTTCGCGGCTGCCGTGCATATGCCGCCGCCAGCGACTTGTCCTCCGATGATGGGTCGGGACGGTGTGGGGAGCGACGGTAGGTGGATGTGTCTCTGATTACGTCCAACACCTCATGTGCTGCATGTGCTGCTGTTGCACCATCTCTCAGCACCCATACTTCGCTACATCTTCTTTCGACCTTCTCCAACATACCCGTGCGACCCTCAGGACTTGTCCTTGTTGCACATTACCTACCCCCTTGTCTTCACTTCACGCATCTCGTCTCCACTATACTTTAAGCTTATCCTTCTACGTTCGCTCATACTACCGCTGCCTATATCTGCGGTTGCCATGCCCGTCTCGCACCTCGGCCTTACTGTATCCCACATCCCTTCAGCGTCTTCATTTTACCTGTCCGCACTCCAGCCGCTTGGATATCGATTTATTGGCCACCAGGGCGATTCCATCGGCCTTGGAATCGAAGACGCCGACTTCTTCATCACTCAAGGACCTCGGAGGTAATGCCGATGTTCCCTGTCTTACACGCAGCGAATGCTAATTGCAAGCAGTGCAACCATCGCCCCTACACATATCGCCTTTGCTGCAGACGATCGAACGCAGGTACGGGAGTGCTACACAAGTGCTCTCAAAGCCGGTGGCCGGCCTAGTGGATCTCCAAGTTACCGCAACAATGAGTGCAGCTGTTTCAACGCTGCAGTCGAGGACCTTGATGGCAACACGGTCGAATTCATCTTCCGCGAGAACGGGCCTTGTCATGAAGAGCCTTCTCACGCTGATGAGGAGAAAAGCCGTGTCTTGACATGGCAAGAAGGCGTCTCTCGCGAAGCTGCAGATGGCATGCCCAAAGAAGAAGACGTTGCGTCTGTCATGTCTAAGTCCAAGTCGAGATCGCACACAGCTCTGGATCTAGCTTCGTCAGTCAAGGCACCCTCAGTTGCAGAACCTACGCCAGAAGCTCCCGCTGCAAGTAGTGGAGTTGGTAATTTCATGTCTGCCCTATCCAGCGGTATTACTCCAAAAGCCATGCTTGGTGGCGCTATTGGTGCTGTCGCTGCTGGTGCAGTTGCCTACGCCTTCTACCAATCTGAACAAGACAGCGCGCGAGCAGAAGCCGAACACAAGGCTTTGATGGCTTCATATGAGCGTGGTCGAGCCCCGAGTACTCGGGAACCAGCATACGCTCCGGCCATGAAACGTTCGCTTTCTGCGGCGCCTCCTCGCACAGCCCGAATGCATCGGAATTACAGTACTACAGAATCGATCGCTCCTCCACCGCCGCGTCAGCATCGCAACTTTAGCGTCACCGAATCTCGCGTTGGTCCTCGCCCGCCACCTACGAAAGTACCGACTCAGCCTCCTACAGCTATGCGGGCCATCGAAGCCCGTGCTTTCGACCAAGATAGCGAGATACAGACTGTTCTGACCAAACACACATCCCGTCGGCCGCAGGAATCCCGTGCTTTAGATGCAGATAGCGAAATCCACGCAGCCATCAGCAAGCACTCCAGCCGTCGCCCACAAGAGCTTCGTGCCATTGAAGCAGATAATGAAACCCACACAGCTATCAGTAAGCACTCTAGCCGTCGCCCGCAGGAACTCCGTGCCATCGACGCAGACAGCGAGATCCAAGCCGCAACGAGTAGGAGTACTGCTCGCCGTCCGGGTATGTCGCGCAGTCAGACCTTCGATGCCTCGGCGTACGCACCCATGTCTACCGCTGGCCGCTCCAGAGCCATGCCACAACGCTCGGCCACCTTGATCGACGACGCCATGCCTCGCAACCAGCTTTTCCTTGAAGGCCCCAAAGATATTGTGCCTTCGAGTCAATCTCTTCGCAGTAATCGCGACGAAGAAAGCTCCGGCATGCAAAGACACGACAGTGGAGCTAGCGGTGTCTCACGCAGAAGTGAGAAGCGCGAGAGGAGGTCTTCAGTCAGCCAGGCGAATACTGCTAGATCAGCGAAGAGAGAAGGCTCAAGGTATGACAGCTCCAGACACGAGGGTACGAGACACGAAGGGTCGAGGCATGAGGGATCAAAGCACGAAAGTTCCAGAACGGAAGGTTCCAGACATGCAGGCTCAACATACGAGGGCTCACGTCATGAGGGCTCTAGACACGAAGGGTCACGACACGGTAGCTATCGAGAGGAGGGTGCGTCACGTCGCGGCTCTCTGCGGGATCCCGATACCCTTTCCGATGCCAGCACCATCAAAGCGTCTCGCCGCGACAGCGCTGCCCATATTCCCATCCCACCCTCCAAGGCGAACTCGCATATTTCGCGAGCAACGGCAGCAGAGTATCGTCTCCCGGATTCACCAGTTCCGTCTTATTACTACCCGCCGACAGAGCAATCAAAGCCGGTCACCAGAGCACAGTCGCAAGTCTCTGCGATCCGCGTACCGCTTCCCCCATCGCGGGCGCCCTCACACGTGACTGCTGCTCAGCCAGTTGAGGCGCCCAGGAGAGGCTCCCAGGTATCAGTACCTCATCCTCCCAGCTCAATGTCCAGGCGTAGGGCTTCTCATGCATCTGGATCTGCGGCCGGCGTGCCATTGCCTGGATCGCTTGCCTCTGGACGCGGCTACGAAGATGCTGAAGATGATGGTCTTGCAGACATCAAAACGGTAGTCCCGGATGACAGTATTAGCTGCATCGACTTGAGCCGGCCCAAGGCTCCGCGCAGTGACCATAGCAGACACTCTGAGCGAAGCCATCGTAGCCATCGCACCCATCAATCCAGCCGGTCAAAGCGCAGCCATCATCGCGACAACGAAGAACAGGAGCGTGAGCCAATGGATGCAAAGACCATCGTTCCGGACGATAGCATCAGCTCCGTTGGTGCCAAGCCAGCTCGCAGTGAACACAGTCACCACAGTCATCGCTCTCATCGCTCAGAACGCGATCGTAGCGACCGCAAAAGCCATCACGGTAGTCGAGTCTCAAAGCACAGCAGGTCACTCGATCATGAAAAGGAACCAGAGAAAGAGAACGGGCAGGAACAGATTCCGCTCGACGCTCAAACAGTTCTCCCAAGCGACAGTATCAGCTCTGTCGGTGCTCCAGCCCGCAGTGTACACAGTCACCACAGCGAGCGGGACGACAGAAAGAGCCACCACAGCAGTCGTTCGAAACACAGCAAGTCGCATCACGACGATAAGGAGAACGAAAAGGAGAAAACTCCTCTCGACGCTCAGACAGTCCTACCTGAGGACAGCATCAGCTCTGTCGGCGCGCCGGCTCGTAGCTCTCACAGTCATCACAGCCACCGCAGCGAGCGCGACGCCAAGAAGAGCCACCACAGCAGCCGCTCGAAACACAGCAAGTCACACGAGGATGGCGAGGAGAAGAAGAAGAGTAAAGAAGGCCGCACGACTTCTGAGTCTGGGAAGAGCGACAGCACGGTTAAGCCCGCGAAGAGTATTTTCAGTGCAATGACTCTGCCAGGAAAACTTAGAGGTGACAAGGAAGAGAAAAAGAAGAGAAGCGTTGCAAGCTATGCTTGATTTGTAATTATATAACGAACATAGACCATTCCTATTCATAACGAGCTTCTGGTATTCGCACATTGCCCGCGATATTCGTTCATATAATACTATGCCCTATTCTTGCCACGCTATAGTTCCTTATTGACTACCTCTGACCATTGACTGCCTGGTTTGATCTCGAGACTTAGGGTTAGGGTGCAATACACAAACACTTCGACATCCCAGCCATAAGGCTGAGCAATGGCGGCGGTGCAAAACTCTCGACGATCGCTTTGCTACAACAAGGCCAACGCCACCGCTTTCAAAAGTTGTCCGAATCCATCTGCAGAGTGAGAACCACATGGGAAACGAACACCTATAGCTACGATGTCGGCAGCCGGAAGTACTGCTTCACTTCCTTATCATGAACCGGGCATCGTCACAATCCTGATCATCTCTTCATTCCTCCTACTCTTGAACGCCGTCAACTATGCTCTCGACAGGATAGTCTATTGCGGCTTGGTGGGACAACTATTCATCGGCATAGGATGGGGTATACCAGGCGCCAACTGGTTATCGGAAGAACTGCAGCACTCGATTGTGCAATTGGGCTACATTGGCTTGTTGCTCATCGTATATGAGGGTAAGACATAGAAAGCGAGAGCAAGGCTTTCTTCTGCTAACATTGGACAGGTGGGCTCTCGAGCAACTTCCCGGCTTTAAAAGCAAATCTTTCGCTTTCTTCGGTGGTCGCTCTCACTGGCATCGCGGCACCAATGGGCTTATCTTACGTTCTCATGGGCCTCATGCCGATATCCCCCGTGCAAGCTTTTGCCGCTGGTGCCGCATTGTGTTCCACCTCTTTGGGGACTACCTTTACCGTGTTGTCTACGAGCGGTCTTACCGAAAGCCGATTAGGAGTCGTGCTCTCGAGCGCCGCGATGATGGACGACGTTGTAGGCTTGGTCATGGTGCAGATCATATCGAGTCTGGGTGCAGGCTCAGATTTCACAGCTGTCACGGTCGTCAGGCCTGTGTTTGTGTCGATAGCTTTTGGTACCCTCGTTCCTATGATCTGCCTCTTCATCGCAAAGCCCGTTATGCTTCAAGCCAGCAACTTCTTGGAACTCCCGGAAAACTCCAAAAACAAGGCTACCTTCCTCTCGTCCAAAGCCGCTTTTGTATATCAAACGGCCATCTTGCTTGCCATGATCACAGGTTCTACATATGCCGGCACTTCGAACCTGTTCGCTGCGTACCTGGCAGGCGCATCCGTTACTTGGCTGAGCGATGTTATGACTAGCAAGGCCGTTTCAGAGCAGCATCCGCGTACAAGGTCCGACGTAAACCAGCCTTCCAGCCATTCCCCAGAGCCACGGAGTACGCGTTCCACTGCGCCAGCAACGTCAAACCTTAACACCGCAAGTGGCATTACGCCTGAACATCACGACCACGCCGATGACTTTTCTGGCAAGGCTGTCTACGAAAAGTATTACCAACCTGCGGTTGAACTTATCTTACGTCCGCTGTTCTTCGCCTCGATTGGTTTCGCAATTCCTATCACCAGGATGTTCAGCGGCCATATCGTCTGGCGGGGAATCGTGTACACGCTGCTAATGATCTTCGCGAAAATCATCTGCGGCCTGTGGCTAGTCCGTTTCGATGGTATGCCACAAGCGAAGGGTATCTCAAATTTGCTGGCATCGATCAAGATTCCGGGCTTTGCGTCAAAGGCATCAAGTAAGAAGTCTAGTGATAAACCCGTCGAGAGAACGGGCAACACGACTTTGGCCTCTAACTCCACCCAGCGTCCGCCAAGTGCAGTGTTACGACAGAGCAGCGCTTCGCTGAACAATTCTTCAGCCGCTGACCCTAGACATGGAGCAAGTGCTGAGATCCCAGCCGCTAGAACTACGTCAAACACTTCCCGCAAGAGGAAAGCCCTTCCACGTCCCAAATCTTTATACCCGGCAGCTATTCTCGGTAGCGCAATGGTCTCTCGAGGCGAGATTGGCTTCCTGATCAGTTCAGTAGCAGAAGCCAACGAAGTCTTTGGCGAAGGTGGCAATACCGATGAGTTCCTGGTGGTCACCTGGGCGATTCTACTTTGCACTCTGGTCGGCCCAATCACTGTAGGACTCCTCGTCAAGAGAGTCAAGAGGCTGCAGCAGGCGGAGAGAAGTAAAGCGAATGGGCAGGAGGATCCGCTTGGAATTTGGGGCGTGTTGCCTTCGAGTGCTGTGTTTTAGCTTGGGTGCGTTGATAAAGATATCGCACTGCGAACCATTTTAGGGAAGATTCTAGCGAGAGATGTCGGTTGAGTTAATGTCTATCGGTGCGGGTTGCTGTCTTGATATAATTTGTTTTCGATATTATCTTACAACACAGAGCACACAGTAAACGAAGTCATCAAGCTATCCCATACTAGTCCTTGATGGTGGACAGAACGGAACAGTGATAATGCAGATAGGGTTAGGTTTGGGGTTATCTGGTGTGAGAAGCTGAGATCGAGCAGTGCACAAACCTGGTCCACTGGAAATTCAGTTAGAGCTTTATAACGCGAATCGTCCTTCCATCTACCACCACGAAAGTCAACAGCCGAGTATGCGGTGAAGAGATGAGTATCCAGGACAGCAACGTCGATCTGCCGATGCATGCTCGGCTGTGGCGCACGGTAAGGACGAGTTGAGTTGGAGATCACCCGCCGCTGCAGCGCCAAACGTCAGCGCAACGAACAAAGGCCGCATGCATCCAGTGTGCGAGTCTCATGGCAGGCCTGCGCCTTTCTCCTAGCCTGCTGCCTGCCTGGCACCATCAATTTAGGGAAGGACTCTTCAGATCACGGTGCCCAGCTGTGCCAGTGTGGCCTGCTGCGCTTTCGTCTGGAACAAGGCGGCATACGAGCAGCGCAGTCGCACACATTTGACCACGTGCTACAAACGCCTCGCCGTCTTGAAAAGACACGCCACCCCGAGCTCGCGTGTCCACTTCACTGCATGCAGTATCTTCCTCGTTGTCTCCTGTTGGCCCAACATTTACCGTACTGGACTCGTTAGTAAAGTTCGCGATGAACTTCCTCCACGAAGTCGTCTCCCAAGGACGACGCGTTGCCGTCGATGTACTCCACGCTGGAGGCATCCGGCGCTCCTCGCCATGGTCACCTGATGTACCCGAAGAGCTCACCTCCTGGCTGCCAGACTTGTTCGATCGTTTTCCCATAACATTCCCGTAAGTCGAGGAGATGGACATGATCGTATTGTCAGAACTACTTACTCACTCTTCGCGCGTACAGCTGGGAGAAGCCCAAGCCTGTTGACCCGGCTCTGCATAACGTCTGGATCCTCGATAACACGGCTTTCCGCGATGGAGACAAGTGGAAAGCTGAGTTCGTTGCGTGCTACTTCATCAAGAACACAGGAAAGGATCTCTCCCGCGCAGTGGCCGTGGTTGCAGACGCATTAGATCTGAGCCTGGACGACGAAGCCCTGCAAAAGCGCATGGCGAAACGCCTGCAACCTTTCGCTGACCAGATCCTGCCAAATCGTACGCTCGAGGTTACAGTAGACGGCAAGGAGACCCTTAGACTGGGCCCCAGCAATCAGAGCGGATATAGCTCTGAAGTGCGTGATCTTGGTTTCCAGTACGTACTACCTTCCACACTGACTTCAAACAACAACTCTGACCGCATTTAGACCTTCTGGCAACACCATACAGACTGTAGCTGCTCACTTGCCACCACCCTTCGGTATCGAAAGTACCACCCACCTGGCCGAACCAACTGGCTGGGCCATCATTAGCGACATCGACGACACCATCAAGATCACACAGACCACATCGCCACTCGGTATCCTCCATAACACTTTCTGCGTCGAGAAACCACAGCCCGTTGAGGGCATGCCCGAGCTCTACGCCGATCTCAAGTCCAGACTTAACGACCCAGCTTTCCTCTACCTCTCTGCCTCCCCCTACAATCTCTACCCCTTCCTCCGTAGCTTCCGCAACGAACACTTCCCCTCCGGCCCACTGATTTTGCGCGACGCCTCCTGGCAAAATTTGGGTGGGCTAATTGCCTCGCTCAGCCAAGGCACCCAAGAGTATAAATCCGATCGCATTGAGAAAGTCCACTCGTGGCTGCCGCAGAAGAAAGTCATTCTGATCGGCGACTCGACGCAGTCCGATCCTGAGGCTTATGGAGACTGCGCGAGGAAGTTCCCTGGCTGGGTCGGTGCGATCTTCGTGCGTAAGGTTACTGGTATTGCGGGCATGGACGAAGAGACTAAGAATGGGAATGCGAGGTTTGAGAAGGCTTTTGAGGGTGTCGAGAAGGGTGTCTGGCATGTGTTTACTGATCCGAAGGAGGTGGCAGAGAAGATTGCTGGAATTGTTGGTTGAGATGTGTCACCTTTGGAGGACTAGGTTCTGTCCGTCTAGATCTCCTGGTTTTGGCAATCGTCGTTCATACTCTTACGCTGCTTATGGCTGACGCATGGTGAGCATGTCGAACTTGAATGCCGCCTCGCTTCTCTACGAATTGGCAGCTGATGTTTCTGGGTCTCCACTGCAGGTTTCGTCTGCAACGGATCTTGTGACATAATGCTACGAGACTATTATGCATGCAAGTCCGGCAGAATGGGTTGTTTAGCGATTTGGGACAAATAACATGACTTTGAAGAAGCCTTGAGCGTCTCCGAGAGATACATCGCACAACCCAACTATCAGCGTTGTTAGCCAACTGCCAAACTTTTGCAATCGATGGCAGAGCGCCTTTGTTTCGCCATCATTATTTGCTAATGCTGGTGCAGCCTTTCGAAGGATTTTGACGCCGAAACGACCGTGTGACTCGCCTGTGTTTCAGTCCTCAAAAACGTTACAGCAGCAGGGCGCTAAGGTACAACGACGCTGCGCCATGTGAGCGTAGGAACAATTTGTGATTGTTTGCGAGCTATCACTTTTCTCATTCATCGAAAAGGATGCTTTTAGAATCAGTAGTGGCTGTGTCCTGCTTCTCACAAGGCGCCGACTAGCAGAATCCTGGAGCTTGCAAGCGCCGAACACCCTTGCGAATGCCAAGCATCATGCCGGTAGAGTAGAACAATGACTCCCGGTCTCGAATGTGGACTACTCAGCCTCCTTTGCGCTTCGAGTCGAATTAAATAAAAATATATAGCGAGACTTCGTACTCTTCCAACGCAACCTTACATTGAAAAGCGGAATAGAGCAGCCAGCATGCCTTCCTCAAGCGAGCACGAAATGCATACCGCAAACCCTATAGCTATCCTATTGGACTGGTGAGTTGACTAGGACATCGCTTTCCAACAATAGAACTACCGAGACTCACCTCCTCCCAGCGCCCTCACAGCCGCCATCGTCGCCGCCTATCTACCTCAACTCCGCCGCTTACGAAAGTCAACCACGAGCGAGACACCCTCAATCGCAGGCCTCTCGCCCTTCTACATCTTTTTCCACGCCATCTTCTGCAACACACAGCTCTGCTATGCCTTCCTCACCATGTGGTCCTACGACCGCGAAGAGTACACTGCTCTCGCCTCATTCGGGGCCATGTTGAACGTCGCACCCATGTTCGCGCAATGGGTTTGCGCTGTGGCGATGTAAGTGAACTATTTCACCCGACGAAAGTAATAAGATGCCACGATATCTAACATTACTGATCCCGAAATAGCGTCGTCATCTACGTAATCGGCCGCTCCAAAGAAGTCGGCGGCAAATGCGTCGTGCCCTCGCTCTTGCTGCCGCACACTTTCGTCTTCGTCCTAGGAGGTTTCAGCGCCGCCGAAGCAGGCGGTAATAGCTTTGCCGCAGGCTATATCGGAGGGTTTTTGGAAATGTGCGCTTTCCTTTCTACGCCTTTAGTGCTCCTGCTGCAGCCTTGCGCGCAGTGGTGGGAGTTGCGAAAGATGAGCGACTTTGGCGTTCTGAGCGTACGATCGTTCTGCTTGCAAGCGGCAGTTGTGGGCGTGCTGGCTCTGCGATTGGTAGTGAGGTTTGGGAGGCCGGAGTTGGGGACGAAGCTGGAGGAGATGGGGTTTTGGACGAAGGGCCTTGCGTGGTGCGTTTGGGATTTTTTGTCGGTTGGGTATGTTCTTTGGATTATAGGGGTTTTGGCTGTTTGGTTTGATACGAAGTCTGGTAAGAGTGAGGAGGAGGGGGAGAACGTGCGGATGGGCGTGTTTTTGTAGTGATGTTGGTGTATTACTTTAGCTTAGACCTGGTTACGCTGCTCAAAGATGCAGGGCGGTGATTGCTGTGCAATACTCGAGTACTGGCTGCATTATAACATATGCATGCTGCTATCTGGCGCACTTTGGATGAGATGAGCCGTGGCCTTGGATATCCAGGACTTTTTCTTGCAATTGCTTCAGCTTGATGACAGTCGCACCCGTAGAGCAACAGACTCAGTGAAGGCCATGCCTATCAAGATCGCAAGTGTGGATAAGAGAAAGCATGCAAGACGAAAAGGAGATGTGCCGCTAACAATTATTTGCCTAACAAAGAACTCATGTTTTCAATGGAGGTGGTAAGCTTGCGGTGAGAATGGATCTAGTCTATCACCCGTTTTCCCCTCCGGAATCCCACTGTTCAGGGAGCTAGAGTGAATACGAGTGAAAACGTTTTATGTATGGAGAAGAAAGGAAGAAGAGAGAGGCGGCGGCGAGGCGAAGTGAAATGTACTTCTCACGTTTGCGCGGGCCGTCCCCCCTGCCTCTTCCGTTGCGCGCGCTCGAGCATTTCTTGCACAGAGCGTTGCGATGACCACAGCGGGGTTCGCGTGTGCCCAATGAAAGGCGGCTGCTTTGTGACTGTGACTCTTTCGTGGTGGGCTGTCTGCTGGAAGTGAAAGTGTACACTGCTGCTCCTTTTGCCTTTTGACTTTCGCACCACCTACCATCTTCTGGACCTGCGAAACCACATACCTCTTTACTTCACACACTCTACTCGACCCTTGCCATATAAACACACAACTACTTTGCAACCCAGTCTGTCTGCGACTTGAAAACGACCCCGCACTGCACATAACAAAAAACCAAATCACACAGCAAACATGTCGAGCAGAGGCCGCGGCGCGGGCAAGTTCAAGGCGAAGCGTGGTGGTGAGTACTGGTCAAATACTCTTCGACTCAAAACACAATCCTAAACTTTCCTACAGGTGGCCGCCAATTCAGCAAAAACCTCCGACCCGTCGACGCCGACGGCGGCGAGAGCTCCATGTGGGCCGACCCCGTGCCCGAAGAGAACGACAGCTCCGACGACTCCTCAGAAGAAGACAGCAGCGAGGAAGAGTCTTCCTCAGACGACGATGCGCCCGCCAAAAAGCCCGAAGCAGAGATGACGCGCGAGGAGCGCAGAGCCGCCGCCAAAGCAAAGAAGGACGCCGCAATCAAGAAGAAGCAAGGCACCGCACAACCCGGCGACCTGCCGCCCAGCGACTCTGAATCCGACGACGATGCCGACGCCGGCATGCCCTCAAACCCCAACCACACTGCCTCTGCGCGCAAAATGGCCGACGCTGCTAAGGATCCCGCTAAGGCGAAGGAGCCCACTAAAGTGAAGAAGACAACCGACCCGTCGCAGCTTTCGCGCCGCGAGCGCGAAGCTCTGCAGGCACAGCAGGCTAAGGAGCGGTATCAGAAGATGCACGCCGAGGGCAAGACGGACGAGGCGAGGGCGGATCTGGAGAGGCTGAAGCTTGTGCGTCAGCAGCGTGCTGAGGCTGCGGAGCGCAAAGAGGCTGAGAAGGCGGAGAGGGACGAGATTGACAAGGAGAAGAAGGCACAGATGGAAAGGTTGGAGAGGCAGCAGGCTATGAAGGCTGCGAGGGGCGGGAAGAAGAAGGGTGGAAAGTAAATGTTGTTGAGGTTGTTGTCATGATTGGGTATAGCGGCCTTGTTGGTAACTACTGGATGAACCAACGGGCTGTATATGGTGTCACGCCGATTATGATGCATGATGATAGATGCATTGCGGTACGCTGGAGTAGCGTACTCACGTTTGAAATACGAGGTGTTTTTCCTACATCTGCCAACTTCGTTGGATGCATTGTTTTATACCTTGTCCTTGGTCTAGATAATCGACCTATACAAGCCCTATCACTCTAAAAGGCAAAACTTGGACGACGAAGTACGTGTAGCCTAGATTTACAAAGATCATGCGTTCACACGAAATACGTGGAAGACATGCTAATGTTAGAACACTCACATGGGCACTGCAGGTGAGGATGTGAATGTAAGGCATGCAAGACATTCACACACACAGGCTTTCCGCATGCAGAGGGGTCACGATGTTGCGTGGGGATTCGATTGGACAGCGATCGCCGGTTTCAGAGCGTTCCTGTGTGCTACAACTTCAACCATGACAACATACATGGAATATGCCTTGTTGCTGATGCCTTCTTGGTTTTCTATACATGTCCCTCTCGACCCCAAAAGCAACAGCTCCATCTAAACAAAACTCCGCCTCAACCTCTCGTCTCGGGGTGACGTCGGGTCTTGGGTGACGTAGTCATCTATCAGAGACGATCGAGACAAGCGCGCTCCACGAAACTGCATGTGCCTTGTCCAAGCAAGCAGGAGGCAGAATAACAACTCTCTCCTAAGAAGCAGACCTCAGATCGACAGCTTACCTGCTATACATACCAAGCACACTCCTGCATCACACTCACACCCGGATCAAGGGCACATACACCGCACCACTCCCACGCCATGAGCGCGCCCTCCACCCCCACCCAGTCCACTCCGGCTTCCACCGCAACCTCGCGCACCGGTACGCCTGCTCCCTACAAGGACGACCCTAAGGATGTCGCCAAAGACGGCAAGACTCCAGACGACTCGTCCAAGCTGAGGACTTTCCTGTCCATCCTCAAGCGCTTCATCGGCGTCACCGACATTGCCGCTGTCCGCTTCTCGCTACCCGCCCAGCTCCTCGAACCCATCCCTAACCTTGAGTACTGGCACTACCTCGACCGACCTGAGACCTTCATTGCCATTGGCGACAGCCAAGATGAGTTGGGACGCATGCTCGGAACGCTCCGCTTTTGGTTCACAAAGGATTTGAAGTACGTCAAGGGAAAGCCTTGCAAGCCGTACAACAGCACGCTGGGAGAGTTCTTCCGCTGCAACTGGGAGGTAGAGGATGCCGCCCCGAGTCTGAGGGGCCCTGAGGATAAGCCCAATCTCCAACAAACTCCTTCGGCGCCCGAAGGTCCTACTACCAAGAACCAGAAGGTCAAGGTCTCGTACCTCACCGAGCAGACATCCCACCACCCGCCCGTGAGCGCATACTACGTGGACTGTCCCGACAAGGGCATTTCTGCTATGGGCTTTGACCAGCTCTCCGCCAAATTCACCGGCACCTCTGTCCGTGTCATTCCCGGCGAGCACAACGAGGGCATCTACGTGAAACTACACCGCCACAACGACGAGACCTACCGCCTCACCCACCCTGCTGCCTACCTCGGTGGCTTCCTGCGCGGCAACCTCAACGTCACCGTCGCTGACACCTGCTTCGTGACCTGCAAGCAGACCGGCATCAAGGTCATCCTCCACTACCTCGAAGAAGGCTACTTCGGCAAAACGCAAAACAAAGTCGAAGGTGTCGTGTACAAGACAGACGTCGAGAAGGACACCATCAGCCGCATCAAGGATGTCCCCGACAAGGACATCCTCGGCCGCATCGACGGCTGCTGGCAAGACAAAGTCTGGTTCTCCTACGGCTCCAAAGACTTCAAGAAAACCGACGAAAAGGACCGCGTCCTGCTCATCGACGTCTCGCCGCTCTTCCCCGCTCCCAAAATCTGTCCTCCGCCCGAAGACCAGCTTCCCAATGAGAGTCGCCGCTTCTGGAACGACGTCACCGAGGCGATTCAGAGCAAGCAGTTCAGCAAAGCTACGGAACTCAAGACGCAGTTGGAAGAGCGACAGCGCGAGCGCGCGGCGGAGCGTAAGGCGCAGAACGCTACGTGGCAGCCGCGCTTCTTCACAGGTGTTGTTGAACCGAAGGGTCAGCCTGAATTGAGTGAGGAGGGTAAGGCAGTGATGCAAGGTTTGCATACGGATAACTTTAAGTTACAGCCGCCGGCAGAGTACGGTGCGTTGTAGAGGATTGCATAGAGGTGGATAAAGAGAAGAATTCTACACCACGATGGAGCGGATATATTGCTAAGGCTACCTGCCTTGACAACGGCGGAAGATATGAATTTCGGTTCTGATTTTGGAAGATGAACGCCGCCAGGAGAAAGAGGAGATACAAGATTCTGGACAGGCATCGAATGGACACACCATCCTTGGTTTGCGAGAAGCATGATGGCGTTGAGGCGCGAGTTTAACCCTTTCCTGTTTTTCTTACATTTTCGATGGTTCGGAACAGACATATTGACTTGGAGCGCGAGCTTTGCCCTGTTTGGAGATGATGATGACCGACGACGATGAGATGCAAGATGAAGACGCAGCGCAGTGGGTATATGGATAAGGAATTGCGATAGATGTGCATATGCTTTTTTCCTGATCATTGGTTCATGATTTTTCGGTTTTCCTGTTTTCGTTCCTGTATTGTGTGCTGGTCTCGCTTTCGGTAAACTCAGGTGATATTTTTGGTCCACGCTGGCTTCATCGAGAGAAGAAGTCACCCTTTCCATCGTTCGTGCTGACTATTTTGGCCAGATCCTTCCCGTGCAGATCCAGATGTGTCGGGCACTTATCGTTTCATCCGTTTACCGATTTTGGTCGTACAGGGAGATGCCAACCAGCCACTCTGCAGCGCTAGGCAATTTGGTGGTCTTCCATGCAGCTCAGCCGCAAAACCAATAACGCAACCCTAACATGCATTCGGTCTAGGTTGGGCTGTAGGTGGCTCTGCGAGGATGGCAGTATGGGAAACACTACTTCCAAGGCGGTTCCTGCCATCGATTACTCTCTCGGGCGATCTCCTGGCTTGATGCTTTACTTTCGCGATGAAAGCCAATCCAGCTTACGCCCCTGTCGAGACGGTCCATGAACGCGATGGTGATGGCGAGTCAACGCTTTCCGCGACGGCCTACGCGCCGGTTGGGGATTCACACGATACTGATGAGAAGGAAGCGACCTCAAGCCATGCCATGAAGAAGAAGTGGAAATGCACATCTGCCTTCGACAACACCGAGGACAACTGGCTCGTCGAGATCATCTGCGTCGTCGTTGGCGCCGTACTCATTGTCGCTTTGTACCTTGTCCTGCAAGCATACGATGGCAAAGCCGCGCCGCAATTTGGTTCTGCGTTTGGGAGCAGTCTTACTCTTAACACCGTTGTCGCCATCATTGCCGCTGCTGCGAAGGTCTTGCTGCTCTTGCCTGTAGCCGAGTGCGTCGGCCAGTTGAGATGGATCTGGTTCGCACGCCGGGATCGACAGCTCAATGATTTTGCTATGTTTGATAGCGCTGTTAGGGGGAGCATGTGGAGTGGGTTTGGGCTGTTGTGGACTTCGAAGATGAGGTGAGTCGACTCCATGGCTTGTGGGACTGGGTTTGGGCTACGAGGCTGACAATTCTGGCAGATCTCTCGCGTCCTTGGGCGCTTTCATCACGCTCTTTGCGGTTGCCATTGATCCGCTCTCGCAGCAACTCATTGCTTATAGCCAAGACGGTGTTGATGCCACGGACGTGAATGCTACAGTTCCTGTTGCGGTGACCTACATGGAAGTAGCGACCAATCTCGACGGTGTCATTGACAGTGGTTGGAAAGATCTACAGAAGGACTACCTATCGCCCAGCGACTATTCCTACATCTCTATCGGCATGAAAAGCGCAATACAGTCTGGTATCTGGAACGGCAACGAGAGAGTCGCGGAACTCCCAGCCACCTGCCCTGGAGGCAACTGCACGTTTGCCGAGTACTCCACTCTCGCAGTATGCTCTTCCGTCGTCGACGTGACCGAACATCTGCGCGAAACCAACAACACACTCAACAAAACAACTGGGTTGTTCGAAGTGCGACTCCATCTCACCGATGACAATTATCTCATGCAGTACGGCGCGGACAAAGATCTTGTTTCCCTACCTCGTGGCGAGATCAACATCAGCTCAGTCGCCACGAGCTTCGAGGCAAAGCAACGAAACATGCAATATGCCTTCCTGGACTTCGGCCAATCCATCGCCTTCAAGGACCTCCAACACCCGCTCGCAGACATATTTGTTATAACCCGGAACGACACCGTTTCCACCACGCCAGAGGAAAAGTCTTTCTATGGCGACGTCAAAATCAAGTACGCAGCATTCGAAGTCGCTCTCTCATGGTGCGTTCAAAACTACACTACCGAGGTTATCAACGGCACTTCGACCACACTCAGCACTCCTGCTGTAAACCACAACTTCACTTGGTCCCGTGCTGCACAAGCGCTCGTTAACGATGCTCCTCACCCCGGTCATCCCGTGCGAGGCTGGGAAGTTGATGGCAGGCACCACGTTTCGTTGCAATGGCACCTCAAGCAGGTTTTCAGCGGCCAGCGAACTCAGGCCGTCGGCAGTGGTGAACGCATGACCAGCACCGATGTTGCACAGGTGCTCTACGACCCTTTCGAGGAGTTGGGCTACCGCACTCCCAAAGGTAATATCAGCGAGACGCTGCACCAGACGGAGCGAGAGGGCCTGCGGCGGATTTTTGACAACGTGGCGACGAGTATGACGAATCGTGTTCGACGCATGACGACGCCGTCCTCGAAGGTTGCTGAGGAGAATATCGATCCTTACGTCGTGAACACGGCCAACGGCACTGTGCAGGTTCAGGTGACTGTTGTGCATATTCGATGGCCCTGGATCACAGCGCACGTTTGCTTTGTACTGTTCAGCATTGGGCTTTTGGGCGCTACTATGCTTTCTCACAGGGCGAGCCCGCTGAGGGGCCAGGAGCCTTGGAAGAGTTCTGGGGTGGCGATTTTGCATGCGCTTGAGCTAGGGTTGCATGGGAAGATGGGTGGTGTGAGCAAGATGTCGGAGGTGCAGGAGAGGAGTGCCGGGAGGGTGGTGAGATTGGAGCAGGTGGGAGGGGAGGGGTGGAGATTGGTTGAGGTTGAGGGGGGAACGGAGCAGGGTCGTAGAGGTGGTCGATGAGCAAGCTATGCAAGATATTATAGAGGTATCGCGCTTTCTTGGGTCCTTGCAGGAAGACAATGTTACCTCAAACATGTCGGAACCAGCACCTTGATTGCCGCGTCCCATCCCAAGCTCAATCGTTCTCCTAGACCAGATGTATCGTTTCGCCTATTCCACCGCTTTGCAAGTGTTCGCTAACTGCTTCTCCATCCATAATACCGTCTACGTATGCGCCGCCGATCATGCTGTAGAAGTCACGGCCTTTCTCATTTGGATGCAGTACGAACGGGCATGTCCCCCCTTCAAGCACGGCAACGATGTCCTCGGTCTGGAGTATCGAAGGACCAAGACCTATGTGACCTGATTGAGTGACGAAAAGACATCGGGACTGGTATATTTCCAAACAAGTTAGAAAATGGGGGAAGCTGGCCTTAAGATCATCTGGCACTGGCAGTCTGCTCGCAGCCGCTGCGTCGATCGCTTCTGAAGGATCACAATCTTGCAGCCAATGGTAAAGCCACACGAATACATCGATGAGGTCCTTGCTTGCACGCTCACCGTACATGGTGCAGCCTGCGATCAGCGTGCGGCCTAGGCGACGCTCCATGAACTTTGTAACGCAAGTCCGCCCACTTGCAATGGAAACAGCAGTCTTTACATGCGTTCGCAAATCTTGCACTGTCCAATCTGGCTGATCACGTGTGCCTTTGTTCGACAAGGTGAGATGGCAACAGCCTTCAATTGAGCCCAGGATAATACCGCGACGGGTGAAGATGTTCGGATCTTTGTCTTCAGACAGACGATGCGCCGGAAAACCCCGCCCAGCGTCGTAATCCGCAGTCATGAGCCCATCGGTGACACCCATCTCTTTCCAAGACGGCACCCAACTTGGTAGTCCGTGTATCTTCTCAGAAGGGCTGCGCGCAAAACCCCGCCGAAAGAACGAGATGCTGTTCCCCTCTTGTATGGCCGCTCTGGTTGCATCGCGATACACATCAGCTACAGATTTGTTGTAGTCCGGCGTCAAGCCGTGAGGCAGCGATGTTGTCTTGGTGAGGCGTTTTATAAGACCTATCAGACCAAAGACACGGTCGCGTGGGTCCGTTGCTATGACACCTTCGGCTGCGATCAAAACACTTGCGATGCTTGATTTCGAAGGCGTATTTTCCATCTTCCCATCAGCAGCATACAGTGTTAACAAAGATGACACTTTACTGCTTGATAACGTCACATCCCCAATGGCCCTCCAAATGCTGTCGAAGCGAGCAGTACGCCGAGAGCGCTGCCCAACGTTTCGAAACATCGTAAAGATTGCATCCATGGTAACGAGGAAGATTCGGCAATCGAGTCGATTTCTGCCACAATGCAGATATGTCGTGGTCGAGAGGACAACTTCTTGTATCGTCCAGAGTCGTCTAACATATTGAAGATGTGAGGTCAGCTCGAATAATATGAGTGCATAGTTCCTGGCGGCCAGCTTACGTGAAGTAGGTTGAATCACAAATGACATGGAGAGGGCTCCAGTCGAGATGTGGCCAGCCCAATGAGCCGCGATCGCCTGATTCGAACCTAACATGGTCGCAAACCGCTACAGCCAACAGTTCGAATGCGTGCAATGCAGACTCCAGCGCACTGTCGTCACCAAGATAGGCCAGAGTGGCGTCGCCATTAGCGTAGATTTGGTCCATCAAGCCCACCTGGTGACCCTTCTCGCGCGGGTCGTCCTGCGCGATGCAAACACAGTCAATCCATAGGGTACGGGCCTTGTTCGGTAGTCGCATGCATCGAAGTGCCAATGCAGCGCTTGTTGGAATGCGTAGGAACGTATCTTCCAGAGTAATGCTTTCCATGAGAGCTGTGTCGCCCCAAGCGTAACTGATGGCCTCGTACTTCAGGGTTTTATTCAGTCCAAGGAATTCATGTCGCAGGCGCCCTCGCAGAGGTGATTGTCCGTCCCCTTGCTCTAGGTCTAACACCCGAATCTCCTTTCGAACCTTGTTCAGGGGCGTCCATTGGTACTCCATGTAGTGGGTGAGATGCACAAGATCGACAAGCACGAAGCCGCGATGGGACACGTACATAGGATACCAGAGTTCCCAGCAGGATGGGCATGGGGACTCTCGGTCATGCCAATGGCACTACCTACCTCACGAAGGCATCAGGCTGAGCTTTGGCGAAGTCCAAGCAGCAACGATTGCTGGTTGGCTCGTCTGTCATCGGCTGATGCGTGTGGCTGTGGCTGTAGCTGTAGCTAGCGGGCGGAGCGTCACATGATGCCCAGCCAGAGCCATAGTGTCGTGGACCATGCAGTCTTATGGAGCGTCCAGCACTTGCGTTGAACGTACTGTAAGGTCACTGTCAACGAGTAAAGGTGAGGTCGAGCCTGTGAGGTCCTCGGAGAAGTGAAGTAGATCACCCCAGGCACGTTCCACCATCGCCTTCGGAGCTTACCACCAGCTCCATCGTCACCCGCCGCCCGAGCATCCGATTCCACGACACGAGACAAACAAACACTCTCCCACCAACCAACAACCTCAACCTCCACTCTCACACATACACAACAATGGTCTCCCGCGTCCCTACCGCGCTTTGTAGCGCAGCCTTCGCCCGTCCCATCACCCAGACTGTCGCCAAACGCTCGTTCCAGACCTCGCAAGGGATGCTGCAGGATGTCGCGCCGGTGCGCAAGCCTGTCGGCGCTTTTAGGGGAACGTGAGTCTTTGCCTGCTACGAATATACATCTCCGATCATTTCGAATTGGAAGAAGAGGAGGATATGCGGATACACTTGAGAAGAGCCGGCGAGCTCCGGATGGAGGCATTGGGAAAGAGTACTTGCGCGATTTAGAGGAAGAAGAGGATGTGATTTGTGATCTTGTTTTGAAGGAATTGAACACTAACATTGGATGTTCTGGCAGTATCTTCGGCTTCCTCCTTGGTTCTACCCTTTCCGGCGCGGGACTTTACTATTACGTGGTCGACGAGTACAAGGTGTCGAACGAGCTTTTGACCGAGGATGTATACGTAAGTTGCGACAACGAGGCCGCCCAGCTATGAGAAAGGCTCAGTTTTGCTTACATGCACCAGGCACTCCAATCCGCTGTCCAGAGACTCGAAGGATACGTCAAGGGTCTCGAGCAGGATGTCAAGGCGAGGAAATAGGCGGCTACAAGTCCGTGACAAGGCGACGAGAAACGAGAGGAAAGAACCAGCCAACTCAATATTCCGTGTGTACGCGAGGACCGGATCAGTTGCGAAAGCGTGCTTCATCTCTGTACATGTATATACCCAAGCTACGCTCCAACAAAACAACAAAACATATCAAAAAGAAAGAAAGGATGTCGCGAGAAAGAAGTCTAGACGTGATCCTCCGATGGATTCGAGGTCGGATTTTCAAAAGAAGAAAAGGCCCCGGAACGCCTGCCCGCTACACGTGAATAAATGGCAAAAGAAACAGATAACATCGTCACAGATCCAGATCACAATCTCCTCAAGATCAAGCAGCAACCTTCTCAGCCGCCACCTTCGTCTTCTCCGCCGCAATCGCCACCTTCTCAGCAGCAATCTTCTGCAACTTCGCCAGCTGCTCGGCTCTCACCTTGCGCACATACCTGAACAACAGCACAAACACCAGCTCCATCCTCTCCTTCGTCATCATCAGGAAACCTTGCACGAGCAAGCCCTTAAGAATCTGAGGACCCATGCCCTTGAAGAGGCCAGTGGGGCCTTCGTTCTTGATGATGTAGTTCATGACTTCGATGAAGGATTTGAAGGGCTTGCCGTTGCGCGAGGGAGGAGGGCGCGATTGCAGGCCGACTTTGGCGACGATGAGAGGTTGGGTTGCGATTGTTGCGAGGGCTTTGGACATGGCGCCGAGGACTGTGAGGCCGTGTTAGCTTGATCGATCGTTTGCGTTAGAAGTGATGGCAAAACGTACGGAAAGCCTCATGCGCCCTCAGGTTAACCTTGCCGGGATACAACACATCCCTCAACCTCTGATAAGCACCATACGTGATCGCCGGGTTCACAACCAGCACAAGACTAGCCTTGAAACCCCTCCACAACCCACTATACCCATCTTCACTATCAATGACCTCCTTCGCCGTAGCAAGCATGCCCTTCTTCTGGCCTCGCGGTTGCGTCTGCTGCCGCGTCGTCACAACCGCAATCGGAATCGTAAACATCTGCGCCAACGCACCAGCCACAGCGCCCAGACTCAACTCCACAGCCGTGCTCGTCGCCTTCCCACTCTGCACCCGACTTGCATAAAGTGTGCGAACGGTCGAGTACCAGTAAAAGTACGCAAAGTTCGTGCTCGCGACGCCGATCAGGCTGCCCGCCATGCCGCTGTAGAGCCCGCTCAGGCCTTCTTGCTCCAGGATGCTGGTAATTGCGTGCAGCGTGCCGGTGTAGTGCGGGTCTTCGCCCAAGGTTCGTGGGAGCGCGGCATCGCCGGGTTTGGGCTTGACTTGGACTTGCAGGCGAGTTTTGACGATGTCGAGGGGGTAGACGAGGGCGTTGGCGAGGATTGCGCCGGTGGAGCCGGCGATGGCGAGGCCCCAGGGTGGGACTTCGTTTTTTGAGAGGGCGGACATGCTGGTGTTTGCTCTTGTGAGGTTGTCGGGCAGAAGGATGTGGTGAGTTTTGGTATTATGATACGACGGTTTGCGGGTGGTGTCCGCTATCGGTGCTGCGTGGTAAGAGAAAGAGAATGGTCACCTAGGCGTCAGATGCAAGAGTAGATTTGGTAGATTCACATGTATGGGCAGAAATGTACGGATGTATGCAGTCGAGATGCGATCTCACGGGTGCATATTACCGGGCGGCAGCTGCATCATCGTGCTGGAAGCCGAACGAACCTCGGCCTGGGAGAAGCTTGTGTCGCTCTCAAGATAAAGCCGGGGTTGGTCCAAGAAAGCTGCGAGTCTCGGATGACTTCACATGCCACGCACGTGCCCGCCGTTCGTCCAACATGATTCACGAGCGCCTATAATCCCACCATCCAACCTCAGGCACAGGCATGCTTGAGCTGGCAGACCTCGCCTTCCATGAGCCTGTCGCCCGATGATCTCGACTCGCTCCGACAGGACGCCGACGAGCTGTCCCTGAAGCTCGTCCGCTCCAAGAGCCGAGGTGAGGCCTTGGAGAACGCCATCAATGCCGCCGATACGTCAATGCGGGCGCTGAAGCTCGCCGACAACCCCATCGACCGTTCGCAGCTGTCGCGACGCGTGACACAACTACTGCAGGAAGCCGAGCAGATCAAGACCAACAGTGACTGGCGACCACCTGGTCAGGATGCGCCTGATCTTGACGATGCCAGTGGTAGAGCGGCGTTCATCGCCGCGAGAGAGTTCAAGGAGGCTTCGTCTTCGAGGACGCTGCCTAGATCAGAGCAGATTCTGGTGCTGAGGGCGAGTATGCTTAACGGCCTCAAATTCCCACCATGGACCAAAGAGCCCACGGCGGACGAATTCGCACTCAAGGAGGGCGACGAGCTATATTCCGATGGTATCGAGTTGAGCCTGTCTGAGTTCCAACGTGAGGTCTTCGATGGCTGGAAACGACCTTCCGAAGCCTTGCCACCACCGGCGTGGCTTTCTTCTGAGGACTCAAATCCCGGTCCCAGCATGGAGTATCCCAGAAAGATCGATGTTGTTCAAGATGCAGCTACCGATTGTTCCGTCGTTGCCTCGCTGTGTGCTGGAGTGGCAAGAGCGGAACGCAGTCATGCTAAGATCATGCGCTCTGTGCTGCACCCTTATGATCCCGAAGGAGGCCGTCCGCTGATGTCTGAGAACGGCAAGTACATCGTTCGTCTTAACTTCAACGGATGCTATCGCAAAGTCGTCATCGACGATACTCTTCCTACTAGTAAGACCACCAGAGTCATTCATGTAGTAGACCGGCAAAATCCAGGTCTTTTGTGGCCAGCGCTGCTTGAGAAAGCGTATCTGAAAGTTCGCGGCGGCTATGACTTTCCTGGGAGCAACAGTGGCACGGATCTCTGGGTTCTTAGCGGCTGGATACCTGAGCAGGTTTTTCTCCAGTCAGAGGACCTCGAGCCTGATACTTTCTGGAGACGAACGTTGAATGCTTTCACTTATGGCGATGTTATGGTCACGATGGGAACTGGTAAGATATCGGCACGGGCCGAGAAAGAGATCGGCCTTGCTGGCCAACATGATTATGCTGTACTTGATGTACGGGAACTGGATGGACAACGACTGTTTTTGATCAAGAACCCATGGTGTGAGGGCACCAGCTGGCGTGGCCGATTCAAAGAGTCTTCATATGTCTCTGACGGTGATCCATCTTCTATCGGGAAAGGATTGCCAGAAATATCAGAGCCAGTCCAGTCTACCCGAGACTTACTCAATGCGGACGACCAATTGTCTCCTGGCACTTTCTGGATGGATCTTGACAACGTGATACAAAACTTCGAGTCAATATACCTGAATTGGAACCCTGCAATATTCAGCCATCGGCAAGATCTTCACTTTGCTTGGAATCTAGCCGACCCGGCTGCTGCATGTAGGCGCTACGCCAGTCTCAAGGCTCACCCGCAGTTCACCATCACTACACAGAAGCGTGCTACAGTATGGGTCCTCTTGTGTAGACACTTCCGAGGCATGGATCGGTCCGACCAGGAAGATCCGAACAGCAAAGATATCGACATTCGAGGCTTCATCGCGTTGCATGCATTCCACTCTCGCGGCAACCGCTTGCTTCTTGCTGAGAAGGTGGTCGAGAAATCTAACTTTGTCGACAGCCCTCAAAACTTGCTGAAGCTTGAGCGTTGCGAACCTGGGAAGCCCATAACGATTGTACCTGGAGAGCAGGAGCTTCCTCCTGTGAATCTCACTTTCACATTAAGTGCATGGAGCGATGCGCCGTTCACTCTTCAAGAAGCTTCCGATCGCTATCCATGCAACACAAACATATCTGGTTCTTGGCAGAAGGACACTGCTGGCGGCAACGCCCACAGCCCTACCTACTCCACCAACCCGCAGTTCTCCATCGAGGTCACTCGGAAGACGGCAATTAGCCTCTTACTCGAGGCTGACAGTGACGCCCTGAATGTACATCTCAAACTCATCCACGGCTACGGGCAACGAGTCAGATCAATTCGTGCCAGAGATATCGTAGTTGACAGCAAGGACTACCGAAAACGCTGCTGCACAGCCGAAGTCGGCTCCGTGGAGCCCGGAAAGTACACCATCATTTGCAGCACTTTCGAAACCAACCAACTCAGCAAATTCAACATACTCGCCGAGTCCGATCATCCGGTCCGATTCGCAGCGCTGCCGCGCGAAGGAGCCGGTCGCCTCAGAACCGTCCTCCCAGCCGCCGCTTTCGCGCAAGAAAGCAACCGCCTCGTCCTGCCCCTCGCACCAAAACGCTTGTCAAGACTTTACGCCGTTGCCCGCCCGAGCCAACTGCCCAACTCATCTGCCCGCACTTCACTGATTCGCCTCTCGATCGAAGTCGGTCGCGGTCCGCACAGGCGGACGCTGACTTCGTCGGGTGGAAGTGGTGGCGAGTACTCGGACAGCAGTGCTGGTGGAATCCAGACTGACGACCTTGATCTTGACCCCAGCATGCGAAGGCTAGGGGATATATCGTTGGTGCTGGAGAGAATGTACGCCCACTCGCAGGTGCCGGAGGAAGGGTTTGGGATCGAGTTGTTTGTGGATCAGCCTGGCGCGGTTGAGTGGGGCGGCTGGAGGGCGGGTGATGATTGATACGGAATTGGAATCAAAGTTTTGTCTTGGAGCTCCTGAAGTGTGCTCTTTTTGAAGCGATTGGAGCCTTTCTTGGTCGGATGGAACCGACTTTGTTGTTCCGATCTTGTCAAAGTATCACTAGAGTTTGGTGACTTGGCTCGATTCTTGGCGGGTGACGATATTGAACTGTCGAAGAGGAATCTATTTCTCTGATGCGAACGAATTGTGCTCGTCAACGTTGTCGTCACGTCTTGTCTAAACTTCCATATATGTACCAGAGCAGTGTGTATGACTTACAGACAACACGATCACGTGATACGTCCAGCTCCAGCCCATTCCGTCTAGCGCATAGTTTCGTTGTTGTCGTCAAGGAGATGCTCCGACGGAGACCCAGGTCAGATCAATTGATTCCTGTTCGCTCCTGTACATGCGTTACACTGATTAACGTCTACGTCGATTCGGAGACTTGATATGTGACTAGGGTTGGGGTTGGGGTAAGCTTGATGAGAAACTTGCCGTTGGAAATCGGAATTAGCTTGCCATATGAATTCGTTTCCTGTGTGGACTAATGCTGTGGATCGCGAAGTACTATGCTAGCGGATTTCACGCTGGTCAGCTTGCCATGGCGCGCGATATGTCGAAATGGGTCGTGGTTTCGTATCGGGCTTGCTGCTTGCAAAGCATGCTCGGATTCACTCATGCAACCGGTGTTTAACATCCCATCCAATGACTGCATCGCATTGGTCTCACTCGACGAGGTTGATGCCAGTAAGATGTCGGATCGATACAGATCGTCAGATAAAGGAATACAACAATCCAACATTACAAACTGAACTCAAGCCTATTCCCAGCATAATCCCTCGCAAAGAACCGCTGCGGGTACTCAACGCCCTGGTCACCTAAAGACGAAGAGAAAGAACAACATCAGCGTCTGAGCAGCTAAACCATCAAGCCATCGAACAGAAATGGGAGATCGAAAAACTCACCACTACTTCCCTCTCCAGGCTTATCTGCCTCCTTCGGCGCCGCCTCTCCGCCCCGTTCGAAATGCGCCCAAATCCTCTCGCGCAGCTCAAGTAACTGCTCTGGTGAGCCGAGCTTGAAGCAAGGGTGACGGGACGACTTAGGCTCCTCGTTGGTTCCGGGTGCGATGTGGACTTGCTGGCCTGAGTCGGCTATGTCGAACCAGGCGAGATCGTGCACGCGATGAGCTGGTACCGGGCGTGGGGTGAGGCCGAGAGTCTCGCTGTAGAAGGCGTGCGCATGTTGGAGGGTGCCTGGGGGAACGAGGAGGTTGATGTGCGCTATGCCGGAGATCATGATGGGTACTGTTGGATGGGTTTGCGTGGAAGGTGTGCTTGCTGTTGCTGCCGAGCGCTAGATGCCTATAATGAGAGGTCGTTTGAAAAGTGTTTCAGCAGTGCGCGTTTTCGAGAACAGGCGATTAGTGAAAGGGAACTACTTGTACAAAGACGGGGAATCGAATCGGAATATGTGTGGTCAGCATGCGTGAGTACATGCGGCAAGTATTGACGTGCTCGGGCTCGGCTATGACTGGGAAAGGCAAAAGCCGACGGTGCAAGAGGGGTGTTTCTCTTTCCTATACCTTTGCTGGGAAGGAGGAGAAGTGCAGAGAAACGCGTTCGTATTAGAACAGTGCAGCCATGTTTGTAGCGCATGTTCTACATCGAGTCATGCATGGCCTATGAAGTAGAAGTCGCACAAGGCGCACAAGGCGGGTCAAGCAGCTGCGGCAAGGCACTACGTTCGATGCCAGTATGTAATCGACAGTTTATCGGGACGTCAGATGAACTTGACTAAGAGACAATCTGATTCGATGTAAGGTGCTCAAGACGTGTAATGGAGGGTGTAAGTACATTGAAACATTATCATGAGAGAAAGTGTGATATAATGAGGCGGATTGATCCAAGTGACTGGCTAACTAATACGCCCATAATGCTAGAAGAAGCAAAAGAAAGAAAGGTGGAAAGTCCAAAAAAAAATCACAGCTAGTCTTTTCTTTGTACATGCGGAACCCATTGGGGATCATTGGTAATTAAAAGAATTCATGTTCCTCTCTATACCCACTCACTCAAAAGTAGTAGCTTAGAGAAGGATCATGCCGAAGCCGGAGAGAAGACCGACGACGAGGAGCGACACGGATTGCCAGCCGCCAGAGGTGTACGAAGGAGTGAAGATAGAAGCAGCACCCTCAGAGCCGGAAGCAGACTCGCCTGCACCGTTGTTGGCAGCCTGGCCAGCGCCAGTGGCAGAAGGCTTGGTGGAGACGACACCGGTACCGGCGGTACCAGCCTCACCCATGAGGTCACTGCAGACACCGCTGGGAGAGACGGCAGACTTGGTGGCAGCGTTGCCGTCGAAGTCGCAGGCGGAGGCCTGGTTCTGGCCGCTCTGCTGCTGGTAGTAGGCGTCCATGATCCAGCCGAGCTTCTCGGTGGAGTTGCACATGCTGTACGCGCCGTAGTCACCGGTGCTGGCGTTGGCAGCGATACCGTCGCACTGAGAGCCGTCACCGAGACCGCAGACAGTGCCGAAGAGCTCACCGATGTCCTCGGCGGAAATGTCAGAGTTCGGAGCGCAGGTGATGGAGTTGAACATGCAGCCGCAAAGCTCCTTGTTGGGAGTAGGAGGGAGAGGAGAGCTCTTTGCGTTCCAGTCCTTGGCCTCAGTAGGGCAAGAGGCGGCGGTCTTGGAGGCGGAGTAGGAGTCCATCTGGACACCGGAAGGAGAGACAGTGGCGATCTGGCTGGAGTAGTAAGAGAAGTCCTCACGCTTGCTGACAGAGTCGCCGTCGACCTTGACAAGGCCGTAGTCGTTGTCCTCCTGGAAGTACATGTAGACAATACCGCCGGACCAGACATCGGTCATCTTGTCGCCGTACAGAGCCTCGACATCAGTGAACTTGCGGGGCTTGACCTGGTTGCAACCGTATTCGGCGAAGAAGACGGGGACGTCATAGTTCTCGAAGTTCTTGGTCTGGACGTCGTAGCCGGACTTCTCGAAAGAAGAATCACCGCACCACGAGTAGATGTTGTAACCCCAGAAGTCAATGGCGTTCTCGCGGTCACCGCAGTCGAAGTAGGCGGCCATGTCGTCACGGATGTCGCCATCATCGTTGGTGGCGTAACCGACACCGATGGGGCGGTAGTCCTGCTGCTTAATGTATGCCTTCATGTCACGGACGGCAGCCTTGACGAATGCGCTAGCGTCGGTGTTGTTGGGCTGGTTGGAAACCTCGTTACCGGCGAAGAAACCAAGAGTGTTGTTGTACTGCTGCATCTCGTCGATGACAGCGGCGTAACGGGCGTAAAGGTTGTCGTCCCAAGCCGGGTCGTTGCGGATGATGGAGGTGTCGGGCTGGGACAAGTCGGCGACGACGTAGATACCAGCGTCGGCGAGCATGGTCATGCACTCCTTGTGGTCAGCCTCGGGGTCGATAGCGTAGACACGGATGGTGTTGGTGCGGAGCTCCTCGAGAACGGGGATGTCACGCTTGCAACCGTCGACGTCGGCGAGCGGGTCCTTGTAGTGGTCACCGCTGCTCTCGCCGGAGCTGCTGCTGTTGGTGGAGTACTCCTGCTGGTAGGCGACACCCCTCATGAAGCTGCGCGGTGTCAGTCGATGTCTCCTTGGCGCGGGCTTGCTGTCGCATTTGCATGTGTACTCACAACTGGGTGCCGTTGCCGCCGTAGAAGAACTTGGAGCCCTTGATGACAATGGGGTCAACGTCGGCGGCGGCGCGACCGATGAGCATGCTGGTGGACGCGATGGCCGCGGTGGCGGCAGCGCCGAATCCGTATCCTCTCATTATGGCGTAGAAGTGTGAAGAGTAATGAAACTGGTGGTGGAAGAAGTGCCCTGGTGCGGGAGTCGTGGGTGAGGCTCGCTGAAGTCAGCGAAGGCCGTGAATGTGAAGGCGCGTCGGCGGAAAGCTCTTGCGTGTGGCAAGGCTGAGAAAGATCAACGAGAGAAGCGGGTTTGGGGTGCCCAGGAAGTTAGAAGGGTGACAAGAAAGGACAAGAAGCTGCGGCGGGAGTGAAGCTCGAGGTCAAGCAGAAGTCAAGAAAGGAGGGTCGAGAGACGCGGCGCGGCTTGGTGTTTGTGCCTGTCCCAGTCGCTTCGTCACCCTCAGGAGTCGCCCGCGGGCACGGCGGGTACTCGGAAGCTAGCCGCGAGGGCTTGCGTGGCCTGGCTCGTACAATTTTGATTTCATCTCTCTTGTCTCGCCTGGCTGGCCTTGCTGACACTATTGGGCCTGAGGCTCCAGGAGGCTGTGTAGACTATCTCAATTCAAACATCTGCTTACAGGGGAGGGGGTGGATTGTGGAGGGTTCGATTATGCAAAAGGCATTGGTATACGGAGGACGACCTTGTCTCCTTGTCACAGTCTGATCGTGAAGAATATTCCTGCATTGTTCCATGTGAGATGCTATCACTTCTTGTTGTTGCAAGTGGCCTGTTTGATCTCAACAGTGCTCCTCTGTACACAACTATTCCATCGTCATCAACGATACAAGCAAGCCTCCTCGGGCTCAACGTTAAACGCTTGCCCGACTCCCGTCTTGGTCGTGGCGATAGCGCTCCCCACAACCACAAATGCCACCCGCCAAAGACGGCCGACTTCTGAAGTATATTCGCTATACCGGAGCTAGGAGATCAAGGGCAATTGCTGTCATACGTCGACAGCTTGCTTAGTGCTGATGTATATGTCGCCCCAGAAACCAGAAAGCAAGAAACGAAGATAGGCAAGCTTGAGTGATGCTCTGGCATGTGGCTATTTCGATGCTGTTCTGCTTTTCTGCATTCATGCACCAATTCGACGCGTGAATGAGACACCTCCCATATCCTGAGACCAGCAAGAGTCTGTACCTCCACAACGCCCAGCGCATGAACTGTTTTCTCGAATTCTCCAAGCTTCCAAACAAGATCTTCTCTGGGTGGGTGTTGGATTGACGCCTGGGATTGGTCGGCCTCGAAATCCTAACGCAGGTACTCGGCTCGCCAACACGGGGAGCTTCACAGAGAGGTTGCGCAAGCTCGAGGCTAAAATTGAGAGAAGCCACTCAAGTCAACAAACTTGACATGATTTCGCATTTCTCGCATTCTCTCGTAGCTGCGCCTGATGTGGACCATGACACAGGAGGCGCTATGTCACTACCCGTGGACATATGTCACAGACGGTGCCACCGTGTCACGACCGACAAACGGCGCCGAAACCAGGGCGTAGGCAAAACACGCTGTTTCATCCTGGCAACTTTTTGACGCCGGAAGCTCGAGTGGCCGTGGTGGCGCGGGAGACAGCGGAGGGGCACGCTAGAGCAACAAAAGCGCCCGAGAGGTTTGTCGCAAATCTGCCACAGATCCACCTCAACGCTCGATTGTCCGATCTACGACATTCTGCGACAGGGGACTGGGATTGCCACGGGCGGTCCGCTTTTGGCATGCGGTGGGACGTTATCAGTGGATGGCAGCGTCAAGCGTCGTCTGAGCGTGGCAAGGGCAGAACGGCAGAGCGATGATCATTGATTCACGATTAGTTCGAGGAAGGGCTGTGGAAGGCGGCGGACATGGCACGAAGAAGGCGGCGTGGACGGGCTTGTTTGGCAAAAATAGCACGTCGCCACTCTGCGAGTCGTCGCTTGCTGCAGATACAGTACGCTAAGGCAGGCTGATGGCGGCTGGGGACAAGTCTTGGTTGCGGGCCATGATCGTAGATCAACGGCGGCGTGCGAGTAGTAGTCTTGCGGTCATAGCGAGTAGTGGTGAGAACATGAGAAGGCACACAGGCACACGACTGTCAGCGGGCGGGAGAAGGGCACAAGGTTCGGTGGGACGTCGAGGACAGGCGGCGGAGGCACAAAATTATTGAATTGGAGTGGCGAGTGCTGGGGTGTCGCGGTGCTGAGGCCGGAGCTGAAGGGCGAAAGCATTCGACGCTAAGGTTCAGAATAGAATAGACCACAGGTAGACTCGAGATAGCGCGCCCACAGGGCCGGCATGCGAGATGGGTTGAGCCTGGTGCCCCTTTCTCGCGCGCCGGCCGCCATTTCGCTCCCTGCTGCCGGCGGGATGGGATGGGATGGGAAATGTGCCTTTGCCATAGACTGCTGTTATTACCTGCGCCTGTTCTTTCCGCGCTCGCCTGCCTGTAGTTTGCCTGCCTACTCTACCCTCCGACACTCCTTCTTCCTAATCATTGCAAGAGGGGAGCCGTCGACAACAAACACCCGCATTGCCTTGCCACCCGCGCTGCCAGCTCGTGTGTGCATATCGCATTGCCGCTCCGCCAATCAAATTGCAGGACACGGGAGGTTGTGCATTGGCTTCGCCCGGCCACAACGCGCGTTCGCACAGCAACACCACGCTTGATCTGCCGGTCTTGCTCCTACCACCGTCCACCACCGACACCACCACCATCGCTTGGTCGCTGTCCGTCAACAACAGCTGTTATTGAAGGCAAACTCCCACAGCTCAGCACCACATCCCGCTTGCAGCGCAGGCGTGTTTGTTGCTGGCTTCAGTCCTTGCCGGCAGGTGCCTCTGAGAGCGCCCTTTCCACTCGCTTCACCCACAACCACAACCACCCCTCGCTCCCGCCACGCTCAACAATCACCACACAGCTCCATCGCTGAGACACTCCGACCACCCGTCGACTCACTTGTAATATCACCTCGCGCTCACTGCGACACACGCCGCCGCCAACACATGGTGTCCCACTCAATCGTAAGTCCCTGTCTCCCGCCGCCGCCGCCGCTCGCGAGCACGTCCGGCACGCCCACCTCCCCGTCCCCAGCACTCTGCACCGCCATCACTCCCTCAATGCCATCAAATGCTGACGCTTTCCGCCAGTAATCTCTAATCGCACCATCTCCCATCATGGCGTCGCATCCTCAGCAGGGCGGCCACGCCCAGGATGCCGGCTACGATGATTACGGCCACCCGCAACAAGGCCAGCACCAGCAAGGTGATGGCTACTACCACGACGACCAAACCTACTACGACCAGAACGGCTACGGCCACGCTGGCCAGCAGGATGGCTACTACGACGATCAGGGCTACTACCAGGGCCATCAAGATGGGTACCAGCAGGACGGATACTACGATGCTGGCGCTCAGGGCGGCTACCAGGACCAGTACTACGACGACCAGTACTACGACCAAGGCGCTCAGCAGGGCCATCCTCAGCAGCAGGGCGGTCGTGGCTACAGCCAGAGGAAGAGTGGCCGCCGCGGTCACGACTCCGAGGAGGACTCTGAAACTTTCAGCGACTTCACAATGAGGTCCGACATGGCTCGCGCTGCCGAAATGGACTACTACGGCCGTGGCGACGAGCGCTACAACTCATATGGCGAAGGCCGCGGATACCGTCCTCCTTCATCTCAGGTCTCCTACGGTGGCAACCGCTCTTCTGGAGCCTCCACGCCCGTCTACGGCATGGACTACAACAACGCCTTGCCCGCCGGTCAGAGATCGAGAGAGCCTTACCCTGCCTGGACTTCCGACGCTCAGATTCCCCTCTCTAAAGAGGAGATCGAGGACATTTTCCTTGATTTGACTGCCAAGTTCGGTTTCCAGCGTGACAGCATGCGCAACATGTTCGACCACTTGATGACTCTCCTTGATTCTCGTGCGTCTCGCATGTCGCCCAACCAAGCGCTTTTGTCGCTTCACGCCGATTACATCGGTGGTGAGAACGCCAACTACCGCAAGTGGTACTTTGCCGCCCACCTCGATTTGGACGACTCTGTTGGATTCTCCAACATGAAGTTCGGCAAGAAGAATCGCAAGGCGAAGAAGGCCGCTAAGAAAAAGAAGGGTCAGGAGCAGGATCTCCAGAACGAAGAGGCCACTCTTGAGAGCATGGAAGGCGACGACAGCTTGGAAGCCGCCCAGTACAGATGGAAGACTCGCATGAACCGCATGTCTCAGCACGACCGTGTCCGCCAGGTCGCTCTCTACCTCCTCTGTTGGGGTGAGGCCAACCAGGTCCGTTACATGCCTGAGATTCTCTGCTTCATCTACAAGTGCGCGGATGACTTCCTCCACTCGCCCGCTTGCCAGAACCGCGTTGAGCCGGTCGAGGAGTTCACTTTCCTCAACAATGCCATCACACCTCTCTACCAGTACTGCAGAGATCAAGGTTACGAGATCTTCGAGGGCAAGTACGTCAGGAAGGAGCGCGACCACGCCCAGATCATCGGTTACGATGACATGAACCAGCTCTTCTGGTACCCCGAGGGTATCGAGCGGATCGCTTTCGAAGACAAGAGCAGATTGGTCGACCTGCCTCCTGCGGAGCGCTACGAGAGGCTGAAGGATGTTGTGTGGAAGAAGGCCTTCTTCAAGACCTACAAGGAGACTCGCTCCTGGTTCCACATGCTTCCCAACTTCTCCCGTATTTGGGTCATTCACTTGTCCATCTACTGGTTCTACACTGCTTTCAACTCTCCGGTTCTGTTCACCACGGATTACCAGCAGCAGCTTAATAACTCGCCGCCGGCTCCTCTCCACTGGTCTGCAGTTGCCCTTGGTGGTACCGTTGCAAGTTTGATCATGGTCTTCGCTACTCTCTGCGAATGGATGTACGTTCCCCGACGATGGGCTGGCGCTCAGCACTTGACCAAGCGCCTGTTCTTCTTGATCGGTGTGCTTGTCCTCAACGTCGCTCCCTCGGTCTACATTTTCGGTCCTGGCCGCGCTGCCATTGAAGGCGGCACCAACCAGCCCGGTCTCGTTCTCGGTGTTGTACAGTTCCTGATCGCGCTCGCAACCGTCATCTGGTTCTCGATCATGCCTATTGGCGCTCTCTTCGGAAGCTACCTCAAGGGCAGACGTCGCCAGTATGTCGCATCCCAGACTTTCACTGCCAGCTGGCCCACTCTTCGCGGCAACGACATGTGGATGTCTTACGGTCTTTGGGTTCTTGTCTTCGCCGCCAAGCTCACCGAATCTTACTTCTTCCTGACGCTCTCTCTGCGTGACCCTATCCGTATTCTGGCTAGCATGGACATTCAGAACTGCCTTGGCGATGACATCCTCGGCGCCTCAGCGGACATCTTGTGCAAGCACCAGCCCACTGTGCTTCTCATCTTGATGTACTTCACTGACTTGGTACTGTTCTTCTTGGACACTTACCTCTGGTACATTATCTGGAACTGCGTTTTCTCCGTTGCGCGCTCCTTCTACCTTGGTGTCTCCATCTGGACTCCATGGAGGAACATCTTCTCTCGCCTGCCCAAGCGTATCTATTCCAAGATCTTGGCCACGACTGACATGGAGATCAAGTACAAGCCCAAGGTCCTCATCTCGCAGATCTGGAACGCCATCGTCATCTCCATGTACCGTGAGCACTTGCTCGCCATCGACCACGTCCAGAAGCTTCTTTACCACCAGGTTCCGTCCGAGCAGGAGGGCAAGCGCACGCTTCGCGCCCCGACTTTCTTCGTGTCCCAGGAAGATCACTCTTTCAAGACCGAGTTCTTCCCCATGCACTCCGAGGCTGAGCGTCGTATTTCTTTCTTCGCCCAGTCCCTGTCGACTCCCATCCCTGAGCCTCTGCCCGTTGACAACATGCCGACCTTCACTGTCCTGATTCCCCACTACAGCGAGAAGATCCTTCTTTCGCTCCGTGAGATCATTCGCGAGGACGAGCCTTACTCTCGTGTCACTATGCTGGAATACCTCAAGCAGCTCCACCCCCACGAGTGGGACTGCTTCGTTAAGGACACGAAGATTCTGGCCGACGAGACTTCCCAATTCAACGGCGACTACGAGAAGGGCGAGAAGGATACGGCCAAGAGCAAGATCGACGACCTGCCCTTCTACTGCATTGGTTTCAAGTCTGCCGCTCCTGAGTACACTCTCCGCACCCGTATCTGGGCTTCGCTCCGTTCCCAGACTCTGTACCGCACCATCTCTGGTTTCATGAACTACAGCCGCGCCATCAAGCTTCTGTACCGTGTCGAGAACCCCGAAGTCGTCCAGATGTTCGGTGGCAACTCTGACAAGCTTGAGCGCGAGCTTGAACGCATGGCTCGCCGCAAGTTCAAGATCTGCGTGTCCATGCAGCGTTACGCCAAGTTCTCCAAGGAGGAGCGCGAGAACGCCGAGTTCCTCCTCCGCGCCTACCCTGACCTCCAGATCGCTTACCTTGACGAGGAGCCCCCTGCGGCCGAAGGCGAGGACCCCAGAATCTACTCCGCTCTCATCGATGGTCACTCCGAGCTCATGGAGAACGGCATGCGTCGCCCCAAGTTCCGTGTCATGCTTTCTGGTAACCCGATCCTCGGTGACGGCAAGTCTGACAACCAGAACCACTCTTTGATCTTCTACCGCGGCGAGTACATCCAGCTCATCGACGCTAACCAGGACAACTACCTGGAAGAGTGTCTCAAGATCCGTTCCGTCCTTGCTGAGTTCGAGGAAATGACTACCGACAACGTCTCTCCTTACACTCCTGGCCTTCCTCCTACCAACTTCAGCCCGGTCGCCATTCTCGGTGCTCGTGAATACATTTTCTCCGAGAACATTGGTATCCTCGGTGACGTTGCTGCCGGAAAGGAACAGACATTCGGTACTCTCTTCGCTCGTACCCTGGCTCAGATTGGTGGTAAGCTCCATTACGGTCACCCCGATTTCCTCAACGGTATCTTCATGTGCACTCGCGGTGGTGTCTCCAAGGCTCAAAAGGGTCTCCACTTGAACGAGGATATTTACGCCGGTATGACTGCTCTCCTCCGTGGTGGTCGCATCAAGCACTGCGAGTACTACCAGTGTGGTAAGGGTCGTGATTTGGGCTTCGGTTCCATTCTCAACTTCACCACCAAGATTGGAACTGGTATGGGTGAGCAGATGCTCTCTCGCGAGTACTACTACCTCGGAACCCAACTTCCTCTGGACCGCTTCCTCTCGTTCTTCTACGCTCACCCTGGCTTCCACATCAACAACTTGTTCATCATGTTGTCTGTGCAGTGCTTCATGTGGTGCTTACTGAACTTGGGTGCTCTCCGTCACGAGACCATTGCTTGCATGTACAACCGCGACGTTCCTATCACGGACCCGATGATGCCGACTGGCTGCGCCAACACTGTCCCTATCATGGACTGGGTTTACCGTTGCGTCGTTTCCATCTTCATTGTGTTCTTCATCTCCTTCGTGCCTCTTACGGTCCAGGAACTGACGGAACGTGGTTTCTGGCGCGCCGCCACTCGTCTGGCCAAGCACTTCTCCTCGCTGTCTCCGCTCTTCGAGGTGTTCGTCTGTCAGATCTACGCGTACTCGATCCAGCAGGATTTGTCATACGGTGGTGCCCGCTACATCGGTACTGGTCGTGGTTTCGCGACTGCCCGCATGCCTTTCGGTGTCCTCTTCTCTCGTTTCGCCGGTCCTTCTATCTACTGGGGTGCTCGCTGCTTGCTGATGCTCCTCTTCGGTACGCTCACTGTCTGGGGTTACTGGCTGTTGTGGTTCTGGGTCTCGCTACTCGCTCTGTGCATCTCGCCCTTCGTCTTCAACCCTCACCAGTTCTCTTGGTCCGACTTCTTCATCGACTACCGCGAGTTCCTCCGCTGGTTGTCTCGTGGCAACACCAAGTCGCACTCTGCCTCCTGGATTGGCTTCGTCCGTCTCTCGCGCACTCGTCTCACTGGTTTCAAGCGCAAGGCTCTCGGCGACCCTTCGGCCAAGCTCTCCGGCGATACTCCTCGTGCCAAGTTCACCAACATCTTCTTCGCTGAGGTCGTTGGCCCTCTGGTGTTCGTTGCTGTCTCCTTCCTTCCCTTCCTGTTCATGAACGCAGGTGTTGGTGTCATTGAAGACAACCAGGACAACGGCGTCGAGGTTCACGCTACCAACTCGATCATTCGTCTGGTCGTCGTTGCCTTCGGTCCCATCGCTGTCAACGCTGGTGTCGCCATCATGTTCTTCGGTATGGCTTGTTGCATGGGTCCTGTCTTCAGCATGTGCTGCAAGAAGTTCGGTGCTGTCCTTGCTGCTATCGCCCACGCCATCTCCGTCATTGCCCTCATCATCTTCTTCGAGGTCATGTACTTCTTGGAGGGTTGGAACTTTGCAAAGGCACTTTGCGGCATGATCGCGGCCATGGCCATCCAGCGTTTCATCTACAAGCTCATTGTCGCTCTCGCACTGACCAGAGAATTCCGCGCCGACACTTCCAACATAGCATGGTGGACTGGCAAGTGGTACTCGCTCGGGTGGCACACCCTGTCCCAGCCCGGCCGTGAGTTCCTTTGCAAGATCACGGAGATGGGTTTCTTCTCTGCCGACTTCGTCCTTGGCCACATCTTGCTCTTCATCATGTTGCCTGCGCTGTGCATTCCTTACATCGACAAGTTCCACTCGGTCATGCTCTTCTGGCTGCGCCCTAGGTATGTTGCATCGCCCCTCTCACTCCGTTGTCAGAAGCAATACTAACCATCGTCGCAGTCGCCAAATCCGCCCGCCGATCTACTCGCTCAAGCAAACGAAGCTCCGCAAGCGTCGCGTTGTCCGCTACGCCATTCTCTACTTCACCCTCTTCGTCCTCTTCATGGTGCTTCTGATCGCTCCCGCTGTCATTGGCAACCTTGGCCTTCTCGACAGCACCTTCGAGAGCATGTACGGTGGCGACTTCATGTACCTCATGCAGCCCAGCAACTGGAACAACAACGACACTACCAGCTCCAAGACTGGTAGCGGTCTCCCCAACCAGGCTGCACAGACAGCCGGCGCCCGCTCAAGCAGCACCGCTCGCAGGGCGATGTTCTTCTAGACGGATCGCCAATGAGACGATACCTTACCGACTATCGAGGATGACAGGTCCTCAGATTCATTTCACGAAAACAAAAATGTGTACAAAACATCAAGTTCCAGCGTCCTGGTGGTTGCCCGGTTTAGAAATGGGAAGCAGGAGGTAATAATGGAAATTCAGGGTTCTTTTTGATACGGCTTTTTGAAACTCCTTTTTCTCCATCTATCAACTGTTAGGGGCCTTCTTGGCTTCCCACCAACAAACAGGCGGACATGTCCTTTTCGCGGAAACAGTAACCGAACGGCATATCTGCATTTTATACAACGGCGTTTTGTTTCAGAAAAACTCTTAACTTCCCAACCGGGTTGAACTTGGTTGCTCTTTGGTTGTTTGCTCTTCTACCTCGAATGTTGCCTCTGTTCTTGTTTGCTTTGTCCGAAAACCTAGAACTAGTTTAAACCTAGTCTTTCTGTATAACCTCTCTTGACACCAATCGTCTTCCTCTCAATACAATCTCACTGGAGCTTTGATAATTGCAAGACTATTGCGTTCTGCAGTTACATGGAAGTGAGACTTGCTGACCACCAGTGCAGGGCCTCAATTAGATGTAAAAACTCGACCTCGGCCTGCGCGGATGCGTCTTTGGAGTCTCCTCACTAATCTTCGCCACAACAACCTTCGCAGCACTCACTCCTCGCCTCTGAACATCTAGCCCGTGCTGCACAGACCGCAGCCCTTCGCCCACTACCATCGGCCCAGGAGCAGGCACTAAGAACCCTTTCTCAAGCGCCTCGGCGACATAGTCTCTCCAGACACGTTCCCCGATATCGTTCCCTTGTTTGAAGATATCGCTCGACGAAATCGCTTGCACCCGCACGTCGCTGGGGATGCCAGTCTTGGGAGCTGCGCGGATTGTCACTACGAGGGCTTTGCCTTCGCTTTTGGAAGCGATGCGCGCGCAGCTTTGGACTGCCTTGTCGGGTCCCGCGGCGTGGTATATTCCTGCTAGGGTGGTGCCGGAAAGGGCGCTGATTATTGTGTCTTCGACGGAAGGGTCGTGGTAGTCGTAGACTTTGCTGGCTCCGAGACGCTGGCAGTACGCTGAGTTGCGGGCACTGGCGGTTGTAAGGACCGTGGCGCCGGAGGCGCGGGCGAGTTGGATTGCGGTGCTGCCGACGCTGGAGGAGCCGCCCCAGATTAGGACAGTGCGGTTGAGGGGCTTTGGAGGTTGGGACTTGGGGTCGGGGAGGGGGAGGTGCAGGTAGTGGCGTTGGTAGAGGCCTGCGGTGGCGGTGGAGATTGAGAGCGGGAGGACGACAGCGTTTATTAGGGGGAGGGAGGAGGGGATTGGGGCTGTGGAGAGACGTGGGACGATGGAGCGTTGTTGGAAGGCGCCGTGGGTTGGGTCGTTGGTTGAGAGGGAGTTGGCGTGGCTGGTGAGTGGTAAGTGAATGGTCTGATGGGAACAAGGTACGGTATAGTCTTGTCGTTGTAATGTTGACTGGCTGACTAGCCTCCCAGCCATGACGGTTCCAGTTGACTTGACTGATAGAGACGTTAATAAAGTACTCACGCGATGACCTTCTGCCCAACCTCCAAATCTCCCACGCCTTCGCCCATTTCTACGATCTCGCCTACGACATCGCTCCCAAAGATGGCTGGATAGCTTGCGCCAAAGACGTCGAATTCCTGCATGATCCAGTCGATGGGATTGATGGCGACAGCAAGCACCTTGATCGCCACATGGCCTTCAGGCGGCGTTTTGTAGGGACCTGTGGCGACGACTAAGGGTCTGGATTTGGCCCTGAGAGCCCAGGCTGCGGTGTTGAAGGGCATTGGGATCGTGTGAGTGGGATGAGATGATTGGCAGTGGAAGTTGTGGTAGATGGCAGTGTATATGTTCGAGTATTTCGGCTCTCCGCTGGTAGATAGTCTTCTTGTAGCTACCTTTAAGCTTAGTTACCTCCGGAGTTAGAGTTAGGGGCGGGACGTGTCGTTTGGTAAGCTCTCTCGGGTCCTGCATATGGCCCCGCACATGAGATGGCGAGATCATTGCCGAGACTTGGAGTTTGGGAGGCATCATCGCTGCAGATAGTTGAATCGACTGGGGCCTGTATACAACTCTAAAAGTCGTTGCTAGCTCGGGTAATAGGACTTGAATGCATCGTTTAGGGAAAGTTCAAGCATTTGTTGTGGAATTGGCCGTTCAATTGACATTATCGTTAAGGTATTTACTATGTCCCGGGCGAAACATTATGCCGTCGAACGAACAATGTGTTCAATACATAGACGTGCGTTCAATATTATTCAGACATCCAATGCATCCGTGTCTTTCAACCTTTGATCCCGCTTACTGGGTGATGACACCCTCGCTGTCCAGGGTGTCAGTCTTGCCAGTGTAGAAGTTGATCCAGTCGAAGATGGTCTTGTGCCAGAGCAGGGAGTTGTCCCTGTTGATGACCCAGTGGTTCTCGTCAGGGAAGTTGAGGAAACGACTGGGCACGCCGAGCAGCTGGAGAGCGTTGAACATGGCAATGCCCTCGCTGACAGGAAGTCTGTAGTCGAGGTCGTTGTGGATGACGAGCTGGGGCGTGGAGAAGTTCTTTGCGTGGGTCAGAGGGTCAGACTTAGCGTAGACCTCGCGCTGGTCCCAGATGGTACCGTTGTGCTCGTGGAGCATGAAGAAGAGCTCTTCGGTGCCGAAGTCGGCATAGGTAGTGGTGACACCGTCGTGGCATACCAGAGCCTTGAACTCCTTTCCAAGGTCGTGACCCTGAATCCAGTTGGTCATGTAGCCGCCGTAGGATGCACCGGCTTCGATAGCGTTGCTGGTGTTTACGAAGGCGAAGCTGTCGCGCACATGGTTGAAAGCGTTAACAAGGTCCTCGTAAGGGTAGGACTCCCAGTTGCTTGCAATTCTGTCGGTCAACTCTTGGCCGTAGGAAGTAGAGCCAGTAGGGTTGGGAGCGACAACAACGTAACCCTGGTCAGCCCAAACCTTGGGGTTCCAACGGGTAGACCAAGAGTTGGCCCAAAGACCCTGAGGACCACCGTGGACAAGGAAGGCAAGGTCGTAGACCTTGCTCTCGTCGAAGTCCTCAGGGTAGGTGATGAGGGCTTGCTGCTGGTCGCCGGTAGAACCCTCGTACCAGAAGAAGCCAGAGTCCTCGGGACCCAAGCCTGCCAACTCAGCGTCGACTTCGTAGGCCTTGTACAGGTAGTTGGTCTCGCCCTCGGGGGTGACAGTGTAGATGTCTCTGGAAGACCAGATCGCGCTGGCGGAGACCAGAGCATCGCCGTTAGGCAAGACAAAGAAGTCCGCAACCGAGGTGGTACCGGTGATGTTCTCGGGCTTGTAGTCAGCGGCGGCGTCGACGGGGACGATGAAGAGTCTGGTGCTGCCGATGTAGTCGCCAGAAACGTAGAGGTCGCTGCAGTCGTGGCTCCACTTGATGCTAGAGGCAGACTGGTCCCAGTCACCAGCGACAAGGGTGATGTCACCACTGTCAACGTCTGCGACGTACAGCTTGGCGCGGTCGGACTCGTAGTCGATGCCGTCCATCTGGTTGTATGCAATCCTCTTGCCGTTGGGCGACCAGACGGGAGCCGCGGAAGCACCCTTTGCCTCCTCGGGCGCCTTGCTGCCGGGGCCATTGAGTTGCTTCGCCACAGATGAGCCATCGTGGGGAACAACGTAGAGGTAGCTGGCAGTGAAGTTGGCCTTGGGGAGCTCAGGAGCCTTGGTCATGAAGACGACCTGGGATCCATCAGGGCTGAGGTCGTAGTCACCAGAGCCGCCGAATGGCTGGTAAGGAGTCTCAGGACGAGTGATAGGAGCGTCAATGCCCAAGAGAAGGTTGGTCAGGTCACCAGTGAGGCTGAGACCAGACGAGTTGGTAGAGTTGCCCTGAGAAAGGGATCCGGCAAAGACGGAGAAACGCTCCTGGGTCACGTAAGAGTCCCAGTGCCTGACCCAGACATTGTCGTACAAACGGCCACTGCTGGCAGAAGTGGTGCTGGCAAGCTCCTCATTGTAAGCAGATCCGTTGTTTGCGTATGCCTTGGCGTTGACTACGAAGTTGATGCCGCCAGATGAGGTAGTCGAGGCCTTGAGGCCAGAGAAAGGAGCCGCGAGGCTTGCGACTTGAGTTCTAATTGCTGTTAGTGACTGAAGTTGGCAATGTGATGGCGATGTCTTACCCAACAATTGGCGACTCGGCAAGATCGGTGGTCCAGAGAGTGACGCCGCCGGGAACCGCGTCGTTGGTGCCGTTCAAGTACAGAACGCTGGTGTTTGTGCTTCCAACCCAGACCATCTCAGATACATCGGAGGAGAACGGAAGATCGGAGATGTCACCAGTGTTGACGTTCAACAGCTTCCATACTGTGCTTGCCTCTGCGGTTTCGAAAGAGTAGTTGGTCGAAGTGTAGACCGCCCACTCGCCGCTGGGGTTTGACGAGGCAGCGCTGTAGCGAGGAGCCGAGAGCATTTGCCTGTCAAACTGTTAGCCAGACTGTCTATTAAGTGATTCATGTAAGACCGTCGTACTCTGGTGTGATGGCAGCTACCAATGGCAGCAGCAAGGCTGCAGCCGCAGCGATTTGACCAGCCATGATATCGATTTCACCGCGTTTCAACAAAGACACGCCGATAGGACCAAGGGAGGAATGCCTTGCTATGGCTGGGTGACAGTATGGCGGCCTTAATAAATAATGGTATGCACGATGGCATCAAGCATAGTTACAACCGCGGCGCCACGCGAGACCAGGCTTGCAGGGTGCCATGGCGGATATTTACGAGCTAGCTGTCGGGCACTATGTCATGCTGGGAAGGTCACACCGTGCAACGATGCATCGTTCATGTAGCGATATGCACGCGAGCACTTGGCAGGGCGGACGAGAGGGGTAACAAGCTCAGAACAGAAGGTGTTGTTCGTCTTAGCGCCTGCGACCGGCCCCACATTGGCAGTGCTTGCGAGATAAGCCGGGAGGCTGGTATCTTAACCATGGGCTAAGCTTCCTTCTTCCACTCTTGAGCCGCCAACTCCCTCACATCCTGCGTGATGCCATCGGGGTCCTCGATAGCGGCATAGTGCCCGCCATCGTTACGTTCTGCTCTGAGTCAATATTGGCAATCCTACTCATCAAAAGTCCTTGGCTCCAGCTCACCTTTGTAGTAGACGAGATTGCCGGTGCGCTCCACCGCACGCTTGGACGACGGCTCGGTATCCCAGTAGAACGATGTGTAGCCGAACGGTATCGTGATCCTGTTCTCGGGCTTCATCGCAAAGCTGGCGAAGTTCTCGTGTCTTACGTTTTCGTAATAGCACAACATTGATGGCATGATGCAGTCGGTGAAATAGTACAGCGTGGCCGTCGTGAGAATGACTCGAGTCCAGTATGGCTTCTTCTGGTTCTCGGGACCGGCTGCTTCGTTGTACTTTTCGCCAACCCAGGTCAGGATGCCCATTGGGTTGTCGTTGAAGCCAAAGCCGATGGTGTGAGGCTGGGAAAGAATCAGGTTAGCAGATTTGAGATTCGCAGGAGCTGTCAGGAAGATTCACCCTGGTCCGCATGCAGACCGCATATCCCATGTGGTTCTCCAGCCAATCATCAACTCTGCCCTGCACCTCCTTCTCCCTCGACGTATACTCTACACCATCCGGCAACGGAGATGGCGCAAAGTTGAAGTGCACCAGCTTGCAAGAATCAGTATACTTCGAACCCATCTCGCGACCACTGTCCACAGTGAACGGTGCAAGTCAGCAAATTGTCTTAGACACCATTAGGCTGTACCCTTCGCACTTACATCCAGTGACTCCAATCGCCACCCTGCATCATGTACTTGGCATACCCAAGCTTCTTCATAAGCTTGTCGAATATCCGCGCAGTATCCTGCAGCGTCCAGCCTGCCCGCGGCGGCCAGTCCGAGAAGCAGAAACCCGGCAAGCTGGGCACGACAACGTGGAAAGCCGGGTCGTTGGGGTCAGAAGGGTGAGATAGAGGGCCCCATACTGAGCTGAACTCCCAGAACGTGCCGGGCCAGCCATGGCACATGATTAGAGGGATTGCATCTTTGCGGTCTGAACGGCCGTGGACGAAGTGGAGTTTCACGTCTTCGATTTTCGTGGTATAATGTGGATACTCGTTCATCTTGTCTTGCACTTCATACCAGTCGTAGTCGAGCCAAGCGTTGTATAGATTGCGGGCCCATTCGTATGTTGGACCTGCATTGGGTCAACAGCAATCCCCACGAGCTACCGTCGGTCAAGTATCCTACCATACTTGTCTCCAGCATTGGGAACGATTTCCTTCGGAGGCAGGCGAGTGTCTTGTAGCTTTCTCCTCAGACGGTCGACTTCGGAACGCGGGATGTCCACTCTGAAGGAAACAATATCAGACTCCGACATCTTTGAACAACAAAGTTGATTATTTCGCTAGTCGTGTGGGTATCTTGACTCCTTCATGTACGACGATATGGTATTTTGTGTATTTGTAGTCTGCAAGACGATGTCCGAGGTCGATGCTCTGGGCCAGCCAAGTCAATCGACCCCTCACAGCCATGTAAAGCGTCATTCGCGCAGCCGGACTGCAATTGCCCTTCTGGTCGTCTGGGCAATACTTCCGCTTCCATTGAGACCGGCTCAATTCACACTCGGATCAGATCGGTTGGTCAGTGTTGATTGACAATCAGTGGCACTATTGCACGAATTCAAGTAGAAATTCGTTGATGAAATACGGTTACTGAGAATATTCCTCGTTAAAAAGCGCGTTGTGCTTCAAGATGGGGAAGCTGCTTTACGCTTGGTCGATCAATGAATGCAATGCCACCGGGATGACCCTCATTAGTGGCAGACGACCGACATCCAATCACATGGAGCAAGAGCTTTGTGCGATCACGTACACAAAATGTTATAGAACGACCTGAAACTTTTCGTACATTCAACGATTGATTTTATTCTCGAGGCATCGTTAAAGTAACCGATATACGTGCTGACAATCCATCACGCCATTAATGTTAATTTAAATCCAGTGAGCGGACGGTATTACAAGATATTGTCGCACAACAGACTGCTTCACCACCGATCGTATGTCACCTCCCACTGCTGCGTCCTCTTGATGATCGCAGCTCCGCTTCGTTCACTAAGACTGCTTCTTGCATATGCTGAGATCTCCGCTACCGAGTCGCCATTGATCTGGTCTGGTCTCAAAGCAAGCTCGTCGCTTTCACGTCTCCTTCTCCTATCAACGGCCATGTTTCCACCGCTGGTGAGCGAAGCGAGTGCAATTGAGGTGTCCGTTCGGGTACCCTTGCCGCTGCCGGTATAGGTTCTGTCGCTGTACTCGCCGATCATGCCGCTTTCGAACATTGCGAGGAATTGCTTTAGGCATGGAAGTGTGGAAGACATTATTGCGATATGAGTCGTGATGGTGGTGATGATGGTGACTGCCACACTGGTGTAGATAGAACTGGAAGATATGGCGGCGTGGTGGATGTATTCGAGGCGCAGACCGATTGGAATGACCACCCTGTATGATCAAAGGCGGTTGGTCAGTTCATTTCCAGAGGTGCTGTGGAAGAAGTGGCTGGACTTACAGCAATCGAACGGAAAATGCAAACACCACCATGGCCTTCAATTTCAACCTCATTCGAAGAGACCACACCAACAAGAGGGAGATGCTGAAGATGAAGACCTCCAAAGCTACAGCTGTGAGCTCGACGCCTTTCCAGAGCTGCCACTGTTGCAAGTCAGCCACCACTGCACTGCTGCGAGATTACCCCAACTCACCATGTTGAGACATTGCTGGCCATTTGTGACGTTCCAGGGTGTCGGCATATTACATTGGAAAGCAATGATGAGCACGCAGACCAACCCGCCAATGGCGCTCATGCCAAGTCCCGCGAACGCGGCGACGAGATGTGACCGCGTCGATGTCAAACGAATGTATAAAAGGCAACTCGAAGCCCTTGAAACATACGTCGCTGACAAGTATAACAGAGTCGCAACATAGCCAATCTGTTCCGGTATTTGATATCAGTATACGGTCGGAGTGCGACGAGGACGCTGCAAAAATGCTTACCTTGACTGTTTTCTCATCGTTGCCTACGTCTTCGAGGCCGGTTCTCTTGCCCAAACCAAAACTGACGCCGACCAAGACCAGAGCAGACTGAGCGATGCCTAAGCTTGTTGCGAGGATCGCTGCGTAATCATCGTTGCCGATCGGTCCGTTGAGTTTGTACCGAAGGTAAAGTCGGATGCCGAGTACCATGACAACCCATACAATCCCGGTGATGGCGATCGAGCTGATGACTAACGGAGGCATGCGATCCGAAATCTCCATCTTGCACTTTCGATCGTAAAGCTGTAGCCAGTACGGGCGAGATGTAATCGGATTTGAGGCGATGACGACGATATATGGAGCGTTTGATAGTCAGAGGCGATGGACAGAAGAAACACATCCGACGGCACGATTTGTCAATACGAAGCTGCTTTGTAGGAAGCCTCATATTCCACGCCGCTCCCGAAACCAGACAAGGGCAACAGGGTTGAGATGCAAATCCTGCAACAAAGCACATCTCGCATGCGCGTGGCCTCAAGTTGATGGAGGCGCAGGATCATTGTCAAGGTCTGTCTCGTTGCAGACGGCGTTTTGCCAGATGTGGTGACGAACTATTTCAGTGCATGTGTTGTTTGCTACACGCCTTGACCTGCGGCGTATCAAGGCTTCGACCGTAACGCTTTCACCAGATGAAGCTTCAGGGAGCCATGTCTCAACTCTTGCAGCGCCCAGAGGTCCCGAAGTCCCCCGGCGCCTAGTCGGATCGTTTCCATGCAGCCGGGAGGGAAGATCCATGGATCTTGTTAAATGTGTCGCTTTACTGTCGAATCCCACGCCGTGGCCATGGAAGTGGATGTGGGAGTCTTTCGTCCTCTGGGGCTATGCCGCCAATGACGTTCGATATTCAGTCGAGCATAACGAGGCATGGCTTCATAGTCGCCGCCCTGCAAGACCTCGTGGGATATATGCAAAGCCAATCACAACAGAATGGCGGCGTACCACCGCCCATTGGGTCTGCAAAGCGAGAGACTGTTTGGAATTCCGAGGTAGACTGAGTGGCGTCTGGCGCATCTCAGCCTCGTCAACGAGGAGATGTACAAACCATTGCAAGGACCCAATCTCTTGTAATAGATAGCTTGATATGCTTTGGAACACAGCCTGAGCTTATCGTTTCCGAGTCTACGAATGGCAATTGATGGTGGGAAATCATGGCAGAAGGCGCTCGTGCGCGTGGGGGTTGTATCTTTCCATCTGCAGACAACCCAGGCTTGCCATGCGCAGTTGTCCACATGGCGCAGTGATCTCCCCAACACGCGCCACACAGCACCTGGAGACTCGTCAGCATATCAAATGTGATATTGACGAGCATCAGCAGAGGATGTGCCGGCGCAGCATATCAGCAAGCATCGTGGTGGCGCGGAAGGAGCATGCCGCAGGATGCGGGCCGTGGGGATGCGCGGGATGCAGGGGTGAATAGAGCTGCAGATAGAGCTGCAGACAGGGGTTTGTGAGAGATCACAACACGACGGACTGTGCGACCCAATGGCCTGTTGTCAAACATGCGCTGTTGCACATGTTCTGCATTCATTTGCACCCCATGTAACCTCCAACAACCATGCGAGCGGTCCATATGTGCCTAGACACTGTCAACCGAGCCTTCATGCACGAATGTGAGCGTCGCATCGCTTGTTGCTCCGATGCCAGCCAAGACTTAGTTGCAGATGAAATAGAAGCTCGTCAAAGTGACCTGGCCGTTATCTTGCTATTGCATCTCGGTTAGAAAATTGGAGAACTGAAAGTTGTTCATGCTCGTTTGACACATTCACCTACTTCTCTTACACAAAAACGCTGCCTTCTGCAGTCCACAATTGATCGATCGTGAAGAGCGCCAACGAGAATGGCGAACAAGCGCATTAATCCTTCGGAGCGCCATGTTGGCGGCACAATCGCCGAAGAGCTCGGTAGCAACGAGATGAAGGGCTATACCGAAGAAGACCGGCGAGACATGTGGCGGATGGGCAAGAAGCAGGAACTCAGGCAAGCTTTGATGTCCGCGTGCATCTTCATGGTAACTGACCCAGTACTGGCAGGCGCAACTTTCGATTTATCTCCACGGTCGGGTATGCGACCTGCGTGTGAGTATGACTTCTCGACGTAGTTGATTTGTGAATGCAGCTGATTTGTTGCTCCTAGATACGGCACATGGGAGATATATTTGACGTATGAACCGCTCGCCTTGAAGAGCCAATGGGATGCTGACTGGGCCTCAGGGCGAACACTCAAGGCTTGACGGCTGGCGGTCTCGCTGGACTTTTCTGGTCATTAGTTTGGTGCTACTGCGGACAATCGTTCATTGTCTTGTCTTTGGCAGAGATGGCGTCCATGGCTCCGGTAAGAGATCGATCGTAGCATTTGGCGACATTGGGATGGCTAATCGACACATCAAGACTGCTGGAGGACAATATCACTGGGTCAGTGAATTCGCACCACCCTCTGCGCAGCGTCTTCTTAGCTACTTTTCAGGTGAGCAATCGTTCGTCGTTTCGAGGGCATGGCTAACAACGCCCAGGTTGGCTGAGCAGTGTATCCTGGCTATCGATCATCGCCGTGGATTCGTTCATCGTCGGCGGCCTGGTGCAAGCACTCATTGTGATCAACGATGTGACTTACATACCGGAGCGCTGGCAGGGAACTCTTCTGACTTGGGCGGCTGTGATCGCAGTATCGATGTTCAACATCTTTTGTGCGAAGCATCTACCTCTGGCAGAAGGGATATTCTGCAGCGTTCACATCTTCAGCTTTGTCCCGGTAATCGTCTGTCTCTGGGTCATGACGCCAACCAAGCAAAGCGCTTCTGCGGTCTTCACAGAGTTCACGGACAATGGTGCAGGCTGGCCCAGCATGACAGCAACAGTGTTGGCCGGACAGGTTTGTGCAATTTTGCGATTGGCGCTTCCAGAGAGTCCGCTTACAAATGATCCAGGTCTCGAGCATGTTCGTGGTACTTGGACAAGACTCTGTTGCCCACATGGCTGAAGAAGTCGAAAACGCCGGTACCATTGTTCCCAAAGCGATGGTTGTCTCGTTCCTGTTCAACATGCCATTCACGTTCATACTGCTCATCACGTGAGTTGAGCTCTTGGCTGGAGCCTTGAAGCAAGTCTGACTTGTTCCAGATACGCATTCTGCATCGGTGATATCGGTGAGGCCTTGGCAAGTACGACCGGCTATCCATTCATTTATGTCTTCCAAAACGCCACCAACAGCGTAGGCGGGACGACTGGATTCGTGAGTATTGTGCTAGTCTTGCTGGTCATGATCACCATCAGTGCGCTGGCTTCAAGCTCGCGTCAGATGTTTGCTTTTGCCCGCGACGATGGCCTGCCGTTTTCCAAGTGGCTCGGCACAGTAGGTAGCCCTTTGGAAGGATCACCTAAGGAAGTGCTAACAACCCGATGACTAGGTGGACCCGCGCTTCCACGTGCCTGCCAACGCAATTGTTGCTACGGCAATTTTTACCTGCATCGTGTCTCTGATCAACATTGGCAGCACTGTCGCTTTCAATGCTGTGCTATCGCTGTACGTTGGTGCTGCCTGACTTCGATTGCCGATACTAATATTGCAAAGGGCAAGTACTGCGATGATGGGAACATACTTGATCTCGATAGGTGTGTAGAACATCCACCGGAAACAGTATGTTTGATGGGGTACTGACAGGCTCCATTCAGGCTGTGTGACCTACCGACGACTCTGCCATCTTCCGCTTCCGAAGTGTCGTTGGAGCTTGGGCAAAGCAGGATTGCCTGTCAACATCGTTGCCCTCACATACTCGTGCTGGGGTAAGTGCAAAGGACATGGAACCCACGGCGCCTAAGACGAATTGCTGATTTTAGTCCTCTTGAACAGCGTTCATCTTCAGTTTCTTCCCGAACGCATACCATGTCACCCCGGTCAACTTCAATTGGGCGTGTGTGCTGTTCGTGGGTTTGATGGGGTTTGCTTCTTTGATGTACGTCTTTCATGCCAGGCATGTTTACGAAGGACCCGTCGTGAAGGTCGTCTCAGCGGAACAGGATTCAGAGTAATAGACGGCAAGGAATGTATTAGGAGAAGCCAGATAACGTTATTGCGAAAGTACGAAGTTGGTTTATGGAAGTTTGCGAAACAATCTCACAATGTCGTCTTGTAAAGTCTATGAACAAGGAGTGGCCTTGGCGGGCCCAAGCCACCAAGGTTCGCAGATTAAGAGTTCGTTCATCATCTCAAAGCGTCCCTTTCCGCACCGGCACAACCGAATGGTCATTAGATTTTCTCTCGAGCCTCCCGGCATGAGGGTGTTATGACATTGATTACCTTCCGCGATTGTCCCCCGAAAACGAACCGCTCTGAGCTGTCTGGCCCACAAATTCACTTTCAACATGACGCGCCAACTACGCGCACGCCGTCACCGTCGGCTCGAGTCTTCTGGCATTCGAACGTCACCCTTGCATGCGAATAGAGAAGCCGTACATGCATATGCGCAGATAGGTAGGCTGTATACGTCTTCTGTACACTCACGGTCACAGCCCTAATCAGCACGATCTACCTCCACCAGCACAACATGCAGAAGATTGCAATCACTGGCGCCAAAGGCATCGTCGGCTCGGCAGTAGTCCAACACTGTGCCCAGCAAGGATATCAGACCGTTCAGATCGATCTTACCGAGTTCGAGAACGACAAGACACCCAACTCCGAGACACGAGTCGCAGACACTGCCGGCGACTACGAATCTGTACTACGTGCTTTTGAAGGCTGCGATGCCATCATCCATTTGGCTGCGATACCCAATCCTGTTAATCGGTTGGATGCAGTCGTCCACTCAAACAACGTCAATAGTGCCTTCAACGGGTTCCGCGCTGCCGCCGAGCTGGGTATCAAACGGTTCTGCTACGCCAGCAGCGTAAATGCCATTGGACTCGCGTATTCCAACCAGCCGTTACGCTTTCAATACTTCCCTATCGATGAAGAGATCACTCCGGCGCCCACCGATGCGTATGCTCTTGCAAAGTCGCAAGCCGAGCTTCAAGCCAAGTCGTTTGTCAACTGGTATCCTGGGATGAAGATCGCATGTATGCGCTTCCACGAGGTCGCCCCGAGAGAAAAAGTGAGGAAACACCACGCGGACGACTGGGAGGGAGGAGGAGTAAAACAGCTCTGGGGATGGGTCAGACCTGAAGCGACTGCTCGGGCATGTCTGGCGGCACTAGAGAAATGGGACAACTACGAGGGCATGGAGGTGTTCAATGTGCACGCACCTACCACGGCACAAGATATGTCAAGTGAGGCGTTGGCTAAGAAGTACTATCCCGACGTACCGATCAAGGGCGACTTGAGTGGGAACAAAGGATTTTGGACAACTGAGAAAACGCAGCGGATACTTGGCTGGGACCACTACGAAACAGAGTAGGTCACAAAGACATTGGAGCAACATTGAGCTCGTCTGCAGTTCTTATCATGACTGCCACGAAACGCCATGTCCTTTCATACTCTCAGCTGTATATTACGAAGGCTGAGCCAACGATGACACCGGAAAACGACATACCAAGAAAACAAGAATCGTACATATGTTGGGCTTTTTATTCTAAAGGATGTCTGGTGCTGATGTTCAGACTCCAGAGCCTTCTGTATAACGACATAAATATGTTAGCGGTACGACAAATTCATTGGTCTACACTAGTCGACCACCGACGTATTCGGCAGCATGTTGCGCATAATGCCTCGATATACGTCTTGAATCGCACAATAATCGAATCCAGCTGCCCTTTCAGTACATGTCCGTGTATCAATCTTCTTACACCACGAAAGCTGTTTTTACCGAGGCGTGTGGCGATAGCATATATTCATCTGCAGGCCGAAAGCCGCAATAGGAAGGTTCCATCTGCAAGTGGTCTTGGCCTGGCTTGGAAACTCCACCAAGTTGTCTTCAGAGTGGCTGAAAGCTGCAATGCCCAGGATGCGATAGAGACCGACAAGAACAATCAACAACAATTTGAAGGTTGCGCCATTCTAGATTTCTTGACGATGCGGGCAAGGGTGGGCACCGGCATAATCTCTGGGCCTGTGGACCTTAGATATATACTCGCCGTAACCCGCACTCTTCAACCCATTCATCCCCTGCTAAATTGTACTAAACACTCACAGCCATGAAGGGCACTTTGTTTGGCGCAGTTTCCACTGCGTCTCTGCTCTGCTACCTCCCGCAAGCTGCGGTTGCTCAACGCTATGGGGGCGGTAAGACCAGGTCTCTATCAGAGAAGCTGCAAGCAAGCATCACGACGAGAGGGTATGAACGAAATGCTGCCCATGCCTCAATATATGCCCTAGCTAATTCAATTCACACAGTCTTATGAAGAACCTCGAGGTCTTGGATGGAATCGCCACTGCCAATGGCGGCAATAGAGCATTTGGTCTGCCAGGCTATGAAGCTTCAGTCGATTACGTCCTCTCCAAGATTTCCGGCTCCAAGTCTTACAAAAGCTGGACACAAGACTTCCCAGCCTTGTACAACGACGTTGAGTCGATCACTTTCCGCGTTGACGACACTGAGTACTACGTCTTCGGGCCCACCTATTCGCCCTCTACCACGCCCGAAGGTGTTACAGCAGCGCTTGTTCTCGGCCCAAGCGGCGAGGCTGCTTGTACTGCGGCTGGCTACGAAGAATTGGACGTCACTGATAAGATGGTCTTGGTCCAACGTGGCACTTGTCCCGATGGAACTACCCTCGCTGGCCGAATTCGCGCTGCAGTTGCAGCTGGTGCCCAGAACGTTATTCTGTACAACAACGTTCCTACCCTTGTCACTGGTGGCACTCTCTCTGCCCCGGATCCAGTGGGCTACCGACCGAGTGGATTTATCAACCAAGATGACGGGGAAGCCCTCGTAGCAAGACTTGAGGCTGGCGAAGAGATCGAAGCCTACTTCCAGCATACTCAGACTATTGAGGAGCGGATCACCCAGAACGTCTTCGCAGAATCTAATGAGGGCGACGAAAACAACGTCATAATGCTAGGTGCTCACTTGGACTCTGTGAAGGCTGGCGCAGGTATCAACGATGATGGCAGCGGCAGCACCCTACTCCTGGAGATATTCGCCGGCTTGCAAAAGCTAGGCTTCCGCAACAAGATCCGTCTTGCCTGGTGGGGTGCTGAAGAGAACGGTCTTGTTGGTTCACGCTACTACACCAGCCAAATCAACAACACTGCGGAAGCAGACAATCTGCTTCTCTACCTCAATTTCGACATGGTTTCGCGCGGATACTACGGCGTCTTCGACGGTGATGGTAGCACTCACGGCTTGGCTGGTGCTCCTGGCTCAGATGTCATCGAGAAATTGTTCGTCGATCACCTTACGAGCAAGGGTATCAACGTCACAGCAGCGGTCTTCACCGGCGGTAGTGACTACGCTTCTTTCATGAGCACCCTCAACAAGCCTGTTGGCGGTCTTCATACGGGTACTGGCGTGGCTCAGGATGACTGCTACCACCAAGCTTGCGACACTTACAACAACACCAACCCAGGCCAACTCACTACCAATGCGAAGGCCGCTGCGCATGTGCTGGCTACTTTGGCCACTGAAGGACAAGAACTTATCCCGAAGACACCAAGCAACGCCACTGCTGTTCTTCGGCCGCGTGCTGTGGGCGCAATGAGTGAGCTTGATCTATTCCCATGGACCCAGGTCGAGGGCGAGCGTCACTTGGGATCTTGCGGCCACGATGTGTAATGGTTTGGTACGTTAAATCATATGTACACGCTCTGAATGCCGCATCTACGAGAAGTATCTATGGAATGAACGATAATGCAAAATCCGATTACAACCACCTCATATCTTCACAATCATCAGTCGTCTCTTAGGATACTCGCCACTTTCATTTCTCTTTCTGCTTCGCGACGCTTGAGACACTCGCTCAGCACAGGTCCCAAAGCCGCGGGATAGTCCGACTCAACCTCGTCGGGTCGACTTGGCACATGGTGGAAACGGAGTGCTCCTGTCTCATGTGATTTGCCCAGCTCAAGGTTTACCCGCGAGCCTGTGCCTTGCACCACAAAGTCGTTCCAATCACTGATCCAGCGATTTCGCCACGCCAAGTCATCGCATCCAGAACTTATAGGCGCATGTCTGAAGAAGACATCCAATGCCTTGACGTGCCCCACAGGCGCGTAGTCCCGCGCCATACAGTACAAGCTACTGACAATCGAGACCCAGCTACGCAGCCTTGGCAAGGACAAACCAGTGCTGCTCGTCTCAGGCATACGCTTGAGCACGGCTTCTTGGAAGTCGCCGGAGCAAAGATGTGCCAGCTCTGCATCCCATTGGTGCGACTGCTCGGGCTTGATGACTTTGAGGTACTGCAAGAGATCGAGGATCGGAACTCTCTCCTCATGATGCTGGGCTTTGATGAACGCCGAAACATCTGCTGCAGCGTCGATGTGGCCCGAGAAGATTATCTCATCGCCCGCAGCTTCTAATCGTTTCGCTAATTCGAATGTGAGGAGTCCGCCAAAACATCTCCCGAAAAGACAGTAGGGGCCCTTGGGCTCGGCTTTCTTGATTGCAGCGAAGTATTCGTCGACCATCTCCTCAAGGGAGGTGAACGGGGTCTCGCCGTCCTCGAATCCGCGAGCTCGCAACGCGAGGATCCGTCGGTCGGGTATATAGGGGATCAGTGGAAGCCAAAGCAAGACTTCTCCATTGCCAGGATGTCCGAGGATCAGGGTGGGCTTGGAACCTTTCGGTGCGAGCTCCACTATGGGATCGTATTTTGAGTTGGTACTGAGGGCATCAGAAAGGTATTGGTCCACATCGCCGAGCGTATGGCATGCCACGAGGCGAACGAGTGAAAGCTTCGATGCGTGCGATGGCAGTGCACGTTCAATGGCACCCTTGAGACGCAGATGTCCGAGACTGTCGATGCCCAGTGAGCTTAGTGTTGTCGCGGCGTTGACTGATGTGGTTGTGCCCGGCACAACGTGCTGAATTGCAGTGAGAAGCTCTTCACTTAAATCCGAAGTCTCAATGTCGCTGGCATGTGCCTCTGGCTGCCGTACCTTGTAGGCCTCGAACTCGCCAGCGAGGAGCGAGCGCTTTAGTTGGCTTCTTGACAGCTTGCCTATCGAAGATTTGGGCAGACAATCTCTGGGAAGCGGGATAGCCATTGCAGGTCTCTTGCCACAGAACGCGGTGGCGGCATCGGTCACTTGATCAACGAATGCCCTCAAGACCTCCTGGTCCTCGGCGTATTTGTCTTCTGGGTTGAACAGGATGACCAGATCTTCCGTCTCTGCATCTGTGCCCTCGAGCCAGACCGAGAAAGTTGCCGTGTAGCCGCCTGTCAATCCCGGCACCGCTCTTTCAACAGCGTACTCCAAATCGAAAGATGAGTAATTTTGCCCGTTGATGATGAGCACTTCCTTGGTACGACCTACGATGCACAGATTCCCAGCTTCATCAAGGCGGCCGGTATCTCCTGTGTCGAACCAGCCGTCCTCGGTCATGCATTCAGACGTGGCAGTTTCGTTACTGTAGTATCGTTTGAAGATCAGCGGACCCTTCAATTGGAGAGCTCCCACTTCGCCTCGCTGAACCTCTGTGTTGTTGACACCGATGAGGCGGAGCTCGTTGCCGGGCAGAATTGTGCCGACAGAGGCAAAGACGTATTCGTTGCTTACGTCGTATTGCGGAGCCGCTCTGTTGTAGAATATCGCAGAACAAGTCTCGCTCAAACCGTATACAGGGGTGATAGCGTGTGGTCGAGCGCGATGCCGTGTGAGTATTTTGTCGGTCTTTTCAAGCGTCTTGACCTTGTTCGCTTCGCCGCCGCAAAACAAGACCTCGAGATGTGAAAAGTCCAGTTTATCTAAAGATTCCTCCGTATTGTCCTCGTATGCTGCATTCGCCGTGGCGAGGAAAGAGTTCGGCGCAAAGGTGTAGGCGATCTGGTGGGATGAGATGGCTTTCCAGAAACCTGCAGGGTTTCCAACCATTTCGGATGCCGGTATCATGACCTGGTTAGCGCCAACAACCATAGCATGTAAATGCAGCTCGCAGATCGATACGCTGTGATCGAACGAGATCCAAGAGAGAAAAACTTTCTTCGAGTTCATAGAATTGGTGTCCGCCTTGGTTCGGCTTGACGCCACCAGCTGATGGTGCGTAAATTCGACAGCTTTCGATGGTCCGGTGCTACCACTGGTGAAGAGATATGTTGCAGCTTCATGCTCATGCCCTTGGCCAGGATCAGGAAGTTCAAGTGCTAGCTTTGGCACGTGGTCAAGTACAATATCCTCGGTGGCAATAACCTTGAAAGAACCGATGGGATCCTGGAAGTTCGCAGCGAGGACTCTCGAAGTGAGCACTGGCGGTTGCTTCAACAACCCGCTGACATGGTCCAAAAACTTGTCCTGGATGACCGATTTGGCCTTTAGAGGAGGTAGCAAGGCAGGCACAGCACCAGATATGATCGACGCCCAGTACCAGACCAAGCTAGCGTAGTTGTCCTCGAAGTACATTAAGACGGGTTCGGAAGGCACTACAAGTTGCTGTGCAAGGAGTACACGGGAACGTATCTTCGATGGAGTTAGTCGTTGGGCCAATTGCTACAGTCCAAATGTGGCATACCTTGGCTTCTGAGAGCAGCTGAGGATAACTCAAGAATTCTCCGCCATCTTCTGTGACTGAACGGCATAGCTTGATGCCATGCCCAGGCCAATCCGTCGCAGCTTGTTCCAGTAGGCTCAGCAGTGTTGTTGGTGTCTTGCGCCTGCATTGCTTCTCTTCCGATATGCTTTCAGTACGTTTCCTCTTCATACTGGTGTCGTTAAAGATGTTGCGGGACAGCAGCCAGCAAAAGATCAGGTGATCCAGGAATGTCGGGTGTTTTTTCTAGAGACTGAATTCGCAAGACAGATTACCTTGCGCGTATAGCAGTATTGCAGCAGCTTATACCATCTCTAAATTGTTCGGAGTGGCTCTCGGTGATCGACAAAGGGGGCAATCGCAACACTGCCACTAATGTGTGTACGCCCCATCGATTGGCGTGGAAGGGCGCCATGCCATGTGGCATAGGCACGGGATCTTAGGGAGCAAAGACAAGGAGCTGTCCCGCTCGGAGATATAGCAGATGTCTCGCCATTATAGCACTCCTCGATCTTGCGTCCTCACGGTTTCGCGGCACGGGAGCCACTGGTGATGCCGCGATACCACCTGCAAAACATATGCCTGTGCACTTGGAGTACCATCTTCAGCATCTTTTGGTTCTGACGGGTTGTTGATGGCTGGGGATGCGGTCATTCTGTTTTGCATCCACGATACATGAAATTGCAAGCGTTGACGATGGCAGACCCTAACCCTGTAACCCCTGTCTTAACAACAGTCTGAGGCTGAAACTTACCGTAAGACATTATTACTCCATCTTATAGGTGCCTATTCCTCATGCACGCATCTCATGCATGCTATCCCGCACAAGACGCGTACGGACCCCTCATTTAATCTCCTCTCTGAAAGTGTAGGCTTGGATCTCGCGTTAATGACTCGACCAATACTCTGCCGGCGAGCTCTGTCCGATGTTGGTCCAGCAGAGATCCATATCCCTCAAAATGGCTGAAGGAAGCACTCGTCGCTCATAGTATATGGTACCAACCCGTTGCCTACCATGGTCAGCTATGACCTTCGTGTTGTCAAGGTGAGGCCTGAGCACATGCAGCATAGAATGCCGATCAACATCAACGGCCAATTTTACACACAAAGGGGTGTTGTCGCAAGGCTCAGACAGTCACACAGCTCACAACGGTCCAGCACGTCTTAGATATGTCGACGCTCGCAGGTTCGTGCTGTGCTGCGTACCGTTCATTATTCTTCTTCTGTTGTTCCATGTCCTCTGTCCTTGCACAACCCCGCCGCCATGAGAGTCGCTTCACCGCCCAAGCGTGAGATTTTGGTGTTCGGTACCGGCGGTTTGTTGAACACTTTCAAGAACTGTATAAAGAATTGAGAGCTAACAATGTCCCTACAGCGGTGGGCGCAGTCCTGGGATGGAGGCTTGCACAGCAGGCTCAAGTCCGGGTCTCCGTCGTCTGTCGTTCCAACTACGAAGCCATCCGAGCCAACGGAATCAGCTTGAGAACTTCCCTGTGGGGTGCTGGACACTTCCGCCCTGCACGGGTTTGCAAATCACCTGATGCCTTACGCCACGTTCCTTTCGATTACATTATTTGTGCCAACAAAGCCACGGCATCGAGCAGCTACAGCAGTCTCTCTAATATCATGAGCGAGAAGACAGTGCTCGTGAGTGCGCAAAATGGCGTCGGTGTTGAGGCACCGCTGCAACGATCATTCCCTAGCCACACAGTGCTCTCGGGCATCGTCTACATTGCGTGTAATCAGCCACGCCCCGGAGTCTTTTCACAGACCACCGCCATCAACACACATTCGTTAGCCCTCGGTCTCTACCGAGGACCATATTCTCAGGAGCATACCGCAGAAGCACAATCACGCCTGCTAGACTTCGCCAGCCTAGACGGTTCCTTCAGAGCTTCGCAGGACGTCATCAGAGAAAAATGGACAAAGCAAATCTGGAACGGAGCCTTCAACCCGGTCGCAGCTCTATCAGGCATGAACACACACCAAATAATATCATCGCCTTGGCATCTCGACATGGTCAAACGTATCATGAGGGAGACATGTCAGGTGGCGCAGGCGAGCGGTGTGCCTTTCGACGAGCATATCGTCGAACAACTGCTGGTGACGACAAGGAACAGCTCACCAGTGGTTCCGTCAATGCTACAGGATGCTAGAGCGTCGAAGCCGATGGAGATCGAGCCATTGTGTGGTAAGTACAACCCTACGAGTGACTGGACTGGTTGAATCAGCATTCCACTAACACTTGCCACTTTAGGCAACGTATGTCGGCTTGCAAACATCTACGGACTAAGAGCACCAACCCTCCATGCCGTTTACGAATCGCTATTTGAAGGTCTTGAAGTGCCTCGCAGAGAGATCGATGCTGTTCCCCCTCCTCCTCCCATGCCAATCAGTCAACCGCAGCCGATCTTTGCCTAACATAATAGTGAAGCCGGATGATTGGACCAAGGAGATGAAATTTGCATCCCTGTGAAATGGCGTTGGAGGAATTTCTCGCAGACACAGCTGGTCTGGTCTGGTCCAGTCGGCAACATGCCAATTCAAAGCAGCGTGAGACGCTGCAAGAAACATACCTTACAGACTTGCGAAGGCGTTTTTGGGGGGAATAATTATGGTGTTTAATCGGTGTTTCGTCGGGAGATATCAAGGGATTGTTTCGTAGCATTTTAGTCTGCATACTGGTTGATGAGAAGATATTGCTGATTTGTCGTTGCATTGGAGCATCTTGCATCACGTACAATTCCCATATAGTCTCGCATCTACAAGTGCCAGTACATTTGTTGCATGCTCCGCTCCGGATGATGTTCGAGAATGAGTATATGAAATCTACGAATCCCCACAACTGCTCAAGATTACCTCCGGTGTTCGACCATAGCTCTACTTGACGATGCGTGCTGATACCAATCTAGTCGTAAGGCTCCATAGTCTTATTGTTGGCCACCGACTCGGCAAAGTTGGGGATAGCGGTTGTATGGCACCACGGCTTTGCCTAGAGCATCATCAGCAACCTCACCTTACTCAAACAGGCACACAACAACGTACCTCAATCTCAGCCTCGATGGTTTTCGCGAAGCATCCAGACCACTTATTCCTGGGTATCTGCTCAACGACTTGCTTGATGACATCTTCGTGCACCAAGTGCGGCTGCCAGCCCATATTGTCTGTTTGAACGGTGATCAGCAAACCTTTCAACGTTAGATGCGATTCCGCTTGTTGCGCATGACTTACCCAACTCAGTAGCAAGCTGCACTAACTGCCCCATCCTCGAAATCATGCCCGTCTCACCCGGATCCTGATGCCTGATAATCGCCTCGCAAACGCTTTCCGCCTGAGCCTTTGGCGCACCCCAAGCCTGCAACTCCTGCAACGCCATGAACCCCCCATGCCATTCGAACGACATGTGCGAGTCTGCGCGGTGCTCGTCTGTGCTAGCGACGTCGTGGTACAAGCACGTCAAAGCCCAGGTCTCGAAGAAGGCATCACGGATGGCATTGGAGCCGGCGATCCAAGAAGGGAAGTGCTGGGTGACGATGGCGTGGCCGTAGCAGTAAACGCGGAGGCTGTGGAGGTAGGTTTTGGTTTGGAGGATTTGCTGGACGTGGTCTTGGGCTTGTTTCGTGAGTGTGGTCGTTGGCCAGATGAAGTCGAAGTCGACTGGGACTGATGCCGTTTTGGCTTCTGTCTCTGTAGGCACGTTTGCTCGGTTACGTGGGACTGCGGACCAGCCGTACTCCTCGGTCTGGATCTTCGGCATGTTGTTGCTTGGTGCCGGTTTGAAAATTGGGGTTGTGTTGGTGATGAGCTGGAGTCGGTGCGGTCACTGCCGATCTTTTATAGCGGCCGACTCTCTTTCATTTTCCAATTTGTGTCTGTATGTGATGACATGATGACAACGGCTACGACGGAGGTCTGTGAAGCTGATGTCAGCATTGAGGTCGACACTGGTGAAGCTTCCTCCACGTGCAAATGATGCGCGCCCTGCAGCTTCCGCTTCTTGCAAAAGAACAAACACAGATACTTTTCACCCTTACTTCAAGAGACGTTATGACATGTGGGTATTACAGATATGAATACTTCGTTACAAATTACTAGATGCAATTGACGTTGCTAAGCCTTTTTCTACTGAACGACAAATTGCCTGATCCTGGTCAAGGCATTTCGCTGCGAGCATGCCTCTTTGATGCTTAGTAGACATAGCGGAAGTTTGGGTTCTCCTTGTCCGTTAAATCTTCGAACGCATGGATGTTTCGTTTGTCATCAGCTTCTGCCACGCCAGCGGCAGCGGCGGCATCGCGTTGCTTGTTGAGGCGCGTGAGGTAGAATCGAAGGAAGATGATGACCATCAACAGGAGAACGTAGCAGCCCATGTGAGTCGAGAAGGCGATGAAGTATCGGGGTGCGTCGGTATTGCGGAAAACTTGTGGGCCTATGGTGGTGTCAGCTCTGGGGGTTTCAAAGAGATGTGCTATATGATGAAACTTACCGACTGCGTTGCCTACCGACCACGACACGAAGTTGAGCGTTACAGCGAATGACTTCTTCGTTTGACCGGCGACATTTCTAGCAAATGTTAGCGAACGCTCGGATTGAATGCGAAGAGTAAAACTCACCTGGAAAGCAGACTCATTCCCAAACCTTGAGCAGCCCAGAAAGATAACACGATGTAGTAGCTAATCAGCAGGCCTGCCTTGGTGGCAGTGGTTGTATTGGGAACAGTCATCAGCACAATGGTGCCGACGTAACTCCTATTGATCGTTAGCCTAATTCTAATGACTCCGAGAGAGGTAAATCAACTTACGGAATGAGGTAAATGCCGATAGTGATAAGGTTCTGCTTCGTCTTGTTCACAATCCAAGTAGAGCTCATCAAGATAGCAATGATAAAAGCACCAAGAACCATAGCAAGAAGCTGCGTTTCCAATGTCTCGAAGCCGAGGCCCTTGATGATGATGTTGTAGAATGCTCCAAGGCCGCTTGTCGGGAGGGTCGTGCAGATTTGGATCAAGCAGTAGCACCAGATTTGGGGGTCTTTGAGGGCCTCGATAGCTTGCTCCCTGCGGAACTTCTTGTTTTGAAGTCCGGTTTGGTTGGTGCGGACACGCTCGACCATGAGACGCTTGTCTTCCTCGGAGTAACACTTGGCTCGCATAGGAGAATCAGGTAGGTACCAGAGAACGAAGGCGCCCCAGAGCACAGAGAAGGTACCGTATGTGATGAAAATTGCTTGGTAACCGGTGATGGCTCGGTTTGGGCCGATGAGGGAGAAGCAGTACGCCAGAAGACCGCCAACGATTTGCTGCGCACCGTTCATCATGTACCAGTAAGTGACCGTCTGCGCTTGTTCTTCACGTTTGTACCTGCAGAGGTATATTAGTTCGGAATGCTGCATCCAATACCATTTCAGGGTCATGTACACACCACATGCTCGACATGACCAAGAAGGTAGGCTGGCAAACTGCCTCGAAAGCACCGAGCAGAGTACGAACGATGACCAGGTGAGTGAAGGTTGAGCAAGCTGCGTGCAGAGCCAGAACGGCTCCCCAGATCATGATGCAAGTACCAAGGAACTTGCCAATTGGTACACGCTGAATAAGCCAGTTGATAGGGTATTCCACGACCAGGATGGCGATGTAGATACAGGTCGTAAGCCACGGAAAGAGCTCAGTACCAACCAGATTGAAGTCCTCCTGGAGGCCCATGATAGATGTGAAAGACATGGTGCCCTTGTCGAGCGCCTGGAGGAAGTATGTGAACACCATGATAGTCAAGACACGCTTGTCGATGAGCTTCTTCAAACGCTTGTTCTCTTCCTCAGTGATTTCGACTTGTTCTCCCGTGGCATACTTGGCGACTTCGGCATCCATACGGCCATAGTCCTGGTGGTCTTTTGAGAGCTCCTCATCGGGCGACATCACGCGCTCGACTTCGTTCATCTCTTTCGTGCTGGCATCCTTGCCGGTGGCAGGATCGATGTTCGCCATGGCGGTCAAAGATGGCTGAGGCGTAACCGTATGTGCTAGTAGAATGGGATCCCAAGCCGATTCCCAAAGACAAGACAACGAAGAGTACTACACAAGAAGACAAGACTCTCACCTTGCAAGCAGCCGGCGGGTGCCCACATCTTATCATCCTCAACACCGCAGCGCGCCGGCCTGTCTTCTCTCGGGGATGCAATACCGAAGCGCAAGCTCATTCACCCAAGCCCCCTGCGCGCTGGTTGGTGGAAGTTGGGCATACTTTGCAGGCCAAGCAGACGGAAGGAAGACTAAGGAGCTGGCATACCCATCCAAATGCAACCCCAGAGCTTCGCTTAGGCACGCGGGGAATGTCTGGGGAGCGGCGTTCTGGGGAGAGGCCAATATCAGGCTGGGGCGGTTTAGGGTTGATGCAGGCGCGCGTGAGGAGATCACCCGGGCCTCGGGTGTATTTCTCGCGAGCGTGGGAACTGTACTTTTGTATACCAGGTGTTGTTGTTGCGATTGATCATTTCTTGTAAACACTGACATTTCTCGAGCTTTGTTGAACGGACGAAGTAACGCGTCAAGTGGATCATACCGCTAACGTACTCCACAAAAATGCCGCAAACACCCATATCAGTCCACGGTCTGCAGAGCAGCGATATTCACCAGAACATTCGCTTGTTGACGGATAATCTTGTCAACATCAAAGATGAGACGGGAGAGTTCTTGTTGCGTTTGCCAGATGGCAGAGTGATCGATACCAAGGGCTGGAGAGATTGGGAGTAAGTCTGAATGCCTGCATAACGCTGTGTAACACGCCTCTAACGAAGTACACAGATGGACACACGGCATTGGCCTCTACGGCCTCTGGCAATACTACGAGCTCCACGGCTCCGAAGATATCCTCAAGATCATCAAGGAGTGGTTCAGCGAGCAGCTGGCCTCCGGCACAACCAAGAACATCAACACAATGGCCGTCTTCCTCACCCTCGCATACGTCTACGAGAAAACAGGCGAGCAGACCTACCTCCCTTGGCTAGACTCATGGGCCGAGTGGGCCATGTACGGCCTGCCCAGAACACCTTTCGCCGGCATGCAGCACATGACCTACCTCACGGACAACCACAACGAGCTCTGGGACGACACGCTCATGATGACGGTCCTGCCATTGGCCAAAATCGGCAAGCTCCTCAACAGACCCCATTACATCGAAGAAGCCAAGAGGCAGTTTCTCGTGCACATCAAGTACCTCTTCGACGCACAGACAGGTCTCTTTTTCCACGGCTGGAAATTCGACGAGAGCGCAGAAGGCGGCTTTGGACACAACTTCGCTCGCGCGCGCTGGGCGAGAGGCAACAGCTGGCTCACAATCGTGATCCCTGACTTCATCGAGCTTCTCGACCTGCCTCCCAACGACGCTTTGCGGATCCACCTAATCGACACACTCGAAGCGCAGTGCCAGGCGCTGAAGCGCTTGCAAGGAGACAGTGGCATGTGGAATACCCTGCTCGACGTGCCCGAGAGCGAAGGCAGCTATCCCGAGGCTTCTGCCACTGCTGGATTCGCGTACGGCATGCTCAAGGCTATCAGGAAGCGGTATATTGGGAAGGAGTATGAGGGTGTTGCGCTGAAGGCTGTCAAGGCTGTGACGGAGCGGATTAGTGCGGATGGCGAGCTGAGGGATGTCAGTTTTGGGACAGGCATGGGGCATGATTTGCAGCATTATAAGGACATCAAGTTGACCAGCATGCCGTATGGGCAGAGCATGGCGATTATGATGCTGGGGGAGTTGTTGCGGGTGTTTATCTAGGGAGATGTGAGAGGCGATGGTAGCGATGCTGAAGAAGATAAATCGATAGAGTAAAAGTATGTGCAACAGCTGGCAAACATGAGCTGCAAGTGATTATAATAATAATACTGTATATGAGAATCTTCACACCTTTGTTTCCAACGGCTGCAGATGATGATCATCTTACTCAATTTTGCCCCTCCCGGCGTCATGCCGTTGGCCAATAACTTACGACTTACGACTGCTCACACGAGCAGGGAGATTGAGAAGGATCGCGCCAACTGCGCCCCAATTGACACCTTCACTTACATCCATCCCCTTCCGAATGTTCGCTCGTTCTCTGCGACCGACATTTCGCCAACATCTTCTCTCTCCACGTAAGACGGTAACCCGCCAACTACACTCGCACCGTCCGTTTACTGCGCCACTGCGACCTCGTGCTCCACTTGGGGAAGCAAAGCGAGCCGGCATCGAGCCCGTCGCTTTCGTCTTTACTTTTGGCCTCGCATTTACCGCTACATACGCTGTAGACCGATACACCAGGGAAGACACACTTTCGGAGCCCAAACCCGCAGTCGCATACCACCAAGAAGAAACCCTCGCGCTCGCCGCGCAAAAGTACCCAGACGTCATGGCATCGCAAATGCCTCCCGGAAGGCCGGGAAACCTCACGCCGGACCAGCAGACCAAGTTGAAGGAGATGTGGGCGCAGACACTCGAGATCTTTGCCGTAGCGCCCGAAGGCACACATACCAATGGAACCGCAACACCCACAACCACACCGGGCACGCCGAACCCTGCCAGCGAAAAGCCCAAGGCGAAGGGAGGCATGAAGCTCTTTGGCCGCAAGAGCAAGGATGATGCGGGCAGTGGAACCGACAGCGGCAACGACAAGCACGGCCAGGCGCAGGAGTTCCAGAAAGCGCTCGCATCCCAGAAACCCGAGGAGCTGAGAGAGGCATTCTGGAGCATGGTCAAGCACGACCACCCAGATGCGCTCCTTCTGCGCTTCCTACGCGCAAGGAAATGGGACGTCCAGGCTGCGCTCGTCATGTTCGTTTCGACCATCCACTGGCGGGCGAAGGAAATGCACGTCGACAGCGACATCATGTACAACGGCGAGGAGCGTGCGATCAAGGATTCGTGGAAGTCAGGAGCCGAGAAGAAGGAGGGCGACGACTTCATGGCACAGCTGCGAATGGGAAAGAGCTTTTTGCACGGAACAGACAAGGACGGCAGACCTTGCTGCTACGTCCGCGTGAAACTACACAAGCAGGGCGAGCAATCGGAGAAGTCGCTTGAGCGCTTCACGGTATACACAATCGAAACGACGAGGATGATGTTGAAGCCGCCTGTCGACACTGCCGTAAGTGCATCGTACATTTCTCACAACTCTTCACGGAGCATACCATACTAATAATCCCCTCCCACAGACCATCGTCTTCGACATGAGCGACTTCTCCCTCGCAAACATGGACTACACTCCCGTGAAATTCATGATCAAGTGTTTCGAAGCAAACTACCCCGAATCCCTCGGCAGCGTGCTCGTTTACAAATCCCCCTGGGTCTTCCAAGGCGTCTGGAAAATCATTCGTGGCTGGCTCGACCCCGTCGTCGCCAACAAGGTGCACTTCGCCAGCAGCGTCGACGACCTGCAGCAATGGATCCCCCGTTCTCAAATCTCGAAGGAGCTTGGCGGCGACGAGGACTACACCTACAAGTACCCCGAGCCCGTCGAGGGCGAGAATAAGTGCATGGAAGACACAGCGACGAAGGATACCATAAAGAGTGAGAGATCGGAGTTGATCAAGTCATACGAGTCTGAGACTTTGGGCTGGATTTCGGGCGAGGATGCTGGCGAAGGCCGGACGAGACTTGCGCAGCGCATTGCTGAGAACTACTGGAAGCTTGACCCTTACGTCAGAGCGAGGAGTTTGTACGACCGCGCGGGCGTTATTGGGCCGGGCGGCAAGTTAAACTTCTATCCTTCGTCGAACAGCAATGGTGCCAAAGCTGCGGGTGCCGCTGATGATGGCGACCTCGATTAGAAGGGAGTAGGCGAAGAAGAGAACAACTCGTTGTACATAGAAGAACCTCGCCATTAATGTCATGCAAAGGAAAAGGAACAAAATTTTAATGCAGAAAACCCAGTCGCGTATATAGCAAGCAACTGCGATCGGCCACAAGAGACCCTCGGTATGTGAGTCTTCCTCTAGAACAACCTCGCCGAAGAATTACTGCTCCCACTACCAGCAGACTCCGTCACGTTACCCACCACAGTCCCATTCGCATTCGCCTGCCCTTCCCACGTATCCTCCAGAGCCCAAACACCCACGCTAACCGTAGCATTGCTCGCGATCCCTGCCGCGCCGATTCTCATGGTGTCGAGAGGGTACGTAGGATAGAAAGTCATCGTGCCGCTCTGCTCTGCGCCATTGACGAAGACCTCGAAGATGGTGCGGTCGATGACGCCGCTGATGGTCCAGGTCCCGTTGTCAGCGCCGGAGTATAGACCTGAAGCAGAGAACTTGTTGGTGAAGAACGGGTTCTCAAACGCATTCGTGTGTCCGCGATCAAGCCATGTGTCGCCGTTCACGACCGTGCCGCCTGTGATGAATTCTCCAGTGACGGACGAGGAGAATGTGAAGTTCACTTGCCCGGAGGCGATGGTGTAGGGGCTTAGGCCTGTGATGTTGGCTTCGAAATAGAGCGCTCCTGAGGGCACGGTGGAGTAGTCTAGGAACAAGGAGGAGTTTCCGATGCTGCTGTTGTAGGCTAGCTCTTGGCTGAAGACGGTTTGGATCTGGTAGGGCTCGCTGACGAGCACGTAGCCAATTCGGGTCGCATTTTTGAGGTAGTTGTGGCGAGGAAGCGTCATTTGGGAGCGCCAACCTTCGCTCTCGCCGGTGGGGACGCGTTGGGTGCTGACGGGTGTTAGTGTGAAGCTCTATCGAAGGAAGAAGCGGGGTTCGTCCATGGAATTGGGAACGATGGAAATAGGAGAGGAGAAGAGAGCAAGCAAGAAAGGACTTACTACTGCCAATTCGAAGCCCACGCCATGGAGACCTGTTTCTCGTCGCCTGGGATGCCGTAGAAGAACTGGCCAGCATAGTTGTCTTTGGCGAAGTCCGCAATCCTGGCCGCTCCGTCGAAGGGCTCGAAAACTGTGCCGTTAAACGAACCAGGGAAGTACTCAGTGATGCTGCCGCCCAGAGGCGCGCCAGGGTTGATCGAGATTGCAAGAAGCCACACGGGTTCGTCCGATCCTTCCATCGGCATTTCGACCAAATTAGGACATTCGTACTGCAGACCAAGGAGGCCGACGTGACTAAGATTGGAGCCGTGAGTCCACTCGCGCAGGTTCTCACTGGTAAGGAACTCGATGGTGAAGTCGATGGGGTGAGCCACTGCCATGACCCATCGTCGACTTGGCGAGTGCCATATAACTTTGGGATCTCGGAATTGGATGGATTCGGAGGGGATTACTGGGTTCTCAGCGTATGCTTCAAAGGTGTAGCCGCCATCTCTGCTGTAGGCGATGTTCTGGTCTTCGATGCCCATAACGCCGCCTGGGTATTGGGCTAGAGTGTAGATTGCCACGACGCCGTTATCCTGGTCGGGGAAGAAGCCGGAGGTGTTGTTTACGTCGACTACGCAGGAGCCAGAGAAGACGAAGGTGAAGTTGTTGGGAGTCCAGAGGGCGATCTTTTGGTTCTCCCATGTGTAGAGGTCGGTTGATGTCTAGATGACTGTCAAAGGGTGTAATAAGAGGCAATGCACGGTTGCGACTCACTGCATGACCCCAATGTTGGTTGCCAGCAACGATGCCAGTTGCGTCGTACTGATAGTACAAGTGCCATGTGCCGTTTGCGTCGACGAACATGCCATTGGGATCGTTCATGAAGTTCTGCACGTATCGATCGGTGTTAGCTGATGTTCTTGCTAAGACGATACACACCGCATGGCCGAGATGCGTACCTGTGGCGGACTGAAATGGACTCTTGGTCGATACTGGCCCGTATAGTTGCCTGAAGATTGTCAGCCTCCTTCAATACTAGGGCTTAGCCAGAAATTCGATGTCGCTCACCGGGAACAGGAGCATCGGTGGGAACACCAGGCGAGAAGAATGTGCTTGTCTGTGCAACAACATTGCCAATGAGGCCGGCGCCTGCGAAAAGTGTAAGAGCCAACATGTCTTTGTTAGGGCGTTCCAACAGTTCCAAGTGATGAGAAGAAAGATCGGTACCAAACAGCAGAAACAAGGTACCTTCTTATAGAAACCGAGTAAAAGCGCAATCAACCTACATCCACGTACCCCTCATCTCTGCCGCTATGTGCATATTCCAGTCGACATCCTGGAGTGCATGCAAGATCGTGAAGGGCCGATTGTCAAATGCATGTCCACGTCAAGGTCAACAAGCCAAAAAGCTTCCGCGAGCGATCCCCCGCAAAACAAAACAAAATAGCCTTGAACGACCCGACCCCTCATGCATCCGCGACTCCCGGGTGCGCCATCTCGTCGGCAAAGCGAGCTCTGGAGAATAGCTTGTGTTAGATCAGCTTGATCGAAGCCTCGTAAGCACACCGGAACAGCAGGTCTTGAGATAGGTGGCTTGACTAGGGACGCTGACAGAGTTCGATAGGCCACGCGATGACGATTCATCATACGGGCTTGTATCATTTCGAAGGTCATCTCAGTCTACAGCAAGCGGTCCGGAACATGCTGTTGCCTCATTTGAGGAAGAACTCCCTCAAAGCCTTAGCCAACCTCTCTGGCTGCTCCAAAGCCAACGAGTGCCCACACTCTTCAAAAACCTCCGACCTCTCCACGCTCTCAGCAAGCTTAAGAATGCCATCCTTCACAGTCGGTCCAAAGAACTCCGGGGCTCCAATCGTCATGATCGGAAGAGTCAACTTGCCCTTATTCTCCAACAACTCTCTATGCAACTCCCCATTCTTCAAGCCAGCGCGATAAGTTTCCAAAATCCCCCTCAGACACCCTGGCTGCTTGACGGCTTCGATCCAATGGTTCAAAGCGACCGGCTCAATAGAGGTAGGGTTGTAGCACTCCTGCTTCATGAACATCTCCCAGAACTCGCGCTCGTGGCCTGAGATCAGCATTTCGGGGACGTGGGGCAGGTAGAAGAAGCCCAGGTGCCAACACCACACGCCACGCTTCTCGTACTGTGCGTTGACATTCTCCTTTGTCCAAAAGGAGCTTTCCTCGAGCCCAAAGCCGGATACTAGCATTTCACAGAAAGACAGCTTGCGTACGCGGTCGCGGTACTTTGCTGCGGTCGCGTACGCGTAGTCGGCACCGCGGTCTTCGCCGTGCAAGTAGAACTTGTCGTGACCGAGCTGGTTCATCAGTTCTGCGACATCGTCGGCGTTTGTTACGGAGTCGTAACCGTCTTTTGTGGGTGGTTTATCGGTGTAGCCGAAGCCGCGAAGGTCTGGTGCGACGATAGTGAAGTGCTCGGTCAACAGTGGGAAGATCTTGTACCAGTAGAAGCTGTCTTTTGGAGTGCCATGTAGAAGTAAGAGCGCTGGACCGGTGCCGGCAGTGATGTAGTGGAGGCGAATGCCATTGACGCGAGCCCGACCGTGTTTGACAGGCTTACCAACGTGGTCGTATGTTTCCGCTTGTAAGTCTGACATTGTATCGACAGATCTATATGCCTAGTCGTGCACTACAAGAGTATCCAGCAAGTTGGTCCTTCGTTGAAGCAGTGCTTCATTCTTAATAATGTCGCGGTACATAAATGTCAAGACTTAGAGTTTGGGAGCTGCCGACCCCACTTGCGTCTCCACCGAGGTCATCGATCGACATCGACAGCCTGTGGCTTGTGGAGTGACATCTGGCGCTTTTGTTGGTGCAGTTAGCCGCATAGGCGTATTTCTTGTGTCCCGATTGCACCAGAAAAGCAACAATACGCGCTGGCTGGTAGGAGGTAGCACGCTTGGTCTTTCTGCGACTGTAGAGTGGCAGTGCTTGATCTTGAACGCAAGCAATGCATAATGGCGAGCGACATCGAGACACCAGGCCAGTTCATTTGCCAATGGCAACTCTGTGTGCAGCGCTGGCTTTGAGTCGCCAGGCCAAAATGCAAATCGACGTTCAACGCGCCACCTGTACCAGCGGCAACAACGCCCATGGCAACAGCGAATCCCAATTCAAGTAGGGCGCCTTCGAGCGTACGTCTTTGCTCATCTTTTCACACATTTCCAAGCCCATGGTATCTCCCACAGACTGGTAGTGATTGTGCAGAAAGTAGAGGGGCCCCCGGAGAGCGAGGGACTTGCACACCGGCCTTTCCGCAATTTCATCAAGTTGCACGGCCGTTTCGTAGAGGTCGTCGGCGCACGCTGCCGCTGTGCTTAGCCATTGCCGTTTGTCCGGTTCACGTGGGCGGAACCGCACATGCAAGGCATGTAGACCATGATAGATGAGCAGAAGGCAGATGCGGCAAAGCGATTTGCATGTCAAATCGAAGAGGGAGTTGGACTTCATTGTTCTGGGAGAGAGGGCCACTAGCTGTTGGGAAGTATCGCCAAGTTTGTCTTTCGTTTCGCGTCTGGATCCACAAAACGATTTTAGCCAGCTGTCGAGCATCTTGGCCATGGAGACCAGATCTCGAACGATGCGGTCGTAGCCCGGAGGCTCCTTAGTATCCGCCGCAGTAGCGGTGTCGACGATAGCCAGTAAGCCAGGCACCTTGAACGCAAGATCGCACAGAAAGTCCAAAGCGGGAGAGTGTGATGGCAACGCGGGAGCTATGTATTCGGCCGGGAATGGTTTCCGACTGCACAAGGAGTGCATGAGCTACGCTCTGAGTCAACGATGTGTGCTTGGTTCTAATGGTGCAATGCACCTTACCTGAGCTGTACGCAACCGCGCCATCGTGAAGGTCTCTAGCCGTGAAGATAGATCGATTGGTCGTTGTGTTAGCAGTAAAGCAGACATACCAACGATCTGCTTGTGCCAGAACGAAGGTGCGGATGCAGATGAGATGGCGCTATAGATCTGCATAGCGTCAGCGCAGGCTAGGCTTGAGGAATGTGATTACACATGCAGCGAGTTCGAATCGGCACTGTAGTCTCTCACCGGGTACAATGAACTCACCTCATTCAGCGAGACACCCATGGATACAAGCATCAGCCCGGGAAGCGCCATGCTAGGATTTTGACTTAAGTTGCGCCGCAAACAATTCATAGCCAGTAAAAACCTCTTCCGGCCTTCCAGTACGAAGTGATCATCTCGCACAGTCGATCCCAAGTGCACAAGCTTCAATGAGTCGATGACTGCAAGCACAGGGGCCCAGCTCCTAACTACCGGTGGAACCAGAGTCGAAAATCCGAAGCCAACGGGTGCCCATCCTTCGCGTAGCTTATCTGTCAAAGCTACCTGGTTGAGAGCCGGGCTGTATATGTGATGAGGTAGTCGTGGTGTATCGTGGATAGTTTCTGCAGGGTCAGGCTTGGTTGCTACGCCAGACTGTTAATGCCGGCTTTCAAAGCATAGTCGGGGTAGAACAGACCTTGCCGCTCCCTCTCTTTCCGGCGAAAATCTTTCATCACCTGGATCCTGATCTTGCGGCGGTTCTCTTTGTGCGTGTTTACGAGGTCACGAGGATCGAAGCTGATGAACTCCACCTGCTGTACCTGCGTAGTGGCAGCCATGCTTCAGGTGGACAGTCGGCGAACGCCGCTGGTAGATTCGCAGCCGGTGGCGAAGATCTGTGTCGTCTGTGTTCGGAAGCGAAAGCCGAGTAAGCAGGCATATCAAGAAGGCGTGGACACGTAGGGCTGAGTAGAGGCAGGTTTGCTGGTCACACCAACAGGTACATATACGGATGGATCGCTCTAGGTTCTGGGTTTGACTCGGCCTAAGTATCCGAGCTGACGTGCATGAGCGGCGCAGGTAGCAATGTAGCGAGCTAGTCGTATCTTGTACCTGGGATGTGATGTTACCGTCCAAACAGTATTTCTCCGGTTGGGATGAGCTATGTATAGATGCTCTCAAGTCAAGATGGCAGGACAACGCGATGCGAGCTGAAAAATCTTGAGTGCCAACGCGACGCAAGTGCATGCATGTCAATATCGCTTGCATTGCTGCGCCTGTCGCTTAACAAAATCGACGATGGACCGCTGGAGCTTGGAACAAGAAGTGTGTCATGGCAAGGGATATGCAGCCATGATGTCTGCATGTCTCTTGACCATCGCTGCATTGTCGCTCATCACTGCGACCTTTGACGGCGCGTTTCAGCTTGCTCAGGCACACAATGTATGGCCGTCGAGACAAAGTTAAAGCAAGGCAGGGTGGTGTTTAAGCCGAGTCGAAGGAGCAACTCTCAAAGTCCATCCAAAGTCAAATACAAACAAATACCACCCCGCCATCAAAGCACGTCCAAGCACGATATACCATAAACACAAACACACGCGTCAGTAACAACCCGTCCGCGTGTACACAAACAACATGGCCACTCCCTCGCATACCCACGGCCGCAAAGCCTCAACAACATCCCGCCCAACGACACCGCTCCGTCCGCCCTCGCGCACCTCTCTACGCGCCTCGCAAACGACCCCGTCTGGCCCATTGTCAGGCAGTACTTCCGACCCTCTCGCGTCGCTGGAGCCTGCCTTCGCCGAACTGAGTGACAGCATGGCCGACTTGGAAGCGAATTTCATGCACCTGCAATTACTGAACGAGAGCTTGAACCGCTTCAACGAGTGCTTTGGCGGCTTTCTCTACGGTCTGAACATGAGCGCGTTTTGCGTCGATTTCCCAGAGGTAAGCTCTCGTATTTATATCTATATATGTCTCTGCACGCTAACACTCATTCACCAAGGCTCCAACACCACAATCCTTCGCCCGCGCCAAAACAATGTCCTCGCCCTCCTCCAAAATGCCCAACAGCTCGATTCCTACGCAAACCGCACCACCCGACGTCGACGCGACATTCCTCACGACCGACACGTCCTTTGTCGAAAACCCGCCTACAACGTCCAAGCCGCCGAGCAGGTATAGTAGCGTGCCGTCCGCGCGGACGCCGGCTAGAGGGAGAGGAGGAGGAGCGTCGTCTGCTTCTGCTTCCACGCGAGGAGCAAGAGGCGGGAGCGGGATTGCTAGAGGTGGTTCTGGAGGTATGACGGGTACAGCGAGAAGTACAAGAGGTGGAGTTGCGAGAGGTGTTGGCAGAGGTAGAGGTGCTTCGTCAGGCATGGGGACACGGTGAAAGCCAAAAAGTGTTACATGAGTTTGAGCAGAGGTTATTGATCTGAAGCGGATTGTGGGCTAAGTGCCGTCGCGCGAAGCAAGGCGACTGAGTATCGAGCAGCACCTTTCAGTCCGTTCAGCGTTTGAGCAGCATTGAGCAATGACCCACGGTGCTCTGTGTGGATGCCATGCCACGGTGCTACGATACTTCGCGGACACCAACTTCAGGAGTGACATATCTGCTTGCTTACAGAAGCAAATGGACAAACGACCACCAGTGTCAAGAAGTCCAACGGATTGACAAGTCGTTAGCGAAGCGCTTCGCTTTCTGCAAAGATGCTTGGGCTTCCACGCATCGATCGCGACTACATGGAGATCGGTCTGAAATAGGCGACGTTCATCATTGCATCAGTCAGCTTGTCGACAACGAGCTGCAGTTGCGTCGTTCTCCATGACGATGAAACCAGAAACGAGCATTGCAATTGCACCCAGTGAACAACGATATCACGCAACATGTGTGGAGAAATGGATCGCAAGCATCCTGTGGGTCTCTTCATCTCTACACCGGCTAAATGAAAGAAGTATCAAGCGCATTCAAGCAAAACTCTCGAGATTGTAAGGCTGCTCTTTTTGGGGCGCGGACCCGGACAATTGAGAGTCCGCGCGTCCAACTGCCGCCATGATCAACACGCCATGACATCAAGAGTTTATGAGTTTATGTGGTCCCGAATGTTTAAACTACCTGCTAAACGTGGCAGAATATACGGGTTCCAGAACCATTGGAAATACATATATTCGTTCTCTGCACTGCATCAGACAACACAATCTTAGTCTCATTGACTACTTCAACCTCACCATCGTCAACTACATCACAATGAGCAACGACAACGCCCTTGCCTCTTTCACAGACAAGCTCGCATTAGGCGAAGCGAAACGCGGCGACCGCATCAAGCGTGTCGTCGTTACCGGAGGCAGTGGCAAGCTCGGCCGTGCCACAGTCAAATACCTCGCCGACGAAGGCTGGGAAGTCATCTCAGTAGACACCAGGCGACCGCCTACAGCAAGTGAAGATGGCAAATCAGGCCTCGGCGGTGCCTACCGTCTCGTCGAAATCGACCTCGAAGACATGGGCGCCGTAATCGAGACCTTTATGACAATCGACATGGCCTACTCCGGCGTCGATGCAGTCGTCCACCTTGCCGCCATCCCCTCGCCAGGTCAAACAAACAGCAGTCGCCAGTTCCGCACCAACACCATGAGCACCTACAACGTGCTCGAAGCATGCCGCAAGCTCCGCATCACCAACGTTGTCCTCGCATCCTCAGAAACCCTCATCGGAATTCCCTTCGACCCCCACGGCCCTGAATCGCTTCCCATCACCGAAGACCACGAACGCAAGCCCGAATCAGCCTACTCCCTCTCCAAACTCATGGGCGAGACAATGGCCGACCAATACGCCCGCTGGGACCCCAGCACCAAGATCATTTCCCTGCGCTTCAGCAACGTCATGCTCCCAGAGGAATACGCCAATTTTGAAGGCTGGCAAGAGGATCCGATGCTGCGCTACTGGAACTGCTGGGGCTACATCGATGCTCGCGATGGCGGACAGGCAGTGTCGAAGTCGCTGGAGAGTAAGTTGAAGGGGCATAGGCAGTACTTGATTGCCGCGGAGGACACGTGCATGCGCAAGAGCAACGCGGAGCTTGTCAAGGTTGCTTTCCCCGATGCGAAATATAACGCGACAGCTGGCGAGAACGATACACTGCTTTCGATTGAGAAGGCGAAGAAGGAGTTGGGCTTCAAGCCGGCTTATAAGTGGAAGGATCAGTTGAAGAAGTAGTTTAGGAGTAAGCGATATATGTTTTCCCTCGACAATGAAGAGATTCGACGACTTCAGAGTGAGTTGTGGCGTTCCATCGGTGCTCTTTCTACCTACAGCCAAGAACGCAACACTCAAGATATCCGTGTACTGTCAGCCCACGATATTCGCCACTTATATGTTGAGCTTCTTCATGCTGACATACAGCGCCTTCGGGCAGGCCACAGCAAGCGAAAAGTCCGACTCAAGTTGGGAGTCTGGGTCCATCAATTCGATCTAATTGCGCCATTAGCTTTGTACAATCATCGCATCAACCTGACTTACATCAAAATTCATCATCATTGCCGGAATGACCTTCTTCATCTCCATGATTGCTATGTTCTGACCAATGCACACACGCCTTCCTTTGCCGAAACCCATGTGCGCAGTCTCCATGGCTCGCAGCTGCTCGGGACTTGCTTCCAGCCACCGCTCCGGTCGGAACGTCGCTGCGTCCGAGCCAAAGACTTTGGGATTGAGATGCATTGCTAATTGCAGAACGCCAACGGAGGTGCCTGGCGGCAGATATGTTCCGACGACTGTTGTGCCTCCTGCTGGGACTAGGCGTTCAAGAGGGTGCGTCAGAGCTGGGTAGAGACGCATTCCTTCCTTGATGACTGCTTGTAAAATGGGGAGTTTGTTCACTTGCGAGAAGGCTGGAATAGGTCTGTCGAGGCTCGCAGATTCGATCTCGGCTTTTAGTCTAGCGAGGGAAGAAGGATTCTTCAGCAAATGGAACATGGTGGCCGTAAGAGCGTTTGCGCTCGTGTCACTGGCTCCGGAGATCATCGACATCAGCAGCCCAACCACTCCCGCCTGGTCTAACACTTCCGGATCCTTGTCCATAGCTTCGAGGAACTTCGTCAGCAGGTCAGGAGCTTCTGAATGCTCTTCTCGCCCTTTTCCCAATCGCTTTTTCAGCGTACCCAGAGCAGTGGCGACTATACTCAGTGGCCCGGCACGTCTCAACCGCATCACAACGGGGTTGCGATACAGAAGTCTCTCAACGCCTGGGATCGAGCCCCAACGACTCCAATGGCCCATCCGCTCGCGCGTGACAGCGATCATGCCACCAACGTCCGTATCCGAGGCCAGGCAAGCTTTCGACTCGGGAGCATTGAAGGCGAATCCTGCCGCAGCGTCCAGGCCAAAGTAGGCCATTTTCCGGCTCAGGTCGAACCTCTGCGCTTTTTCCAGGGCTTTCAGGAGCTCCTGTATCGTGCTATCGATGTGGGGCTCATATTCGAGCACCGTGTTCGCATTGAAGGCGTTCGCGACGGACCGTCGGATGGCGTTGTGGCGCTTCTCGTCGGCGGTGGTGACTAGGCTGCTGATTTCCTTGCCGTGCGAGATGCCTACGATTACTTTGTAGGAGTCTGCCTATAGTCTCGGTTAGAGGTTCGAACTTGACATCAGCCATGCCAGTCTTACTTACGATTACAAAGCCTGCACGGCTGCCATACACGATCTCAACGACACTGGGGTCGTCGACGCTAACGCTGCGGACCCCATAACGGACTATGGGTCCATACTGCTTGTGCAACTCGACCAACTTCCCGCGGAGCTTTCCTCTGCTTTGATACCAAGCTCGCCAGAAGTCGCTGAAGCCTGCGAGATGCGGTCCTGGGACGTTTTTCAGTTGGCTCTTGTTACTGAAAAGCCTCCAGATACCTAGCAGCAACAGAGAAAAGAAGAGGGCAGCGAGAGTACTCATGGCTAGAGCTTTGAGAGTTACAAATGCCACGCTTCACGGCGGATAGCCAAGTTGAAAGCTTAGCACTCTTGTATGAAACCAAGCGTTAGCTACGTTGCTGCACGGGCGTGAGGCTGACAGCTCTTGAGAACGGGGGCTGACAGATCCTTTGACGCAAGGCTGACACGGGTATTTCCAGCATGTCAGATATGACGTGGCGGGCTTGAAAGTACGACTGAGACAGCATCCTTATTCTACCGCTTTCTGAAAATATATCTGAGAAAGGGAAGGACCTCTGTTGCTGTGGGCGAAGCTCATACATACACATACTAGCGAAGCAGCCAACACGAAAGATCAGATTGGCTGCCAGATCTGTGCCGCTCTTACTTGTTAAGGCGGTTCACTGCCGCGGCGTGCTCGTACACCAATGGTTTCGCTTCAGCACTGTTTAGTTGTTAGCATGGTGACCACAGAGATGTGCCGACCATACTCACTCGTCCAGGTAAATCGTGAACCCATCGTTGTGGTTCCTGCCGTAGGAGTAGTTGGAGAAGCCAAATTGCCAGTACATGTCTGAGATCTTCTCCTTCAACGATGTCTTCTGCCAAAGAGAAAGGACCTCGACCCTTGTTGCGTTCTCCGTGCGGCCGAGATACTCGAGACGAGCCTCTGGTGTCAGCCATCCTGTCTCATCGTCAGCTTAGTCCGAGCATCGACGTGAGAACCTAGTCGAGGCAACTCACCATACTCCTCGTGAACAACAGGCTTCTTAATGCTCCTCATGGATTTGCCATGGTCCTTGATCCATTGAACAGTCCACTCAACGGTCTTGGTCCACCAGTCGGGGTAAGAATGGAATGTGCCGAAATCGATATTCTTCAACTTGAGTTCCGCATCGAAATCGCTACCATCGGCGCCATTGTATGCCCAATCATCAGACTGAATGTTGAAGCCACCTTCACTACCGGTAGTGACAAGGTGTTTCTTATCGATGCTCTTGATGTATGTGCTCATCTCGTCGTACCACTCCGTGACCAAGTCGGGCGTGCAGCTGTCTGATCGCGGCAGATTGCGTACACCGTCAGCACCGCAGCGAGCTTCGTTGGCGATTTCCCAGGCCATGATGGTCGGGTTGTCTTTGTAGCGAGTCACCATGGCCTTGATGTAGCGCTTGAATGCTTTCTTGATCTCGGGAAGGCGATAGAACTGTGAGATTATTAGCCAACAACACTTTGCAGATGGAACCAGACTTAACCAACATCATCATGATACTTCCCACCAAGGTTGACGGTGTAGACGTCCATCCCTCCATAGTCTGCCCAGTTGTTGGTCAACGCCACAATCAGCTTGATTCCGACTTTGCTGGCAGCGTTGACGACTTTGTCGAAAGCCTGTACATCAATCGTGGATTTCCCGTCAGCCCAGCGCTGGAATATGATCTCGGTTCCTCCGGCTCCTTCACCGCCGTACCGCGGTAGGCCTTCTGGGTTGTAGGTGACGTTCTTGTCGTTGAAACCCTGAATTATATATTAGAGATATTACTAAGATCGTGTGCCCTGCTAACTAGTACTGACCCAGGTACGGAAGACATTGAGGCCTGCGTTCTTCGCCGCCGTCAAGCCGAGTTCAACATCGGCTTGGTTCTAAGAGTTGCACGGTCAGTGTGGTTCGAGAAGCACACATCGGCAGTAGAACATACGTTGTTGAAGGGAAAGTACTGGTTCAGTGGTCAGTCTCGCCTATACGTAAAATCTCGCGGCCAAGAAAACTCACGTAAGCATTGCTGCCAGCGAAGTAGAAGTCCTTGCCGTCAAGCTTGAACTTGGTTCCGGAAGTCGTCACGAAGCCTTTGGGAGCTTTGCTGGGAAGAGAAACAGCACTGCCTGCAAGCAGCGCTAGATAGGCGAGGTTAACCAGCATCGTAACAACGTATAGGTAAGAGTTCCGTGGCTGTGACAACTAGGCGAGCTGGCATCATGGCGAGGACGTGTATTTGACACCAACAAAGTGGCAAACAATTTTTCCGTATTGGCGGCTCGATACTGCAACTGACACGGAGTAGACGGCGCCTGTATCTGGTTCCTGCATTAAATGGGGAAATGCGTGGGTTGCCGAGGAATGTGAGTTGTAGGGCTTGGTTTTCTCCGCGAGTTGTGCTGCATGAGGCGCTTCGGCTCGAGTACCAAGTAGCCTGATTAAGAACGGAGTTGAGATGTCTCAATGTGTAATAGTTAAGTGAGCAGCTCGCGGCTCCGAGTCTAGGAACAATATTCTGATCTCTAAAGGTCATTACTGCATGGCTCAGCAGTGAGAGAATTAGGGCTGCTGTGATGTGGTGCCCATGGACGTAAAACGCACAACTGCCAAGGTGGGAGTCGTCCATAGGAGCGAAGGGACAGTTAGAGAATGCGTCCAGTCCGTCGTCCCGATTGTTTCGTGGATATGGATCGTGGGTAGTGCGTTGGAGGGCAGAAGGAGATAACTGCCATCAGAGTTTCGAAGCTCTTTGCGAAGTAATTGACAGCTGCCAGGCCAACCATTCGTGTCAACATACCCTCAAATTGTCGTGATTTTGCTGACTTTCGCAAGTGACAAGAACAGAAAGACACGACCCTTTCGAGGACACTGTTCCAGGCACATAGAACCCTCTCGCTCGTGTCTAGATCAAAGTTGCAATGCGTCCATCTATCATTCCCTCCATCTACCTCTATCTATCTCTAACGCCATGCTGTGCTATGCATATCTCCAAAATCTCGTCGAACGTGGGTATCATACGTTTCATTTCATAAACAATCAGCATAAGTATCATCACCTCTTCCCTTTGCCCTTCTTTCCCTTCCCACCACCAGTAGCCGACTTCAGGGCAGGCTGGCATCGATTGCTCTTATCATCAATGTGCTTAAACAATTGCGTGCGAGAAGGGAAGGCTTGGCTGCACGATGCACATTTGTGGCCTGACTCTTCCTGTTCGGAGGTAGCGGCAGCTGTTGCGGCGGCTTTCTTTGCTCGTTTCAATGCTGCTTTGCCGATTTTCGGCTTGGCTGGTTCGTCCGCTTCATCGTCGTCTTTGGATGAGTCCGCTGCGGGTGGTTGGAGGCTAGTCGCATCTAAGCGTTTACGAACGGTCTCTGGGGATGCGTAGTCGGAGTCAGAGTCACTTTGGTCGGAGCTACTTCGTGGGTCTGCCTTCTCTTGGTCGTCGACGGGCTTGGTGTCTGGCTCGTCCGATGAAGAGTCCTCCTCATCGTCCTTGGATTTCGTGTCTTCCTCTGCATTACCAGTAGCAGTTCCATTGGTAGGTCCGTCGGCACCTTCGACAACCTCAAATGGCTCCTCATCAATAAACTCGTAGTCCTCCTCATCGACCTGCGCCGCCGTCCCATTACTATCGCCAACAACAGCATCCAAATCCAAATTCTTGTTATCCTTCTTCATCTTCCTCTGCAGCGCCTGCACAGCCTTCTGATGCTTCTTGCTCTTCTCATGCGCCTCAAACTGCCTCTCGCTCTTAAACTCCTTATCACAAGCCACACACTCAATGATCTCCTGCTCTTGCTCTTCCTCCTCCTCGCTCTCCTCCCCTTCCTCCGCCTCCCTGAACTTATCCCACTCCGGGACCTCCGCCTCTTTGACCTTCGCCTCATTCGCTGCCCTCGCCCTCGCCCTCTGCGCAATCGCCGCATCCCTCAAAGCTTTCTGCCTGTCCGCCTCGCTCTGCGTATTAGGCGTATACCTCGGATCGCGCTTGCGGATAAAAGCCACAAGAACCCTAACCGCCTCATTGAACTCGCGGATCCCATCCTGTCTCTCAGCATTATTCTCCTTCTCCATCAGCCTCCTAATTCGCCGATCCGGCGCTTCAGACAACTTGTACTTGTCCCTCCACGCAAACGTCTTGACCGTCGCGAAATTCGCCCAGGCGCTGTAGAACTGCTTCACCACATCCTCGTGCCCGTCGTCTTTATGTCCAAAAGTCGGGTAAGATCGCACGTCCACATCCTCCCACTGCGCCGCAACCTCCTCTTCCATAGCAAGCTTCTCAAACGTCTCGCGCACAAAGCCAAAGAACCCAGAAGGCGAGTCCGTAAACTCCACATTGCTGTTGAATTTCCTGACCAACCGCGCCAAATCGTCCGCAGTAGTCATGCGCACGTTCTGGTACATCGGCACACCACCGTCTCCTCCTCCTGTACCACCATCATCTCCCCTCAGAATCGAGCTCTCATGGCTATCGTACCACGCCCGCTCCTGCGGATCCGACAGAACCTCGTACGCAGCCTGGACTTCGGCAAAAGTCTTCGTAGCCCTCTCTTCGTCGCCGCGGTTCTTGTCCGGATGCAGCAGCAAAGCCTTCTTGCGATACGCCTTTTTCAATTCATCTTCTGTCGCCGATCTTTCCACTCCCAGCAATTCGTAGTAACTCGTTTTCGTCTCTTGGGCTGGTGTCTCGGTGCCCGAGGACTGGGACTGTGAGGCGCCCATGATGGAGGAGCGTGGGTGCGGGGCGGGGGGCAGGGCAGCCTCAAAAACAGTCTTGCAGAGAGGATGTGCGTTTGTTGTCTCACGAGTGAGGATTCATGAACCCAGAAGCAAAGAAAGGCGGGCACGAGTACCTAGTATTTTATCGATAGGATCTACCCGATTCTGCAGAGCCGCATCAAACATCGCTCAGAATGACTCGAGCAGGAAGAAGGTGGGGTCGAGGGGTCTTCAACATCGTCAATCATCATGTGAAGGTTATCCTCAAGCACGAATTAACACAGGAAATGCCTCCGTAGAAACAAGGTAACTTATGTAATTCACATGCGCTGTTTTCGCTTGTTCGGAAAAGATTGCTAAATTATAACAAGGACGGTCAAAAGCGCAAAACATTAACTTGAACGCAACAAAGACGAAGAAACACAATCAATAGCGTAATTAGGCGGTAAACACAAATAGTCAAACTCTCCCACCATCCATCGATATAAACATGTTACCCTACCCGTCCGCCCACCAATCCACCTAGTTCCACTCCCAGTCCCAGGGGTATATCCTCAATGTATCCAACATATTCCCAGTCCCACCAGCCGACCGACCAGCCTACCCGTCCAGCCATGAGAAAGTCTGTTTGTCTGTACACAGCGAGCTCCCCAACCTTATCCGTGCTCTAGAAGTCCTTTTCTTCTCATGCCTAGAAAATTTAGTTCCTCTTCGGGAAGCTACCCGGGACGTGAAGCTGGCTAACGCTAATGTCGGTGTTGTGCCTGACAACGCTAGGGAACATGTGACCGGTTTCGTGAGCTCCGCGAGCCTCTTTTCCGCCTAGGGCGCCGTCCAGAGGGGCGGCGGAGAGGTCGGACGAGCCCGCGACACCGGTGCCGGCGGTGCTGGGGTAGGAAAGGAAGGTCGAGTTGGGTCCGTTGGCTGCGGGTTGGGCGGCGAGAGGTGCATTGTCAACTGTGCCAGGAGTGTTGTTGGTAGGAGATGTGGCGAGGCCGCGGTTGCCAGATACATCGGCTCCGCCGTCGTCGATGAGCTCGGCCTCTTTGGCGGCCTGCTGTTGCAGACTTGGCTCGAGGGTGTTGGGTTCGTATCTTGAGGTACCCGCCTGAGCACCGCCGTCGTCAACGAGTTCGGCCTCGCGCGCAGCCTGCTCCTGTAGCTCGCGCTCGTTGTCTTGATTGTGGTGGTTGTAGGCCGCGGCGCCTGCAACGCCAGCACCTGCACCTAGAGCGGCCGGTGCCATCCAGTCTCCGTAAGAGCTTTGTGTACGCTCGTGATCACGAGGAGCTTCAAAAGACCTGTCCTGGCTGGGTTGGAAAGACTGGGCAGGCGGCTGCTGGTCCTGGAGGTGCTGCTGACCAGGGAGGAAAAATGTCTGACCCGGCATAGACTGTTGCTGCGGCTGGACGGGGGCTTGTGGTTGAGACGGTTGCATGTAGCGGGCCTGGTCTTCATCATAAGATGCAGCAGGTGCTCGTGTCGCAGCAGTAGGAGTGTCAGCAGGGCTATGCGAAGCAATGCCGCGAAGTCTGTAAGGGTCTTCGTCTCCGCGAGGGTAGTCGGCGGTGTGCGTGAGAGCAGGAGTAGCAGCAACTGCGGCCACACTTGGTTGAATGGTATCATGGTCGGAGCTCTCGCTCGAAGGACTCTGAGCTGTGTTGTTCATGCGGTTGACATTCAGATCAGACGGGAATCGTCCGCCTGAGTTGTTGAAGAGTCAGTGGGGGCTCCTTAGGGGACTGAATCTAGGGACGCAAGAAAGGGGCAGCACTCACTCACCTGGCTGCGGCCGCTGAGGTTTCGCCTCGACAGGGTTCTGCTCAGAGAGGCTCGCGGCATCGGCCGAGTACGGGACTTGGTCCGCCTCGTCCTCTTCGAGACCATCGCTGCTCATGCTGCGTGGACGCTCGCTGTTGCCACTGACACTCCTGGCATGTTTGCGAAGGAACGCAGTGCGCTCCTCGCCTGTCTTTTCAGTCAAAGTCTGGATGTCGTGATACCAAGCAAGCATAGTCTCGTGGCTCTCCGCGCGGAAAACCCAGCTGTGGCCCTTGTGCATGCCACCAGCCTGGCGGCCTTTGAGCATGAATTTGGAGCTCGAAGAGCCAGCCTCCGAATGCGTGCCCAGTTTCTGATCGGCCAGGTAAAGGGACATGACTGGCGGCTGGGTGTAAATCTTATCCGCCGACTTGAATTCGTGCAAGTGCGTGGGCGACAAGACATACCAGCCTGGGCTGTATGACTTCAGATACTTGCTCTTGCGCTCCAACATGCCCGCGCGAATCTCGGTGGCTGCTGGGTGGTCTCTGCCAGGGTAGTCAATGTCTTCAATGCGACGCAATGGGACGTCCGGTGCAACAAAGTGAGGATCGCTGTTGACGAATGCGGACCACTCCTGGTCCTTGGCCATGGAGATAGGTCCACTGCGGAGACCTTCAACAGCCTTGTAGGCATCGTCGCCTTCGCGCTTGAGGATGCCAGCGAATGCGTTGTAGGCCTTCTGGATCTCACCAACCACAATGGACTCGAGCTCGCGTCCAGAGGTCTCGAGGTTGAGATAAGCCTAGTCATGTTAGTAGACTTTTCTCGGTGCTCAAATGCATGCACTCCCAACTCACCCTGTGGAGGTAGTTCTCCTCGTCAATCTGCCTCTCAACAGCACGGTCAACGCCGAGTCTGACGACGTAAGGGTCATTCTTGCCCGTCGCGGTACTATCCTCATGATCGGCGTGCTGGAGGGCCTCCTGGAGCTTCTCGACCTCCCTTCTTGTGGCATCCTTCTCCTTATCAACGGAGTTCTTGAAGTCGCCGCTTAAGCTCTTGATTTCCTTGATCTTCTGACTCAAATCAGAACGCAGGCCGGTCAAGCCACTGATAACGTCGTTCTCAATCTCGCGCGACTTGTTGGCCTCGGCGAGAGAGTGCCTGTGGAAATCCTCGAGAATGCGTGTCGCGTCTGCAAGACCGTCGTGCGACAACATGACAGCGGGGTGTGAGATGCCGCCTAGTGCATTCTGGACCTTGCTAACAGCTTTGGCGCGGGCATCGTATGAGTTCTGGACTTCGCGGAAGTAGGCGATCAGCGACTTGAGCAGTTGGCGCCATGACTGGAAGCGGTTTGCAAGGATATCGGTCGGAGAGCCCTGTGTAGGCACAGGAGTGTGGAAGGCGCTGTTGAAGTCCTCTGTCTCATTGCCGCCTCCAACACTCCTGCCGCCGACGCTCTTTATACTCCCGGCTGCGAGGCTTTTGCGGCTCGAGCTGCGCTTGAGGCTGCCGGTAGCTCCAGTCGCACGGCGCATGCTCGACTTCTTCTTGAGCGTGTTGTTTCTTGAGGGAATGCCCTGATTGTTTGCTTGGCCGTGAGCGACAGCGGTCGAAGCGCTTGATGCCGAGCGATCGATGCCAGCGCCATGCTGCTGCTGCTGCTGCTGGCCATCAACGCCGGTACTGGGTCGCGAGGCGTCAAAGTCCTCGTGGAACTGGCCGCCAAAGCCCGACTGCTGGCCCATTGACTGGCCGAGGGGCGAAGTCATGCTGGCAGATGGGTTTCCTGTAGCGAAGTCGTTGACGCCGCTGTTGGAGTTCATGTTCCCGTAGCCGCGGTCGTAGTGGGCGTCATTGGGCGTCGGCACATTGCCGTAGTACTGAGACATGATGTTGCCAGCCCAACGTCGAGCGGGAGAGCGCGGAATGTGCGCCTACGCGTGGACGGGGGGTGTGTATGCGGTATGTATGTGGAAAGAGGATGTGACGGTGGAGTAGTGATGTACTGGCACAAGGATGCTGCGTAGGGCAGAAGAGAGATAATGGGGCCGCGGAAACAGACGGGAAGGCAGCTCTGTGACAGCGACGAGTTGGAAGCAAGACAAGTGACGTCGAGCTGGTGAGCTCCCACAAAGCGCTCCTTGTGCTTTGAGCTAAGCAACAGGGTTTGATCGACAGCAATTGCAGCTCGGCGTTTCCTTGACCATTTGACGCTCACTGGCGCGCACAGTTTGCTAGACGGCGGACGTCGATGATCTCACTTTGCGATAGCTCGACAGCTCCGCCCAAGGACGGCTTGGCGCCAGAGCCAGCCCTCCCACTGGCCCTTCGAACGAGGCGGAAGGCTACGACGGCACGGATCTCCCCAAAGCTCCACTCAGATGGATCTCTCCGCGGCACATCACACGCGCCAAAGCAATCATAATGCTTGCCGCACATCAGGGCTGGACTGTGAGGCCGCCGAAATGCGATGCGGTCACGTGCTGGAAGGGAAAAGGGAGTACCAATACAACTGGCAAACAGCACATGTCATGCATCCCAAGCGGCAGCGTCACCTCCCACCAGCGCCCAGCAAATCAAGGAAACAAAACCCACGGCGTCAAAGGCTATTCCAAAGCAGCAACTGCTTTCTCGCACGTGGGCGTTGCGCCAGCAGCGCCACCTACGAAGACTCACATAAACCACAAAAGCGAAATTGTCCGCGGCGGGAATCTCGGCACTGACCATTCTTCACTGCCGCAAATTGTAATTACAATACCGGACGCCTGACTTCAGGGGCTAGAAACCCACTGTGGAAGTCGAAGAACAGATGTGCTGGCAGCCGCAGTACAGTGGTAGTCTCACGGTGCGTGTTCGAATTCGATACCTTCTCACTGGCAAAAGTGTGATCATCTTCTACCGGAGCATGTGGTAACGCCAGAAGACTTCTGGACATCGTCGAAAATTATTCGCTGTATCTCAGTGGTAAGGTACCTCCGGAGGTACTACGTTCGATGCGACAGGAGCATCAGATAATGCTGGCGGTACATGTAGAGGGCGCTGGGATTCGAACATGCGTCGAGAGGCAGGTAAGGACATGAGTCTAGACAAGATTCTCGAGGTCATATCGTGTTCATTCGTGACTATATGTATACATTGGTTGCTGTGCTGTTTGTATCCACCGCCCATCGCTCGTCAAGGAAAACACATCCAGTCCGCTGGTTTAGACTAAGCACCCCTTCAGTGCGTATCATCAGGACACTCACTCTCAGCCCTCACCCACCCCGTCAACCGATTCGCAATATCACTCACATAACACGCCGTAGCGCCAGCCTTCTCGCTCAAATCCCCGCTGTCAGGAATATACCCACTGTTATACCCTCTCATCGCCTTGTACGGGTTTCCATACAAGTTGAGATTGTCCACCAAACCCCAGCCAGCATCGGTGCCCTGCGTTCCATCTTGGATCATGAGCAGGATGGACAGACGGCTGTGTTTCGGGTCGTACTCGTGTCCATTGTGCGACTGCATGAGGCCTGGGTTACGCGTCCCGCCGGACGAGACGGTGTGGGAGACGAGAGGGCAGCCGTTTGTTTCTTGGATGATGGTGGCGAGGATAATACGCTGGTCGACGAGGGAAGCGTTGGCACGGTCTTGGATTGCGTTGTGGATGTCCTGAATCATTTCGGGCGTGTTGTCGTCGCCTCTGTCTAGCCAGCCGCAGGATTTCTGGAAAGTCTCCAGATTGCCTTTCCACATGTCGTCGAACGAAACCCATTCGGTTTGGTTGGGGAACTTTGAAGCGTCTCCTTGATAGTATGTGTATTTGTCTTCGCCGGCCCCGATGCCCACGCTGGTGTCGTTGACGGATTTGCGAGTTGCGCCGCCGGATTCGAAGGCGAGGGTGTTGTTGACTTGGGCGGTGGAGGGGGTGTATTTGAAACCTCCTCTCCGTGGCAAGGTGACTGCCAAAGCGATGATGAGGATGAGTAGGATTGCTGAAATTATGGTGGAGATCACCACACACTTGCGCCGTCTACTCCACATGCCACAGCAGCCACGCCCGTCATAGCGATCATCGTCCTCGTCCATTCTACCATACTTGTAGTATTCGGCTTCATCGTATGTTGAGGGGTCTCGAGCGTAAGATCTTCGCTCATCACGCCTCTGTTCGCCACGGCCACGCTGCTGCGAGCGATGTTTCCGAGGCGATCGTGAGGTTCTGCGGTGCTGTCTTTCGAGGTCGACACTAGAGACACTATTCAGACTAGAGTTCTTCTCTGGGTCCAGGACCGGCGTGATGAGAGGCGACGGCTGTCTTTTGTTCTCTCCAACTCTTGACTCGAAGATCGATGGCTGCTCGTTCGACATGACTTGCGGCATTGGGCGGCCCCGAGTACCAGGCGATGCCGGCGCCTCTCTTTGCAACGGCTCCTGACCCTGCGCGTCAGAGAGAGCTGATTCGGGACCAAGTGATTGTGGCTGCATTACCGACGCAGTCTGCATTGACGAACGACGTTGCCTGGGCCGTTTCCAGTCGTCGGTCACGGCACGTCGGTCTTCCATCGCTCGTCGACGCTCCACTTTGAATCGCTTGTAGCACCGGCTGCAGAGATCGAGGCCATTAGGTCCAGGGCAAAGCCTCTCGTCGGGCGCAATAGCAGGAGAGTCACAGAGATCATTCGCGCACCTCGCACCGTTGTGAGGGATAGAGCGTTTGGCAGAGGTCGCTCGTGGATAGCTCTTCCTCTCACTGTTGCGCCTCATCGGCGGCCGGCGTGCTGTGGGTTCTGGTCTGGCAGGCATGTTTGAGGTGTACATTGAGGATAGAGGAGTGGTTGGAGCAGCAGAGTGGTAGGTCCATGGTCTGCGGTGATCGTATTGCGGGTAGTCTGGGTATTGTCTATCCATTACGAGACATGCGCGATGGTTGAGAATTGTGTATAGAAAGATTGTTTGGGACGGATGGGCAAGCTAGCGATGGGTGACCCGTGGGGACAATGGGAGATGTGCGGAGAGTTTGGAGGATGTGAATACAAACCGTCATTATCGTATACTTTTGTCTCGCATGCGCGTCTTGTGTTGCGTGCGATGGCGGGAGGAAAGACCAGGGTCGTTGTCGTGAGGCTGGAAGGAGGTTGGGCCGGCTTTAGCCTGACACGATGCACGGTCCAATCTGCATATCTGAAGCACGAGCACGAAGGTGTTGCATCCTTGCTACTACTACTGGCTTTCGCATTCAGCGCCGACATGAATCACATAGCATACAAACTGAGCACCAAAAACTGTGCTTGTCAATGCCGTGTTCCAGGATGGTCTAGCAAAGTGCTGCAATAAATGCCTCGAATTAGTGGTGCTCCTCGATCACATATTCGTAAACACCGCGATGCGACAATTCACGGAAGACAGCGTAGCAAGCAGGCATGATATACGTTTGATCGCACATTCGTTCAAAATGCTAGCACATATCACTGGTCTCTCTGACTGGCGCTATCTCGTTGGCTCCCAGTGGATACCTAGCTTACAAGAGGCCGGTGCTTGGCTATGTACACATGCATGTACTTCACCTAGGGTTGGGGTTGGGGTATTGTCAGCACATGCAGTCCACTTGCATGTCCACCATAACAACAACATCCACGCATTCGGTCGCAGAATCGAGTGAAGGATCATTAAGAGATACAAGGCGCCAATGTGCGACAATGCTCTCGTGGCGATTGTATAACGTGCGCAACTCATTCAACCTATGATTGGATAGCAAATGCCTCCAGCACTTTGAGCACTGCCGCCTATCGTAAACTGCACCAATGAAGATGACTCTACGGATACCTACCGGATGTTTAAAGTTAATCCCATACAAACGGGCGAGCAGGTGGTTTCTGCTATATATACAAAAAGAATATCACCCCTCAGGGCTGGGAAGGCTCTTTCAATGTCGACTCTCTCTTAGCGAATAATATATTCTTCGAAGGTACCATCCATCAGAGTCGATGGCCGTGGCCAGCACCCCGCGACATCATGCAACGCCTGTCTTCTCGGTAACTGCACGTAACCTTCTCACATATGGCTCGGTTACACTTCAATGTCGTCAACAGTGTACGAGTGGGAGACGATGGAGAAACAAACGCCTTCGACATGACTTCAAACATGGCAAGCTAACACCTTCGGAGTGGCAGATCCGCCCCGCACTCTGCCCTGCAGAAAGGCGTTGGACATCGCGCCCTCGGCGCCGTACCTGTTAGGGCAAATGATCATGTGAGATGCTATTACCATCGCTTCTGGAGCGACGGAATCGCGGAAAAGGAACATGGGACAGTGTTTTCAACGTAGGTACGACGCTGATCAAAGTGGCACGTCCAAAAACAAGCTCTCAGAAACGTCGCATGGACGAAACGCTGAACTTGAACGAACTGCCAAGTCAGTGGAGCCAAGCGACGACATCCTTCGTCCGGAACCTCCTTACTCAATCCGAGTTCATTCCAACGAGCGCGTTCGCTCTCGCAGCATCAGGCCACCTTGTTCTACCACGCACTCTTTTCCGTCGTTTTGTACATTAGCTTTGCGATGAGGATTGGTTCTCTGCGATAAACCCAGTCCGAAATACGCGGGCCTTCGCAATCGTCATGGCTGTCCGCCGCTTTCGCTTCCTGGCCTTAGCCGTCTTTGCTGCTATCGCTCTTTTCTTGTTCACGCGATCGAGTTCGAGCTACGAGAACTATAAGGCTTATGCGGAGCAGAAATATGAAAACGCAGTAGGAGGAGGATCTGTAATAAGACCCGAGGAGGAAGCCGAGAAGGCAAAAGAGCAACCACAAGAAGCGGCTGGTCCGCCTAAAGAGGAACATGCGCCTGTCCCTACCACATCGAAGGCCGCTGCATTGGAGACGAGTAGCAGCGCAGTAGTGGTGGAATTCGTCAACCACCCTACGACTGGGAGTGAGAGCGTAGTCTCAACCGCGACTCTTGCTCCAACACAACCGCTTCCTCTGGAATACCAACCTGAGCTAGCGCCCATTGTGAACGAAGAGGAAATCCCTATAGAGCTAGGACAGGGTCGATTGGACACCGAGAACTTCCCACCAATCGCCAACGAAATCCACTGGACGAAACAGCCCGAGCACTTCCCTGTGACTTCGACCATTCAGGTCCCGACCGGCAAGCCGAGTAAGATTCCAAAGGTACAACACAAGTTCGCGAAATCTGCGAACAAGGGCGCAGACAGTGACCGTCTTGCTGTTATCAAGGCTGCGGCGGAGCATGCGTGGAGCGGATACCGTGAGAACGCATGGGGTCACGATGAGGTTAAGCCGGTCTCTGGAAAGAATGGCGATCCCTTCAATGGATGGGGCGCAACATTGGTCGACGGCATGGATACTTTGTGGATCATGGGCATGAAGACGGAGTTTGAAGAAGCGGTCAAGTTCGTGGAAACGATTGACTTTACGTCCTCTCCTCGCTCGGACATTCCCCTCTTCGAAACAACCATTCGCTATCTAGGAGGGCTGGTCGCAGCTTACGAAGTCTCCAACGCCAAATACAGAGTCCTGCTCGACAAGGCCGTCGAGCTGGCCGAAGTGCTCTACAGCGCTTTTGATACGCCCAACCGCATGCCGGAGACTTACTACAGGTGGAAGCCGACCTTCTCGTCCCAATCTCACCGTGCACCTGCGAGAGCAGTGCTGGCCGAGATTGGCAGCTTGGGCATGGAATTCACTCGCCTGGCTCAACTGACCAAGGAGCCCAAGTATTACGATGCGATTGCTCGCATCACTGATGCCCTGGAAGAATATCAAAACAGCACCAGACTGCCTGGAATGTGGCCGACATACATCGACGCGAGCGGATGTGCGAAGCCGGCACAGATGAATCGTCCGTTGTACGGAACCCATTTGTACCACCCGGACGGAAGTGGCAACATGATGATTGCCGATCAGCCGGTGCGGGCAGGCGAGAGCTATCCGAAGCCCAAGCCTGCGCCTGGCAAGGCTGCACATGAGATCATTAAGGAGGGCGAAGCGGAAGCGGCCGAAGCCAAAGAGCAGAGCGGAATTGCTGGTGAAGTCGATGGGTTTGAACACCCGAAGGAAGAGGACAGATGGTCAGACACGAAGAAGCAGCAGAAGCGCCAGCTTGATGCTGCCAACGCTGATGCCAAGCCTGCCAATAACGAGGCTGCTTCGAACGACAAAACCACTTCCAACAGCGAGACCACTTCCACCAGCTCTGGCGAACCTAACTTCCAGAAGCAAGATAACACTCCGAAGCCACAGACAGGCGCCGATGTCTGCATCCCGCAAGGCCTCGGATCGCCCAGCAAGTTTGGCTCGGAAACCTTCACGCTCGCTGGCATGAGTGATAGCACTTACGAGTATCTACCCAAGATGCATCTTTTGCTCGGCGGCCGAATCGATCAGTACAAAGACATGTATGCTAAGACTGCAGACGTCGCCATCGACAAACTCGTATACAGGCCCATGACTAAGGATGGACGTGATATTCTTGCGTCAGGCGACCTCAGCCTTGCCCCCAATACGAGTTCTGAGACCGGCGAGTTCATCGAAACTTTCAAGCCCGTCAGCTCTCACCTCGTCTGCTTCGCTGGCGGTATGTTCGCTCTCGGAGGCGTCATCTTCGATCGCCCTGAGGACATCGAGGTTGGCAAGAAGCTCACAGATGGCTGCATCTGGGCGTACAATGTCACCGCCACGGGCATCATGCCCGAGGACTTCTACTTGAGCAAGTGCGAGAGCAAGACCGACTGCGAATGGAACGAGACAAAGTATTCCGAAGAGCTGGATCCCTACAGAGCGCACAGAGCGAAGACACCAACTTTGCTGGGCACGAGCAGTCACAACGAGAACCTACCACCGAAGCTTCAGGATACCGACTACGGACACAAGATCAAGCGACAGGCGGATTCCAGCTCGCCTGCCGAATCCGCGGCCAAGGCACCCTCCGGTGGTGAAGACCAAATCGCCAAACCCATCGAAGAAGGAAAAGAGCCACTCCCCAACCTCCCTCCCTCCACAACCACCGACGAAACCAACGAAAACGTCCCTCCTCCTCCCATCCCCAAACTCTCCGCCCTAAAACCAATCTACACCCCTCCCGCCCCTCTCTCGCATGAAGAGTACGTCGCCAAGAAAATCGAAGAAGAGCGCCTCCCGCCCGGCTTCACCTCAATCACCTCCAAAATGTACATCTTGCGCCCCGAAGCAATCGAGAGCGTCTTTTACATGTACCGCATCACCGGCGACCAGTACTGGCGCGACCGCGGCTGGGAGATGTTCACCGCTGTCCAAGACCACACTAGGAGTGTGTTCGGCAACAGTGCGATTGATGATGTTACGAAGGCGGCGCCGGAGGTGAAGGTATGTTCCTCTTTTTTGCCTGCCGTGTCTGTGTGAAGGATTTATGCTAACACTTTCTGATCTCTAGGATTCGTCCGAATCGTTCTGGATTGCGGAGACGCTCAAGTACTTCTACCTGCTGTTCGACGAGCCGGAGAAGTGGAGCTTGGACGATTGGGTGCTGAATACGGAAGCGCATTTCTTCAAGCGGACTTAGAATTATGTTTTCGGATTTTTGCTTTTCGTGTATACGCATGGCGTGCGAATGGATTGATTGATTGATGCATTTGCGAACGTCAGCGCAACGTTTTATATGAGTCTTATCTTTCCTTCAACATCGCGCTTACATCGTGAACTTCAGATTGCGTCCGTTTCAATGACATCGCATGTCGTGCGAATGGAAGAAGAACCAGTCATGCCAGGCGAATGAGATGTTGTTGAAATAAGATCTCGCTTGTACATCTCCATCATAACTACAGCTATAAACCATGCGTCCTCCTCTCACGAACTTTCCTTACCATTCACCTCGTCGCCCGCAGCATGAAGTCAGGCTGCCCTGTCCACCTCATATGAATAAATGCAAAACCGTAAGGAATCACCGCGACACCCAACTTCCCCAAAAGTCAGAAAAGTCGTTCCATCGTCCCATAGTTGACCGCCGCGCACCGCAGTCCACGCAGTCACTTCTCGAAGTGAAGAGAACCAAGCGCGAAAATACCGTCTTCGCATGACGAACAAACAAATAATAAAGATCAAGCGGGGTATCCGACGAGAGATCTAAAAGCGCCAAAAACCATTTCAAATGAAAAAAAAAAAAGGAAACCGCGCCCTCGAACACGCGTGGACAGATCCCCCCCAAGATGAACAGAACCATGTTGAAGAGAATTCCAGAAAGTCAATAATCTGACACTCCGCTTCATTCACTCCGGCTCAACACCCTCGTCGATCTTGTCCGGAACGCCATAAGCGCCCTCCATGTTCGCCGCGTGACTTTCAGAAAGCTGTCTTGCCTTTGGGCTTTCAAGAACAGCCGGAGGCGCGGTGCCCATTTGATTCGGCGTATTCCGTGGAGACTCGCTCTTGATTATATTCTGCGGAGTGGCTTGGCCCGCCACAGGCGTGTGACGGGGAGAAGCAGAAGCGTTCGAGGCGCGGCCAGAAGCGCCGCCGGAGTGCTGCGAGCTGGTGCGAGGGGAGACGCGACCGTTCAGTTTGGCCCATCGGAGACCGCAGCTGTTGCATAGGTCGCGCTGGCCGCTGGGGCCTCTGCGCCATTCTGGTGTGACGCGGGTGTGGCAGTTGGCGCAGTCCTTTTGTTGGTTTCCGGCACCTTTTCTTCTCTTCCTCTTTTTCTTGGCTGCGATGAGGGCCTGGACTTCTTCCGCGAGCATGCGATTGCGCTTCTCGAGCTGACGGATCTCGTATTGCCAGGAGCTTGACTTTGTTGTCTTGAGTTCATCGAACAAGTTGTCTTCGGAGGCCAGGAAGTCGTCCTGATGTCCAATTTTCAAGCCATTTTGCCCTGCGTATGTGATTGCTGAATGATCGGTGTTGTGGAAATTGCTTGCTGAGAGGGTGGAGTTGGGTGTGCCCGACGCGGTTGCGGTATTTTGCTGCTTGGCTGAAGTGCCTGACTGTAGGGAAGTCTCCGATGATCTCTCCTTTGTCAAAGTTGGCCGTGACAGTTGCGTAGCCCTGGAGAATTTAATGAGTCTTGTCTGTGCCACGATGAAGGTAGGCTTCAAGCCTTCGCTGGCATCGCCGGGGTAAAGTGTTGTGAATGCCGACAGCACCTGGCCTCTTCGGTTGATCATCTCATGCTTCACGGATGCTTTGCTGCCTGTTCTTGCATGCTCCAAGATGCGTCCGAATTCCGATTTCGACTCGGCACGCATGAGCGACTGTATGCTAACTCCAACAAGCTCGTCCGGTTGGCGGTCAAGCAACTGTCTTACGTTCGATGACACGTACAAGAACATGCCAGACGTTGACATTTTAGTCCAGAGTTCGTTTTCGCCTACACCGCCGGCGCTGGAGATGCCATGCTTGCTGAGTGTGTAGACAGGTCGCTCACGGCCGACCATGATGATCGATTTGCGGCCCTTGCCCTGTTCAGTATGTAGCGAGCCATGGCCTTCGAACCACATGTAACCGCTCCTCTTGCGGCGAATGCGGAAGACAATGTTGACTGACGCGCCGGACGAGGTGTCCTTGAGCTCTCGAGTGACAGGAACGATGTCGCTGGGGTGGCAGACGGAGCTGAGTGCTGTCCCGATGATCTCGCTTGGTTCATATTCGAGAACACGCTGTGCAGAGGGCGACACCCACTGGAAAAGTCCTTTCAGGGATAGAACGTGCACAACGTCGTCCGTGTTCTCCAAAAGAACCTTATCCCACATACGCTTAGCGTACTCAGACTCACCACTGCCGAAGTTGCTGAGAATTGTTGAAACATCGTCTCTGGGTACTGTTTGGCCAAGGTCGGCTTTCGATGTTGACTCGGGCGCGCTCATGGTATAGGCCGGCATGGCCATGCCACGTTGATAATTAATTGCGTACGAGCCATCTGTGCATAGTCGGTTAACATTTTGGCCAAGCAACCCGCATGATCGGAGGTTCGGGTTGGGAGATCGGCCTCCATCGGGAAACAGATCGAGCGATGAACATACCAGGATTTTTGTTGGTAACCGCATTCGGCTGCTCCACTAGGTCAACTTGGAACCCTACGAAAAACTTGACTTGCTCAGTATCCCATGTGATAGGGATCATCGTGAGTAAATTCATGAATGGCTGCCCACCACGGCGGTAGTTAATAAGTGAAATCTGCGATTCTCGTCGCAAATTGACCATGTTTTTCAGGTACAACACGGAGTCATCGTCGACGTACTTGCGCCGTACACCGGCTGCTACGTTGCCATCAGGCGATTGCAAGAAGCGGCAATTACGGCCGAGAATCATGTGCTTGGTGTACCCAGTCAGACGCTCGAAATTGTCCGAGCAGTAAACAATCGGGAAATCATCGAGTTCGGCATCGCAAACCACGAACGCGCATGACAAGTCGACTGAGCCGATGTTGATCTCCGGGTTTGGTCGTGTCGCAACTCGCATCTAGAACGATTATTAGCACTAGACCTCACAGTAAATTATTCGAACCACGTACCAAAACACCGAGCATGTCAAATCCTGTTGATGAATACGCGTTCTTGTATGCAGATTCCATGTGAGGTTTTCCGACCATCGTCGAGGGCCAGCTCCCGCCTTCGGGAATCCACGGGAAGTTTTGGTTGTTTGGGTTGTAGTCCCGCGGTTTCATTGGAACGGGCCCGTTAATACCATCATAGCCATCCGTTGCTCGCCCCATACCGCGATCTTGCGTCGAGCCTGGTTGCGGATTTTGGATTTGACCTTGGAAACCCCCACTGCTGCTCTGCTGGCGGTCTGTCGTAGGCCGACCATTCTTTTGGGTCTCTCCTATATTGGCGTTGCCTGCATGCTGTGGGCTTGCAGCGGAAAAAGGTTGGCTGCTTTGTCGGGAGAGCTGGTGTTGTAAAGAAGGCCGTTGGCTCATGCTGCCAGGATGTGAAACATTGCCACTCACTTGAGAAGAGGCGCGAGGAGGTCCAACTGGTCTTCCTTGTGGTGTTCCCGGATGCATGGGCGAAGTCGCTATGTTCTGATTGAACTGGCGCTGGTTGTACATGGGCACCTGAAGGTTTTCCGTATTTGTTTCCATCGCGTTGCCCATGTTGGAAGACATGTTGCCGGACATGTTGCCGGACATGCCACCGTTGGTGTCAATGCCTGCCATACTTCCCATAGTTCCACCCATGTTGCCCATATTTTGACCCATGTTCTGGCCCATGTTTTGGCTCATATTGTTACCCACATTGCCACCCATGCTGTTGACCATGCTGTTCATATTGTTGGCCATACTGGTGGCCATATTCGCCATATTGGTCATTTGACCCATGCTTGCACTCATATTCGCACCCATGTTTCCACCCATACCGTCACCCATGGATCCAGCCATATTGCCACCCATGGATCCCATGCTGTTGCCCAGGTCATTTTGGTCAAGGCTATAATCCATCTGCATGTTCAAGCTGGGATCAAGATAGGGGCTGTTCATATCCATATCCAGACCAGTTGGGTGAGCAGGTGATGCGTACGATGAGCTTGCGGGCATCATCGAGGCATAATGTTGAGTATTGGTGGGATAGTTGGTGCTCAAATTCAGCTCGGCGTTTCCTGATTGTCGGCGGGACTGAATGGGTACCTGAGAGCCTTGCGCGGGTGTGGTGTTACCAGATATCGAGCCACTTTGGTTCGTGCTCATGGCTGGATTAAATGGGTACGTGCTCATAGCATCGGCCGGAGAGCGGCTGCCGTTGAACTCCATCATGCTGTTGATCCGTCGCATGCCCGGATTACTGTTGTTGTAGTTACCATTCTGACTCGGTGTCGCATTCTGGTATCCTTGGGGCATGCTTTGCCGTCGCATCAATTTGGAGTTCATGTTGGCGTTCATGTTGTTCATATTGACGATCTCGTCCAGTGACTGTCCGCCAGGTGTTGAAGAATCTCCAGCGCCGTTCATGTTTCCCTGGCCCATCATCATCATGTTCTGCTGGCTCAGCATATCCTGCTGGCCATCCTGTTGCATGCCATTCCCGTCATAGCTGCCGTCGGTATACTGGTAGCCATTCATCTTTCCAGGCGTAGCACCTGCCTAACAGCAAGCTAGCCGCTCAGTCGCGCAATGCGTTATGGGTGTTTCGTCGCAGCCGAGAGGGTATTTCCTGCCACCTTCGAGGCGGCAGCGAGGTGTGAAGTCTCCGATAGTCCCAACAGGTCGCGACACAGCATAGGGCCGGCGTAGGCGACGCTGCAGTGCAGCTTGATGCTGTCCAGAAGGATAGTATATCGGTCCAGTGCGGTTACCAAAGTATCGGGCCCGTGATGTATCAAGCGTCGATACGGGTGGCTGCTGCTGCGCGGAAGGGCCGACGGCGGCCACGCTTCCGGTGCGCGAGGTAGTTAGGGTCGTAGCCTGTAGGTGAGTGTCGATATTGTACCGCCAAATGAGCGAATATGCCAGATCGTGATCTCGGAGTCTGTGTGGGAGGAGCTACACGAGGCGCTCCTGTTGCCGTGAGGTCGGTATGCGGGCTCGTCTAAGGCCAGCCAATAAGCCTGCGACGGGAACGCTTTCTCTTGCAGCGTGGGTGGTGGCTGCCTCCGGCAAAATGACGTGTCGTGGCTTGCTGCCCCAGTCAGATTTTCGACGAGATCTGCTTTGCATCGGCAGCGCGAGACACGCGAGAGTTCGGAGGCAAGGGATCGAAAGGTACAAAAAAGGCCCCAATGGGAATTATTCTCGTGTAAACCGCGCTCTACGCTACAGTTACAGACACCTGAGCCGCATCACTCCCGACCGCGTTGCTGTCGCGTTCTGCCCATGATCGATCGATCATGGACGAGAGCCCGATACTCGCGACTCTAACATCGTGCACGGCTCCTTTTCCTTTGCTTTCCTTCGTTCCCCGTGCGCCAGCAACGCTCGCACTTTGGATTATGCGCATGTATACCGCATAGTGGCGTTTCAATTACTATAGATACGATTCATGAGCAGTTGTTGCCTGTTTGTTCGGAACCCAAGTTGTTGTCATCAACGCTGCCACTGCATGGTAGCGCCACCGAATCATTCTTGCAGCTTCAGGAAAGTCATGGCGCTGTCGAGGAGTGAGACAGGCCATCGCCGTTGAGACAAAAGGCTGGGAAACGTTCTCCGCAAGCGATCGATCGTACAATTTTGTCTCGGACTTTAATGACGGGCGTGATGATAGCGGGATGTTCGTGGTATGGTGTGTTGATATGAATCCTCACGTTGTTATTATCCCAAAACAAGCTGCATCACGAAATCAGATCCGGCGATACGAATGTGAATATTATGGCAATGCTCAAGCTTCGAAGCAACATTCTAACCTGCATCGCGCTTTCGCAAGATCCTGGCCAGAACACAAACATGTCTTTTCGGTCTTACAAGCAAGGTCGTTTATTTTGTTCGTTCACACTGGGGTATCATATATAATCAAAAGCAAGCTCCCTTTCCCTGCATCGTCATTTTCAAGCGTAGAATTTCAGGCACCTGTCCGCCACATGGACGGCTTCGCAATCCACGCTGCAAGTTCGCGCACCACACTTCAAGCACTTCACCCGTCCCCAATAGCCGCAGATATCGCAAAACGCTCTCGGCGGAGGCGCAGAAGTAGGTCCAGGGGCCGAACGTGAAGCGTTGTAGGTCAGAGGAGGTGCATCCAGCAGGGTCTGCATTTCATCGCGAGTAGGCAAGCGCGGAACTCCACCGAATTCATCCTCATCGTCGCCGGAGCCAGTACTAGGCTCGAAGGGTAAGGTCATACCTTGCGCTTGAGCAGAGCCAGGAGGAGCAGGACTACCGCTCATGCTGCTCTGTTCGCGCTGCAGTCTCCTGGCGAGCGGTGTTTTGCTTGCTCTTTGGACCGGCTGTGCGATCACCGCATTGGGATCTCTGTCCAGACCATCGATCTTTCCAGTCCTCGCTAGTTCTGCCTCTTCATCGTCCAGATAGTGTTTGAATTCCTTGCCACTGCTCAGGATCTTTTTCGTGTTGGAAGTCTTTCCCGCCTTGGTGGCTCCACCTCCGCCGTGCTCTCTTTTCGGAATGGCGATGTTGACATCCCTTGTGTTATCCGAGTTAAGGTCGCGGATCTTACGTTCGATCTCCCTCTGCTGTCGTGCGCTCGTAGCTTCACGCTGTGCTTGTGTCTGGCCCAGACCGGTTGCTCTCGCACGCTTCTTGCCTGCGACATCTAGGGCAGCTTTGGAGGGGTCGGCGGCATCTTTCTTGACGGCGACCCAGGCAAAGCCAGGCTGGTGTCTGGAGTTGGTCGTGGGTATCTCCTCGATGTGAGGCGTGCGAAACCGCAGCGGTCCCTCGGCCATGATGATGCCTAGTCTGGTAGTGTTGTGCCGACCAAAAATGGCGCGTGGTCTGGCACGTGAAAGCCTTCCTTCCAGAAGATCGATGCCCGCGATTGCTCCCCAGATCCCGCATTTCCCGCGTCAGACGTGCGCAGCACCTCCGAAGTCTCTCGCAGCAAAGCGCAGACTATTACGTTCCACTCGACCGGAACGACACTACGGAAGTCAGCTGCGTGAGAGCTTTTCTTCTCTTTGCAGAGCCCGACAGACTCCCGAGGAGCCTCCAGGCGTTTCTGCTAATGGCTCTGCCATCCTGCTCCGGGATGCTCCGTTAGACCGACGTCGTCCACCAGGCACACGACCGTTTCGGCAAGTGGGCGACGACATGCTCACGGTGGGGCGTAGCTTTTACAGCAAATGGCTGCGTCACAAAGGCGATTGTAACCGTCGTGGGGGCTCCAGTTGCCGTAGTTTTAGAGCAACTCAGTCCCCGTGGGTAAGTACATGTAATCGCGTCTGCTCTGTTTTGCTCGAAGATCTCCTGCCTTTTGCTACTGCTACAAACAACAACCCTCCAAATCTATCACCATTTCGTCAACAACAGCCCTACCAGTCCGCGGACTCACTGCCACAACTCCAGCAAAGATGACGAGACCAAGGACCATGACACTCCCCACTCAGCCTGGAAGGACTCCTGCGATCTACAAGCCCGCCGCTGTTCCTTGCATAGACCCGGCTCACGGTGCCGCCTTTGTCTTTCTTCACGGTTTGGGTGACAGCGCAGAAGGACTTGAGGGTAAGCTTCTAGCCAATTGTCCTTAGAAAGCCCAATGTCGCTAACTTGCCCTTAGACATTGCAGACCAATTCCAACAAAACAGCAAACTGCCCTGGATGCACTGGGTGTTCCCCAATGCTAAAGAGAACAACGAAGTACGAGCCACAGCGTGGTACCACCCTACCAAATTGTCAGATCGACCCGAGCTCCAAGAACCAGAGGATGAAGTCGGCATGCTCGAAACAGTAACCTACGTCGAATCGTTAATCGACGCGTGTGTGAACAAGGGCATCCCGTCTCACCGCATCGTGCTCGGAGGTTTCAGCCAAGGCTGCGCAATGGCACTATTGACGGACTTGACAAGCTCAAAATACGCGGGTCGCCTGGCTGGTATTGTTGGCCTCATGGGATACTTGCCTCTCTGCAACCGCCTGCCCGAGCTTCGCGCCAAAGCCGGTCTCCCGTCCGAGCATGGTGCCGTCCCGGTTTTCCTCGCCAGAGGAAAGCAGGACCAGATGATTCCCAAGGCGACGTACGATCAGACACTGAAGGCATTGAAGCTTGCTGGCGTTGCATCTTCATCATTGGAGGCCAAGGAGTACGAGGGCGTCGGACACTCGATCAATGGCGCGGTGCTCAAGGACCTCAGCGAGTTCCTGGGCAGGGCCGTGCCGGATCTTGGGTCGTTCTAAACAGTCAGCGCTGCTTACGAGCATGTAGCGCTGGACTATGCATTGCGTTTGTATGATATCCACTCACCAGCCATAGCTTTACGCATAACATGAACTATTACTCTTGCATCGTTATATTGCCTCTTATTTCATGCAATGCAACCAAATGTACGTGTACGGTCTGGCGGCGATCGCCTGACGCCGACGTGATGCTTGCTTTCGCTCGCTTCCACGCGCGCTGCGGGGTGACTTGGAGGGGTACGACTGCGAAAGGCTCTGAGAGCAATCGTCCGTGGGCGTACTCTCTTCTTGTAATTTGCACCCAACACCTCTTGTGCTGTGAGATATCTTAGATGAGACCGTAGACCGTTGCAATACATCAGCATCCAGTCGCACAAAGCCATCTCGGCTGGCGATCCTTTCATAGCGCAAATTCCACAACGGCAAGCCTCAAGGAGCACAACACTCCCGAGCCTTTGCGACACCTTGATCCTCATGGCGGCAGCGGCAGCGACCATGTCTGAATCACAGGGAGAGCAGCTTACCCCGAGCGAGGCCTTGTTTCGCCACTTCCAGCAAGAAGTCACAGGTAATGCTAGTATACCCTTCCCGTCGAGCTAATAGTACAGCGCATGCTCACGTAAGAAAACCGCACAGCCATACAAGACGAGATTTCCAAAATCGAAGACCTCGGAAGCAGTGGTGGAGAGCGAGCAGATGCCGTTGACCACTGTCTTGCAGCCATTGCAAGGCTGTCGAACGAAGTGAAGGACGCCTCTTCGTCCATCCCTGCCTATGACAAGCGGACCTATTCGGACGCCATCAAGGCTCTGTCGACGAAGCTACAAGATGCCCGGGCCAAGGTGGCTCCTAGGCAGAAGTTCTCCTTCAAGTCTTCTTTCACGACAAAGAAGAATGAGTCTGCAATCAGCTTGAACGACGCCGCCGTGTTGGCAGACCAAAAGCGCCGCGATGCCCCTGGCTACACATCAGACGCCTCGGGCAGTTCGAGCTTCATCACTACGCCACTTGAGACGCAATCACCAGCAACAGAACAGTCCACCGACAACGATGCCGCAGGCAATATACCTCGATCCCAGGGCGGACCGCCAGTCGCACTCGAACAAGCCGCCCGCCTCCGCATGTCATTCTCCCAAAGCACCTCAGTTAGCATCAACAACCACGCAAACCAACACATCATCCTGCCCGCCTCAGCCGCCCACGCCACCAGCTCGGGCACCCTGTCCAACCTCCACCGCTGCGTCGTAGACATGTCCTCGCCAACATCTCTCGGCCAGCCCTTCGCCACCCTCACTCTCAAGAATATCGACCAGAGCCTAATCGTCTGCGGCCACGTCAGCGGCGCCGCGCATCTCACCAACATCACGAATTCAATCATTGTGGTTGCGAGTAGGCAATTCCGCATGCACGAGAGCAAAAGCTGTGACGTTTACTTGCACGCTTCCGGCCGGCCGATTATTGAGGACTGCTCTGGCGTCAGGTTTGCGCCGCTGCCTGACGCTTACCTCAAGAACTCGGACAAGGAGGTCACGAACCAGTGGAATCAAGTGGACGATTTCAAGTGGTTGCAGGCTGAGCAGAGTCCGAACTGGGCTGTGCTGGGAGAACCGGACCGGGTTGAGGACAAGGTGTGGCAGGAGGTAGTGCCCGGAGGACCTGGTGCTGGACCGGACGATGTTTTGCGAGTGGTTAAGGTTATTCAATGATAATGTTTGCGGACCGGGAGTTCCGGGCGATTCTTGGGCAGTGTTGTTCTGTGTTCATGGGTTTGGATTGGGCCAAGGCGAGATATCGTAGAGCTCTAGATTGTAAGTCAAGTATAATGTGATCTCCATGTTAAATATGGTCTACGGCAAGGTACCGCCACATGGTAGTCTTCGCGCCTGTAAGGCCGTATGTTTGAATGAACATTTGATACTGTCACCAGCCGATGGTTGCCGGTGTGGAAAAACGCCCCGAATCCCGCAATATATACACAACATGAATTTCTTCCTCTCTAGCTCCCCAATTCCCTTTCTTTTGCTCGGCCTCTTTACTTGGTGGTGTCCTTGGGTGTGATGGCGTATGTAGGGCGGACGAACCTGCTTCACAGTTAGAAATTGTGCTGCTTGAAAAAGCGATCTTGCTGTCATAACATACTTGTCGTTGTTGTACACCTTGGTCTCAGCACCGAGAAGCTCCTTCTCACGCGCCTTCTCGGCCCAGTGTCTCCGGACTAGATCGCGGTCTTCTTCGGCTTGGAGTACGGGGATGAGGTGGATGCGCGACCACATCTTCTCGCGCGCAAGCTCGCTGTTGAAAAGAATCTGCTGTCAGCATTCATTCCTTCTTTTCGTATCATTCTCCGCCAGCCTAAACATCTTCCCAGCTCCCAGCAAATCTTCCCTTCCACTTCCCTCGCTCTTTTCTCCATGGGTAGTGCGGCGCTCACTTCTGCTCCCTAATTCCCTGACCAACTCTGTAGAAACCGTAGGTGCAAATGCCAGCCATTGCGATGAGGTAGTAGGCGGGGCGGAAACCGCGAATGGGCAGGTTGCGGCGGTACTGTACGGGCTCGTAGCCGCCAGTCGGCGGCATGTCTTGAGGCATGTTGGCGGTCGAGGGCTCAGGAGAGCTCTATGATTCGGTTCGAAGAGTGTAGGGCGAGTGCAAGGGCGCAATGGCTGTGACGCTGGTGTATGCAGTGAAGTCGCGGCTGCTCCAATGTTGCTGACCGGGCTCGCTTGAGCTTGGCTTGGCACGTGCTTTCAAGCAAGAAGAACTCGAATGCTAGAGTCTTTGAACCTCACTCACAGACATTTATATTGAGCAAACACATAGCACAAAACAAAGCTGAAAAATTGACTCAACCAGTATGGAGGGCGAAGAGCGACCGCAAAAAATGCGCAAGCTGAGCAACGACCATGAAGCATCGCAGGTAGAGGCCGATGCTGCGAAAATTATTCCCAATGGCACTGGAAACAACGAACCTGCAGCTCAAACAGTCGCCGAGGGAGACGCAGTCGCCCAAAATAATGCTGCAGCAGACACAGTCCCTGCTCCGGCTGAAACTGCTCCTTCGGCCGAAAATGCAACTCCCAACAACGGCCAAAATCCGCCCATGTCAAAGAACCAACTGAAGAAGCTTCGCAAGAAGGAAGAATGGGAAGCAGGGCGCGAGGAGCGCAAGGTCATTCGCAAGGAAAAGGTCGCTGCTAAGCGCGAGCGCAAACGTGAAGCCAGGAAGATGGAAGAGGAAAGTGGCGAGCCACAACTCACTGGTCAGGCCAAAAGACAACGCCACATCCAACGACCCGTGCAACTCCCAATTACTATCATACTCGACTGCGACTTTGATGATCTGATGCGCGACAACGAGCGCGTTTCGCTCGCGTCACAGATCACTCGCTGCTACTCCGACAACAAGAACAGCAAATTCCGGGCACATCTTACGGTCTCATCGTTCGGCGGCTTTCTCAAAGAGCGCTTCGAGGGGCTACTCAATGGCGTCCACAAGCAATGGAAGGGAATGCGCTGGATGGATGAGGATTTCGTCGACACTGCCGAGAAAGCCAAAGAATGGATGGACGACACGCGCGGCAAGCCTTTCAAGGGTGCCTTCGCCAAATACGCCGACCTGGAACCTGCGAAAATTGACGAGCTGAAACAACAAGGTGAAGTTGTCTATTTGTCTTCGGAGTCTGACGACACTTTGGAAGAGCTCAAACCGTTCAGCACCTATATTGTCGGAGGCTTGGTGGACAAGAACCGCGAGAAGGGTGTTTGCCACAAGCGTGCCGTGGAGCGTGGTGTCCGCACTGCAAAGCTGCCAATCGGCAAATATTTGGATATGTCGAGTCGCAAAGTGCTCGCGACAAACCATGTGAACGAGATCATGGTCCATTGGTTAGAATGCGGTGACTGGGGAGAGGCGTTCATGAAGGTCATGCCCAAGCGAAAAGGCGGCAAGTTGAGGGAAGAAGGTGGCAAGGACGGTGGCGAGGATCCTGCGGATGCAGAGGAGGACGATGCTGAGGTTGGCGCAGAAGATGAGAAGGCGCTCCAGGAGCAGGCGAACGAGGCCACTGAAGTTGAAGCTGGAGAAGAAACACCCGAAGTCGCAACAGCAACTACCTCGTGACACACCGCTGCCATTGGCAGGGCGATCAGAGACCGGCGTTTGCAATCGCAAACGAAGCGCGATGGTGTAACATCACGTTTGACGACAATGCGTGCATTCAGCCAATCTGCTGTGCCTCGCCGCCACTATGCGTCGTTGAGGACCAGAGCCTCGGCAGACTGGTCAACGCCACCGCTCTGGAAACGCAATCTTATCGTCCGCTCTACAATTCAACCACGAACATCAGTTCTTCGCCAGCTCTTTGCGATCGGAAGCTGGATCAGGCGTTGTTGATACCTTCATGTAGATAAACATTGAAACGTGAGCACGGGACCGAGTTATTTGCTTCCCTTTGCCGTTATTTCTCTGCTTCATGCCTTCATATTCCGGTTTCCGTTCTCTCGATATCCGCGCGATTCCATGCAGACTGTGATGCCATTGCAAGGAATAAAGCAGGATTCCGAAGGACTGGGAACGAAAGTGTAGTGAAGGTCACCGTTGATTGGACATTACAGCCTACACGGCCTATTGCCAAGGACCGCGAGCGGTCTAGCTCGCTGCTGCTGCCTAAGCTAATGCCGTAAATGGCAAAGTGCATATATACTCGCTGCTCAACGATTGGAATGGCTGTCAGGTGATCCAAAGCTCGCGCCCCAAGTAAACGGTATTTAACACGCTTATTCTGGAGTTGCGTCCCTATGTCTTTAAATTCTACCACCCTAATCTACTCTTTCAATTATAGTTTCGTAACTCAAAAGTTACCCAACTCTAACTCCGACCTACATCTTGTATGTACTTTCGAGCCATTCTACAACCAACACAACGACATATCATAATACCTAAATATCATACTATAAAATCTTAATATAAAACATCTACCTCGAGGTAGCTAATATATCAGTGTCAGTAGTCCACTGCTAGCAACGCAATACATTAGACATGGCTCAGGCCGGGTCTTCGCTTGGTCGAAGTATCCTCACACCTAAGCCTCAGCGCAAATCTAGGATCGTTCAGATACCATGTGGTAACTATTGGCCGGTCGAGCGTGATCAGAGCCAGACGCCGAACTTATCTGCTCATCAGGCCAAACAATATGTTGCGCCAACAGCAAACATGACCGAGCCTCGGGCCAATGCGATGTCCAATGCTGCAGCGTCACCTTCGTACACCGGGAAAGGGAAAGCTCCAGCTGAGGCTCAAAAGGTACCGTCGCATGAGTCGAATGGCGCCAGCAGTCTTGCGTCTCCACCTTCTGAGCGGGCCGACTCACCTATGGTGGACAATGATCTTGATCCAACGATAGCCGCTGCAATGCGCTATCAAGCAGAGGTAGATGAACTGGAAAGGGAGCGAGACCGCGAGGATTCGACTTACCCTGAGCCCACCCCTGACCCTGAAGATCGATTGGAGGCGGAAAGGTTGAACAGAAACCCCCCTCGAACACGTTCACGAGCGCCTGCCAACAAGGATGCAGTCGACGCACATTCAATGCAGCGACCAGAGCTCCAGCTCCCGTCATCTCCTCCAGATCAGCAGCCTGCGCGGAAGAAGCGTCAGGCTGCCGACGCCAGTACGAAAAAGACCACACCAGCGAAAAGACGTCGACGATCTACCAACAAAGTCCACCACAACAATCAAGCTTTCGCCTCGCTGAAGGATGCCTCCAAAGTGAAGCGCACAGACGCACTCAAGCGCATCAAGTCCTCCTGGAAAGTCTCGGAGGAGAGATTGATGGATTTGCCCTTTGCTCCTCGGCGCACGACAGATCCGGGCCACCCGATCATTAAGCCTTTGGACTGGAATACACTCCTGCTTGAAGCATTGGCCGAACTAGCTGCATTGACTCGGCGCGATTTTTCACGGGCGTGCATTGCGGCAAAGGAAGCGTTTGAGAACGAATTCTTGTTCAATGGAGCGACGCAGCTCGCTGCGGAAATCGTCAAGGTCGCTATCGAAAGTGTTCAGAGTTCAAGCTCCAGCCAAGGAAACAATGGTTGCGTCCAAAATCCGTCCGCGAATACCGCTCCACCGAGACAACCTGCCATACGACCAGATCAACCACGCTCGCCGAAAAGTGCCTCGGCTGCTCCTCTTGGTGGACGCTCTGTCCCAGCAGCGGTATCGAAGCCTGTTCCACAGCCACGCCAGGAGGGCACCGCGGAAAGTGGACGTCTGGCTGGTAACCTGCCGACAAGTAACGCTGGTGAGCGCCCAGCACCAACCGGCTCGTCACGCACAGACACGCGGACTCCGCTGTCTCCAGCAGCCTCGCCTACCTCACTACCTGCCCAACCAGTCAAGGTCGAACAGGCCACGCCCGGTGCGCAGCAGGGTGGTTACGCATGGGACAGCGAGCCTTCCGGTTCCCAAGAGGACCGTCTAGAATGGGAATCGAAAGCGAGAATCCATGAATACGAGCTCGCCATCTTGCGTGAGAGGATTGCCAACGACGATCGGAAGCGAAGAGAGAAGGAGAGGAAGGCTGCGAGGTTGAGGCAGCATGGAAGCTCTGTTAGTGACGCGTTGCTCGTGTGAGCATGTTGTTGGCTACCCTTGGATTTAGATTGCGACACCCTTTTCATTTCTTCATGGCTCTGGCTGCGGAACAATGGTGGCGTCGGGGCGTTGGGTCAAGTAACGATGCGTGAACGAAGTGATGACACCAAGAAAGCCTTTCTAGGGTAGCAAGTCGTATTTCGGTACTTTGACACTGTATCTGATATTTCATGCTCCCCAGCTGTCAACGTTAAAGCTCATTTGTCACGTGCACGCCAAGCGCGGGAACATGTTGCACCATGATGGCTGCCAACTTTACATCTTGGACTTGATGTCCTCGAGTAGCTTCTGCAATTCATCCTTGTTGGAGCTTTGCTGCGGCCACTGGATACCAAGACCCTCCGTCTCGTTGGGCTTCGGGATCATGTGGACTTTGAAAACGGTCAGCAATGTTTCTTGTTTGCGGCAACGTACTTGACAACTCACAGTGAACATGGTCAACGACCTGGTGGGCGATCCTGCCGTTGTTCTGCAGGATGTTGAAGTCCTCAGCGCCGACGGCGGAAGCGATCTTCTTTGCAACGGGGAGGAGCTCGGTCAGAGCGTCATCGGGGATGTCTGTGAGCTTTGCACCGTGGTGTTTAGGGATGACGAGCTAAATCGAAAAGTGTCAGTACAGCTATTCAGGAGTACTACAAGACTAGACTGACAGCATGGCCCTTGCTCAGAGGGTTGATATCCAAGAAGGCGAATGTCTTCTCGCTCTCAAAGAGCTTCATGGAGGGGATCTCTCCTGCCTACGGGTCAGCTTGTTAGGTAGCTAGACGGCACGGTCACAGCCTACCCTTGATGATCTTGCAGAAGATGCACGAGGCTGCCATGATGGTGGTATGATGGGTGTGTCTGTGGTTGTTCCTTGCTTGGGATGGTCCTGCCTCAGTGTCCTATCACACAGCAATGCTGGTCTCTGCCGAAGCCCCGCGTCTGCAGCTCGGCAGCGTGGCGCTGGGTGGGCTTGTGCTCGCCACCTCGCTTCAGCGTGAACATGCACTTTGTGACGGGTCAGCACCCCCATATCGCCAGCATGCAATCGGATGTGCGCCTGGGGTGATGGTGCCGCTACGCGCTGCGCATCTTTTCCGCCGCCCAGCGCCTCTTTTGCTATCAATACCCTCACTCTGCAGCCCGGCGCTGCCATCTTCAACCACCGACCGAGTTGCCCGACTGTCGTGTTGCACAAATGCGACCTACAGCACCCCTCTGATACTGGCCGTTCGCCCACGAGAGCGCCTCGGCGAGACTCCACGTGCTCCCTGTCACTCCACCATGCCAGACCGCGTGGAGTGACTCGCTTAGCCAAAAGCGTCAGAGCCGATACCACCATCGATTCCAGCGCCATGGCTTGACACCGACCACACGGATCTTCCCTCCAAATCTGGTCGAAGGCACGGGAGACTGCCGCGATACATACGTGGGTACCCGGTTTAGAAGTGATAGATATTTTACGCAGCCCGCCTCGCTTCGACAACATGATGGAATGGGCACTGCGCCGCGGCCTCGCAGCCCATCCTACGCCCATTGCCTGCCATCTAGCTGTGCATTTCGGAGCTGCAGAGCGGACGTACCAATCGCTCGGCGCACCGGTGAGCCAGCTACTACCAGGGAATGGTCTGTTGGTGCAAATCAAATCTCGCGGCCCAGCTTGGAGGTGCATGTCGAATACTTCAATGCTGCTGGCCCCTGGTTGACCAACAAACCGTTCACAGAGGGGAATGACGGCGCGTCTGGCCGCCAACATCTTTCACTGTTGTCTCTGCAGGGCGTATTTAAACCTTCGTGCGACCCTTCTCATCGGTGCATCTTCCGATCACATACGCAACTGTCATCGAAGCACAAACCCATCGCAATCACGCTATCATTAATCTGATGAGGATATCCTGGGTCTGGTTGTACTGATAATTTTTTTGTTTCCGGGTGGCACAGTCCATTGACGCCAATGTCTCAACCCGCATCACAAGGCTCGATCCAGTATCGGGGATCAACGACAAATGGATCATATTACTTTTGCATTGAGGGTGTATGTGCTGCAAATTTCATCATGCATCTATGGTTCTAACTTCAAGCTTGCAGCTGCCAGAACGCTACACATGGCAAGATCTCAAGGATTTGGTTCGGCAAGTAGCAGCACATGGAATTTGGACCGAAATGGCATCGTCCGTCAGCCAAACCGGCAAAACTGGATGGGCGAGATTGCAGCGCCAGGATGAAGCTAGTAGACTGTACGGTACGTTTGGAAATACAGCAGCGGGACGTCCAACGGCAATGTTGTGATACTGAGACTTCTCACAGATCTTCTGGCGAAGAATGGCGTACAAGGTCGGGGAGTGCGGGTCCATCTATTCGACACCAGCGCATCGCCTCCCCGTCTGGTAGCGCACACATGTCGTGGTTCTTGTAATGTTATCAGCAACGCCAGGAATACATCAGCGCCCCGTCAACCGGTCAGCCCACCAGTTGCGTCCCCGATATCCAACCCGATATACAACCAGCAGCCATCGATGAATCCGACACAGCCAGTGTCTCCCTATGCTTTTGCACAGTCTCCTACCGTGCGCCCTCCACCTGCATCCCCGATGGACCCTTCGTACTCGATGCTGCAGGCGGGCATGGCGAACATGAGGATGGATTCCAACGATCCTGCGGGCCGCTCGAGGCTGGCTCAGCCGTACGGATACCCACAGCAAGCCCCTGCTCAAAATGCTCCTGTGTACATTTCGTCGCCCCAGGGAGCTCAAGTCAACGTCAGAGACGGAGTTGTCAGAACCGAGATCCGTGCCGTCTTTGTCAGCGCCATCGACTACAAGGCCACTTCGCAAGAGCTCCAGAAGTTCTTCAGCAGAGCCGGCAAGATCGTCAAGTGCCAGATACAGAAGGATCCTCAAACTGGCAAATCCAAAGGCAACGCGACTGTTCAGTACACGACTGCAGCTGAAGCCGAGAATGCGGTGAGAATGTTTGATAGGGAGAAGTTCATGGGAATGCGAGTCAGGGTTCGCCTGGTCAAGGAGTCTGTTGCCGTTGAAGTGCCTGTTGCCAGTTCATCAAGGACTGCCGGCAATGCTGCTGGCAGCCGATCGACGCAGCAGAGCCGTGGCAGCACAGATCCAGTCATTGTCGATGGCAGCAGCTATCAGCGATAGCCTGGCGACAGTCTGATCGTTCAGCGTATGGTACAATTAAGGAGTTTCTGCTTTGAATGCGATCATTTATGAACCTTCGAAAAGACATGCCTAAGGCATCTCCAATCCAACCATCCTTCCTTTCGCCATGACTGGCACGAGCTTTGTGTCTCTGCATAAGCCTCGCGTCTTGGGCCCAAGCATTTGGGCTCCAAGCAAACGCCAAGCACCATCACACTCCGCAGACCGCGCCTAGCACGGCAGATGCCATTGTGTTACCTCTGGTTGGTGTGGCCTGTCGCGCGCGTAAGTGTCTTGTGTCGCACAGCATTTATTGCCACGGGACGGGGGGTCTATCGGCTCTTCCGCGCCCGCGCCTATTCTGCCGGTGAAGAAAGACCTGTCGTATTCCAAGCTGCTACCAGTCGGTCAACCCAGCTGACCGAACAAGGGTCCCGGTTCGCTGGAAAATGCATACTCGTCTAAGGTATCCACCACCCCATATCACATCGCGATGGGCATTCAAGCGCTGTCATCACATGCTAAGCACCCACTCATGCACGTCGCTGGAGCTTCCCTTGTCCCGGCCGAATGCAGGGCGATGCGCCAATCCTCCATAACCCAGGCTTCACAGCTGCATCAGGGCATTTCTCCTCATGCCCTTCCCCGGGTTCATCTACGTGGTCGCAGCATGCAGGTTGGTGAAACGCTCATGCATGCAATCGCGCCATAGGCGGGAAACCTGAGCCTGAGTCTGTGTTGGTCAACATCTGTTCCAATCCCTGGCTCTACATTGACAGTGTGGAATCACCTCGATCGCAGTGCAAAATAGAGCAAGTCACCTTTTCGGAGTTCGGAGGAGTCGCCGCGTTGATGCATGGGACATCTTTACCTTCTTCGCTCTCTTGGGCTATGTGTGCGAGACGTGGCGTTTGGTTACTAGAGAGGCACAGCTGAGCATCTGAGAGTCGGCGCTTCACACTCTACACTGGCTTACGAAGGTAGCTTCGAAAGATGAATGTCAACTCTGGTTTGTGGCGTCATACCTTTGATCAAGCGAGCAGGCTAGTCGTCGCAGCCGGCCTATGGCGCATAGTCCATTGCTCGACTCTCGTCGATTTCGGTGTTTCCGAACAGAAAGTCACTCTAGATCGCCAACGTGGACGCACCTCTTTCGCTGACCTGCAAGTGCTTGACTCGGAAGGTAAGCATCATGCTTCCATTCGTCTCAAACTTGATCATCGCGTCAGTCGTCACAATCAATACAGTTGGCGCTGACGTTGAGCAAGCCATGCCTGTGAAGATACTCAAGCATTCACTAGAATGCTAGCTGATCGTCACGCATGTCTTCCCCGGCTATTCTACGAGCGAACGAGCTCCTCTGTTGTCGGTATGTGGTTCTATGTCATCTGCAGCGGCCCATTATCTGCAATGCATTAGCAATACACGGAACGGCATTTCCGACGGCAAGTGCCGCAGCAACAAGAACGGATTCATGATCCCTCATATTCCGACTGGCAACCGTGAACGTATAACGAGTTTCACAACAGAATCTTACACGGAGCTGTGTCCGATATATACTGGCGAGGTACCTCATACTTTTTCAAGCGACACCCAGCAACAATCGTTTGATCGAGACCCGAGATCACCTTGCTCTTCCATCGATCTCACATCTCCCATCTACCGAACGCACGGCCCCTCTGTTCGCTGGCGTGCAAAGGGTTCGATTGCCCTGCTCTAGGCGCGCGATCCATGTCCAGGCCTGCATGTGCAAGAGTGAAGGTCCAAGAACCCTGGTGCATCGCTACCACACTTTCTTCACGGGCAGGGACTGGGGACGTGGATCTTAGCGTAGCTTCGGAGGTGGAGTATGCGTGAAGACTACAGCTGTGCCGCAGCCTGCCACACTGTCGTCGTCGTATCTCTCGCACTCTCCTTCTTGCCAGTCGATACCCTAGAGCGAAGCTTGACCGACAGTGCCGATGCGTAGCCTTATCCGCTCGCGATTGCCATCCTTGCAAGCTTCTTTGATCACCTCACCGCGCCTTGAACATCCGCACACCCCAATGCTTTTACCTCGAGCCAAAAAATTTAGCACTGTGCTTGACCGAGCTCACCAAGCCAGCGCACTGCCCATGCAGAACAATCTTGTAGGACGTCGCAGCTGCATTACAGTAATGGATCTCCTAGGCGCTTATCCCGCACTTCTGTTTGCTGGATCGTGTGATGGCATGTGCAGACGATGTGTTGTACTGTGAACGTGGCTTTCCGTTCCCGTAAGACCAACGAGCGACGTTTCGAGGGTTGCATTGGTGGTGCTGAATGATATTTTGGGGTGGGATTTGCTTGATTGTATGCGATCGCTCCACTCTAGACGAATCATTCGCTCGGCGTACATAGGGCGATGTTTTCTGAGTGGGCAATCTAATCTAGGCTAGGCTAGGCTACGAGTTGTTTCGGACACATGCTCAGACTTGGCTACGATGATGTAGATGTTTGTTTGTTTAGGTAGGCCTGAATGGCATGGTTTTCAATTAGATTGGACCAATGTGCACCGGCTGGTCTGTAGAGTACGAGACTGTTTGCGACACATTGCTGGTATTCTGTGTTCGATGATATAAGGAGCTGAAGAGCGGCTTGGAGGTGGAGAACAAGCACATGTCGCACGGGATGTTCGACGTAGGATTTGTGCGTGGGATGTGCAGAACCTACCTCCATAACGGAAGATACTCTTGATGCGCGAAATGTCGATGATGGTTATGATGAGTCTATTGCGATTGAAGAATATAGTTCTTTGGAAACAAGAAAATTGAATGCTGGTCCTTGTTATGGAAAGAAGAAAAAAAGCCACTCTCACTAGAAATTACTCGTTGTGGCGAACAGGTAGGTGATGATAGTCGTTGGACCACGATTACTCCAAGATAATATCTATTGGTGACGAGACGCATTCCAAGAGCACTCGTGCAGTCACATTTTTGATCATAGGCAGGTGTCAGGTCTACTACTTAGCACGCCGGAAGCGATGCGTTGTGACCCAAATGTATATTGCCCTAGTCGTTCGAGGAGGGATGGCAGGGCGTCCCTTGCCATCTCGGAGCTGACAGCGTGAGTGGATCTAATGTACAAAAGTATCTTACATCTGTAGTGCAACATGTTGTTCTGTTCTCGAAATTAGTATGCCCTAGCTTGACAAGCTATGTGGCGAACATGTGCTCCCATCCAGTATGGACTTCGAGCCAAAAAGAGGACAAGCTCTTGTAGGGCGCCCGAAAAGTCCGGCGTTTGCAGTCTCGTATTGTGATCGCCAACGTAGACCTCAAACGCTCCTCCTCTTCACTTTCCAGAAAGCGCAGCAGCGCCTGCGCCGCCAGCATTCGAAGTGTCCATCGGCGTCGCGCCCTCAGCGTTCAGCTTCTTGAGAGTCAGATCTCGCTGGTGCTCCATCACTCTCCGCTTCTTGAAGTATGTGACCTGTCCCTCAAATCAGCATACCAAGCTCCGAAAACATTCCTCTAGCCCCATTGTACATACCCAGCTACTGGCGCAAGCACTCTCAAACTCTCTCAACTCAGGCGCGCAAGCCTTCCTCGCCTTCTCGTCTTCTCGCACGCTGTCGATGATGTTGTGGCGATCCAGGCATTTGAAGAAGTTGTCCCGACCGTCCCAGCATTGTGCGCGGGCGCCACGGTCGGGTGCTATGAAGCCGCCGTCCTGCGAGGGAGCGGGAGGTGGTGGTGAAGGTTGCGAGGAGCCGCCGAACCAGCCCATTGTGTTGTATGTGTGGGAGGGAGGTTGTGGTAGGTTTGGCGGTGCGAAGAGCAATGATCGATTGGATTGTCGTGGCAGAAGGAGTGAAACAGCAAGATGTGGTGGATGTTCTGTAGATCTGCGAGGGACTGGCTGGATGATCTCATGCAGGTCGGCGAATTCTAGAAGGACATGCGCGGAGAAAGAAGGGACCGACATGGATGAGCGAGTCAATCATTATACCTATCAATCTCGATTGCAATTACGTGTGCCTGTACGAATGTGAATAACAAGTAAGAGTTACTCATGCATCGAACAACAGCCAAATGCTATTATAAAAAGAGTAAGGTACATTCAGAGTCTCTCTCTCCATGCGTTGATCCGCAAGCAGCATCGCCGAGGCCGAAAGCGAAGCCAGGCAGCATCATCGTCGTTGTCAAAGGGAGACTTGACATTAACCTGCCTCACTACATGTAATTAACGACACCACCCACGCTCCTTGACCCAAACACGACCATGGCCCGCCGCCGCCGTCCGCCTCGGCCAGGCGCTCTCGCCGACCTCTCTCCTTCGCGCATCCTCAAGCAAATGGCTCTCCTTCAAGTCTTCTACTATGGCGTCGCCATTGTTTTGATCGTCTTCACCACCTTTGTCGCTGGCCGACCTCCAGACACAAAAGCTATCCTGGACTGGCGAGAACTGAGAGGAGATGTGACTACGGGCTGGACTCTGGCTTTGTGTTGGTTGTTGGGGAGTCTGATTACGTATGTTCAGTCCTATTGTCTCTGCGCGTCGAGTCTAATCATGATACAATCGCTGACCCGATTGACACAGTGTGATACCTATCCTCCTCTTGATAGCGCGCTCGAAACTCGTTCCCGACTTTGCTCTAACGATTCACTTCATACATCTGGTCATCACATCCCTATACTCCCACGCAATACCGGATACGCTGTACTGGTGGTTTGTTCAAGCAGCGTCTGCAGCGCTGATGGTGTCGCTAGGCATGTGGGCATGTCAGTGGCGAGAGTTACAACCCATGGCTTTCGGCGGGAAGGGAAAAGCGAAAGAGGCGACGAAAGGAAGCGAGGGAGAGGGATACGAGATGGGTAATCTGAGAGGAACAGGCGGCGATGGGGCGGGCAGATATGAGCCTGTCGTTGGTGAATCGAGCAAGGAACCTACTTGAAGCCTGTAACAGTATTCATGGAAACTCGCATTCAAAGTGAGTGCACCACTTTGCTACCGTTCGCCGCGCCTCATCACAACCGAAACAAGGATGCTATAGATGTCCTGCGATTAGGCAGAGCGAGGAATGCTCAAGGAGGATAAGCCATCCAAACAATACTGGAGATAATCCTCCTATACCACCACCTCAACCCAGGACATTCACTCGACATACGAACTAAGGCTTTCCGAACCAGCCCACAATGCGATCCACGCATCTCTCATGAGTCAGCCCAGGAGCGCAAATCCCAACTCTAGGTCGCCTCACCACAAGCCCCCCAGCTCGCTCACCGACACTCATACGCCTCCACCTCGGCCTCCTTCAACCTCACCAAGCCATCGCCACGCCGAAATGCGACTTGCTCCTTCTTCACCTTCTTGTGTCTGCCAAACTTGGCTTGCCAGCGACTTTCTTCCGCAGCACTCGTCTCATTGACGTGCAAATGCACTGTGCACTCGATTTCATTCAGTCGTTCCGGAGTCGCGAGCTCAGGCGAGCTGCGGATGAGCGTTGTGATGCGCGCTGTGGTTGGATGGAGAGGGAGGGTGGGCCAGAGGGCTATAGGGGAAGAAAGTCAGAGTAGTCAGCTTCTGCAGACGTGCAAGAAACGCAACGATGCAACGAGCAAGTAATTGCTCGTCAACAGAGACACATACCCGTCTCAATTCGCTTTCCCAATGGTAGCCAGACATGTATCACGTCTTCTACTTGCCCGCCGATCGTCGTGAGGAGCAGACCTACGGAGTTCGGCGCTGCGTCGAAGTGCGCATTTCGGTGGCTTGGAAGGAGATTCGAGTGCTCGGGTTGAGAATGCTGGAGGACTCGCTGCGACGAGATTCGAGGATCGATAGGTTTCGCGGTCGATAGGGAGATGGTGAGGAGGAAGTTGGGTAGAACGCGCATAATGGTAGAATCGATAGCGTGCGCTGGTCTAGTGGAGAAAGGGCAGTAGAAGGCCTCGAGATCACATGCAGATCCTAGCCGGTGTCGATAGATAGATAAATTTCACAATGAAGCGCGTGGTGTCCGTCCGCTCGTATGTGTTTCCTCTCCTCGTGAAATGTGCGCTCCAGTGCTCTTGTATTCTGCGCTTCGATGCTGGCAATGATGATGCTGCTGCTGCTGCTGCTGCTGCTGTTGCTATGCAATGGTGTGATATAAGAAGATCTTTGCAGTAACCAGATGCGGGTCCCAGGCGTGCAGAAGACGGTACAGAGGCTTTGTTCATTCTTGGGGTCTTGGAGAGTTTGCTGCGCGCGTTGGGGCGCTCTGGAATGTGGCTGCCGGTTGCAGTTGTGTTTGGCTTGGGCTTGGTGGCAAGGACGACTCGAAGGGTTGAGAACTTGTACTTCAAAGTGCCTGCGCTTCCATATCAATTACCAGTGTGGTCTCGAACCGTATATATGTGAATATATGCAGACCAGCCGTTAAATTGCGTCGTCGGTGTCAGCACGGCTCTCGTATTAAGATTAATGAAGGCGACGTGGTGATTGTTAGAATACTGTTCATTCGTTATATCAAATACGTAGCAAAAGACGGCCGTTAACATGATGCCTGAGCCTGAGCGCCATTAACGCTCTTTATATACAGCGTAGCGTAGCCAGCAGCTCTTTCCTCATCTACAAGCGGCACCAGCCTAGTAGGCAAAAGTGTTGATGCTCTCGTCGGGGTTCTGGCGGATCTTCTTGTTGGTCCTCTTGAGCCAGAACTTCATTGCCCAGGCGGCGGATGCGCATGCGACGGAGAAAGCAGCGCTAGAGCTGAGGGCGATCGTGTAGCGGGGCGCATCGGAGTCCATCCAGAGGTACTTGAGTGCAAATTAGTAAATATTCGTGCATCAGGGATGCGAGGCATGGAAAACTTACAGGAGTCCAGATGAAGGAGGCGTTAGCGATGGTGTTGACGATGGCGAGGGCGGAGGCCTTCTTCTCCTTCGTCTGACCGCAAGTGGCTGACACCCATCCGAGAATGATCGAGTTCACAGCGTACGTGCCAATGGCGAAGACGACCATGGCGAAGTATTTTGCACCTGTGTTAAGGGTGGCGAAGGCCAGGATGAAACCGAAAACTGCGACAGCCTTGGCTCCAGTGATGTGCCATGTGCGCTCGTTGAATCGGCCCGAAGAGTAGGAGTATGCGATGGAGAGGAAACCGGCGATGAGGTAAGGCGGGCAGGTGAGGACGAGAGTCATGGTCTGGCCGAAGTTCAAGGTCTCGACAGCAGTGGGGAAGAAGTTCTTGAAACCTAAGAGCAAGTTAGTGACAATTACCAGCATTATCGATCATGTCTCCATTCGTACCATTGGCAGCAAGATGCATGTGCTGCATGAAGGCGAAAAGCCAGAGCTTGGGGTCGGATGCAGCGGACTTGAGACCAGCGAAAGGCGAGACGACGCCCTTCTCGCCGACGGTGTCGAGGAGAATACGGTTGTTGGCCAAAAGGCGCTCTTCGGGGGTAAGCCATTTGGTGTTCAGAGGGTCGTCGGGAAGGATGAATGCAGCGACGATGGCGACGACGAACGTGGCAAGTCCCTGGATGATGAAAAGCCATTGCCAGCCTGACTGTCCAGCCATACCATCCATCTTGAAGATACCAATCGCAATCAGGCCAGCGAAAGCGGTTGCGAGGATGTTTCCAGTGTAAAGAATAGAGATGCGAGTTGCGATCTCCTTTCTGGTGTAGAAAATGGAAAGCATGTAGAGTGCGCCGGGATACTGTGAATTGTTAGTCGCTTTGTTGCTTAAGGATGTACCAGCAGAGCTGTACATACGTAGGGAGCCTCAGTGACACCAAGGAAGAAGCGGGTAAGGAACAAGCCCTTGAAATCTTTGGAAACAGCAGTCAAAGTGCTGACGATCGCCCAGAGACCCATTGCGGATGCCATGTACCAGGAGGGTCGCACACGTGTGAGAAGCATGTTGGAAGGAATCTGACCCAAAATGTAACCAACGAAGAGGATGGAAACACAGGTTTGGTACTGAGTGCCGGTCAAGTTAAGATCCTCCTGAATACCATCGATTTTGGCGAGCGCGATGGCGTTACGGTCAAGGTAGTTGAGCCAGTACATCAGCCATAACCTTTTGGTGTTGTCAGTATCGCGGGAATCAGGTCCTATCGACACGTGTCTTACATGGGCATAATCCATCTGTCCAACTTCCTCACAAGAGCGATCTCAGCGGGGTCTGTCTTTTCTTTGGCACCGGAGTAGTCGCCTAGCTCGGCCTTTTGCTTGAGAATCTCTTCGTCGTAGACGCTGGTCTGTCTGGCGGCGTTCTTCTCGTCGTGAGTATCAACGCGATCGAGCTGTTCGGCGTGAGGGGTTTTGTTGTCCGCCATGTTGATGATGGTGATACCTTCGGCTTAAGGGGCTGAGTTTGGGAGACGACCGATGATGGAAAGCTATCTCTTGACGACAAGGATAGCTGCAGAGGCAATGAGACGCACTTTATAGTAGACCTACCATGCTATGGTGTCCGGACAGCAGACCGTCACTAATCCATCGTAGCTGACGCTAGGCTCCGCATTATTGTCGGACGGTAATGCTCCACTGCCCATCTCCAAGGCCAGCTCCAATTGGAAGTGCTGTGGCTTGCAGCAGGGTTGACGGATTCTCGCCCAGCAATCGCAGTTTCCGTTGTTGCACGCAGATGCACGTTGATGTCCAAGCCTTTAGCGCCCTTCCCCAGGCGTGCTCCCCAGACTTGCCAACCGCCAAGCGGTGGGGTGCAAGCCGGTGCAAGCAAATGCTGACCGCAGAAGAGTGAGATGCCAACCCAGCCGAGCTTTTCCAAGGCTGGTCTCCGCGTTTGCAAGATCTAGCGCAGACAAATCTTAGGGTCGGCAGGTCCTTTGGGCTCGCCACACGCGGGTCTAGGACAACCCCATGGAGTACTGCAGACGAACCCATTCTCCAGACGACGATCAAGAGCGCCACGTGAAGGGAGCTGCAAGCCGTTTGTTTCCCGGAGTTTTGCCAGCTTGCGCTACCAATTGCACTCATATGCTCCCATGTCGCATACATATGGCCAAGTCTGCCAATGTACGCCTCTTTGCGTCGAAGAGCGGCAAGACTGCTTGGTGGTAGCCATGTCGCAAAGTCACAAGGTCTCTTTTCTTCTGTGCAGGCATGCGCACGTTGCATCAAGCCATCGCAGAAGCAGTCAGAGCTTGATTCCTGAGATTGGCGATATTTCTTCGGAGGCGCGTGAAGCGTATGGAATCCGCTACAGCTTCACGATGCCAGTCTCGCCAACTAGTCTTTTCTTGTGGCCTACACGGCCGTTGTTTCACCGGCATGGGGCTAGACTGCCATGGCAGTGGAGTGGGACCGTTAAGGAGGCGAATATTCTCACGTGCTCGCGGTCCCAAAATGCTCGCGCCATACCATCGCAACGGTGTCTAGCGTGGCCACGTCGTCTGTAGTCCAGGCTGCGAAGAGGCGTTGATGGCTGGCATGATGCCGGAGAAAAGTCCTTTCGCGAGAGTTTGCAATTGGCACCCTTCGAAAAGCTGGGTGCGTGGGTGGCTGAGTCCGGCAGATGAGCCTGGGCAAAACTAGCTTCCCGATGCTACCATGTCTGCGAGATTAGCAATCAGCAGGCTGAGTGTCATCATATACGACAGGTAGACATTCAGTGGACCATGCACATCTGTATGAGTGTACTGCAGACGACACGGCGCCGAGAAGGTGGTGTTGGCTCTGGACTACATACACGTGGAGTCGAACCTGAAGTCTCCGGTGTTCAGCACGTTTCTCAACCGGGGCCGGGTGCTCCACTCTTAACGTCGCCGGTGTTACCCGAAGACTTCACATTGTGACCACGCCCTAGACACACGCCCTGTGGGATACAACAACTACCTGAGTATATCTTGTAAACACAGCCGCGTAAGTACTGTTCTCGCCCATCATACTGGTCTTCCGTCATCGTCACTTCTACTGCACTCACATCATCGTCGACTGGAACTTCTGCTACCCGTTCAGACACGCTCATGTCCTTGGCTATGCTTGGGCTGCGGACTTCTCAACACCGATGCTAAGCATTTCGCGCCCATGTCGTTGCGACTTGTCGCCGGGTAGGACTTGATACTCCGAATGCAGCCTCGAACTTTGCAACAACATCCGTGCGAATGCCGCCACTTTACCTTCAGGCACACGACATGGACAATGGATAATACCGGCTATGAGCGATATATCTCCCATATAAGAGCGCCACCGAGCCAGAGCCTGCAAGCAGGCTGCAAGCAGAAACGGAACATTCGCATTCAAGCTCACGACTGAGCCCGACGTCCGCATGTCCTGCCCAGCCGGGGAGCTGTACTTGGACATGGCGCAACGCCTTGTTCATATGTTCCTACTTCCTAATGTACCCGTAGCCAGTGGGGCACCCTGGTATTCGCTTTTTTGTCTTCTTTCCCGATCGCGACATACCGGCTGAGAATGAGTGCGCTCCCCGAAGACCAAACTCGTTCTGAAGGAGGTGGCAACGGCTACATGGTCCTTGCACCGTTCCTTACACCATCGAGATACAATCGGCGCATACGAGTTTCAGTAGTGAGGTCTCCTAACAAAGACGCAACTCCTATTTTCCTAACCTACCAGTGCTACGACAAACAATCCCACTAGGTCTCGCTGCACGTTCCGGGGCTGGATCTTGTATGAAGGCGCATGTATCGTCTCCATTCTTGTGAGTGGCGTGGGCTAGACCATCTGCACTCCATCTTCCTGCAGATCCGGATATCTACCGGGTGCCTCCGAGTAAGGCAAGCCATCCGTTGCACTCACATGGCTGTCTTAACCGGACTAAGAGAGCTGGTAAGATCCACAACAGTTACGATTCGATGGCGAGACATGCCTATCCTAGGATCATGAGAAGGACTCTCTTCACGGCCTTCTCATTGAGTATGCACATTGTGCCAGCTTGATCTGGGTCCATGGGCGTGTACGAGGATATCCAGAACTGGTAACAGCTCTCATTCCATTTGCTGTTCTTCGACGGCATCTTGACGTTGAATCTACTGGGATCTCAAATCATGATGCAAGCATACGTCGAATGCCTATGCACGTATCGACATAGATTTTCGAGGCATCAAGTGCGATCAAGCTTCGACTATGGTCTGACAACCGGTACTGCCATGGTACAACCCTGGTTGAATGCTCTTCTAAATGCGTAGCACCGATATCGCCGTGCGAGGCACTAAATATCGACCACTTCCCAGACTGGCAACTGATGAATAGATCAGGAAAGCACATGCATGAGAGAACGAGTGATACTTTCTCGACAGGTATATTACGCTCATAGATACAACACTTCCCACCCCCAAAGAGGTCAAGACTCGACGACAGACTAGAAGAAGTTGCTGAGGAACTTCCTCCACCACGGCCAGCTGGCGTACTGGGCCCTCTGCTTGTTTACAACTTCCCAGTCGACCTCACGGCGACCAGAGTCAACGTCGATCTGAGCAAGAGTCTTCCACGCGGAGCGCTTCCAAATCCAGCCACAGACGTAGAAGAGGATGACCACGAAGAAGGCAAGGTACGACTTGAAGAAGGGCTCGGGAGAGCCATCAGCGACAGCACCGTAGACGGCGACGTAGAACTGCATTGAGCTGTTAGCATGAGAAGTCCAAAAGATTTCTTGAGGCATCGAAACTTGCCTGTGCGATGAGAACAATAATGATCAAGATGAGACCAATCCAGGAACCCCAAACACCAAAGATGGCCCTGAAAGGAATCTCGTCAAGAGTGTGGCCATGGTACTTCCAGGCAGCTCTGAAGCGAATATGGGCGAAACAGATGCTACCCCACGTGAAGAGTGCTGCAAGACCCGACAGGGACTGGAGCCAATCGAAAGCGATCGAACCACCGGTGGATAGAGTCATGAATGCAAGGGGCGACCAGGCAATGATGAAGATGGTTGACCACAGAGGACGTCCAGCGCGGTCAATGTAAGTGAAGAAGCCGGGGGCGTAACCTTGTTCAGCAAGTGCGGTGAGTGTACGAGAGCCACCGTAGACACCAGAGAGGCCGATGGACACCACGGAAAACATGATGACCGCGTTTGTGAAGTGAGCGAAGCCAATGACGCCAGCGCGCTCGGCGACGATGACGAACGGAGAGGTCTCCACATCGATCGCATTGCCATTGCCCAGGAGGTTTGGATCGTTGTGAGGAATAAGCAGACCCACGAAAGTGAGGGACAAGATGTAGAACAAAGTGATACGCCAGAAGACCTGCTTAATCGCGGAGGGAAGCGACTTGGCGGGGTTCTCGGATTCGGCAGCGGCGAGACCAACCAGCTCGGTACCAGAGAAAGAGAAGGCAGCGGTGACGAAGACACCACAGAATCCGACGAAGGAGGTGAACGCGCCAGGATCTTGCCAATTTGCTCCTCCTGTGTATTGAGAGTAACTGCAGCGGCTGTCAGCGTCGTGCACCTGTTTTCACCAGATGTTTCCACTTACTCTCCACTGGCAGGGCCGCCACCACAGACGAAGATGACACCCATGAACAGGAAGACAATGATGGTGGTCAGCTTCAGGAGGGAGACCCAGAACTCTTCTTCGGCGTATCCGAGAACACCGAAGAGACTGATGATGATGATGGCCATCATGAAAATGACGATCCAAACAGCGAGATGTATGTCTTGCGCTCCTTTCCACCATTGGACCGTTAGACCGGCGACGACGAGTTCAAGCGGAAGAACGATAGCCTGGTCAATGTATCAGAACTAATCCACTCGCACAATTTTGTGAATACTCACCCATTGGAACACGTAGTTCCAACCCATGGCGAAACCCCAGGACGGATCGATGAAGCGAACGGAGTAGGTATAGAAACCTCCAGAGATCGGGTAGAGCATAGCCATTTCACCCAGAGCATAGACAACGTTGAACATCATCTGGGACGATGTTAGCTGGTTCGACTTTCTGATCGACTGCAGTGCTTTACTTACGATACCAATGATCGAGAAACAGATCAAAAGAGCAGCGGGACCACCGGTCCTGAGAGCACCACCGGAACCGACGAAGAGACCAGCACCGATACTGCCACCGATCGCAATCATGTTCAGGTGGCGGGACTTCATTGTCTTGTTCAGCTGGTTGTGCTTGTCGGCAAGGTTGCGACGCTTGAACGACTCTGGAGTTATTCCAAGGCGGGTCATGAGCGACGGACGCTCAGTGTCGTAATATTCACCATTGGTGTTGGACGGCGAGTCTCCCAGAGGACTGCCCATGCCCTTGACCTCGGGGTCGATGGTCTTCGTTGCGCCCGTCTCAGGGTCGGTGTAGGTGTTGAAGGTCGCCATGACGGGCGATTGAGGCAAATGCCAGCGAGTGTTGGAAAGCGAATTGACGTTGGCTGTGGCTACCAGTCGCCGTCACCACGAGGCCACAATGACTTTATAAGAGGCCTTGTACGCCCCCAGAGACCCTTTCGGTGTCGCCCGGCTGGAACTCAGACCCGCAAGCCAAGCAGTCCGCCCACCGCACCAAGTCCTTGGCCCGCGCTGTCTCGAGACCTGACCATCCCCTAGCTGCCTATCTGCGTTAGTTTTAGCTTGGTATAACGGTGGCCATCTGTTCGAGAAGTTCGCCCACGCGAGTCTGGAGGCTTGGAAGTGCACATCGCGCACTCGTGCGCACCTCTCTGGCCTCTAATCTGTGGAGTCTGCGGAGGCCAAGCTATCGCGCTCGTGTAACGGCGTGAAGAAGGGCCCAAGCGCATTCCGCGACTGATAAGGCTACCCAGAGATATGGCTTGTCGCGACGCTTCCTTTTGTATGCCCAACCATAGCAACCAGTCGTTATTGTCACTCATTGTTGGTATCTTACCAAGAGTGAAGTCGGCCTTGGCCTCATACGAAAGAGGCTGCTGATTGCGCATTATGCCGCCGGCGGATATACAGGGCCTTGGTGAGGTTTACTTCGCTTTGGGTTTCCTCCTGAGGCCATAAGCGAGTGCCATTCGTTGCGTACCTTCTTTGCTCCCGCGTGATGGCACAAATCCGGGGCGGCGGGTGAAAGGTTGTGGTGTTTTGGGTTTATGCGCGTTGGCGACAGCTGCCGATTCCACTTTGGCCCAGTTCTGTGCTTGTCCGTGGTCAAGCTCTGATCGCATGCACGATATCCACTGCATGTCTGTGACACCGGACATGGATGGCGACCACGAGCTCATATCGCGACGAAAATGCGGCTCTGCTTTCGGTTGGCTAGAGGCATGACTAAGACGCTACACAAATATCGCCCGCCGCAGGCCAGATGGCCGGGAAGGACGAGATTGGGTGGCGTTCGAGAATCACCCTAGCTAGATAGCGATTTAGCGCTCCCCGCGGCGCACAGGCAAAGGATTTATGCGCCAGTCATGTAGCGGCTCCTCCCCAGATAACGTTAACCCAAACCACACTCAGGCTCTCGGATGCCACCGAGAATGGCATGGGCTCCGGGTCGTAGCCAGCGGCACGACACGCACAAGGTAGTATCGCATGTGCTTCGCCGCTGCCACTGTCTTGGGTCGCACATATTCGCACCACATGGACATGCACGCCAAGGGACTTTGCACGACGACCAAGACCGCAAACGAAATCACGACCAGCCTATCGCTGCGTCCATCGCTCGCTGACCTCGGTTTGTCCGTCACGTGGTGCAGACGCGTGGGTGGGCGCACGACCGTCTTGATCTTCCATGCAGTTTCCCTTCTCACTCCATATCCATGAGGGTATTCTTCTGAGCAATCGATGGCTCGTGCTCGTCTCGGTACTGGACCCAAGCATACGCAATCTGCATGTGCTTCTACGATGCGACTTCTAGAGCATCGCTTCTGCCTTGCTCATATATCACCTGCATACATATATGATGCTGCTGCGGTCCGGACTCGCCATCTGGCGAAGCGAAAGCATTCGCGTCAGGTACGGCTGTGCCGCTCACCTTGGCTATACAGACACGGCAAGACTATAATGCGCCGAGAGATCCTGCGTGCTATATGCCTCTTTGGCCAAGCACCGTGAGGCTCGATCGAGAAGGTGCCATCTGCTATACCATTATTGCCTGCACTGCTGGAATCTGTTCTCCTGGATAACACACCGTCTGTGGGGCCATGTTCACCAATGAGGACTCGAAAGTACGAACTGCTACTTCAAGCATCTGTCGAATTTGCCTTTCAGGCCAATCAGTGGCCGAGGAGCGAAGCTTGCCATAATATGGCGTGCCTTCCCAACAGAGCTACAACATGATCAAGCGGACATGTGTAGATGAAAGCGTAGAGTGTCCTTGCAGAGACTCCGTGGCACGCGTGCGGGGCGCTCACAGGTATAAGTACTGCAGAGGAGGCATAGAGCTGAGAAGGATTGAGTAAGTAATCGGATCTGTCCGTTCCTGTCAATCGCTTTTGTTATATTGATCCTTCAACCAAGCATCATGAAATCCTTCGCTCTCTTGTCCGCTCTGCCGGCCGCGGTCTGGGCCGCCGCCTACTCCAAGGCCGACTATGAAAGTGGACTTGTGCATAACATGGTTATGCAGTCTAAGGAGGTATCTTATTGACGCCTTGGTCTCTAGAAGACGCTCGGAAGCAATGCTGACATGGTCAGGACGCATGGAATGCTATGCGTGAGCATGGAGATTTCGACTCGAAGAAGTGGAAGTCCAACAACAAGAAGGGTCCGATCAAGTGCAAAAATGGTCTTGCCACCGTTGTTCCTGGCGATGCCAAGCAGACCTTCAGGTGCTCGAACGTAAGTGGATCAGGATTTTGAGCATACATTGGCGTCAAAGAGTTCAGGCTGACATGTGCACAGATGGACTACTACGACTTCAAGTCCCACGCCGACTTGGGCTCCTTCAGAGGCCAAGGCAGTAACACCTGGGGCTGGGTGTCTGACAACGGCAGAGAGTTCGCCGCCGTTGGTCAGGTAAGAGAATACAGCCTTTTGTAAGGACCAGGATCAGCAGGCCTAACGAAGAACCACAGGAAGATGGCACCGCCTTTGTCGAGATCCTGAAGTCGGGCCAGATCTCGTACCTCGGACGTCTCCCTCAACAGTCAGCTTTCTCAAGGTGGCGCGAGATGAAGAGTTACCGTGAGTACATGCTGATTGGATCCGAGGCGGTCAATCACGGCGTGCAATTCTTCGACATGAAGAAGCTGCTCGACGTCGACCCGAACTCTCCGAAAAACTTCAGCACGTCCGCCGACCTTGCAGGCTTCTTCAATGACATGCCTGCTGGCCGCTCTCACAACGTCGTGGTGGTACGTCTAGCCAAATTTGACCCAGTATCCACGAAGCCGGACTAACATGTTTTACAGAACGAGGAGCTCGGCTACGCCGTGGCTGTTGGCTCTCAGCCTCGCAACAGCCAATGTGCTGCTGGACTGATCTACATCAACATCGATGATATCTCCAACCCTTACAGCCCCGGCTGCGCTGGTCAGGACGGTTATGTCCACGATGCTCAATGTATAGAGTACCGCGGACCGGACAAGAAGTACGACGGTCGTGACATCTGCTACGGTTACAACGAAGACACCCTCACAATCTACGACGTCACGAACAAAGAGGGCCTCAACACCTCGTCCATCATCTCGCGTACAACCTACGAGGGCGCTTCCTACACTCACCAGGGCTGGGTTACCGATCCCAACTGGCAGGAGTATGCCATTATGAACGACGAGCTCGATGAGCAAGAAGGCGCAGGGCCCGGAGGCGACGGCTTCCCTGTCACATTCATTGTAAGTCTGATGACGCCAGGATTTTTCATTCTTGCACAACACAACTAACGCCACCCTTCCTGTAGTGGGACCTCCGCAGCCTCGAAAAGCCCAAGATCTCCGGCTACTACAAGCACACCGTCAAGTCCATCGACCACAACCTTTACGTCAGCGACGGCCTCGCTACTCTTTCCAACTACGGTGCTGGTGTCAGCGTGCTCGACGTGTCCGGCATCCCTCAAGATCCCACTGGCGGCAATGTCGAGGAGATTGGTTGGTTCGACATCCACCCCGAGGACGACAATCAGCAAGGAGGAGGCACGGTCGCTTTCACCGGTACCTGGGGTCATTATGCGTTCCCTAGTGGTTTCATCTTCGTCAACACCATTGACAGGGGTGGATTTGTGGTCAAGCTAAACAAGTTCAACAAGAAGGGTCAAGGAAAGCACGGTCTTAAGGGATCCAACGGAAAGGGTAACTAAAGGCATGATTGAGATAAAGTGAGAGTATAGAGAAGCACAGACGAAGAGTTTGAGCTACGATCTGAGCTACGACTCGCACGGTCGTACTCGCAATGCTAATGGAAGCCACAAACAATGAAGACAATGAAAGAGCCAGACACTGATAAACACTTTCTACAATCTCAAGCCCCCAAAAAAGCATTCCGACGCTTGCAGGATGATCGGTCCCAACGCTCAAATCGACGGACTACTACTCTTTGGCCGTCCTGAGGACAGATGTAAGTCCCGTACTTTTGTTACAGGTATTCTCCAAGTCAACGGCGCCCAGACTCCAGCCAGCGAGTTGATTTCCTCCTCGAGTCCTGCCTTGACCTCGTCTTCACTGCGGCTGCTGCGTCTGTCCTGTCTGCACGCCCACCCCTCTGCCCTTGCCCTCTAGTGCGGAACCCAAGCTCATGGTCGTGACTCAGCTTCATCTTCTTGGCTTTCCTCTCAAGCACCCCATCGTCCTCTCCAGCTTGGCCTTCCGTCTCCTCGTCGGCCCTCTTCCTCTTCAATCGTTCGTGCTGCGATCGGACAGGCGGAAACGTTGGGCGGACCGTAGGGTGGACATGGAAGTGAATTTCCACCTTGCAGCCTTGGAGATCGTTAACTGAGATTGCGCGGTTGAAAGGTGGAGTGTTGAGGAAGGTTGCGAGTGCTTGGGATAGGGCTGAGCCGTTGGAGGTCGATGAAGCGGTTGCAGTTGGGCTCTGCATGGCCACATCACTGTTGTTGTTGTGGGTCAGGCCGACCTGAAACGGCGGCAGAGTTGCGAGTGTTTGAGCTGTTCTCTGTTCAAGCTCCGGAGTGCTGAGCGGTTCGGTCTTGATGTGATGTGCGGTCTTCGACCTGGAGGCTTTGGCGGGAGTTCTGTTGAGTCTGGCTACCAGCGGGCGGAGAGGTGTTGGTGGAGACGGCATCCTTGCCACATTGATCTTGGGGTTGAAGGTCGCTCTCGATGGTGGCTTTGTCGAGTACATGCTGACTCGAATAGAACTTCTTGGAGTAATAGTCGTATCGATGTCCTCGCAACAATGTTCTTCAACGTGTAAACACCAGCTGATGGGATGGTTTGACGATGGGGTGTTGTCCATTGTTTGGACATCAGCTCGGCCTGCGCCTTCTACAATTTACAACCTGCCTTCCTCCCTTCCCAACAGAAACCACTTTCCACTTTGCTGCTTCACCTTGCCCTCTCCTTCCAGCTTCTTCAAAACATGTTTCAAGCTCCCTTCCGCTGGCAGATGCAAGCTCTCCGGATATGCCGAGTAGATAACTTTTACCATTTCCATACTACCCCAGCCCTGCTGCCCGTCGTCTCTCGCCCTGCCCAAAACTTCAATCGCTTCTCTCTCGCGTTGCAGCCGGTGCTCAATGTATTCATTGACCTTAGCCTTGCCATCCTTAATCCAATCGCCGTGCGCAGGGTATAAATGCCCATCCACCACTCCAGCCATCTTCTTCAGACTAGCCATGTACTCGGCCAAGTCTTCGAAGACCGCAGTCCCGTGACCCAAGACATTGTCTCCCGCAAATAGTGCTCCGTCGCCCTGTAGCACGAATCCAACATGGTCATCAGTATGACCAGGCGAGTACACAGCCTTCAAACTCGCGCCTTCACAATCGATCACTTCTCCGTCCGCAATTGGTCCCCACGCTTCATCTCCCTGACCCGAGGGCGATACGAATTTCCTCACTTCAACCTTTGGCTCTATCTCCCGAACCTGAGAAACGCCACCGACGTGGTCATGGTGCCAGTGTGTAAGCAAGACCGTTCCGATGCTCGCATTTTCTTCACGCAGAACTTGGCGTAAGCGCTCAGCCCAGACGGGGAAGCCTTCGCCAGTGTCGATGAGGATGCGCCTGGGTCCCGTGCCGACGAGGTAGGTATTTGTGCCTTGCAATGTGAATTTACTGGGGTTGCCGGCGACGATGCGGACGATGGATGGGGTGAGGCGAGAAATTGGCGGGAGATCTGGGAGTGAGATGGCCATTTTTGGTCTTTCTGTGGTAGAGGACCGATATCTGATAGGATTGAATGATGTGAGGCGGATGGAATTGATGAGTGAGGTTGTTGTTGATGTTCCAATGGCGTGAGGCCTGATGATGGTGTGCATGTGCTTTCTAGCAGGGTAATGAGTAGTTGCGAGCTGTATTATATGTATTTCTTGAGGCTGATCGACACTACCAATGGTTATGAGTCTTCTCGCTGATTGCGCTGCAAGCTGATCGGAGAGGATGGTCGATGATGTGCTTCAGAGGTTCAGCCCAAGTTGCCGAGGTACAGATCCATCATAAGATTGATGGTGAGACGTCCTTCTCAGTGTACCTGGCTCAAGAAAAGCATGGGAAATATCCCCAGCAATTTTCTCGTTAACACCATTGCCCAATTGAGACCTCAAGATCTATCGCCATCATTTGATAGATTACATGGCTTCAATGTTCAATGTTACGGGGAGGGAGTACAGCCCCAACCCTAACCCTAATTGACCCAAAATCAAAATTCACATGCGCCCAGGCGAGCCAGGTTTGTTCCAAGTTAAAACGACTTATCAAACAAAATCAACTGCTCCACTAAAATCGATGAGACTAGGCTGAATCAACGATTGAATTGAATTTGATTCAGATCACATATCTCCGGCGTGCCAAAAGATATACATACTTATTTCTAACCCGAGACGCCATGCTTGCAAAAGACCACGCGACAAAGATAATAAGCAGAGAAGATGCAGAAAAACCAAGAAACCCAAGCACAGGTACACCTTTGTTGCCATTAAACGCCTCGCTGGAAAGGTTCAGAGCAAAGTCGGAACAAAAAGCAAAGGCTCACCGGAGAGGATGGGTTTTTCGATAAGAATCCATGTAAACTCCAAATCGCTAAAAAGTAAGACAAAGTCGGAGACAGTACGGCCGTGCTGTCAAGATGAACGTGAACATCTAGCCCATGAGATCAGGAAGCCTCGAGCGGAGTGCAGCGCGGATTGTGAAGCATTGCGCTCATTTGTAGGTTCCAAGCCTGGCCAGGATCTCCTGCATATTGACCTGTCCGTTGCCAGACGGCGCAGCTTGCTGCGGCGAGGAAATTGGAGGAGGCTGCTGCTGCTGCTGTGATTGTTGTTGCAGGTATCCGGCGAGGGCGCTAGGATTATGTTGCAACGCCGTGATCGCAGCCTGTTGATGAGGCGCAAAAGATTGTTGCGGGGTGTAGGCGTGCGGCGCACCAGCTGGCTGCAACGCAGCGAGAAGGTTCTGAAGACCTTTGGGATCGAGTGAGGTGATGAGCTGTTGGAGACTAGCCGTAACAGGGGCACCAGGAGGAGCACTTCCAGTAGGTGTATGAGGAGGCGGTGCGCCGTAGCCCGGAGGGAAACCAGGTGGATGCGCAGGAGGCATGCCGTAGGCGGGTTGAGCTTGTTGCCCGTAGCCGTAGGGCTGAGGAGGAGGCTGTTGAGGAGGTTGATGACCCCACATGCTCTGTTTCTTTCGCGATACAAGCTCGACGCAAATCTGGAGGTCCTTACCGTCGTAGTCATCGAATTTGATGTTGTTAGCGCCAGCGCCGGTGCGGTCGAAGAGCCGGAGATTAATCAGCCCAGTATCCTGATTTGCGCGGCTAAGACGGCAGACGGCAAGAACACCTTCCACGAGCTGCCTACGGACGACCGCGTCGAAGTCTAGGCGAGGACTCAGATAGAGCACATCAACCGTGAGCCCGCGGCCTTGGAAAGCCCTTTCTATCCAGTTGATGAAGTCCCGGTTAAGGTTCTCGTTGGAGATGATCTGTACATCAGGGACGTTCTGAGGCGCACGCTTCGGTAAAGGTAGGCCGTCATCGGAATCCGTTGGGCTAGCAACTCTGCTCATTCTGCCTCCGCGGCTGTACGGCGGTGAGCGGTCGCGGTACCGGTCGTCGCGGTACCGATCTCCTCTATGAGGAGGAGTAGGAGAGCGGTACGACCTGTAGCCGTCTCTTTCGCGATCGCGACCGTCTCGGCCGTCCCTTCTTCCATCATAGCTCGAGCGACCGGGAGGATAGCGATCGTTACCTCGAGTGTATTCCGGTGAGCGGGAACGTCGACGGGTGTTGACAGGACTGAGGTTTGGGCGCGAATCTTGCTGGGGATTTCGATTACGTTGAGGTTTGCTGACTTCGAGGTCTGTGATTGCGTGTCAGTAAAAGCGCTCCCAGACCTGTAGTTGAAGTCACATACGAATTTTCTTTCCGCGAATCTGCCGCCCTTCCTCTCGCGAAAGCGCTACCGCACAATCCTGCGGCCGAAGGAATTGCACGAAACCGTATGCCTGCTTGATTGAGATCTGCGCTAGGTCGCCATAGCGATGGAAAGCATGGAAGATATCCCGTTTAGTAACCCTCTCACTACTAAGGTTACCGACGAAAAGCCTGGATCCATAAGGGAATTGCTCCCAGCGACCTTCACTGACGTACTTGCGCTCATCTTCGATAAACTTGTCGTACTTTCTTTGGGTGTCCGCGGTCCACGGTTGATCGTCATCAGACAAATTAAGCCCTGCGGCGATCTTGTACTCCCTGCGACTCTCGAGCGGAGTATGAGTTCCCTGCATTCGATTGACACTGGCACCTAAGATGGCTTGTTGTTCTTGTGTGATGGTCGGCGTTGCGTGACTGTAGGAGGGATCAGACCCAGGTGCGGTTTCGGCGGACGCGTGGACGGGAGGGACGAAGGAGTGCGCAGCGGAATCGGCGCCGTTCGCAGTACGGGTAGCGTTGCTTTGGTATGCGGGATTCGTAGCATGTGGATGATAATCGCGGATGTGTTGCGAGTGTGAGTAGTTCGCATTGATCAACGGTTGCTCTTGCGGAGGTGGACGTGGAGGGAGGCCTGATGGAGGAGCACCAAGACCAGCGGCAGACACGGGAGACGAGTCAATACCGGGCGCACGAGGATGGTGGGTTTGTGTGGGCGACAGGGCAGTGGCTATTTGTTGGCCGTCGCCTGTCGGGTGGGAGCTGGCTTGCGCCGAGTTGCTCTGGAGGGTTTGCAGAAGGGCCTGGACATCAACTTCGCCGTTCTGAGACGACTGGGCATAGGCGCCTTCGCTGGACTGGGCAGGGAATTCTGCGCGATGGGAGGCAGATTCTGTGGCAGAGGGATTGGGCTCAAACGATGCCGTGGGCTGGGCGACGGATTCGTCAGACACGCCTTGAGGGCTAGCGTTCTGCGAGGGCTGGGGTATGTTGCTGTTGCTGTTCTCTGGGGCAGCGTCACTTGCACTTGCCTGGTGAGCATGCTGGCCTTCCAACGCGGAAGGCGCAGCCTGTGTTGCGACTTCCTCATGTGTAGACGTTTTTGCTGCGGCCTCGTCCGTGGGCGCATTGGGATCTTGCCACGCGCCCGGACGAAGCTCTGTGTCGTGCATGGCCGGATCTGCCATATGGGGCTCGGTCTGGTTGAAGCCGACATCCATCATCTTGTCAAGCACTGGGATGTTGGTGGGTGCTGGAAAATGCAAGGGCTTGGGCGAGGCGGGCGACAGCAGTGCAGGCTCGCTACGCAAATGCGGTTCGTCGGGGTAGTGTCCAGGTGGCATGTGAATCAGGCAGTGCGCGATGGCGCGGCTAAGGAAAAGGATGGGAGCAACAGGCCAGTGATCATGCTCTGAGGGTGGTGAGCAACGGTGATTAGCAGTGCGCGGCTGGCAGCAAGACCGAGTCAATAGGACCCTTGTGATTGAGGTGATATGTAAGTTGTGCGAATAGCGGTCCCGTCTCTTCTGCGCGTGCTATATCTAGACAGTTATTCTCTCGTTCGTCGGCGGTGGTGGTCGAGCTGGCAAGTGAGGTGGCAGTTGAGTTCGGTGGAAGTGGAAGTGGAAGGCGCGCAAAGTTCCGTCGCGCGCGAAGACCTGAATGAATGACGATGGCGGGGAGGCGGTATCGGAGGACACGGCGGGAGTCGCTTTTCACGCGCGATGGGCAGCTCGAGGAGGACAACAACGGGATACACGACGATATCGCGATGGAGCGCAGCGGAGCGGTGACGACGAAGATGGGGAGAGGGAGAGGGTGGAACACGTGTAGGTTAGGTTGCGTGGTGCAAAATCTGTCTTTGGAGACTTTGGTCGGAGCACGGCTTTCTAGCTCACGCCATTATGACAACCACTCGCGAGCCGTCAGCGTGCTAGCTGTTCTCCGTGTTCCAGCCAGCTCTAAAGCCTCTGCGGACACTCATAGTCCGAGTGGAGAGCACGTGCTAACGATGTCTGTCCACTACCTACGTAGGTATGAAGAGTCTGATATGCTAGCCGACCTTGGTAGCACAAGCAATGCTGACCAAACCAAATAACGGTGAAACCAGCTCTCCAGCCTGAATGATCCTTGACAGAATATCGCCACAGCCCTCCTCGCTCTCCGTCTTCGTCCGAATGACAGCCCGCAGACTCTGACCATCCCTATGCTTCGCAAACAGGTCCTTAGGCCCCCACTCGTACATCTGATAGCCATTGTCAGAAAACTCCCTAACCACGGCGCGGTCGAAAGACTCTCTCAACAAATAGACCAAAGCGTCGCGCTCTTCGGCGCCAAAGAATTCGCCCTCGAGCCACATGTGCAGTGCCCCCTGCATTCCTCCCATATGCTGCGGTGTCTTGGCTTTTCCAATATGCTCACCGCACTCCGCCGTGTTGCAGCTGGCTGCAACGACGTCGTTCCAAAGGTTGGTGAAAGTTGGAGGAGAAATCGGCCTCGGTATGCCTTTGCGAACTTCATTGCTCCAGTAACCAAACGTCATGATCGAGTTGTCGTACACATTGACGATGACATCGTCAGATTCGCGGGCTTCAAGGGACTTGCATTCCGCGGACCGCCGTGCGAGGCTGGTGTCGTAGTTGTGCGGAACGCTGAAGTTGCCGCCTCTTGGGAGCCAGTCCGGGTCGAGTTCCCAAGGCTCAAGGTGCTCGGGAGTTGGCGCACTGAATGCAGGCGCGGCAAGCATCAGAGCCACCAGCGGTGTCATCTTGGCAAGGAGCATGATGGTGATGGTGTTGCTTCATTAATGGGTGATGGAGAAGTTGGAAACGCTTTGCTGCTCTTCGAGATGTGAGGAAGTGTGTTGAGGAAATTCATCGATGGGATTGCACGCCTGCTTTATACCGCCGCGCTCGTTCGAGATCAAGGCGTGGACACTGTCGCAGTGCCTTCAGCATAGCATCCAAGTCCCGCTTCCCGCTTGCCAACACGCAGACATGCAGCCGCGTGCACCGCCGCTCGTTCAGAATAGACCCCCAGGCGCTCGACAAGATGAATATCCAGCGCTTCAAGCAAGAAGATCATAGCATCCAACACCGCCAAGTATATCTAAGTGAGGAACTCGACTACGCCTCAAGATGTTCAGCGCGAAAGCACGGTATACATCCAGGAAAATAAGTCGTTTAATGCGGCGTTGTTCGGCAAATTCGGGCTGTGTCAGCCACAATGTCGGCAAAGCGGTATAACCTTAAGCGCTCAATGAATAGCACTTAAACGCCAGGCCAAGCTTCTTTCGACTGCTATTTTGTTCCTGGTACCTGAACTAGCTCGCCTGGGCGAGTCTGGCATTAAGTGATCCGAATTCATGGTTGGGTCCCCTCATGCGAGATCTCGAATTGCCAAATCGACAAGTAAGATACCAAGAGTTGTTGGGACGCGACGCTTTTGTTGCTACTACTACTGCGGCGCTAACAGCATATGTTGCGGTACACCTGGATGCTGAGTCTAGGGCACTGACGTCCGTCGATTCGAATCTAAGCACACCAGATCGGTGAGTCAGACAGAGGTGTTTTATTCGTCGCTGTTGACGCTTCAAAGCTTTGCAGGACAAGTGACTTTGCTGTGAAGACGTTTGCATTCATCGATCTTTGAACGACGGCAATAGTATGCAATAGACATGAACAAGCAAGGTGAGCATTGTCGGGCTTATGAGTTTCACAGACTTTCACTTAGAAGGAGTCCCAAGGGTCCTCAACACTTGTCTCGATACGATCTAATGCGATTTGAGGGCGTTTGAATCAAGTATTCTAAGGCGACAAATGTATCGAAGTGTTCTTCACGTACTCGGACGTAGATAAATGTGCAACGAACGAGCGATCGATCTACCCCCGATCGCCTCCCATTGCGAGCCAACCCGCTGAACTGCGAGAACCATACAGGCCTTCACGACGCCGACGAACAGACTGCTTCCACGAATCCAAAGAACGGATGGAACAACCCACCAAACGCATTGATCCTGCTGATGATATCGCCACACCCTTCCTCTTCCTCCTCGCTTGTCGTCAACACAACACGCAAATGATCCCTCTCCGAAGTAATGGCGTCGATGTCGCGAGGGCCGTACTCCTCCACCTGGTCCTTGTAATCTTTGTCGCCCGCGTAGTCGATGTTGCCGGTGGTCCTGACAACAGCCCTGTCGAATGCTTGCCTCATCAAGCTGACCATTTCGTCGCGAATCTCCTCGGTCCAGAAAATGCCTTCGAGCCACATGATGATCTTCCTGTCGCCCATGTTCGGTGTCCAGCGATCGGTGCTCACGGTGCCGATGTCTTTGCCGCAGCGAGTGGGGTTGCAGCTGGCTTCGACCACATTATCCCAGAGGTAAGTGAAGGATGGGGGCGCCGTGGGGACGCCGTCGGGGTAGTCGCGGGGAGGGAACCAGGCCCATGTCTGGAGGCTGCCGTCGGCGACGTAGACTTTGCTTTCGCCTTCCCAGCGACGCTCTAGCTTGGTGCATCCGCCAGCGGTGGCGTTCAAGGGCAGAGCATCCAAGGGACAAATGTCGCTTGTTGGCAAACCGAGGGCAGAGGGCACGAGCATCAGAGCTGCGAGCATCAAAGACTTCGAGGGTGCCATGGTGGTTGAGAAAGTCTTGCGGAGGGATGAGAAAGTCTTGTTGATGGAAGGATTATGCTGGAAGTAACGATGGTTGATGAGGAAAGATGATGGTGTTGTCTGGATTCATACAGGCAAGGAGGAATTCGTGACTTTATACCATCGCTTTTCTTGTTTCCCTGAAAGCCAGTGCCGGATATCGTCCGAGCGATTTTGCAGCCGCCGTGTTGGCTTTCCAAGCCGTGCGTTGTGTTCATATTGCGGCGTTGTTCGACAGGAGACGGGTTGTGTATCCGCAGTGCTATCTTCGTAGTTTCCCAGGTTGCGCTCATTAGAGCGCCCCACATAGAAGCTAGGCCAAGCTTCCTTCGCGGTCCTTCGATTCCTTCGTCCTAGAGCATTCATGTATGTGAAGTCGTAGCCTTTTCTGGGCGGGCTCGAGCTTCAATTGCTATTAGCGTAAAGCGCTGTAGAGGCGCAATAGGCGACTTTGGCCAAGCCATACCAAGCGTGTTGGATCTCGACTTCGCCCGCTTCACCCTGGCTCGAAGGATTGCGGCCTATCAATTTGTCGACCCCACGTGCCATTGCGGTCGTTTGCACAGACAGTTTGCTCGGTAAGTATGCGATGGCAGACACCCTCTTGCTGCAGTGATGATGAGGCTGAGTCGTCGTAGCGGAGCAGCGGGCGTTATATGCGGGTACCGAACTTGGCAGATGGAATTAATATTCGCTAACGCTTGATGAGCTTGGCAGGACCGGAACCTGGCCTCGAGACTCGCCCAGAGTCAAGGCAATCTCTAGTAGGTATCATACGCACCAGGCGTCTCTCACTTAACAATCTTCCATGATTCTCCGTCCCTAGCCACTTCACCTCTGCCCTCCATTTCACCAAGGAGGAACAATACCTCTTCCTCTCCATAGGTGAATGTTGGCAGTACCATCTTCAACATATTTGCAATGCCCATCATACCGCCCACCTCCTTCGGCCCACTGTTGCGCAGCATGTTTGCGATGAAGATCTCGAACATAGGCGCGTTCTCCCGAAGGACTGCATCTTGTGACTTGACCGCGGAGAATGCTTCTTCCTCGGCGATTGCCTGGGCTGTTGGCGCTGTGTCCATGTCGAGGCTTTCGAGAACTGCATATTGGGACGGTGTGGGTTGATAGAGGACGCGTTTGTGTGACCAGTAGGACAAAGCATCGGTGACGAGTTCAGCGTCCATTTGTAGCTGGTCTTGCAATTGCTCGGCATTGAGACCTTCTTCTGAGTTGGCATCAGATGAAAAGGCATTGATGACGCTGACACGCCACGCGGGAATGTCACTCTCGGTGACAGTGCGGTCTTCAAGTTCGAGAGTGACGGACATGCGACCCAGAGCATGCTGCCATTCGAGACGACGCTGACCACTGTAATGGGCGAACTTGTTGCTGATTTGAGTGAGGTGCTCGTTGAACGCTTCTGGAAGCAAGAATTTGTTGGAACGCAGCTGGGGCCAGAAGAAACTGGACAAAATGCGGAAGCTTAGATCTTGATCCTCGCCACTCGCCTGCTCGCCCGCTTGCTCGTTTGCGGCGGAGGGCAAGCGGCCTCGCTTGGAGAAGTACAGATCACCACGGCGGTTTGCCGTCAGCTTCACTGTGGCGAGGAATTGTGAGTGGGTCATACGGCCCTCGAATTGCCGATGCAGCGAGTGCAAGGTGATGCCCTCGCCAGGTATAGCGGCTTGGATCTCGCGTGGGGTGGGTGTTGAAGTAGGCTTGCGACCAGCGAAGATTCTCTTCTGCAACATCACCGAGTCACGCATATCCTTGAGCATGACTTCGGCTGCCTGCAACTTGCTCGGGTCGAAGCGCGACTTGAACAGCTCGACAAGTCTTGTTTCCTTGGCGAATTCTGGGTCTGTAGCATGCAGAAGGTGTTGTGCCAGCACGTTGGTGACTTCCTTAATGAAGTCTTCTTGGTCGAACAAGCCGAGAATGTAGGAAAGTACGTCCTCTGACTTGGTGTACTTGTGATTCGAGCCAGAATCAATGGGATCTGGAGTCCACTCCATGTCATCCCAGTTCAGACCCTTGTCACTCCGTGTGTCTTCCAAAGACGATGTCTGGGCCGCTTTAGCGATGTCAACGCAGACCTTGTCGTCGCTGTCCCCAGTCAGATTGCCTTCTATATCGATGTCGGCGAGGAAGCTTGCAGCTAAAACGCTGACAGTGTCTTCACGCGATCTCAAGTAGGCTCGAAGAGGTCCCGCGACCTTGTCCAGGAGCACACCACGTGCGTCTAGCAGCTTGAAGGCATGAATGACATTGACGTAAACGCTCAAGACCTCAACGGTGGTCGTACCGGCATGTAAGAGACGTTGCTGGACTTGTCGAATGAACGAATTACACAATGATGCCTTCTCGAGTGTCGAGCCCGTAGCGATATGCTCTTTGATGTCTAGGAGCGCACCTGTGCTTGCAGGCCAGATCTTGACATAATCGAAAAGATTTTCTGTCCTCTTGCGTACCAGATTGAGAACCGCGCTTGCCGCCATTCTCTCAATGTCGTTATCGGTGAACTGGAAACGGGCACCCGTAAGCGCCCCGATAGCGCCCTGGATGCAAGGGGCAAAGCATTCCTCCACCCAGGCCTTCAGACGTGGCACAATCGTCTTCTGCCCACTCCAGTCGACTTGCAAGCACTGTCGTTCGACAGCTGGCCCTTCAAGCAGGCGGTGTGTGGCGAGGGCCAAAGCACGCTGGGCAAGATCACCACCGAGGCCGACACCTTGGAGCGACTTCAGAGGGAATCCTTTGAAAGTGATCTTGCAATGGCAGCGGCGATCTTTGAGACATTTTTCAGGATTGCTGTATATCCCTAATTCGGTCCGCATGTGCTGGTACAGAGCGCTTCCCAAAGTCTTCATCACCCTCTGACGCGGAAGGGAATAGAGAACCAGAGAGTGCCATCTTCTGAGTACATTAGAGCGAAACGACCCCATCGTGGTCTTGAATGAGGTGCTGCGTGTGGCCGATGAAAGGCGGGCCATAGGTTCAAGATACAATTCTTGTGCATCTTCCAGCACTTGCACTGTGGTAGTGATCAATGCGTTCGCTCTCGAGACCGCAATCGCAGATTCCCATTGAGACAGTTCAGACAGGACATGTTGTCTAAAATGTGTCGATATACTGTTCAGATACCAGTCTGCCAAGAGAGTTGCCTGTTCATTGACGGCAAGCAGCAGATCAAAGGCCTCGATGTCGTGTCTCTGCGGAGCGAACGACTTGTCTGTATGGTCGGAGCTCAGATAGCGGGTTGCTGTGCTCCACGCTCTCGCAGTCTGGACGGCTTCATCTGCAGCATTTCCCGGGATGTTGAAGCCTCCGAAAGGCTCAGCCGGAGAGGCGAGTGTCCCAATGTTAGGTGTGGCTTCAGGAGTAGGCGTCGAGTAGTCCTTGACTGGAAACACAGACCTCAGCTGCGTGTCCACGGCAGCCATGATCGGTGGCCTGGGAGCATAGCAGACGTTGTGGTTCTTGATCGAGTTAATGCATTGGTCTGTTTACACGCAGCACGCCCGCTGCGAGCACTCACATGCACGCGCGTGTTTGGCAGGACGGAGGGTAAGGGTTTCTGTTGGTGGCAGTGCTTGGCGAGCAATGACGTCGGCTGTCTCTAGCAGGCAGGGAAACCTGCCACAACGCCAGGCGATCAACAACCGACTGCGCGGACTTGCCAGCGCTGTGGTGACGAACGCTGAACTCGCTCTCTCCTCCTCATCCTACAAAACTTGAACTCACGATCAGGCCTCTCCAAAGTCTCCCCAGCAACATCTTCCGCCAACAACACATTGCTACTGTACGCGCAAACAACAGACCAGCTTACCGACACCGCCAAGATGTCGAAGAGATCCGGCGTACCCAATGGCGTCGAGAAGACTGCCAAAGAGCTCACCAAGCAGCCTTGTAAGTGAACCCTGAGCACGACAGGAACGCTATTACTCTTCGCTAACAACGACCAGCCCAGGACAAGCAAGCCCACCTCCTCCAAGCCCAGAACCCTGGCCATTTCAGCTTAATCCGCGCCTACCACCTCGCCGACTTCATTACCCTCATGAACGGCTTCTGCGGCGTCATGTCTATTCAGTTCTCCATGCGCTACTGCCTTGGCTCCGCCCGCGATACTGGCCACCTGTGGGCTGCCCTAGCGCTCATGCCATTCGGCCTGACGTTCGATTTCTTTGACGGCATGGTCGCGAGATGGAGAGGAAAGAGTAGTTTGATGGGCGCCGAGCTTGACTCGCTGGCGGATCTTGTGAGTTATTGTGGAAACACACTAGTCATGATCATAGGAACACTGCCCGGCTAACAAGTTGCACAGATCTCTTTCGGCGTTGCTCCCTCGATGTGTGCCTTCGCTGCCGGTCTACGTACTGGCCTCGACCAACTCTTCCTCACCTGCTTCGTTCTTGCCGGCCTCGCACGCCTTGCTCGCTTCAACGTCACCACCGGCAATGTGCCCAAGGACGCAAACGGCAAGGCCAAGTATTTCGAAGGACTTCCTATCCCCACAAGCTTGTCGATCATGGGTCTGTTGGCGTTCTGGCTGTCTAAGGGCTGGATTCTGGCAAACATGCCTTATGGCACTGTTCTGACTGGCACCCTTCTGGAATTCCACCCTGTCACGCTCCTCTTCCTGGCACACGGCTGCTGCATGCTGTCCAAGACACTCCATGTGCCGAAGCCCTAGATCTGGCAGGGAAGGATTGAGCAAGGCAAGCGGGATGAGCTATGAGTTTATGGTTCTATGCACCTAAAAGGACAAGCGAGGCGTTGGATGAAATGTAGAACAGCGTGAGATACAGCACACCACTCCGATATGCTACTTATGCCAGCTCGTCTTCATGCCAGAAGAGGCGCCGATTCTCCATTTGTCATGTTGCGTTTCGTCAAGAGATACACTCCGAGCAACAAAATGCAGCCCACTGCGTACACTGCATAGTTGATAGCCAGAAAGCCCCACCAGTACAGAGCCCGTGACATATCGGTAACCCACAAAGCAAAGCAAGGTCCATAGGTCTTCCGAGCCACCCAAGGCGGCGTTCCAAGCCTGACAAACCATCGAATCGCTAGAACAGTCATGACAGGCACCTGGACGATCAGCGAAGTGATGCTCAAAGCACCGGGTCCCCCAGATTGCTCACGACACTCGCGGTATTGGGCATAGAATTGCAGCAACAGGAACAGCGGAGCCACGACCATGTTCGCCATGGTGATCAGAGCCATTGGAACATCAGTCTCCCACGAGTCCGTCGATGGTTTTGGTAGCACAATGGCGACGGCAGGGAACAGAACGACAGCCGCATGCAGAAAAGCCAGGATCGCTGTACTCACGCCATTTGGCCGGCCGTTTGTCGAGCCCTGAGAGTAGACAGTGACTCTGTGGAAAACGAGTCAGTGCTGCATACAATGTCAATGAGTTCAAATGCGCTAATGTGTATACTGACAACCATATTGAACAACTCCACTGCACGAATACCTGCAGCAAGCCCAGCACAGCGCCGTACGCTGCTATGCCTTTGAGACGACCTTCGGCTATGTCCACAAGGACCGTTCTTCGTTCGTAAGGCCAGCCGTAGGCGTGTAGGAAGAGAGCGTGCGAGAGCTGGCAGGTGCTGAAGATGGCGTTGAATAGGATGTAGTTCGATGCGAGGCCACGTGTTGAGGGGAGGGTGCGGATGAGGTTTATTTGGGGGATATGTGAGGCGCTGATGGCGAGGATGAGGATGCTTTTGAGTGGTCAGCGATGGAATGGTAATGGAGTTTAAATTTTGCTGCGACGTCTCCTTACCTATCAATTGCAATTTCGAGCGGACTATTGCAGTATTTGTTCGAAGACATGTTGACAGGATCGGAGGGAGGCCTTGAATGCGAGGTGGCAAGTTGAAATTGGCTCGTCGACTTGGATCACTTTATCGTGCGACGGTCGAAAGTGAAAAGCAAGAATTGTGTATCCATACGTCTGGTGGGATAGCAACACGGCAGTGTGCGAAGGATGATCTAGTCGGAAAGCTGTTGCCTTGTTTGCTTGTTTCATGATTCAGCTCCAAGCGCTCTCGCTTGATCTCGGTATCCCAACAATATCAACGAGGACTTTGGCGGCTAGAAAGCCCCATTTAGTCTGAATAGGAAAAGAAAAAAGCTCAACAAGATTCAGCCGTCGTATATGGCTGTCGTTTGTTCCGACTCTAAATTTGCGGTTGGCTTGCAAGAATCACCTCGCTGGCAGATATCATGGTGCGGTGAATGGCGGCGGCAGTATTAATTCTGCAGGACTATAGATAGTTGACCTTGGATGCAAATGGTCGGATCCAAGATAACCCAATTGACTGTTTGTTCCCACATTTACGAAGCTGTATACGCCTAGGGTGAATGATTAGAAGATAACTCTATGAACCGCTGCAAAGCCGCCATATTTGGTTGTTGCAACAAGTAAGTAGTGTATGCCGCCTCTTCAAAGTCTATATTAAGACCTAGCATTTGCTTTGTTTTTCCTCCTTCTCCTGCGATGTTATATCAACATTCGCCATCAAGAGCGGCACCCGGAGTTATCCACCACAACAAACTAATCAGCGCAATGACCACTGTATCAGCATCTCCAGCGACCATGGCTGGCATGTCGCCCATGCTTCTCCCGAATGAGCAATCGAGTCCCGTGTTTCAATTTGCAGACTCATCCTCAGAACAGCATCGGCGCGAGCGCTCCTCTTCCATCAAGTCGCCGAAGAAGCCAGGTTCCCCAGCAGCTTCGCCTAGCACATCAACACCAAACAACAGCATGATCTCCAACAAAGCCGACGCCTTCAAGACTTCGTACTCTCATGCGCTTCCTCCGATCAACGAAACAACCCTCTCCAGCTCCTCCGACCACAGCTTTCCTTCTCTCAATCCCTCAACCATCGCTCGAGTCGCTTCAATGTCATTAGAAGAAGCCCTCGAAGCCTCGACCCACCTCCAGCCTAGGAGGTCTAGTCAAGACTCACGTGGTCAACTGCCTACCAATAGTGACCACGCCTTGACCAGCCGTGATCGTGCGTTTTCGGCTCCCGTGAATCTCGATGTCTTGGACAAGAAGCTCGAGGCGTTCAATCATCAAAGTGTTTTCACCATCGACATTGATCACTCCCGGTCCCACGCCAAAGCCGTGAAGACGCTTGAGAAGAAGCCTACTGCGAAGGAAGTGTGGGTGGCCGATCTTGACTGCGTTTCGGACATCTTTGGCGCCATGCTTGCTGATGGAGACCGGGGGAGGTGGTAATTTATTTTTGAAGCAGCGGGGTGGTTGGAGGAACGAATGACGGCTTAAGTGAGCCAGAATCGCGCCATGGTCATATAGGAGTAGGATTTTCCAATTTTCTTGAATCTCGTTTCGGTCGTCGTTGTCGTAAGCCACTGCCAGCCCTGGCAATGCGCACCTCCAGTCGAGGAGAGCAAACCCTTACCTACCCAGGCGACTACTTCTCAATCTATCCTCCAGCTCTGCCATCCTCCAAGCAACCCTCTCCCCATCTTCTTCGACCCCAAACCGATCCTTGACCCACTCTAGATCCCTCTCATGTTGCGTGCCGGCATAATACTTCCAGCAGCCTTCTTCCTTACTCCACTTGCGGTTCGGGACATAAGCTTCCAAGTTGTAGTAGTTATCCCTATGATATGGGAATTCATAAGATGGCGGACCTTTCCGCTCTAGATAAGCGTCACTCTCCAGCGCGGCTTCGGCCAGAGAGAGCTGGTAGGGTCTATGTTCTGCAAGCACAGGGCGGGCTTTGATGTACTTCGAGCGTCGAAGGATGGTGCAGGTTGTGGTGTCTAAATGCCGCGCGAGGAGGGAGGCGTATACCAATGGACTGGCCATTGCAGCGTGCACGAGTCTAGCGTTTCGGGCGATGAGCTCTTTATTCCAGTCCGGGTTTTGGCCTCGAGGGATCATTGGGATGGGTTCTCGGTTGTCGAGAGCTTTTTGCCAGTGCGAGAGGTCGGCAATTGTGCAGAGATTGTTCCAGGCGAAGACGCAGGTCATGCAGGTGCAGATTACCAAGGGGTCTAGGGGCTGGACGTGTTGGTATGGTTTCTTGTGAATGGTGAGGAGGTCTTGGCGTTTGGTGGAAAGGAGGGCGGAGTGGTAAGCTGGGTCCACCGTGTTAAAAGAGACGGGCAGAGGGAAGCATTTGGCCAGAATGGAGTAGCGGGCGCGAATGATGTCTCTGGCAAGAGCGTTCTCGTTTTCGCGGACGTAGGACCGGGTAGTTTGGTTGACTTGTTGGAGACGGAAGAGATCGCTTGGTCGGAGACATGCGAGGACCTCGTGCAATAGCTCGTGTGGCAGATCCAGAAAAGATTGTGGTTTCGCTTTTGATTTCTTCTTAGACTTCTTCTCCGACCGCTTTTGTAGGCGTTCAGTTTTCTTTGAATGGAGTGGCAAAGCTGCAGTTGTATCCACGAGTGGCTCATCATCGTCGTCTGGTTGCGTTGGCGCCTTCTTCCTTGGTCTTTTCCCGACTGAATGGGATATTGAGATGTGAGATGTCTGGTCGCTGTGGTTGACTGAGCCTGCATGAATATATTGGACTGCTTCTTTCGGCAGCGTTGGTAGCTCGAGAGGCTGCTCGTGAGATCGACTTCCACGAGGGTCCGCGTGCCCGTTCATACTTGATGCCTCTCCGGGCTTATGAGAGCATATGTGATACGCTCAACCTGTATCATCAGTCTTTGCAAGATGAAGTGGACCGTAGAGCGAAGCAGATGTGACGTACAGGTACTCAGCTTTTGCCACCCTATAAGTGTTGCAATCACAATGTAGAAGGGCGATCAGTTGGCGACCCTCCAAGCTCAAGGGCTCAGTATCCGAAAGTGATCTGTGTCTTCCAGAGTCGATGGATAGAAGGGCTAGTTCGTCTTTATCCGACTTGCTATACACATCGCTTACATAATAGGTGCCATTCGCACGCCAAGAGGCAAACGCGAGCTGACTCCAGATGTTGCTGTTTCTTCCCCACCTCAGATTCATGAACCTTGTTGCGCAAAACTCCGTCTCGTACGCAACGGGACATGTTTATCACTGCGGGGTTGTCTTTGTGGACCACGACTGGACCGGGTTGGAATACCATGGCTCACAAGGTGCCCCGAGGCTCCTCGGCAAGGATAACTATGTAGTAGTAGCATGGTAGCTCGCCTTCTCCCTCTCCCTCCTCTCCTCTGGAAACAGGCACCGTCGCCACAATGGCTCTCCTAAGATCTCTCCTCTTCCTCCTTCCCTCTCTTGCCCACGCAGTAGACCGTGACAGATGCCGCAATGACATCTACCCCAACCCCAAGATCCCCGGCATCAGCGTCACGCGTCTGCAAGTGACCGAAACACACCGCTACGCACCTTGGCCCTACGCACCAGGCTCACTAATCGCCGAAGAGCGGCCTATAACATTCTGCAATGTCACAGTAACGTACACCCACCCAGGTTGGGACGACGAAGTCAACGTCTATGTCTGGATGCCGCTGGACAAGCAGGACTGGAATGGACGCTTCTTGGGAACGGGTGGCGGAGGATGGGCAGCTGGGTTTGAGGGCGGTTTGGCGCCGGCGGTAGGAATGGGGTACGCTGCTGCTATGACTGACGCTGGGCACGATGCTATGCGTTCAGGAGCCAGCGCGGCGACGGACGGGAGCTGGTTGCTTCATGGAGCCGGTGTTGTCAATCTCCCGCTGCTGTATGACTTTGCGTATGTGGCGTTGGACGACATGACCGCGATTGCAAAACGAATGGTCGAGGCGTACTACGAAAAGCCTGCGGAGTATAGCTATTGGAGTGGCTGCTCTACTGGAGGTCGACAAGGTATGGCGCAGGCACAACGCTTCCCCGAGAATTACGATGGGATCCTATCCGCCGCGCCAGCCATGAACTGGGCTACCTTTGTCGTGACAGAATTATGGGCTCAGATCATCATGAACGAAATGGGTGTGCACCCGCCGAGCTGCGAATTCAACGCAATCACGGAAGCCGCCATCGCAGCCTGCGATGAGCTAGACGGTGTCAAAGACGGCCTGGTGTCAGCTTACGGCCAATGCCATTTCGACCCTGATACAGTCGTCGGCCGAAAGATTTACTGCGGCAAAGACAAGAAGACGAAAATCACGCAAGAAGCCGCTGACGTCGCCAAAGAAGCATGGAAAGGCCCACAGAACGCTGCCGGCGACATTGAATGGTTCGGCATGCCCCACGAGGCAAGCTTCTATATTGCAGACTTTGGTCCATTTGGCGGATTGCTACAGACCGATTGTCCGGATACAGCTCCCACCGACGGCAAGAAGTGTGCCGGAAGGCCATTCATCATGACCCAGAGCTACCTGCGCTACCTCGTAGCCAAAGACCCGACTTTCGACGCCAGATCTCTCACGAGGCAAGATTTCTTCCGGCTTCTACACCAATCTAGGCAAGAATGGCTGTCCGTCATGGACACCGCTGACCCTGACCTGTCTGCTTTCCGCGCCGCCGGCGGCAAGATGCTGCACTGGCACGGCGTAGCCGACCAGCTGATCCCCGTCAACGGCTCGCAGAACTACTTCTCGCGCGTCGAAGCGCTGGATCCGGATGTGCGGGACTTCTACCGCTACTTCGAGGTCCCTGGCGTGACGCACTGCTCCGGTGGGCCCGGGCCTTTCCCTGCAACGGCACTAGACTCGCTAGTAGACTGGGTTGAGAAGGGCAAGGCACCGGACTCCATTGAGGGCGTTATTGGTAAGATCAAGAGGCCGATTTGCCCTTGGCCGCTTGTCGCTGCTTACAAGGGAGGCAATCCGGATGAGGCGAAGTCCTTTGAGTGTAAGGAGGACTTTGGTGCTTTTGGATTCCCGAAGGTACAGGGTGAGAGCAGCTTGAAAGATGAGTTGTAAAGTCGTGAGCCGCGGTGGTGGGTTACTGAGCTGATATAGAGCGTTTAGTGGACGGATCTGAGCAAGGATAGGGAAGGTTAGGACCTTTGACTAGAGGAAGGATTTCATCTTTGATGGGAATCGAGAGCTAATGGTATCTTGAGTTTGTACCCAGCTGAATATACCCAAGACCATTGTGCACGAAGACCGCATTGAGTTACTTCGACGCGGGAGTGACTGAGCTCGCCTTCTCCAGCATACCATGTCGAACTCACGCCGCACCAGCGAGCTGGCTAGCAATTCCCTCATACTCAAAAGAAGCTCACGTCATCCTCGCTGGTACCCTCGGACTCCTTCTTGACCAACTCGACCGGCGCAGGCGTAGCCATCTTCGCCTTCTTGGAAGACGCCGGCGGGGTCTCGTCGTCGTCCTCGTCCGCCTGCTCAGGCTCCGCAGCCTTCCTGCCTCTCTTCTTCGAAGCCGGCGTGGCCTTGGGAGTTGCAGAGCCCTTCTTGCTCGGGGTCTTCGGGGCGGGAGAGTTGGTGTTGGAGTTGCTGTTTTGGATGTTGGAGGAGAGGGCGCCGTACCTGGGTTTTATGTAAGCAAGTGGCACACTTGTCTCCAACTTTATCTGTGAGTTTGTCTGCTTTCTGCATCCCTTCAATGTTTCTCAACGGTGGCTGCTCATTTGCTTTTGAGGTGCAGATGCGCTTAGCCAAGTATCTCAGCAGTATTTCTCCCCAGACCTACGAGCAAGTCTTGCAATAGCTACTTGCAGGCCTGGAGGCATGACGGGAAGCAGACAAACTTGCAGATCAGTGCAAGTGTTTGGGCGGGAAAGCTTACTCACTCGTCCTTCAGCTTGTTCTTGGTGACGCGCATCAGTTCTCTGGCGGAGTTCGGAGTCTTGAGGCCGGCGACGGTGGCGAACTTGGCGTAGTCGATCTGGAATGTGGTATGTTAGTGGTGAGAAGTCTTGACATAGAAGGGTGTTCATTGAAGACGGACCTTTGGCTCAGTCTCGAAGCACTGCCACTGCGAAGAAGGATGTCAGTCGAGTCTCTGATGTTTGGCACGGGCGCTTGTGAACGTACTGCGAGGGCCAGGTACTCCATCTGTTTGGCGGAGAGAGGCATGGCTGTGGGTGGCTGGGATGGCTGTTGTGGGTTGGTGGCATGCAAGAAAGTTGTTAGTCTTCGCAACTTGTTGTCACGAGGGAAGTATGGGAGGGAGTTGTGAAGGTGCAAGAAAAGTTGCGGGCGGGCAGGGCAAGAGAGAAAGCGAAAAAGCAGGAGCTATAGTTATAAGAGCTGGATGCGTTTGCATGTGACGGGTTGAGTGAAGGCTGGGAGAACAGTGAGGTGTGAGAGGGCTGTGTGGCCGAGTGCTGTTGGACGCCTACTCGTTAAGACTGGCGATAAATGTTTGGAGTGAACGATGGAGCGAATAACTAATTGGGCAGAACGGACTTTACAAACGCAGCGATTGGCCTGACAATGAAGCAAAGTGATGTTTGGGAATACGCTGCATGGGCGAAATCATCATGTATGACCGAGTGTACAGTTACAGTACATGTGAGTGAAGTCAAAACACTCACTACATCAAACGAAGGTTCGTCTTCGACAACGCTCGGTTGTCCATGACCGGGGTCAGCACGGGAAGGTGCATATGCAGCACGACCAAAGCGAGACGCCACACCAGCCTCCAACGTCCGTTCTGTCGAGACGCCTGAGCTGAGCCTGCGCAACCGTCATCTCTCATCTGTCGCGCAATGGCCATCGGTACCAACCTCGTAAGTCCAGCTGCTTTCTCCGTTGCTTTGACCAGAGTCGTGAACTGATACTCCGAGGACGATCCTGCTCGCCCTGGTCTTGGGTCCTCTCATGTACCAGCGCATAAGCGCCATACTGTCCCTTGAAGACAACGCACCTGGAAGACTCCAAACCCGCAGTGCTCTGCCGTCCTATGAGATCAAGTTCGCAAACCAGCTGCGAAATTGCGAAGATGTAATCCTCATCGATGGACTGCAAGGGCAAGCACTCTTGAGCTGCGATGAGGCGAGAGATCGCTGGAACACAGTCATGGTCAGTCTGCTTCATGCATCCAGTCCGGCTCGTACGCGACGAATCCATAAGGTCTAGGCCATCTGATCGCGATCCCAGGGCGTCTTCAAAGGACCGGAAGTCCAAGGCCAGCTCTATCTGTACGACTATGCCTCGTCCGCTTCTAAGCCAGAGCCTCTGCAGCTGCTCGACTTCCCTGCCGGACAGACCGACTTCCACCCTATAGGCATCGAATATCACAGCGAAAGCAAGACACTCTATGTCATCAATCATGCACAAGCCGGCTCACGCCTCGAGCTCTTCCGTCTCTGGCCCGAAGACCATGTCGCAACACACCTAAAGACTGTCATCCATCCGGAGATTCACTCCCCAAACTCCCTTGCCGTAATCAACGAGCGCAGCCTTTACATCACGAATGACCATTATTTCCGCTCCCGCTACCACCAATGGCTGTCCAAAATCGAGACCTGGTTCGCACCTCCTCTCGGCAACGTGATCCGTTTTGACATTACTTTCAATACAGCCTCGCACCTAGACCGCATCTCATTCGCAAATGGCGTGGCGCTCATAAACAAAAACACACTCGCAATCGCCTCAACTAATAAGCTAGAAGTCTACATCTACCATGCACCCAACGCCGATCCACCTAAGCTGTACCTCAAGACGACCGTCTCGGTGCCCTTCCTCCCAGACAATCTAAGCGTGGATGCCAACGGCAAGCTTCTCATCGCTGGTCATGCGCATCCTTTCAGTTTAGTCAAGTTTGCGGAGAGTCGCGATGCTTGCCATAGTGGCAGCGGGCTAGAGAAAGAGAAAGCTTGCAAAGTGAAGACGACTACTGGTGTGGCGGAGTGGACTGAGAAGGAAGGACTGAAAGTGCTGTGGCTGAGCGATGAATTCCCGACTGGCACTACTGCGGTAAGGGATGTTGGTAAGGGAGTCGGTATCGTCACTGGATTGTATGAGAGGGGTTTGCTGGTGTGGAAGGAGTAGCGATGGGTGCGCGACCTGCGTGCAAGAGTGCGAATTCGAAGAGAAGGTCGACAGGACTGGCTGCTGCCAGCCTCATGAGATATGAGACGATCACGACCGCGCAAAAGCTCAAATGAATGTCGTGCCATACCCTGGACCTTCCAAATGCTGACAGCCGAACCAATCCTCCAAGTCACTATCTAAGGCACACCTCTCCCCGCCCTACTCGCCTTCGCCATCTCGCTCTGCGCTGTATCATCCGCATACCTCTGATAAATACTCAAATAAAACTCCCTCTCACTAGTCGTGTCCCTCACACTCGGCATCCCCTCCACAGCCCCCTTCCACCTCCTCAACCTCGCCCAAACCTTCTCATCGTCACCTCCCTCTCCTTCCCCCGGAATCCCACTCCCACCCTTAAAATGGTCAAAAACACAGTCTCACAACCCAAGGCGCAACAACAAAGTCAATCAGACTGGGCTCTGGCCCCAAAAAGAACGGCCCCTGCTCATCCATTTCGCGTGCGAATTCTTTCAAATACCCCAAAAACTCGCCCCTCACTTTGGCCAACCCTTCCGCATCACTGGCAGGCTGAAACTGCAAAAACCGATGCCAAGCGGGAATAATCCTGCTCGTGCAGAAGTCGGTCCAGATCCGAGTCCTGGCCCTCTCATACGGATCTGTCGGCAACAGGCGCGGACCGTGGTTGGGGTACGCGTCTTCCAGGAACTCGCAAATGACGGTGCTTTCGTAGAGCGGTTTGTTATCGTACTGTAGCGTCGGGACGAGGCCGCGCGGGTTGAGAGTCAAGAGGGACGCGGGTTTGTTGTAAGGGTTCACTTCGATGTATTGGTAGGGGATCTTCTTTTCTTCGAGGACAGACCAGGCGCGTTGGACGAAAGGGCAGCTGTTGCGAGAGGATGGATTTAGCCGGAGAGGTGTACAGACTTGCTATTGTTGTAGCGATTGAGAGCGGACTTACAACCAGCCTGAATAGAGCTTTAGGGGTTGCTCTGCTTGGTGGGCGTCGACGATGGCTTTTGCTGGGCCGGTGGCGACGGGGTGGAGGTTGGAGTCTGGATGGGCGCCCATTTTGGTGAGATAGCTGGTGAATCTGGTTGTGGGTGTGGATGAACTTTGGGTTCAGATGCGATGGAAGGTAAGAGATTTGGTCTTCGGTTATTGATATATGTTGCTTTGATGTTCTTGCCAATTACTAATCGTCATGTCTATCGAATGCTGGTGTATACGTGGGGCTGGGGGTTGTTAAGGTGGGGTATATCTAAAGATCATCATCCGCTTGGCCGTCTTAATCATCAGTTGCCGAAAATAACGCCCTGTACATGTGAGAAAATGCTGCTTCATCGTGACGTGATCCACACAGTTGCTAGATGCGTGCCATGATCACATGACAGTACATTGCGGTGGTCTCACAAACTCCTCGCCGTAATTCCTCTCAAGCAATGCTTTTTCGTTCTCCTTCTGTCGTTTCTTGACTTCCAGTGGGAAGTACTTCTCCAAGAAGTCCATTGTGTCAAAATCAAGATTACGACCATCCGCTGCCATGACGGTTTCTGTGTTGCAGCATGGGCATCGCAGCATTTTCTGGTCCTGCAGCTGGATAATGCATCGGATGCAGAAGACCGAGCGGCAACATCCCAAGCTCACAGGTCGCCATGCCATTCCTAGGCACACCGGACACGTCCAGTCTTCCAGTTGTGGTACGATGGCGAGGACTTTGGTCGAAAGCTCAGCTTGGAGGTCTCGCGCAATGGCATTGGCGAAGCCACTGCTGACGTTGCTTCCGGTTGTGAGCAGAGCTGGGTGGCGTTTCCGCACGGCTGCCATGAACACTTGGCCTTCGAGGTGGGTGCGCTTGTCGAACTTCTTGAGGATCTTTCGCATGGCGCGGCCGTTCATTTCTTGGAAATGCATGATCTTGAGAATATCGACATTGAGGTCCAGGAAGCGCTGAGCGGCTTGCTTGGCCAGTGGTGTCTTCATCTTTGCCAGCAGGCCCGTGGATCGTAATTGCTCGTCGTAGGCTTGCAGATTACGCTTTGCCTCCTCAAAACTCAGCGCGCCACGGTTTCGCTCCGTTTCTGAGTAGAATATGGGTTTCTCCAAGTATAGCCTGAACATCTCCCGCCAGAAGTATAGATCCCTATAGCTCATCTTGCGCTTTGCCTCGTAGCCCTCGCGGACCGGTTCAGTCACATTCTCCACCATGTCTCCCAAGTCCAAAATGTCCATTTCCAGCTTCTTCTCTTCCGCCTCGTTCAGCGCTTCAAGCTCATCCAGTTTCGGCTCGAGTGTGTCGAAGAAGTGCTTTGCCGAGACTAGAGGTATTTGTATCCATTTGGTCTCTGCCGGCGCTTCCCTGTCCGATTCGTCTGACGCCGAGTCACCCTCTTGCAAGGGTTGTGATGTGACGTGGTGCAGGGGATGGCCCAGATCGGCATGTCGGCCAGCAATGAGCATCTCACTCCGGGCGAGCTTTTCGAGATTTGCTCTGGTCTCGGGAGTGAGAGTCGCATCGAGTGGTGTTCCAGTCTTGCTGTCCACCAGCACTCGGAGCTGTGGCGCAAATTCTTCCGGTATGGTGCTCAACTCATGCGTCGTGCCAGCCTTCCCTGCGTGCTCTTTCTGCTGCTCCGGCGTTTCCAGCCATTGCGCAAGCCTCTCTATTGTCGGCGCATCCAGTCCGATGCCGGCCAGCTCCCGCTGCACCTTCTTGATGCACTTCTTGAGCTGTTTGTATTCGATGGCCGAGTCCAGCCAGTGCTTGGGGAATTCCTCGCTAGCCAAGGCGGCCGCATACTCCTGCCCGAACTTCATGGTGTCGGTCGGCGGGCTTCATGCGGCGTGTGAGCGGTAAGGTATGACGATGTCCCGAGATGTCGCGCTTGGGTGCAAAGTTTACGGTGGTATGTGAAGGATGGCGTGTGCATGTCGGCCTATGTGAGCGAGTGAACAATAGCGTGTTTTGCGCGCGGTGGCCAACAGAGTTTGCGCAGAGCGGCGGCGGCGGATGGCATGCTTTGTACTGTCGACATATCAAGAAGGATGCCACACGACCACCTGCTCTGAATGAACTGGCGCCTCGTTGCCGCCGTCTGATTCGTCGAGAGTGGCGAAATGCCGCAGACTCAGCCCTGGCCGAGATCGCCCGGCCTAGCCAAACGGTTCAAGAGGCCGTCGCTGCAAGCGTCTGGGAGAATTGCGGAGTCTTGCTGGCTGCATGTGGGTGTGTTTTGTTGGTGAATACCTTATGTCTATGTCTTCGAGTCTTACTTGTCCCAGTCAAGCCTCTCCTCTTCTGCTGGTGTACGGTAGTCATCGACCGCACTGAATCGTCGAGTCCGACCCCTCTTGATCGAGCAGCCTTGCTCTACTGATAATGTGGGCCTAGACCGGACATCCCTGCCTCCCATTGCATATACCGCTCAGTGGCTGCTGTTGATGCATCACCAGGAACTCCGAGAATGCATGCCATGTGGTCATGATGATGCTAATCGTACGCTGCCTCTCGACTATTAAAGAGCCAAAGCTGTAGTCGCTGCTTTGTATCTCACCCTACCTGGCCGCACACGCCGAAGCAGCCTTCAGAACAGCCTACCTGGCAGCAGTCTGCTGCATGGCTTTGATGGATACTTCTAGAAACCAAACACCAAAAACTCCACTTTAAAGTGAAACGCAAGTCGGTCAGCACCAAGAATAGCTCCTACACTGTGAGCTGGCTTCTTGTGTCAGGTCTCCATGGTTGATTAAAGACATGACTACTGGGGCTGAAGATGTGTGGTAGGCTTAATACTAGCTTATATAACGCGAGCCCGGCACAGCGGTAGGTAAAAGTGGGTCCCATCCAACGACACGGGAGCAGACAACTCGTCGCATGTTCAACAAACGAACCGCATACCAGTAATGCTCAAACTAGCAAGGAAAATGATCCCCATATCGCCTGCGAAGACCCTGAGCCAAAGCTCCTACCTCGTGACCGGTATCGTGTAGCCCGACGTGCCCACTATCTGCCCCAGCACCGACTCACAGCCCCCACAGGAAAGCTGAAGATAACAGAGCACTTCTTCGATGTGCCCAAAGACTACACCAAGCCGGAAGCCGGTACTATCAAAGTATTTGCTCGCAGTGCACGCAAGCACGAGACTTACCCCAACGAGGCCAAAAATGACGAGCAATTACCTTGGATCGTCTTCCTCAATGGCGGGCCTGGAAATGAGTGTCGCCCTCCGCAGCACTACCCATTCACCAACACCCTGCTAGACAAGGGCTACCAAGTGCTATGTCTCGACCAACGAGGCACCGGTCTGAGCACGCCTATCACAGCAAGCACTCTGCAGATGCGCGGCGACAACGATGTCCAAGCCAAATACCTGAAGCTGTACCGCGCTGATAGCATCGTTCGTGACTGCGAGGCTATTCGTCAGACACTTACAGCCGACTACCCTGAAGACAAAAAGAAATGGTCGGTCATGGGCCAAAGTTTCGGCGGCTTCTGTATCATCACCTACCTATCCTTCTACCCTCAAGGTCTGCGCGAGGCTTTCCTCTTCGGCGGACTGCAAGCACTCGTCAAGTCTCCAGATGAAGTCTACCGTCGGCTCTACAAGAAGCTCATCCAGCGCAACGAGGCCTACTACGCCAAATTCCCCGAAGACGCCGCGCGAGTCAAAGTCATCCTCAATTACCTCTCCCGCTTCGGCGACGGCAAAATCAAACTGCCCTCGGAAGGCACTCTCACCCGGCGCCGCTTCCAGCAGCTCGGAATCAATCTCGGCTTCCACGGCGGTCTCGACATGGTCCATGACATTGTGCTCCGCGCAGCCTACGATGTCGGGAACTTTGGCCACCTTACCCGTGGTTCACTCAGCTCCATCGACAGAGCACTTGGCTTTGACGAGAACCTCATCTACTCCATTCTGCACGAGCCCATCTACTGCGAAGGTAACGCGCCCAATTGGTCTGCCCAGCGTATGCTCGAAGAACATCCCCAGTTCGCCGCGGATCGCGCAGACGGGCCCGTTTTCTTCACCGGCGAAATGATCTACCCGTGGATGTTCGAGGACTACTCCGAGCTGCGCAAAGTCGGCGACGTGGCGAACTGCATTGCTGCCGACGCGGACTGGCCTGCACTTTTCGACGAAGAGCAGCTGGGGAAGAACGAGGTGCCGGTTTTCGCGGCCGCTTTTACAGAGGACATGTATGTTGACTATGATCTGAGCATGCAGACTGCGAGGGCTATCAAGGGGTGCAAAGTATTTACGACGAATGTTATGTTCCACGATGCGATTCGGAGTCGGATGGATGAGGTTGTTAGGCAGGCTTTCAACTTGCGGGATGATGTGGTGGATTAGCATGGATGGAGTGGGTGGGGAGTTGCACCGGGTAACGATACATGTGGATATGAGGTATGTTGCGAGTTGTCGTCTTATTTTGTTCAATACTGGCCTTATACATACACCACACTTCCTCTACCAGGCGCTGTGCGAATAGTGACAAGGAAGCAAAGTCTCGGCGGTACTGACAGGGCTGAACCCTGTCGCTGAAACGACCCATGACAAGTGCTAACTTGCAGGCATTAATGTTCCTTCGAGAAGGAGACAGATAAGACTTTTATTTTCATACGCCAGAGGACGCGCCAGCCAAAACCACTCTGCCATATCCTGCCATGCAACGCATAATCGCATTGACCGCCTTATTCCAGCTAATCTCAAGATTGCCTGCATCGTGCAACGCCTTCTGGAGGCCACGCTATGAACTGCCCGGACCGGTTGCATACCAAGACTACAGAGACTACTCTTTCGGCATCGAGTTCACTCTCGATAGCGTGATATCTTCCGTCGCTTTCCGAAATGGTTCCACGTACGGCCTTGCCCAATCTACTGGCGACAGTGCCTACCAGTCTCTAATGCGACAATATCTGGAGAAATGCCATCAAGCCCATCTTACACAGACGCCGCCCGCGGGATCAGAGGAAGCGATAGCCACATTCTTCGAGACTAGTAATGTGGAAAACAAGCGGCGGAAGCAGTTTATCCGAAGTCCTGAGACTTCGCGGAAAGACGATTTCATGGTGAGGGTAATGGGGCATCCTCTATACTCGCCAGAAGTATTCGAAGGCGATGGCTTCACTGGCGACATCAAAGTCGAAATCCTCGCTCGCGCAGTCCACCGCCTCAGAACTGCAACGAGAAGCGAAATGGAACGACGGCTTAACATCACCGGATCTTTCTCCTGGGCCTACGCGAGTGTCGTTGCTCCCGACTTCTTGTGGACGACTATAAAGCCGGCCGGAGACTTCGCAGATGAGACCAACGGTACTGCGCCCTGGCATAACAGTCTGGACGAGGGCGACGATGGGTTCTGGCTCCGTCACATTTGGCGGAAATTGTCCACGGCGCTCTATCGAAACGAGTTCCGCCGAGACGAGGCGCCGAGCTGGGAATCGATTATTGACAGATTTGCGAGCTCGCTTGATGTTCGTCCGGCTTCATTTTGGATGTTGTCGCATACGAGGAGGGACCATTGCAATCTGCAAAAAGAGAAAACTAGCCAGGACAACAAACCTTGTGGTCCCCACAATCTGTCTGACACAAGTATTGTCGTCAACTTCAATAACGCTAGCCTCTCGCTCTGGCCTGACGCTTGTAGCCTGGCTGACCCAGTGTGGAACACAATTCCACGTCTCGGTGCTCACAGCCTCACGGAGTGCAAAAACAGCGTCTCTTGTACTATCCGCCACTGGGACAAAGTAATGGCGAAGCTCGACGCCCTGATCCGCCATCTCGGAGGTAGACCTAATCCTCGCTGGTGACTCCTGGACCGAAAGCGCCCGAAATGTGCTTGCAAAACGACTCGCAGTCAACAGCATAGTGAAGAGCGTCGAGATCAAGAATATGATGCACAACCCTGATGTTACTGCGGCAAGCCAGAGAGCTGCGAGGTCGAGCATGTATTACCTCGAGACATGGGACGCTTGCGGGTATGGGCTGGCAGATGAGGAGATGGCGCATGATGAGCTCTAGAGTGGCGGGTCAATGGTACGTAGAGTACATCTGCTGCCAAGGTGGAAGCTGTCCCGCTGATTCCGTTCTCTAGAATAAATCGTCCCACCATACCATTCTCAGGTCTGACGGCACCGAAGTCAAACGAGGCTGTTAGAAAAACATGGCTACATTCCGCCCCGCCATAGTCGAGGCTGCCTCAGCTTGTAGTCTGCTGTGCGTGTGATCAAAGCTACAGCCTCAGCTTTACAGAGTACAAACTCCGCCACCTTCACCTTTCTGTTGCCTAATATCAAGATTCGTCGTTCTCACTCTTGCCCGCGCCTCTCGAAGTTTCTTTTGACTCTATGAATCAATCAGCATACTCATGCACCCTTTGACGGTGCTCAATCTTGCGGGCACGATCATTCAGATTGTCGATTCTACTTCCATGCTTATCTCATGTACGGCGCAAATATCTGCGACAGGCGCCAAGTCGGAATACGTCGATGTTCAAGAGCAGACCCTAGGGTTTCAGCGGCTTTTGGAGGAAGTTGATATTGGAATCGCAAAGGACACACACCAGACTTCGCAGCGTGACAATGACCTTTCCGAGCTGTGCAAACAGGGACAGGCGATCTCCAAGCGCATGATAAAGGTGCTCGATGGCTGTCGCTCGAATCGGTCGGGGGGCAAAGTCCAATTCGATACCTTTTGGAGAGCGATGAAAAGCGAATGGCATCACTCTGAGCTCCAAGAGCTTCAGTCTCAGCTGGACCGCATTAGCTCAAGAGCAGTTCCCTTCCTCGTAACGAACAACCACGTCGACTTGGTTCAAAGGCTCTCCAAACTCGAAGAGTTACTACGTTGGCTTGGAACCGACCGTTCTGCCGGTCTGACGAGATTGCAGCAAGCTGTTGAAGAGCTGTCGCAATCTGACTCTGGGATACCAGTCTCGCTGAATTCTGCTCGAAGAATTGTGCTGGACAGTGGTCTCGCCCACAAAGGACATGACTACATGATCGAAGCTAGTATCCTTAGCCAATTGAGGTTCGCAGACATCGACAGACGCTTCCGGCAGCTGGATCAGAGGCCTGCACATAAGCAGTCATATTCATGGATTCAGCATGACTCAGCAAGAGGTCGAACACCATCGAGCTTTCAATCTTGGCTCAAATCTGACACAAAATTCTATTGGATCGCCGGCAAACCAGGCAGCGGGAAAAGTACGTTGATGAAGTTCTTGTTTCAAGACCAAGCTACGCGAGAAACACTGCGATCGTGGGCCAGTGGAAATCAGCTTTTACTCGCAGCCTACTTTTTCTGGGAGATTGGCAAGGTCCCGCTACTCCGAACAAGGGAGGGCTTGCTTCGCACATTACTCTCGCAGATCCTAAAACATCAACCCGATCTCATCAAGATTGTGTACTCGAACCTTTGGTCTCTTTACGGCAAAGGAAATCCCGAGGGCCAGGATGCACTTCCCGACTCCAATTGGTTCGAAGTTCCCATCAATTACCCAGATCTCGCATCGAGAATGCAAACTGCATGCCAAACACTTGCTGCATCCGACACATATCTTTGCTTGTTCATCGATGGTCTTGACGAGTACGATGGAACACCGGAAAATATCATCAAGCTCCTGGGAGTATTAACGGAGGTCCCAAATGTTAAGATCTGCGCATCGAGTCGACCTGAGAATGCGTTCGCTGAGGTATGGGACAAAGGCGACCACAGGCTGTACATGGAAACGTTCCACGAAGCCGACATTGATGCTTACGTAAAGGACACGCTCGGAGAAAATCGCAACTACCAGGACATGGACGACGAACAAATTGAAAGAGCGGACCTGATCAATGAGATCGTTTCAAACGCCGAGGGTGTTTTCCTTTGGGTGCATCTGGTTCTCCAAGAGTTGGAGGAAGGTCTGAGAAACGGAGGAAGGTCTGAGAAACCGGGACACATTCACTCAACTGCGCGAGAGATTGCACGAATGACCTAAAGACCTCGAGACCTTCTTCAGCCATATATTGTGGCGCATCCCGGATTTCTACCGTCCACATTCCGCCAACATGTTTCTTGCCACCCTTCATGCTGTTGACCTGCTTCCAGCGCTTGCCTGCTGGTATATCAGTGAGGGCTCAGACGAGCTCGAGAAGACGCACGAGGTTAGACCTGTCTGTATGCAAAGCAACAACAGACGCCGCAAAGAGATCAAGGCACGTCTTAACGCGGACTGCAAGGACCTTCTGGAAATCCAACACCTGTCTCTGCCAGGGAATTCAGAGTCCTTGCCATCAAGCACACTTTACAGTCAAAGAGTAAACTTCCTGCATCGAACCGTCCGAGACTTCTTGTCAGAGCCCGAGCCACAGTTACGGCTGAAGTCGTGGTCGCCAGACGCCATGAACCCCGACGAGGCCATATGTAGAGCCCTGCTTGCACAAATCAGCACTGCTCCAACGGAGACCGAATACTTTGTCCCAGGTGGACCTATCTCGGCGCTGGTAGATACATTTGTCCACCACTGCAACGCTATACACGACGGGCCCCGAAAGTTGGTCGCTGAACAACTTCACCAAAACCTTCTGTCAACTTTGTCAGCTCAACGTCTTGTGAACGGCAACACCCTGACATGTAAAATTGGTACCGAGCCACCGCAGGCTCCTTCAGGAACGACGCTGCAGTATATCTACGTAATGGCATCAAGTCCAAACACACCCAAGTCGCTCCGATTAGAAAAGGGCATTGGGCTACTGAGAAATTGCGAAAGCTTAGATTGTTCAGATTTCGATGACAATTCATTACTCCGGCACAGATGCGAACACTATGTAAACATCTTTAGACCGTATGCGTTTCTCAGAGCTGATGCCAAGGTCATCAACCCATGAATCCCTACATGTTTCCGTAGCAAAGCGACTAGACATGTCGAACAATTATGAAAGGTTCTGATTCTGCAACCTCAAGCTTTCCCGCTTCGCTAAACATAATCCCGTGTAAATAGCACTCGCCGATATTGACAAAACCACCATCCGTTTGGCGTAGCACAATGGGCACCCGATTACCTTCGAGAATGCAAATTGCGTCGTTTGGCTCCGTGCCTTCGGGCAAAAGACACAGTCGACCGGCCTTGCTGACTCCGAACCTCCTATCATAGGATGGTAAGCAAGCAGCACAAAAGACTCTCAATCGATCAGTGACGGCAGATTCTTCATCTTCTAGGCATCGAAGGAAATATTGTGTTTCAGCCACGAGCTGACTGCGAGACGGCGAGAGTGCTGGTTCCCATACGTGCCCACATCCCCGTGCTTGTATCGTCTCCGCAAATTCGACGATTGTATCTTCCGGGTTGGTCTGGGGACTTGAGAATTGTACCTGATACTTGTCACAAGGCATTTGATACCAGTCTAAGAAGACACCGAGGTTATTGCTCCAGACGTTGTATTGATCCTGAAGTCGACGAGGTGAAAGATACTGCCCACAGCGCTGGATTGCATCGACTTGCACCCCGGTAACATTGTTCGACGGAACCCGCGGTCTCACTTGGAAAGGCTTGGAAGATGCCGCAAACTCTGAACCGGAAGAATTGAGCACAAGCCGATCGAAAGTCTCCGGAGAAGGTCCTTTCCTCGTGAGCGAAAGAGAAAGGTGGCTTCGAAAGCATTCATCGATTACTTTCGAGGTATGCAAGCGACGAAACTCGTCTAACTGCGTCAGGAACCCATTCAATGAAAGCTCTGACGTTGGTGACGTGCAGTTGAAAACGTCAACAGCGCAAACGAGCCGTTCATTTGGCATGGCCATGATCTCATTTTCTTGACACCCAAGTAGCGTCACCAGAATGACTCCTATCGGCACTCTTTGTATCTTGAGAGCCTCTCATAGAGCGTTGATGATGAGAATCGTCCGAGTTGATTCTCTCTGCGTAGCCAGAAGATTGTCACGGCCGTAGAAAACATGCATTCTGAGCGCCGATGAGAATGTGGTCCAGTCCACGTCAACGGAGCCAAAGCGGAGAACGGGGTTTCTGGAGCATAGGATGTCACGTATGCTCGAAAGCCTGGCCAAAGTAAAACGTTAGGATTAGTTCGCTCAACACAAACATTCAAGTGTAATTATATACGCATATGCATCCGCGCACCGCCCAAACATTGCCCACAACTTTCGCTCGTCCTCAACTGAGCCTGTGACTGTCTCATCGACCAGCGTTCTATATTGCGTCTCGAACAAGTGGAGATCGCACGCCATGGAAGACACCCGATTTGACACTGGCATCTTGAACCTGACGCTGCCATTGAGGTTTGTTGCTCAGTGTCGCAAGTCCCAATAATAGATCCCTCGCTATCTCTGAAAGGTATTCGCCTGTCCAGCATAGTGTCCTAGTAGCCGCTCTCAGTATGTGGGGCCGGAGACAATTGAATACCATGTAATCGTCGCCCTGGGTACCTTCTGGATCGATACAAATTCTCGTAATCCAAACCAAAGGACAAGGCTGAGGGCCCTCGCGCACGCTGAGCAAAGCGCGACTCAAGCATGTCGAGACGTTGATTTTGCGCTTGTCGCGGAGAACTTGTACTGTATCTTCCGGGTTTGAGTCCTCGTTTTCGAATGGAACCAAGAAGTAGACGAATGGTGGTGCTTCTTCTAAAGAGAATGAAAGCAACCGGATGGCAAGAAGGTCGTTTTGGTCTTCCGCGGGTATGATCTCCAGAAGCCTTATTTCGTTTCGACTCTGATCGAGTGGTCTGTACAGATTTTTGGTCTCCATTCCATGCTGCTCGTATCAGTATCCATCACGTTTGTTTCTAAAACAGCCGGAATGGCCTAGAGCTATTGAACAACCCTGGCGATGGTCTGGCGCTTCTGCGCCCACAAGTTTGCAACGCCGACCTTCCACAGGAGCTGCGCTTAAGCAAATGTTGAAGAGATGGTAAGGAGATCGTTTCAGATCAGGCTGGCCCTCCGCCTCATTTTCCCTGTAAGACCAAGCCCTAAGCCACAATCACTTGGCCCTGCGGTCATCACGAAGCGAAAAAACTTCGGATTGGTCCTGCGGTCGTGCAGGCTGGAGAAAGTCACACTCTCCATAGTTACATCACGAGGACTGTGAGAAGTACGCTGCTCATGACTTAGCTGCACGGCTTGCCCAACTTCTGTCAAGCGACAGGTGTGGTGTACATCATCTTATCTGCGTGACTTTAGACGTTAGCCTTAGGCGCTAGAGAGCGCCGCATTGGAAATGTAAATCAGAGCCATCGTGAAGCTGCTTGGAGTACTTTGCAGGCAAGTATGCAGAGGCACAAGATAATTGGCCGCTCGTCGACAGAGAACATATCCCTGCAAAAGCCAAGTTGCGAGACGCTATCTTGTTAAACGTTCTCACGCTGTTCAGCATGCACGCCCTTCTCCGCCGGAAGAACATCTGATGCCGGGTTATCGGCAGCTGCGTTGGATAGGCCAACCTCAGCCTGCACCTCTTTCATGCGCTCAGAATCGGCCAGTGCAGCTCCCTTGGAGCCGAAGATGACGTCCTGTGCATGTTTAGTATATGCTGCGTTCCTCTGATTTGAAGGGCAAACACACCATTTCTTCCAGTGACAAGCGTTTGGTCTCTGGTACCACAAAGAAGATGAAAGCGGCACCAAGATAGGTCAAGAGGCCGAACAGAATGTAGGTGCCGTAGGTAATGTTCGCCAACATGTCAGGAGTGACTTGGCCCACGCTTGATTCGGAGTCAGCTGGTTTGTTATGCTTGCCAATATGAGAAGTCCTCAACTTACATGAAGTTGTTCATCCAGTTGCTGGAGGCCGATAGAGCAACACCGTAAGGTCTTGTTGAAATAGGCCAGATCTCGGCGATCAGGATCCAAGCGCAAGGACCCCACGAGTAGCCAAAGTGGATCACGAACAGCCAGATCATTGCCACAGCAGCCCATCCGGCTGCCTGTGCGTTGTCGAAATTACCCTCATTCTTTGCTAAGATGACGGCGACAATGATGTGGCATGTGGCCATGCCAATAGCTACATACAAGTCTCCCGTTAGCACAAAGGTTCTTTTGAAGGACGGCAGATCGAGGCGGGTCAACCTTACCTCCGACAATCAGCAGAGGTTTTCTTCCGATTTTGTCGATGTATAGGACAGCAGGGATGGTCTGAGACAGTTAGCTGAAAAACAAGCATATTCTAAACGGCTGGTGCTCACAGCAATGAACATAACGATGCCGACGACCCCTGTGGCCAAGAGACTTGTCTCATTGTCGCTTAGCCCGACTTGATCAAAGATCTGTCGGAGAAAGGTAAGCAACTTGTCCCGGGAGAGTATGTGATCGTTATTTCGTCATACTCACAATAGGCGCATAATACAGAATGGCGTTGATTCCAGACCATTGCTGGAAGAACATTGTCACCGTGCCGCAGATGACCCGCTTGAACATCGCCTTGGTCTTGAAGAGCGATGCGATGGCGACGAATTGCAATTTGAAGATGTTCCAAGCGGTCTGCTCTTGGAGATGAGGGAATTTCTCAGCAAGGCTGCGCTTCTCAAACACGGAATCTGCTTTGATCTCAAGGAACTCAACATTGACGAGCTCATCGTCAAGTGACAATCCACGAAGCGAGGCCAAGACTGCACGAGCTTCGTCCTCGCGGCCATGGTGTACCAACCAACGAGGTGAGAAAGGCATGAAGAACATTCCCACCAGCAAGATCACACCGGGTGCGATCTGCAGGCAAATGGGGATCAACCAAGCTGCGTCTGACTGGTCTTCGCCGGTTCCGCCGGCGTACTGTGTGCCGTAGTTGATCCAATAGCTGATCATAATTCCAAATGTGATAGCCAATTGCTGCAAGCCCACCAATGCACCTCTGACTTCAGGCGGAGCCACCTCGGAGTTGTAGAGCGGAACAATCATGCTGAGGCCGCCAACGCCAATGCCAGTGATGAATCGACCTGCGAGAATACTTTGGTAAGACCCGGCCACAGCTGTGACTTGGACGATGACACCCAGAAGGAAGACCGAGGTCGAAATGAGGATGCCATATTTGCGGGACAGAACTTCCGCAACGAAGCCTGACAATATCGCACCAAAGTATGAGCCGAGCTCCATGATCGAAGTGAGCCAGCCGAAATTCGTTGGGTTGTCGATGTAGCCTCCCATATCTACTGAGCGTCAGTATAGATCTTCTGAACAACAGGTCTCCAGGAGGACATGCGTCTTTCGAAAGCTGGCATTACAAGAATACCGCTGAACATGCCCTGATTATAGCCATAGAGCAAGCCTCCCAGACACGCAAAGGATGCAATGAGGAAAACCTTGAAGTTCTTAAAGATAGCCGCAGGGCCAGAGGCACCCATGAGCTGCTGGCGCTTGTGCAAGGCATTGTCGAGTGCACCAGGTGAAGCCATATTCTTTTCCACCGTTGAGAGAAGTTCAGAAGAGCCAATGTGAGCAAGGAACGCTTGGGGACAGGTGGAGGAGCAAGGACTGTATAAGAAGCCCGGTACATACCATACGTGCCATGGGATCCAAGCAATCGGGTATACGCACGTGGTCAATCGTCAGCCACGGCATGTCTCCCGTCTTGTCTTCTTTGTGGACTCTACACCAAACTGGTGATTTCCTGTAGTGGTGGCCCATCAACTAGCTCTTGTTCACACGATGCATTCAGCCTGAAGTCGAAAATGGTTGACATTATTACGAGCTACCTCTTGTCGACTGGGCGCAAAGACACTGTGACGAAGTCCGATCGAATTAGAAGTCAAGACCCAGCGGAGATTGTTCTCGGCGGCGCTGGGAGTCGCGCGGCGTCGAAGATTTGGGTAAACGAACGAGTTTGCTACGTGAAGCGACAATTCCCTCGCGGATGAAGCTGGCCAGGCTCAGCAGTGGAGTACTTCATCAGTGTTTGTGCGATGATGTCGCTTATAATGAGTCCACACAGGTGTTTGTGTAGGAGGCGAAGTATGCGAAGGGCAGCGAGGAGGGAGCTCGGCCAAATCCGCTGCCGCGAGCCGAGGAGTCGGCTGACAACTTCGCCCACAAGGCTCCATGCAAGATTCTTCCTCCTGCTCCTGCACATCATCCCAATTCATCTCATTCTTTATACATGTAATCCGTCAACTGCGCGCAGAATGTTCTGCGATGCCGACCGTGCTACCTAACCATTCGATTCGACATTTCCAATCATTCCCAGACCATTCGCAATACCCAAGCCCGGGATACCGCATCCTGGCTGGCCGACGCCAACGCGCTTGTCGCCTGCCAAATCGCTGCCGCTGCTCGTTCGTTGTCGTTCGCTCCATTCTCGCCTTCGGCTATCTCTTGACGATTTTACTACTTATGATAGTATTTGCAACACGAAACTTACTTGCATTGACGTTTACTACAACATATCAACATTTTGGCGGAATCGCCGTTGTTCCAAATGAATCCAACGGGCCTGAATCCAATGGACCCTCTGCTGGCGTAAACCTAACAAATTTGTATGCGGGCTGAATCCAATTCGTACGTCGAATTCGACATTTTTGGATTGTCCTCTCCTATGACCTCTTCAAGGTTCGATACCTCCTAGGAGAGAGTATCTGCTATAACCCTAACCTCGATCATTAAATTAGTGGTTGTTAGTATCCTTAGCAGTTACCTAGAAAATTTAATTCCCTTCAGCGTGATCTACTCTAACTACTAGCGCCTACAGTTCTCCGAAGTTAGTCAACAATTGGAGTAGTACTTCGGGCGTCGACGGGTTAGTACATATAGCCGACAATCCTTCGAAGGATCAGTGCGCGACATCCTTCTTAGCCAAGAGGCTGACGAAGTTTATTATAATTCAAAGTTAAGGGCGAGATGAGGTAATGTTATCTATATCATCTCAGGTATGATCTAATGGACCTCTTTGCATGTATGTAGAGGTAATAAAGTCTCTCACCTTCTAGCATGCTCTTGAGCATGACATCTAATGATTGTAATAGTAGCAACAAGAAAGATTTTCTGTCGGCATGGACGGCGTGTCAATTCCGTAGCGTGGCGGACAGTTTGTGGAGACCAGATCCTTCTGCGGAGACTGGATCATTACATATGGAGACTGGATCATTGTGGAGACTGAATCCTCGTGAGGATCGAATCCTGATTGGGACTAAATCCTCGTAAGGATCAAATTGTTCGTCACAAAGACCGAACTTTTCCTTACGAAGGCCGAATCCTTGTTGAGAATCAACCCTTATGGAGACTGAATCCTCATCTAGGTTGACTCCTTGTTGAGATTGTATTATTGTGGGAATCGAGCCCGTATTGAGACTGAATCTTTGTTTAGACTGTATCTTTATGGAGACTGAATCCTTCGAACGAGTCGTCTTGGGACGCGCTCATACGGCTAAGAGAGTAACAATCGAGATCTAGCATTTACAACGATTCAGGACAACATGCGAGAAGGTGAGTGTTGCCTATATAAGTGCCCACTTCAGCATCAAAGCGATATCGATACCACCTCGCAAGCTACAACAACTTCGACCTCATACTTTTACTCCTCTCGCTTCACTCATACCGCTCTCTTTATTCGCGATTCAATCTCACATCAAGGAGCCAATATGCGTCTCAGTCTGAGCATGGCGCCTGTCCTACTGGCGGCCCTCACCTCAGCCCACCCAAGTGTGAGGCTCGTTCCCTTCGCCGGCGAGAGTTGCGATGGAGACAAACTGCCCGCAGACACATCCGGAGACGATCTTCCGCTCCACTACTGCTTTGATATTTCGGACGCGCAAAGCTACCACTGGAGATTTTTCTCCAAGAACGCAGCTGACGATGATTGGGCTAAATTCACCTATTACTCTGGGACCGGCTGCACCGGCGATGTCACGGCGGTGAAAGAGCTGTGCGGCGGTGGCTCTTCAACTTGCTACAAGAAGCACGATCCTAATGCGGGTTCTGTATTTGTGCAGACGAGTGGCAACAACGATTGCACTTTCTTCGCCGAGGGAGAGAAGGAATGCAACCCCACTGAGGCCGGGCGCATTCTTGACCGTAAGTGCAAAGGATATAACCCCACGGTGTCTAAGAGGATTTGCTGACTGATGCCTTTTGCTCTGTAAAGCCGTCTGCGCCAAGGGTACCGGATCCAATGATGACTTCCCAGACCACCAGTAAAAACGGTTCAGCAATTAGCATGGGGTAGCGGCCTTGGTGAGAGGTGCGGATCGACAGGTGGCCCTCAAATTTCACGTCAAGTGTGGGCTGCTACTTGCCTTGGTCTCTGAGGACGACCTGGTTAGGGAAGCGTGTAGTAGTATAGCGAGGCTTATGTCGAGTTAGGAGAAAGTAAACAATCGCTGCAACTCCCTGTTACCTGCTTTCAACTACCTTGTCAGCATGCGAACAAGGTGTCCAGTATGATCTACCATGGGATCCATCGAACCACCCAAAAGACGATAGCGCATGGAGTATCCCGCCATATGGATACCGACTTGATGTTACCGTTCCCCGGTGCCAGTGAGCTGTCCAACTATGAATCACTCTTCTTTTCGTTCTCACTTGGCCAGCTACGCCGGCGTTTGTACTAATTGACAGCGGCCAGCGCATCACGGAACCTCTTGTTTTGACATATCGATTACTCTCAGATCATACTGCATGCCGAAATCGAAATCAATCCGCGTTCGAGTATTGTCGTCTGACATAATTGCTACTTGGCTGGAAGTGTCGACGTCGTATTTTGAGGTCTTCAAGATTCCCATGCCGTACTGGTCATCAGTGGAGCGGTCGGACCGTGACACGATATTATCCTTGTGTCGTGAGTACCCTGACAACCTAAGCGGCCCATCATGAGCATAATCTCGAGCGGAGTCAGCGACAGATAGAGTTCATCGAGGGAAGCTTGACTCCATCAAGGCGGCACCAGCAACAGGCGGGTGATCCTCGAAGAAGTAGGTCGGTTATATGGTTCTGTGAGTAGCAGCTAACAGGGTCCACCGCCGCACACTGGTTCTTCCACCATCATCCGTGCCTCAGAAAGGCTTAGAATTGATGATGCGAAGCTCATGGCGCAGTCGACGGTGTATTATCTATGTCTCAGTGATGGGAATAGCCGTGCGTCAGTGTTGATACAATCGTGCAAGGATAACATAGAACGTGCGTTGAAAAGACGAAAACGATGAGCAGGCAAAGGGTGACAACCAAGTCCCTTGGTCCTCTCTCGCTGGCAGCGGCCTCCGTGGAAAGGCGTAACTCACAGACCATGAATACATCTACCTGAGAGACTACCTAGTTCCACAGTAAAAGCTATTTAAAGAGACTTCCTCGAGACTTCAAGCCTTTTTTTTTTTTTTTGGCTGCATCAAGTTGTATAATGAAAGAAGAGGGTCAGGGTCGAGGTTAGGCAACCTCCAACCCGGTAGTAGGATCCACAGTTGCATACTTACTCTTCCACATTACCCGCCTTAGGACCTCTCATGGTTCCCCATTCTTGCATTTGATTGGCCCACGAAGCAGCACGACGTCTACGCTCTCGCACAAGGAAAAAGACCTCCATATGATGTCGTTAAATTGTTTGTGTCTCATTCTCGTACGGGTTCAGATTGCCCTTCGGCCAAGTCCGTCTGCCGAGCCCGCTGCCCAACAATGCTACCCAGCCGGCACGCGTGTAGTTACGGTCTACTCTCACTTTCATCCGCACCACTCCAACTGCATCTTCGTTACTTGCCCCAAGCCATGCGTGTCTTCGCCGCACGCTGCGATCCTGTCATGGCTCGGTATGGCAAGGTCAATCCATGTACCACCGCCGCCGGAACAGCAAACACCCAGCTGCGAAGTCGCATGTATTTCCTTGTCCAGAGCAGACCCCTCTTCGCCCTCTTTGGGTCGGACGTGTTTAGATGACTCTGTACGAGCCATTCGATGACAAAGTAAGCCGAGCTCGCAAGTAATACAAAGCCTGCTATACCGGCGACGATGACAATTGTGTCCGAGTCGTCGTGTCCCACATCATCGAACTGGATATATCTCCCCGGCGTCGCGAAAGTCGAACTCGCGCAGAAGCAAGTTTGGTAGAAACCAAAAGCCTGGGCAATTGTGGTGCTCAACAACCAGCAGACATTGATCGTTTCGAGCGCAACCAAGCCACGGTGACCAACACGGCGCGTCGCAGTTCCTGGCTTACTAGTGACCTCAAGAACAGCCTCAAGCAGGCTCACTATGACTATAAGGAAGCCGAAGACCAAGTATCCAAGAGCTCGACAGCTGATACCCACTGGCGGCGTGTAGTAAGAGATGAGGAATCCCGCACCAAGGTTGCCGAATATGACAAAGAAAGCTGCCAGGCCCTGCCAAATGAGATGCCGATCCACGATACAAAATCGCGGCTGTCTCTGTCCCGCAGATGAACTGCCCTACAGTCAACTTGATGATGACCAATTACGTGGCAACTCTGGCTTGCAGCAAGTCATCCGCAACCGTTACGTTCAACGATCAGCAAGCGTACCAGCTCGCCGCCGCTAACTGGACCCAATCCATCCCATTTGTTCTGATCACGCACCATCCTGAATGCGGAAGCGCATACAGTGCTGGAGAGCATGACTTCATTGTAGTTGAGAAAGTCTCAACTGCTTCCAATGGCCTTACTATCGAGCTGAACATCAATCATGTTGACTTCAAAGAAGCGATCGGTGCAAATAACACTGTGACTGTAGATCTAGGAACGTTCTCGCCGAGTGGAAACGGGACTTTCAACACATCGACCGCTACGAACGGGACAAGACCATCCACGAGCACGGGCAACTCTGGTCTTGACGACTCCTTTGACCAGTCCCTCGATGACTCATATGGCCCTTCTATCAGTCTTACCGACACACGGGAGAGGGACGATCTTCTTCCAAATGTCTCCACGGCTGAATTTGGCAATGCCAGCTTCGTCGATGGATACCCTGTACGGATCGATCGCAGGCAATCTTTGCACAAACGACTCAGTTTCGGAACCGTCTTCGGCAAGATCGGCGACGTTTTCACAAAACCGGTAGGATACTATAGCCCTTCTCGTGAACGCAGTGCTGACATGGTAGAAAGATTCCCGAGAAGATCAGCAAAGTGGTACCTAGTGTTGTCTCAGTCGTTGAATCAGCTGTCGATGCCTTTGAGGACGCTGCCAGGAAGGCTACGGGCGTATTGGACAAGTTTGCTTCCATTGAAAAGAGTTTGGACAAAGATTCATTCGTCAATCAGTATCCGTCGAACGTCGACTCGCCTTGGGGTCGCGCATACTCAAGATATGGAGGAGAAACCATTAAAGGTGCGTATAAAGGCTTCGATGCTGAAAATGAGTGCATCCACTGACCGCAGACAGCGTACGTTCAACCTCATGAATCAAATTACCTTGCTCGCCATCGCAAATTCCAGCTCATGGAGCATCATATACTGACATGCTATCCTGATCTTCAGATACTGTGTGGGTTGCGGCGTCAATGGCGAAGTGAGAGTTACCGGCATTCCATTGCAAACGGTCTGAAGGAAGGCTCCATCGGCGCAGCGGGAAGCCTTCACAGCGTTCTCCAGCTTGGCTTGGTTGCCGAAGGACTGTCAGCAAACGTGCCTATTGCGGACCAGACTCTGGCGTCACTGTCCCTCGGTGACTTGGTGCTTCCAGGCATTCTGAACATCGGACCTACTATCAAAGTAGGAGCTGGGGCAAATCTTGCACTTGGAGCAAGCGGCAAACTCCTTGCGGGTGCTGTTCTTGACTGGCCGGCTATCAATGCACACTGGAGGTGACGAACCCACGTCAAGGGAAAGCAGAGGGTTTCTCTCCAGCCATCACGCCCGTCTTCTCCGCAAACGGAGCAGTTTCTGCCACCCTGGACATGTACCTCAAAGCTTCTCTGGGCTTCAACATCGGTCTTCTCAACATCGAAAAGTTCACAAAGTCCATCGAATTGATCGATCAGCCAGGTATCAGGGGTACTGCAGCAGTGTCTGGATCTGCCAAGCTTGTCAACGGAAAAGTCGAGGGTGAGTTCACGGGCCCATGCGCTGGGGTCGGCCTTTCTGCCAACATATACAACAAAGTGTATGTCAACTTAGCAGACATCAAGGAGGTGTCTCTTGCAAACTGGGGAAGCCCCTCGCTGAGCCGTTGCGTGAAAATCGGAAGGCGTGATAACAATCTTGGCGCCTCTTCCCAGCTGAGTCGGTTCATCCCTCGGCATGAAGACGATACTGCGGCCCACACCGTTCAGCCACGCGGTATTGTGGCATCTAAGGCGGGAGTCCTTTTGCAGAAAAAGTAGCAGAACGCTACAAATTTGGCTACGACAAAAGCCAATGCCCCAGGCAGAGCGCTGGATCAACAATCTGATGTGCTGAACGAAGACTCAAGTCTCTCTATGTGTTCTATGAAGGCTCAAATTGGATCAAGACGTTACTAATAGCAATGGTGGAACAGGCTTCGGGCGCAACTGATATTGCAACTTTCAGCGCCATCCAATCCGTCGACGGTGACTTTAACTTGCACTGGTCCACGAACGGCAACGTGTACGTTATCCCTTCAGACGAGGATGCAGCTCCCAAGAAGCCCAACGACGACGGCGATGACTTCGACATGGATACGACAGATGCTACCACAGCCTTTGCTGCCTCGAAAGGCTTCATAATCGGTGATTCGCACGGCCGCGTCTTGCACGGCTACACCAACGAGCTCTCGGCCTACAACGTCAGCAGGATTCGTCTTCACGTCCCGGAAGCCTTGCCCAGCACTTCTCGCGTGGTTGCGCTCTCGATGATGCAAGAGGCAAACGGCGGCTCAGAGTTCCTAGGTGCCCATGACACCAGTGGCAACACTCTTATCCCGATCGCTTGTGCTTATCATGACAAGCATCCCAAACTGTTCCTGGCCGAAGATCATGTGCTTGGTGTGAAGACCCTCCAGAGCAGACCAGACATCACCGGGTCCAATGTCAGTGCATGTGGCGCTTTACGCTTCCACAGATCTGGCAGTCATGACCGGCCGGTTCGCAGATGATAGCGGGTTTCGTTGATCCCATCCTAACACGAGGTCTAACAATTAGCCATGTATGACCGGTGGTGAATTTCATGGGATCACAGATGATGGACTCAAGGCCCTCTGCACCGCGGAATTCACCCCCAAACGTTTGATCTTCGGGGCACTGCTTTTCGTCACTTTCACTCGCTCTGCGTTTTACTTTTTATTACTGGGCCGTTTCTTTCTTTCTTACCATTCCTGGAGGCCATCTTTATCGCGTTCTGCACTACCAAAGCCTGGCCTTTGGGAATTGGTCACAATTGCTTTCGACTCATTTAGACCTACTTTCTAATACTGCAGCATCGCTGCTCTCCGCTTCGAATCTTCATCTAGCCATCTGCTAAGCAAGCAACGAGCTCAGGCCTGCTCATTCTTGCAATGCTTTGGCTCACATCGTATGAACCTGCTCAATCCTATTTCCTACACGATCACTTCTTTCTCAAATCCCTCCAAACCTTCACCACAAACCCTTTCAAAAACCCACTTGTCTCAAGCACAGGAAGCACACAACTGATAGCCGTGCTCGCGAAAACCCAAATGAAGGATATGACTATCCAGGCTGTGAAGAAGCCGCGGGAGAAGACGTAGTGCGAAAGGAACATGGGGATCGGGATCTGCGAGAGGGTTCAAACGTTAGTTGGGTGTTAGAGGTTTGTAGGCCTCGCAGCTCCAAAGGCTTGCTTAGCTCACGTACCAGAAAGTCCATGATTAGCGTGAGTGAAACAGCGGAGATGTAGGCTATGATCAGAGCCCGGCGAAGCTTTGTTGGGTGTTCTTCGAGGTCGGCGTCCGTGGCGGCTTCTTCGTCGTCCTTGTTCGATGTGACTGGCGTGGTTTTGGGAGACGAATGCATGTCGATATTGCTGATATCCTTTTCATCAGTGATGACAGCTGCTGGGATTGCAATCCTGCTCGCCTCGAGTGAAGTCTGCTGTGAGTTTTCAGGCACAGAAACCAGATCTGTTACTGGCGGCGAGTTGATGCCCCTGGTGATCTCCCAATCGAAGTTTTGTGGTTTGATCAATGAGACCACTACGGTAACGATCAAGCCGGTGAATATCGCGGCCATGTTTCCTGCCAGCGTCGAGTACTCGTGGCCTGTACTCGCAATCGTCAGTTCTCCGAAGTACTGTTGCGCTGTCACAAGCCAGGCGACGATCCCTGCAACAAGTCCACAAATCGGCCCAGCAACTGCGCCAGCTGTGGATTGTCCCGTCCAGGTGATGGCAAAAGCCGCCGGAAAGACTGCGCCTCCGATGAGGAGACCCATTACCAAGAAAAGCCATCCAAGATCGACTCCAATAGCGTTCCAGATCACGGCGAAGATACTCATAGTGAGGCCGAAGATGCAAATGCAAATTTTGCTGACGAAGATCAAACGAGCCGGGGAAGCGGTTGGATGAAAGTAGGATTTGTAAATGTCGAACGTGAGGATCGACGAGACGGCAATGAGCTCGGCGCTGGCGCAAGAGGTGACTGCGAGGAAGAGCGAAAGGAGCAAGGCCACGGCACCAGAAGTCCCTAGCAGTGCGCTGGCGGAGAGTGCTGATGCTAGACCAGCTGATATATCGCTTTCAGAGGGCAAGCTTGGATATGTTGGGAATTGTGGGTGGTCGGCCAGAGCGACTGCTGCTAGACCGAGAGTCGTGGCGAATCCGAAAGGAATGGCAAACCATGCGAGACCTCCCATGACGTATGCCTTCACTGCTGTTGTCGGGCGCGATGCGATGGCTCGCTGCCAATAGGCCTGGTCAAGAAAGACTGTACCTGAGCCTGAGCAGAGCTGAATGACGCCAAAGATCAGGGCGAAATTGCTCTTCAAGGTCAGATATGATCCTTCGTGATTGCCAGGCACTGGCCTCTTGGCCGCAGCTTCCTGAAGTAAGTCGTACATTGCTGAGGGGCTGCCAATGGTGGAGTTTGAAGTATAGACGTTGAACATGAAGTACATAATGATGACCATCAGTACAAGTCCGTGGCTGTAGTCGCAGAGGAAGGTAGCTCGGAGTCCGCCGAGTATCACATAGGCGCAAACACCGGTTGGGATTAGGAAGACGGCGGCATAGACGTTCATTCCCGTCAAAGCCGTAACGACAGCACTACCGCCCAGAAGTAGTTGCGAGCCGACAAGGATATTGGTGACGAGTGCGAAGAAGAGAAAGACCAGATGTGCAGTCTTGCCGTACCGTACATAGATGATCTCGAGATACGTGTGGCATCTTGGAGCGTTCATCTTTGTCTTGCATGCGAGGATGGAGAACATGAGGATTTGCACCGTTGCTCCTGCGGCGTACCAGAATGGACCTGTCGGGTTAGAGATGATTAGTACCTCCATAGTAGGCCGTTGTGGTTTGTCCAAGACGACATACCAGCGACTCCGTACCGGTACCCAACGGTAGCGCTTTGCAGCAGTGTGGCTGCCCATGTCCAGGCTGACACGATGCCTGCCGCGATAAGCCCAGGCTTGACACTTCTGGAAGCGGTATTGAACTCTTCCGATGTCTTGGTGTCGAATCTAGAATAGCGGTTCTGTATCCAGGTGAGGCCTATCATCACAAGTGTGACTACACCGAGAAGGTCAGATTTGGGTGGAGCTTGCATCTATCAAAGTCGGGGCATGGACTTACAGAAGAAGCCAACTCCTAGAACACAGATATCAGTGCCATGTTGCGTGCAGTGGAATAGCATTGATCGTTGGCTCTTGACATACCTATGACCACGCCATAGCCTACGCCTTGGCTATTCAGTGTCAGTAAATTGGTAGTTAGCTCGGTTTACGGCAACTTACGATAGCATGACGCTGCTCATGTCGGGCAATTTGAGAAGGCAATGCAACGAACAGGTAAAGCAGACAATCAATCAAGAAAGGGCCTGAAAACGCATACCACTGGGGCCAGACTTCTCCTTATTAACCAACGATCCTTACCGTTTCTGCCATCATCGCATCCGATATCTGCGGCTATCGGTCACGGTGATGACCTACACGTAGAGCCAGATGAGCACATCTTCTTCGCACCACCATCTGGTAGCCCGATTCAGGAAGGTAGGTTACGAGTCTACTTCCATTGAGATAGGTGCAGGCGTCGTTCGCGAATGGGATGGCTTGGAGATCTGCCGGCAGCTGGATGCATGTGCTGATAGGCAAGACAACGCGATAACAGCCACCGCCGAGGTCGGCCGGGCTCTCGGTAAGCAACCGCTGCGTCTCTCTTCTTCGGCTACGGGTAGTATCGTGAAGAACAGTGTCTCAGTGGACACCTCAGGTTTTGTAGGATGTTGTCGATGGTGGCACATCCTCTGAGGCATCCCCCAAGGCATCTTTCCCGTGGAGCTCCAAGCTCAGACCTCGTGGAGACCGAAGGCACGTGGCGTGGAGGAGCTTGCCGCCCTTCCGTCGTTCCCGTGTAGGGCTGAGCTCGTTTGGGGCTTCGCCTCGTCCTCGACATGGCGCGTTTCGAACGGCGCCTCGTAGATCGGAGAACGATATGATCCTTCGACTGTGAAAGATTCAGATACTGCAACTCTACCAGCGCATTGTCGCTGTGCTTTCGTCCATCTGTGCACTCCCGTGATTCATCCATACCCAATTCCTCTTCGGGCCGCATCACCCTAAGCACGCCGTCGTGACCCTTGTCCTGAGCACTTTCGCCGACCACTTTACAACGGACCCCTTCCAGCTATACCACCGTGCTCTTCTTACTCGGACCTTGGACTGTGGGCATCGTGGGGTATATTGGGAACAGAACAAAGAGCCGGGAAACTTGCAGAGGCCTGCGCTGGAGGACATTGGCGCCCGGCGCGTACTGTGAGATGACGTGAGGACTGCCCAATTAGTCCTCCCACGTCGCAGTCTGGCACGGCGAGCAGGGCTGCAGCAGAGATATGAGCGCGGGCTCCCGACAACGATCGGCAAGCAACCGGAGCGCTGGCGACCAGCGACGCGAATACCTCGGAGCTCCATCGCCATCTTTCCACGGACAATCCACCTTGAGCGTGCCGGCAGGTGTCATACTGAACGACGTGCCTGGCTACGGCGACGCCAATAACGTTTTGTATGCGCCTGCCGCCTCGAATTCGAATTCACCCTATCCGACCATCGCCAGCACATCGCCGCACTCTGGCTCGTTGAGACCTCGCGCGCAAACGTATGCGGATCCCAACTTGACCCAGCAGGCGGCGCAGTACCAAGAGACGTATAGGCGAGGAACACCAACTACGACGGCGAATATGGCGGCTCCGAATCAATACCCAGCGCCCAATGCGCAAAGAGCACAGCAGGGCTATGTGCCGCCTCCACCACCTCCGGCCGTACAGACTCCAGGGCCTGGTGGTTTGCATCTACCTCCTCCGCCACCCAGACCGCCAACTGGTGGCGCTCAGCATCAGCAACATGGGGCATGGCTGCCACCTCCTCCGAGCCAACAACAAGCTCAGTATTGGCAGAGGCAACAACAACCATACCACCCACCCCAGCAGAACCCTCAAACGTCGAGCCGCGAGCCGCGAGCATACGATCCCATGGCATACTCCGAGTACATGTCGTTTGCGCCTTTGCCAGACAATGCGCCTCTGACGTCCGCGACTTATGTTCCTGGTGGCGAAAGTTTTGGTCCCGGCGTTGGTATCCCGCCTCTCTATAGCAATTCAGACACATTACAGCCTCCAGGATCGAGGCCGACCATCCCTCACACACCGAGCTTCTATCGCGGAGCATCTGGTGACTTTTCGGCGGCAAACAACGACCTTTCACATTATGCGACACACCAAAGACACGGCTACGGAACACAACAAGGATATCCCCAACAACCTCCCCAGCAAGAATACAATGCAACCTGGGCAAACCAAGCTACGCCTTCCCACCACCACTTACAACCCACCCCTCCTCCTCAGCCGCATTCGCAGCCTCCTCCGCAGCAAAGCGCATACATGGCCCCTCCTACGCCCACATCGCGCCACAGAGTCCAGCCTGCGAACGAAAAGTTGGAACACCATTCGCCTGCGCGTGAGACTGGACGTATGCCATTCAGCCTCGCTAAGCAGCCCTCTCACAGCGATGTTTCAAACAATCGTGATCATTCATCTTCTGGCGAGCACCCAGGTAGCCCGCAAGATCTCCACTGGCCGAAGGAACGTGTCCAGATCTGGCTGGCTGCGCACGTCTTCTCAAAAGAGTGGCAAGCTGCTTTTGAACATCTGGACGTCCATGGCACGCACTTCCTGGATCTCGGTAGAAGCGGCGGGCAACGCGACATTGGCTTCCTCGCTCAAAAGCTCTTGCCACAAGTCCAACGTGAGTGCGAGTACGCTGGTGTAACGCCAAATCCAACAAGAGAGCGCGAAGAGAGTAGACGTCTTCGCAAACTTGTGAAGGAAGTGATACAAAGCGGTGGAGCTGCTACAACGCCAGCAACAGCTGGAACGAATGGCAGCAATACGAGTCTGCCCCTCGCGAATACGGTTGGTGCTCGCCGCGGGAGCAGGCCACGCAACAGTGCTGGCGCGGAAGGCAACGTCGAAAACAGTCCCAATACTTCACGTCAGGATGTCAGCTTTCAGGGTACAACGCCGTCAACCGCTGGAGATGATTCACCTGGGCGTGCTATGCCTACGCCTGCCAACGGACCAAGGCATCACGGCCAGAGATCAGTAACGTTGGACTCGTACACCAACTTGCCTGGCCGAAGCGATTACTCTAGACAAGTGCTCGGCGCCGCTGGAGGAGAAGGTATCGTTCGCCGACACTCTCCTGGCGTATCTGGAGATCTCACAAATCGGTATTCTAACTCACCTGCGCAAAGCCCTGGCCCATCTAGTGCGAAGCCTGCCACCACCGCAGGCCAACGTTATTACGGCCATTCGCGTGCTATCAGCTCAGAAACGAATCCCTCTGCTCCAGGCACTAGCGTGTCGCCAGGACCAGGTCGACTTGTGTCGACTCCTAGTCAACGACAATCCGATAACGAGGGGCTGTTCCAAAAACCTATTCCTCATGATAGAGGAGGCCGTACCGCGTTAGAAGGATCGAGGCCACAAGTTCTGGACACGCCCCGGCATGGGCAGGACACACCCGTCTCTGCAAGAGAGAAAGAGCACCGAGGTCTGTGGTCGAGAATAAAACGTGACAAAAAGCCACACGAGAACCACCCCAGCCCTGATGGCGATCAATCACCTGCTTCTCCACACGCTTCAAAGCAAATGCCCTACCGACAGGGCCCTGCTTCATCTGAAACGAGTCTGCCAGACCGACCTGCCACCAGTCGCAGGCAAATCAGCGTGGAGAGTGCTGAACTGGTTCCGGCGATAACTCCTCGTGGCCGGCCCGCCGGAAGAGATTCGGATAGAAAATATGTCTTCGTGACGCCGGATTCCTGGAACTACAGACTCATTGACATCACGGAGGTCGAGACGGCGGAAGACTTGCGCACAGTGATTTGTTTCAATCTCGGCGTGCCAGAGAGCGAGGACGTATCGATACATATGACTAGTCCTGGCCAAGTTGAGCACGACGAGCCTTTGACAGACAATCTGCTCATGCACGCTAGAACGCGCATATCCGATCCGTCTGGGAGCCTCAAGCTGTATATTCGTGCCTCTGGCGCTGGCTCACAAGGCGATGCATCCGGCTTCAACGCGCAAGCGCCCAACAGCCCATTCGGTGTCGCGCCATTTAACAAGAATACCCTCAACTCGCCTTCTACTTCTACAGTGCGATCTGGCGAGAGTACACTTGTGCCGGACAAAGTACAGGCGCTGCGCAATTTATCAAAAGAGGGCGATTTGTATGTTGATGACGCATTCAAGCACACTGACACGGCGCAAGCGCAGCAACAGACCTTCACATCAGAGCATGAGCGGCTGGCTATATTGGAGGCGAAAGCGGAAGAGTACAAAATCGAGAGGGACCGCAAACAGCAGGACTATCTTGCAAAACGAAGAGCCCATATCGCTCAAGGTACCATTCACGACTTCGACGTCAACCGAAGGTCTTCACCCTACGAAACCCCAACAGCGACTTCGTCGAGTGAGCATCTGGACCAAGACCCCAAGACACACCAGCTCAAGCCGATGCGGCCGGCACCGCCAGTGCCAGGCCCCACAAGCACGCTCGCGAAGGCAAATTCGATAACAGGGAAGAGGCAGGGCCCGGTTCCACGCACTAGCTGGAACAAAGAGCCGTGGAAGCGAGATTCGAGTGGTAGCATACCGGAAGAAGAAGCGAAACGTTCATCAGGTCATGGTATCGCAGCTGCTGTGGCGGGCGCAGGTCTACGCGCTGGGCTTGTTGGCGCTCCCAACTCCGCGCCTCCATCTGGACCTTCAGCACCTTCCGGATTGCAAAAGTCTTCGACTCTGCCTGACCTCCGTGACCCGAGTGGTCAGCAATACCAACAAAAGTCGATGTCAGCCGTTGACTTCAACCTCAATGGCCGGGTAAGTCCAGGTTCGCCGCGCAGTCCTTATACCATGTCTAAAGGTGGCCAGAGTTTCAAAATTCCCGAATACGTCGAGGGCCGCGAAGAAGAGAAGAGCGAAGACACCCTGCGTGCAAGACCCAATCTCACCCTCCGCACTCCTTCCAATCCAGCCATCAACAAACTCAGAGGCGAACCGCCTTTCCGCAGCCCAGACGTCAGTCCCAACACCGCCCACCCGACCGGTCCCAGCCTTAGCCGCCACTCAAGTCGTAACAGCCACGGCCCCAGCTTCCGTCTGCCGGACAAGCCTGTCGACTTCCATTCATCACCAGCTATTGGCACTACTGAAGAAGACTCAGACGAAGACTCCGATTCAGGCTTGTTCGCTGTACCGCTTGCCAACAAGAACAAGGCTACAACTTCTCCGACCACCAGCAGGAAGGCTGCCCAGGTACTGGGAATTGACATGGAAGACAGAACCCCTGTTGACACAAGCACAAATCCTCATCGGCCTGATCTTAGACTCAAGACTAGCAAGACGAACGTGCGGTCCGATTCGCAATCGCAAGCAGCACGCCCAGCTCTGCAGGAAACCGCTGGTGGTGACACTTTCAGACCAGAAAGACACATACCCGCCTCGGCTGCAAGCGAACAATGGTCTGCCGGATCTAACAATGAGTTTGGACTGGGAAGAAGAGAGAGTTTCGCATCTGATGTCTGGGCTAATCGTCCCCCTGCTGAGGCGCTTGTGGAGCACCTTGACGAGTTCTTCCCGAATGTCGACCTCGACCAGCCTATGGGAGACGAGGCAAACCCTGATTTCCCACAGATGGAAGCAAGTGCCTTGCCACAGAAGTCCTCTTCCAACGACCTGCGTGCCGCTTCGAAGAATGTAGGGTTCGCATCCGGCGCTGGAGACCGCGACATCCTTGGAAGCAACGAGAGCACCCTCAAGTCGAACGATCAATACCCGTCAGCCGCCAAAAGTCTCATTCGTAAGAGCGGAGGCTTGGGCCGCACAAAGAGTATCCGTGACGTTGTCAAGGGAGCTTACCAGCTCGAAGGCGGGCAACAACATCCCTCGACTTCCTCCTACGGCAGCAGGGCAAGTGGCGCTGGTCAGGTGCAAAACCCGCTTCTGACTCGCGTCAAGACGCAACATGCGGGGGGCGCAATGCAGCGACGCAAGAGTACCAAGATGTTTGGCGCTCGCATTGAACAAGTCAAGCCGGATCGAGCGAGTAGGCTGATACACCTTGAGACCATCCCTCAAGATTCGCTACCGACGTCTAGCTCTAAGCACCAGCCGGAACGTCAGCCCACCTTCAAATGGATGCGCGGTCAGCTCATTGGCAAAGGCACGTTCGGCCGTGTGTACCTCGGTATGAACACCACCACTGGTGAGCTTCTCGCTGTCAAGCAGGTTGAAGTGAATCACAAGGGACCCAACACCGACCCGTCCAAGATTCGCGAGATGGTCAAGGCGCTCGACTCCGAGATCGACACGATGCAGCATCTCGACCACGTCAACATCGTTCAATACCTTGGCTGTGAAAAGAAAGAGTTCAGCATCTCTATCTTCCTCGAGTACATCTCTGGTGGCAGCGTAGGTTCTTGCCTGCGCAAACACGGCAAATTCGAAGAAGCCGTCGTCTCCTCCCTCACCCGCCAAACTCTCTGCGGTCTTTCCTACCTGCACCGTGAGGGCATATTGCACCGCGATCTGAAGGCTGACAACATCCTCCTCGACCTCGACGGCACCTGCAAGATTTCGGACTTCGGAATTAGCAAGCGCTCCGCCGACCCCTACATCAACGACATCACCAACAGTATGCAAGGCTCCGTCTTCTGGATGGCGCCCGAAGTCATCCGCGCCCAAAGTCAGGCGCTCAATGTCCCTTCTACCAGCAGTGGCTCGAACTTGGACGCCACTCAAGCTTACAACCAAGGCTACAGCGCCAAAGTCGACATCTGGTCGCTCGGCTGTGTGGTGCTCGAGATGTTCGCCGGCCGCAGACCTTGGAGTAAAGAAGAAGCCATCGGCGCCATTTACAAGCTCGGCTCACTCAATCAAGCCCCGCCCATTCCGGAGGATGTCAGTACTGTTGTTGGGCCCGCGGCCCTGAGCTTCATGTACGACTGCTTTACTATGTAAGTACCATTGGCACCTAGCATTCTGCCCCCAAGATCTCAACTAACGATTTCCCAGCGATCCCGCCGACCGCCCCACCGCCGAAACCCTCCTGCGCGCTCCCTTCTGCCAGCCAGACACGCACTACAACTTCCTCGACACAGAGCTGTACGCCAAAATCCGCGGCGCTTTCTAGGCGATCGCGTCCTCGCGGGGTTTGACGATCGACTCTGTCGCTCGCTATTCAAAGCGCGCTTTGCCGCCGCTTCCATCAATTGAGGCTCCTAAATCCGCTCCTACCAAGAGATATCGTGCCCGAAGCCTGGCTCCATCGAGTGAGAGCCTCTGCTTGCCTGTGCCGCCTAAGACTAGGAGAGTGATTAGACATGTTCCTTCGACGCCGGCGTTGTAGAGTGGCGGGTTGGGTTGGGATGATGGAAGTAGGAGGAGGGAGAGGTTCAGTTGGGAGAGGGGAAGCTCTGGATGAGGCGTGTGGTTGAGGGTGCCGCCACCTTGCCTGCTTGCTCCATCGGCGAATTGTGTTTTTACTTCACTTGATTCTTTTGCTATTGCTTTTTGCTCGATACCCGGGAGACAGCTTGCTAGCACCTATACCTTTGCTCTTGATGTTTAAATTAGTCGCTTTCTTGTAACGTCACTATTGACGACAAAGTTCTTGTCTCCGTCTCAAGATAATCCCATCCATTCCTCCCTTAGGGAGATGTTCCACGCTCTTCAGCGACCTTCCAAAAGCTCCCTCCTCAGCACCTTGCTCACACTCCTGACCAACACCTCGGGTCTGGGAACCCTTCCAAGCCCTTCTCTGACCATCCAATTCTCAGGCTTGTCGAGCCCTTCAATGTCAGTCTTTTCCTCTCTCACCCATGTCAAGCCGTGATCGTACCCAACATCCCGCTTGAAAGCTTCGTAATCTTCTTTCTCAAACCCAGCTCCCACAAAAATCGCCGCCGGTAAACGTGGCGTTTCGCCGCGATGGGTGTTGCTTCCTAGGGACGTCTGCGGATTATCGACTTGCTTGCCGGCGAGCGCAATGGGAAACTCGCGTCGCGCGGCTGCTGTGGAGGTGCAGAAGTGGATTACTGTTATTGTGAGTGATTGAACATACGGACCAGGGTAAGGGTAGGGCTTGTTTCGAGGAGGGACTCGCTTACTGTCAAAATCAAGCGCTAGGCTCGGTAGAATCTCCTTGCCGTTCTCGGCTGAGCGGCCGATCATGAAGACTGGGATGCCGCCGCATTGTTGTTGGCTGTCGTTTGGTAGGGCTGAAGCCATGGCAAATACCAATCAATTTGGGATGACGATGGAGAGGATTACCTACGAGACTCTTGAACAAAAAAGATGGGTTTTGGAAACAGGCTTGGCCTCTACCTAGTGAAAAGCATGGCATGGCATTGTCCGAATCGGCCTCGTACTTGCTCGCTCTTCGGACTTGGGGGACGTGGGATCCCGATACGAACCTTTTCGGGAACGTATTGAGTTTGCGACTTTCTGGATGCCGAACGACCAACCGAGTGAACAATGTCACTGCGATTTGATACAATCAATTTGATTCTCTGTTCCATTACTACGATCTATAGCAGTGCTTTGAATTTGCGAGGCGAATCGACTACAAGATATCCGTCCAAGGGATTGAGTTCTCTTGCTCAAGCGTCTGATGGAGAGACAAAACGATTCGATTCAAGATTCGTCGCATTTTTGGCAGAACACATCTTTCCAAATCTACAAGATGAACATCAGGGTGCTGCATACCCTGGCTTCATCATATCAGTTATACATATCCACTGAGAAATACGTCAACACTCCAATTATTGCTGTTCCTTCGTTGATAGGCCAGAACACAAATATCTCACGCTAGCCGCTTCGGGAGAACACCCCCTTCAACTATTTCGAGAGTTCTGGACCTCGCACCTCCCGATGTTCCTTTATATCAACATCAAGCACCGTTGAAGAAAAGCTCTGCACGTTACCCGTCGCTCATCCATCTCCAGATTCGATGGACTGCGATCCCTTCGGCGCCATCCCCATCAATGACGCGTCACCTCCATTCATCTGCGCTCTATTCGGCCACGATGCCCAAGCAACTCCAGGCGTAACAGACGATATCGAAGCATGCTGCTCACCTTACTATCCAGCGCAGTACACCGCCGGAAACGGTTGTGATAACCACTGGTGCGGCGCTCCAGCATACGAAGCCGAGGCGACTACCCACACCTCAACTTGGCTTGTAGTACCGTATCCCACCGAAGGCACTGTACGCTCCACCGTAACTTCTACGACGACGCAGAGGCAGGACGCTGCGATTGTTGCGTATCCGAAAGTCAGCTCCTGTCTGTCGAGTGTGGCGCTCTGGAACGCTTATGGGTTCGCTTGCCAGGTGGGAGGAGAGCTGGGTGAAGTCCGTATGACGGGGCCTGAATCGCTCAGCTCGACGCCAATTGCGACTGCCATGCCGTCGACTACTACTTCTGAGTCAAATAGCGCGACCGCGACGGGCGTGAGTCGTAGTGCGGCATCTACGAATGGTACTTTCGTTTGGCTTCTGCTGGGAACTTTCTTACTGTCCATTTGGAGATGAGAACTGTGTGCGTCGTATGTGGCAGCAGCGGGATCTTGCAAGCTACGCTTGGAATTGAGGCCATTGTGAGTCTTGCACATGCAAATTTGTCATCAGGTTGCGTATTGAGGATTACTGTAAGACTAATGAGTGAACTGCATCAGGCCATACGAAAACCAATGCCGCTGAGCGCAAGAAGAGGCAAGAATCAAGAAGCAAGATTCAAGATTCAAGACAACGAAAGCCATGCCTGCAGATAAAGCCAAAAAAAACATTCATGCGCACCGAGATCAGTAAAACCTCCCCTCACAGCACCAGGGAGGAGGACCAAGTCCCGCCTCAAACGCCAACAAACTTCCCAATGGCATTATAATAAGCCCAAGCCTGGCAAACATCAGCATGGAACGCTCCATCGCCAACCTTGTTAGCCGGGTTAAGCAGATCCAAGCTCAACTCCATCAGCGCCAGGTTGCTTTTCTGCAGACTCGCTGCAGCCTGGTCCTTGGTGTTCGGGCTGCCAGGCGTGAAAATGGAGCAAGGCTGCGGGCCTTGCAGGCCAGAGACGAGGGGCGCGAACTGCTTGATGCCGGCTTGGTAATCTTTCTTCAGGTTGGGGTTGGATTGCACGATGTCGTTGGTGATGTTGATGATGGTGATTTCCATTGCTTGGATTTGCTTTTGGAGGGAGTCGTTGACGCCGTTGGCTGGGACGGGTGTAGCGAGGGCGGTTGTGGCGAGGGCCAGGGCGGAAGTGAGGAGGGTGAACTTCATGGTTGTGGCTGGGGTAGATGTGGTTGAGTTGGTTGGCGAATTGATTTTGATGACTGAGATGGATCGATGAGGTGCTGGTGTTGATGGATCGCTTGAAGCTGCTCGTTGTAGATGCTGATGCTGATGCTGTTGGATGGATGATCTTACCGATGGAATCGCATGGCCTTTATATACACGTTCCTTGCGAACGCGAACGTAGATGTACACATACGAGCACATGGCCTACTCATCCCAGTAATAGCAACACCTACCGTGAAAGTCCGAATACCACTCAACCACTCAGTCACCCCATCGCACGTATTCTTCACGCCACCACATGGCAAGGTCCCATCATGCGCACACGCAGACACGAAGAATAACGATGCTTGCTCAGCAGAGAATGTCTCAGCCCAGCAAGAAACGTATTGCGGTGTCGAAGAAGAGTTCGATCACCTGACATCAACGGCCCCAAGAATAGAGCTGTCGTGACACGCTTGGCAGAGAGCTTTCTGGTCGGGTCTCCCCACGTCTTGCGCCTCGATTGCTACACGCCACAGGTTTGACTTCCGGCAACGTACCTTGGACACGTTGCGCTGCAGTCGTATTGTGGCGTGCTATAGGGCTGTTAGCGTGCCATGTGGCTTCGGCGATGGCGACATGGCGATGGCAGGGCGGGCTGAGGCTCATGAGATGTTGGGCTGTACATTCTCTTCGTGGACATCGCCTGGGCTGACCATGTTTGTCGATGGCTCTATTGTTCTCTGCGCCACGGTTATTTGTCCTCAGGAACGAAAGAATACCTTACGTTTTGCGCTGGACGTTGTTCAGCTTTCGTGTTGGAGTATGCTTCGTGGACGAGAAAGCAGTCACAGGACAGCAGTAAATACTCCTCTCAACGCGCGATGTGTCAAAACCAAAAGGAATGGATCATACGGTACCAGAATTGGCCCAAGGTCGTAAAGTCATCTATCCCATCCGTGTCAGCATCGACACGAGTACGTAACACCCCACGCCTCGCTCAAAGACAACTGAGCCTGCCAATCGAGAAAAACTTCTAAGCGATCGCTTTCTTTCCAGCCCAATCATCCCAAGCCTTCCACTCCTCATAGTCCAGCCCCACCGCCTTGCCCTCATACCTGACCAACTCACCCTTTCCGTCCTTCCACGTTCTCGCCCAACCGCTACTGCTTCCGTTCCAACCTGCTTTGCGCATCAAACTGATAAGGGTCTCCTCTTTCGTCCAGCCTTGTTCTTCCGCAACGCTGGGAAGATACGTCGCGCCGTAGCGTCGAGATTGTACGGTGAAGGAGATGCGGATGCCGTGGGTGCCGACGGTCCAGTCGTAAGGATCACGGGTGGGTGAAGAGAAATTTGTCAGCAGTGTGACGTGGACAGAAAGCTGAGGGAGAAGAGAAGAGGGAATGGGCGAAAAGCGAGTGTCTTCGAAGGCGCTGGGGAGGTGTCAGTTTAAAACGCTGATAAATGTTCGTATTGAGAGGGTAGGCTCGAGAAGCGTACCTAGTCAGAGCATAGCTTTTCAGTCCACTCTCCAGCTCCTGCGCAGCAAACGTGCCAATACAGCCGCGTAGGCTCTTCTGTCCACTACGTGGTGAGTGCTGGTTCCACGTCACGAACAGCGGGTACTCTTCTCTCGCACGTGTTCTCCCAGACGATGCTCTTGAGCTGAGCGATGTCTTTGACGATGCCGGTGTCGCGCTCCCTTGCGAGCTCGAGCCCGAGCCTGTTGTCGAGGGTAACGAGCTGTTGCTGCTTCCTGCTGAGCCCGAGCTTCTGTTCAACAGCCGCGAGATTGCCGCAGGTCGTGCTGGCTCTTCGGCTTCAGTGTCCACGTCTGTCATGCCTTCGTCCTCATGCTCTTGTGAGGCACCAGCCGTTGTTGCATCCGCACTCTTGCGGTCGTTGCTCTGGTAGCTGTTCCACAGGTCTTCCACTTGTGCGAGGCTCAAGGTCTGCCTCTTTTCAAAGGCCGCACTCAAAGCCTCGAAGCAGAAGGCGCAATGTGCTGGTGTGGCCATGTTGGGCGCGTGGAGGGCTTGTTACTGCAAGTGCATGTGGTTCCCAGCGCGAGCACCGGGTGACAAGGCAGAGGTCTGATGGGCGTAAGGTAGTCAGCAGGATCGGTGCGCGCTTGACTGGCTGTATACAGCAGCGTATAACGACACGCTTGAAGAGGGCAACGAATTGTGGGATTGGGCAAACGAAAGTGTGTTGATACTTAGGAGGCAGCGAGAGTGATCTGACCTTGGACGGTATGCGTGTGCCTGACAGCATGACGACGTTGGCGGCGTTTAAGGTGCAGCTGAGGGACTCCAGAGCCCTTATCGCGATAAGAATACCTCGTACCTTGGCCAAAAGCCGACCACTTGCGCCACCTTCGACCTCTCTTTCCGAGTGCCACCACCACCATGACACTTAATGTATGAGATCTAGAGCTGCACTCCGTCGACTTCACCTGGGCAGCCTGGCTCAGAAGATGGCACAACCATGTTGTGCCACGGAGGAGGGGTGGTTCATCGAGGTGGCCCTACCGTCTTCCAGAAATGGCACCAGCATCCCCGACTTCGCTACCATGAAGTAGTATTGTCCAAAGCATGGATCGAGATCTGCATGAGCAAGCACGACTTACGGGGCACTCGCCGGACTTGGCTGGCATTCCGATGGTGAATAATGCTTCTCACGACAGCATATTCTGTGTGTTGGCGCGCTTGCTCCGACCAGCTGGCCAAGTTCCACCTCACATACCATAGAGTTTCGCAGAGAATCTACTGATCGATCTAGACCTGCAATTCGACATCGAATGGTGGCTTCTCAATCCTTTGTTTAAAGAACGAGCCGGATTCTCCCGAATATGATCTCCCTTTGTTGGCAGCCGGATCCGTCCTTTATGTTGTATCATGTCAGTATGGAGAATCGACCAGAACATGCGGATTTTCGATCTTACATTGAAAACTTGTATTTTGGTATATTCGACCTGTATGTTCGATCTGACTAGGGAACGTACTTTCGCCACGCCGGATCTTTAATATTTCGATACGTCCGCTGTCCCGGACGAATATATATCTATACAGCATGTATTCCCGAAGACCGCAACGGTCTACTGCATTCTCAACGACCGATACTAGCACAGCTGCTCTGAACATTAGTCTGGGTGTCGAATTCGAATTTCTACTCTTGCAATCATTCCAGGAAAGCGACAAGCCAGACCAACCACGCACTGGGACAGCACACACCAGTCATGGACTTTCCTTAGCATCATCTATCTTCAAAAAGGCAATGCCCGTTGCATGTCTGTCTTGTGAAGGGACACACGGGATCTCTCTGGATTCACATCAACAAACTCCCAATGACACACAGTCTAATCACGCAGTTTGGAACATTGTTTCGGATGACACGGTAAAACTCGATTCAAAAGATCAGCTACGCTTGTGGGAAAGCAAGTGCGACAGTTACGCTGTTGAGGTCACCTCCAGGACCTTCTCTGCTGGTCAGACATTTCAAGGCGCACAGCGGGAGACTCGCCATTCGCATGTTCATAAGTATACCTATCAGCAGGAAATGGCCAGTGTTCTAAGCGCTCTGCAAAGCAACTTGAACTCACTTCAGGGCGGAAACTTGATTCTGAACGAGACGTGTGCCTTCCACGTACACATCGGCAATGGCTCCTCTGGCTTTCCCCTGCAGACAGTCAAGAACGTCCTCTGTATCCATGCCGCTTTTGAGCGCCTGATAGACGGCATGCATACAGCTTCAAGGATCGGAGGCTCACAGCTGGCGAGATGCGCCCTCAACTCCGAGTTCATATCTCCCGGAGACGATGTAGTAGGAGATTACCCAGTCACACAAGACATCTACAACGTGCCATTGACAGAACATCTCGTGAACAGCGCTTACGTGATACGTAGGAACAGCAGGAAACCCCAAGAAGACAAACATGAGATGAATCGGTATCCAGCCTGGCGCGTGGGAAGCGACGGAGCTTTCGCGCAGGCCGCTTGCGCCTTCGACACCATGGCCTTCATCGAAGTCGTCCAACAAGCGCCCGCAATCGATGCCCTCAAGGAGCTCTTCGCTCGAAAGGGGACAAGATATGAGCACAACGAGGTCACTGCCAAGAAAACCGACGTCAACATCCTTAACCTCTCCGAGCCCGCTGATCCAAGCAAGACGAATACTATCGAGTTTCGACAACACGCCGGTGTCACAACGCCCGAAGAGACTCTGCCATGGATCGATTTTGTGCAAACACTAGTCCGGTATGCCCACGATAAGAGCGCAGAAGAGATCAGAGAATTATGCGCGAACGCTGCTGAAAACCCTCACTTTACGCTCAAGGACTTGTTCGGCCTTCTTAATGTATCCTCAGAAACGCAAAAGTACTATCTCAACCGAATTATGAGGACCACCGACGACGCCCCATCCGCGGAAGCCGACCAAAGCAACACTGATGATCCTATACAATCTCTGGTGCAAAAACTTGCTGCACAGCGCAAAGCTGAAAGCAATCCGCAAGCTGTCACCTCCGCTGTGCGTAACAAGTTTAGACTTGGAGGTTACGGGCAGTTCAGTCGTGAGTTCATCGATGAATACGTGAAGAACTGGAGCGAAGAAGAGAAAGACGACTTGGATATAGACCGCCTGGTGATGGGCTATCAAGAGCCCGATGAGCCTGAGTTGGAAGCTCTTGAGGATGGGAAGCTAGATGAAGAGAGGGACTCTGAGATGGGAGATTTAGAATGATGTAGAAGTTTGGTATTATCTTGGATTAGGATCAACGTAGCAAATGTAGAACTTGTCTCAACATTGCATGTCCGTTTTGTGTATAGCTCTTCTACATCTAGGTCGTAATTCTCATGAACGCTGGACACAAGGTACAGGGAACGACTTGTGCTGACGGCGAGGCGGTTTAGCCCTGGTTCTCCATCGCACCAGTGACATGCGTGGTCTCGCCGGTCGTGTAAGTCGAAGTAGCCAGGAAAATAAACGCCACCGCAACCTCAACAGGCATACCCGGCCTGCCAAGCGGAGGCGGGCTCTGAGTCGTGCCCAAGCCCTCCAGTGCCTCAGCAGGGTTGCCCTTAGTAGCTGGCTGTAGCGGTGTCCAGATGATACCGGGAGCAACGCAGTTCACGCGAATGCCCTTGGGAGCCTGCTGCTGGGCGAGAGTGCGAGTGAACGAGGTGATGGCGCCTTTGGTCGCAGAGTAGTCGACCATGGTCGGGTTGCCGGCGTAGCCTGCTACGGAGCCGCAGTTGATGATGACGGAGCCGCGCGGCATGTGGTGCAGGGCGTATTTGCAGATTGCCATCATGGAGAGGATGTTGAGTTGGAAGGTGTCTTGGACGGCTTGCATGTCGATGTCTTTGTGATCCATGCACATTTGTTGTTGGGCGGCTGGAAAGTACTGTTAGTATTTGTAGGATGCGAGGGTGGCCGTGAGAGGTTTGGACAAACCATTGGGAATGAGGATGTTAAGTCTGCCGTGCACCTTCATGTGCTCGTCAACGGCCTTCTTGGCGTTGTTGTGGTCTCTCAGGTCGGCGGCGAAACCATGAGCTTTGCGGCCAGCCTTTTCGATGTATTTGATCGTCCAGTCTGCGTCTTCCTGCTCGTGGGGAAGGTGGCAGATCGTGATGTCTGCACCCTCACGGGCCATGAGTATGGCTACCGAACGACCAATTCCGCTGTCGCCGCCAGTGATGAGGGCTGCCTTGCCTTCCAGCTGGCCACGGCCCTCGTATTCCTTGAGATAAGGCTTGCCGTCATTGTCGAAGTATTCAATCTGAGTCCAAGCGGCAGGAGGATCCATTCTGCTGTCCAGACCGGCGGAGCCAGTCTGATCTTGGGCGGGGATCCATGAAGGATAGGCGGTGGTCACACCCTCCTGATTGTTTCTGTTTTCCGGCATGGTGGCGGTGTTTTGGTGGGTGTTCCGGTGTCAAGGAAGTTGGTGAAGAGAGAGATTACCAGACGTCAGAAAGGCAAGATAACAACACTCACATATACTATGTAAATTTGCGACTTTTTGCCCTGCATGTACTGCCTAGCATTTATCCGTTCATCTGTTCATCATCCATGATCACAGACATGCAACATGTTGGGTGATGTCATGACGACGAAAGACCTGTGCGAAGGGCGAGTTTCCGGGCCTGCGTATCTACCACGCGAGTCGATGAATACGCGCCTGGACTGATATAAATCCAAGAATTGACTTGACTACCACTTTGATCGATAGTAGGAACGCTTAGGGTCAGGAAGAAAGACCTTTGACCTCCTCGAGAAAGAATCGAAGGCTGAGATGACGGAGAGATCTCCTCCATCAACTCGGCGTCTGGAGACGGCCCGACTCAGTCACGTGACCTTGATCTCAATCGCCGACGTCTCAAATACCAGGCTTAGACATTGTGAAGAACACAACCTCTTACATCCCACAAGTCAATTCCACAATCTGTTACGTGTCACCAATACCTAGCACGTGCATTTCAGTGTGACAAACCACAAGTCTGGCATTGGACGAGACAAGCGATAGATGAGACTAGAGATCTCAGCGCCCCTGACCTCCTACTCAACAAATGCGACTGTTTAGATGCGGATGATGTGGCTTTCCAGGGCTTGTGCAAGGGAAAAAAAGAGACAGTAAGCAAAGGACGATGCTATTCATGATCAGATCCGCGTCACCAAGTCCCAGACATAGTAATGTGACTTTCATCTGGTGGCGTTAGAAGAGTGAGACGAAGCGCCGGTCGTGAGTCTATCAAGCAGTTACCCTGGCGTATATATCATGCTGCTACTCGTCATTGGCACCAAACCCAATCAAACCAGACCAGTTTAGGCTCATATACGCTTTCACCGACTCAGCAACATGGACAGCTTGTCTGCACGACTACGGAGCATGACTCTCGAACCAAAGAACTCGGACGGACAACGAAAGATCTGCGCAGTGTCAAGAAACACAGGCGCTACACCCGGCTCGAACAACACAGCGACTCGACAAGTCTTCAATGGCGGTAATAGCCCAATCAACGTCGCCACAGCGCAGTCCGATGCGAGGCATCCGACGAAGAAGCAGAAATGGAAGAACCAGGACCATCCGTCGGCAGGATCAGACAAATGTCAGAAAGAAGTAGCAATGCTAGAGCAGCGAGTGGCTAGTTTGGAACAGTCACGGAGGCGCATGGGAGATGACTTGGCCGAGATTCGGAGGGATTTCTATCATCACCGTCGTCGTCAAGGTTAAGCAATGGGACAATGACTCCCAGGGATAATCGAGCTTGAGGGTCTTGCTTTGACGAGCAGTCTTAATCGAGGTCTGTCACTGAGTTTCGAACTTCCGAGCCCGGATCCTCACTTTGCAACAGCCGTTCACACTTGTGGTAAGAGATAATGGGTGGGTACCTTATGCGACTTTCGCATATCAGGTGGCTTGCATCCCGACTGACCCTCTCTTGATTGCCGCCAGGTAGCTGCAACACTATCTGCGCACGTAGCAGGATGAGTGTTGCAGGCATGGGCCCAATAATAGTCTTCAACTTACACACTGCTGCCTCGAGCCAAAACGAGCTGAATGATGAATTGCATCTGCAGGTGGCATCAAAGTACTGCATTGCTTCATGAAATCCTAACAGCCGCGAACTCACTTCTAACAACTGTAAGTCTCACATCGAACGCACGGTGTTGTGCCTGTCAGCTGACTGCAACGCGGCTAGCTACTAAACATTTTTCGGGTGCAAACATCATCGGCTTTCAAGCACCCTGCGGGCTGAGACATCGTATGCGTGATGGTACTAACTCTGACCTGATCAGCCTTTTCACAGTCTCAAACAGTGGCTATCGAACAATGTCCATGAGAAACTAAGACAGACAAACATTTGTGGCCAAGTAGAGTCGCTATCGTATATAAATACTAGCCAATGCTCGCACGGTTCAACAGCACAAGCAGAATCACCAGCAGTCAAACACCATGACATCAGACCAAGGCAGCGCTGACAGCTTGGCCGTTCCGATGGGAAGAATGAGGTTGAGGTCCATGGGTCAAGTCGAATTGCAAAACCACAAGGAGGCAGCCAAAAATGTTACCACAGCAAGCTCGAGCCAGTATTCTGATCAACAGGCCTCCAATAATCACTGCAACCCTCTCAAACCAACCACGACTTTCGTGCATCTGCCGAGCTTGAAATCCCTAGGTCTCGTCGACAAAACGTCTCGGATCTCTCTGAGTCTGCACGATCGCTATGTCCGCTCCTTCAACAACGGCAGGAGTTACAATGTCAATGCCAGCTACCTGTCGGTGAAGACTCTCATCCAGTCAAAGCGTGTCGAGCTTATAAGGAGCCTCAGCACTCTTCTGGGCCCTGAGTCCGAGAAGTGGTTTGGTCCGGAGAACACACCTCGCATGCTACCCTCTCACCCGTTGGACTGGAGTACGGTCCTGCTGAAGGAGATGCATCTGCTCGCAGCCTCTATGCCTGATACTCTCTCAATTGAAGAAAGGCTTGTCAAGGTCAGCCAGTCATTGCGTACAATGTCTTGCGATTCACACAAAGACTCTGCGCCATACCGTCATGTCCTAAACGCGGGCCTCGAGGCGGAGAATCAGAAATTGAGGGACGAGATCGAGGCGTTGCAGGGCGAACTGAGAATGATTCGCGAGGAACTACACTCACAGCGTGTACGTCTGGACAGCGCTTTGCAAGATGAGAGAAGGATATGTGCGCTTAAGATTGACGATCTGGAGGTGGAGAATGCGTGTTTAGAACGCAAAATCGCTCTGCTGGAAATGCCCGCTCACCAGAGGAAGCTACACGTGGCCTGGTGAGCACAACATGACGGCAGGACATCATATCCAGATACGCCCAGCGAACAATCGCCAATAGCTTGGTCCATCCGGAGGCATCAGATGGCTGCCTGTTGAGTGTTATAATCGCTTTTACAGTTTTCCCAATTGTTTTATCTCTTTCGCTTTCCTGCTAAGGACACAGCTTAGTGATCACTTTCGAGATCCTCAGACCAAGGTCTTTTAGCTTTTTGCCCATGTTGTCTGTAGCGGAAGCCAACGAATGTAGAATACATCCTCGGGTTTTCTTTTGGAGACTTTTCATAGTAATGTCAATAAAAGCTGAGGGAAAAGCTGCCATGCTTGGCACTCTGATCAAAATTCATTTTATCCGCCACTCTTCCTTGCTCGACCTCCTGCATACATGTAGACGCCAGCCTCCATTGAAGCATACATGCATCAACACCTTGAAATAGCTGATTCTTCGAGATACACAGTCGTTTGTCATCGCGTCGTATTCACACATCATGCTTAATGACAAAAACCATGCGTGATCAGGTCTCGTTTTAATCGGGAATGCATTACATTTGCACGATGGAGAGCTCGGCCAGCTCGCCAAGTGTGTAACAGATCTGTCACATTTTGGACCTGCATGCAAGCGAGTCCCGACCCTCGAGACAATGCGTGTCAGCCGCGCTGTGCGACGCAACGAGGTTGCACAAAACTAAGTGCGTTTGCCCTCTCATGCCTTCATCTTCCGTACACATCCTTTCGTCTTCCTCTGGCACTTTCCATCAACTTCCCCAACGCCATGGAACAAATAACTCCGCTCCCCGACCGCTTCTCAAGATCGTTTCTCGAAGACCTGCCTCCGGAACTGCTGGACCGCATTTTCGCAATTTTAAAGGTTACAAGCTCCGCAAGCGTCCTGAAAGCGCGAGAGACTTGCAAGCTTCTGGCTGATGTCGGGATCGACCATGTCAGGTCCTCAGTTCGGCCATCGTTCAATCGCGAAAGCTTCCAAGCTTTGAAGATGACGGCTGAACACCCGAGGGTTTCGAAACAAACCCGCTCGCTACATTTTACCGCCGACCGCTGCAGATATGTGACAAAGGAGCTCTGGACGACACAGGTCGTAAAGTCACACATTCTCTCGAGGAGGGAACGCAGAGCCAGGTATCGAGCGTATCTCTCCGCTTGCGCAGATCAATCGCGGCTTCTCGAAGAAGGGTTCGACGTGCACTGCTTGGAGGAACTCTTTGCAAAGTGCCCGAAGATGCGCGAGGTTACAGTTGAGTCTGGCGGCGTGACTCATTCTCCCGGGGGTGAGTTCAGACCCGGGGTGTCCTCCTACGGGTACGGCATGGACGAGAAATGGCTCTCCGCCGGGGTCGGTCAACTTGATGCTGTCGCACAAGCCGCTGCACAGGCTGCGGTCAAGTTTGAAAGCTTATCACTGTATCGGCTCACCCACCAAGTCCTCATGGAGAGAGGAAGCGAAAAAAAGACTCTCCAACCTGATCGCGCTTGTAGCGCCACTTCGAAGGCTGAGGATGTACATACAAGCCTACCCGCTTGGGGAACATAATGTTGACGATGTCGATTTTGGCCGCGAGGCCGAGAACGTCTTTGGCGATGGAAACGTACATCGGATGCTCAGCCAGGCTCATGATCTTTGCGTTCTCAAACTTATCATGCCTTTGCACAAACCTCATTCTGGACCCGTTGAACAGGAACCATCTCATTCATCTCGAAGACGTCATAAGAGATACCACTTATCACCATCTCTACGAGATCAGCATTCGGCGGTGCACAGTCTCGGCCGAATATCTCGCAGATTTCCTGATGCGCCATAAAGCAACACTCCGCCGAGTCTCGCTGTCAGACATGTCGTTGTCGACGGCAGAAACCACATGGAAAGACCTCTTGTCCAGAATCAGCCGTCGATTACCCCGAGTTAGCAAGTTCAGACTCTACGGAGAATTCACTCGGCCTGGCTGTCTGTCCTCGGAAGTCAACTTCAGAAGATATACGAAACTTAGTCATGTATTCCAGTCATTCCACGATCCTCGCCAGGATGTCATGGAACGTTTCCTTATCGAAGGAGGCCCTTGGCCCGAAAACGTCGCAGATGTGAACAGATACTTTCACTGCACGGATAAAGTCGAAGATGATAGACGATTTCGCCACCCTGAAAACAACTGGGAACGAGACGATCCAGCACGTGACTATGAGCCAGACAGACTGGATGTTGACTTCACCGACGAATGGCTACATTTAGCAGTGCAAGAAGATGACTACGACGGCGGGTCACCGTAGCGGAAACACTTCTCTATGGGCGGCGTCTTAGTACGGGTCCTAATAGAGAGCCCGTCGGTCGTACATGTGTCACTTTGGTACAGGCTCGGAGTGAATAACTGAAGCGACGTGCGACAGCCAATCATTCTCGTCAGCGCTAGGCTCTTGTAGACTATCAGTGAATCTGCTGGCTCCTTCTGTCAAAGAGCCTGCGAAGCAACCTACCGCATTGCCCAACTCAGCAAAGCCTTCACTATCTGTGCGCCACGAAACACCTCTCGCATCGCAAATCTTGTCCAGACAAAGCACATCGACCATGCCTGATGTGAATGTGAGCGGGAGAGTCGCGAGGGCAGTCGTGACGATTGACCTATATCTCTGACCCAACATGCTTCCGACTATTCCGTTCTCCAAACACATTAAACAATATCCTCCCTCTCAGATCTCACAGCCCTCACAATCTACCTTCAACACATCTTTCTTATCATCAACTCAACCACTTGAACCTACTACCAAGAACACTATCGACACAATGGCTGGAAAGAAGCTTGCGGTAGCCAATGAGTCTGTCTCAGCCACCGCGGAACAGCATTGATATATTGGGTGCCTGCAGCAGACGGATGAACCCAACAAAGACGACAACAAGACAATGACGAGGTCTCAAAGTAGGCATCTTGGCCACACAGCCCTGATTGACGCCACCAATCAGGCCAGCCAGACAGAAGGTGGCGTCAAGAAAAGACCCGCGGCGATCCACAGGGCCACCCACAGCCTGTACTTCGATCTAAGCTACAACGATTGCAGCGACAGCGTGAAGGAAAGCCGTGATAATGCTCTGCGCTCGCTTGTGGAGCTGCTCGGGGACGACTTTGACTCGTGGTTCGCGCCCGGTAGCAGGCCGGACAATCTCTCAAAGAACCCGCGAGACTGGAGCAACACCATTCTCAATCTTTTGCTTGAACTTGCACAGTTGGCGCGCAAAAACTTCAGTGAAGATGACAGGCTCGCTTCCATCCACGAGTGCATGCGCGGGCGAAGCCTCAATGATGCCTTGATCCATATGCATCGCGATGACGCTGTGAAGATTGAGCGAAAGGCGGGCGAGGGCAGGTACAAAGCCAAGGTGGCTGGGCTGAGAAAGTGGTATTCCGACGAAAAGCAAAAGCTCAAGAAGCAGATTGCAGATGTTGAGAAGGACAAGAGAGACATTCAACGACAACACGGGCACGAGCAACGACGTTACACGGCTCAGATTTCCGAACTGCGACGAGAGCAAGACGAGCTGATCCGTTCGAAGGACGCCCAGATCAAGCAATTGCTGCAGCAGCGCGGCCAGCTTGAAGCTCATTTTCAAGAGCGATATGCCAACGTCGAGACGATAGTCAAGATGGAGATGGCTTCGCAGATCGACGAGGAGCTGAAGCGAAGACTTGCAGTTATCGAGGCAAGGGAGACCACAGAGGCGCTGAACGGATCGACTCAGTGACCATTGTGCAGATATGGATCCCACTGACGAGAGTCCCTTTCAGAATCGTCTGGAAAAACTCCACCACGCCGACATGAAGGATTGTACCGATGAGTGCGGCAGTGTTCGAAGAGGCTCGACGTGAGTTCAAACGATTGGTGTTGGTGTGCCCGATGGGTACGTTGATGAGCCGATGGTGGGTTGAGAAACAGGATCACTTGAAGCATGCGCTGGATAATATCGTTCGGCATTGATTCGGCAAAGGTCGTGCATTCTATGAGAGGCTTACTATCTTTATTTCCTTGGTTCTATGCACATGTCAGCGAAATCCGATTATGCGATTCGTCCCTTTTGAACTTGATGGAAGTACGTGAGGTGGAATAGAATATATCCATAGCTGAATGTCAATCAATGTATTTTAATCAACCATGCATCAGTGCCAATTCATCATCCAGGCTAGCTTGGGCAGTCTACTAATGGGGCACTTGCTGAGATGACATCTATAAGAAGACGATCGGGAATTCTGTGCTCCATGCTCATCTTACACGAGAGTAAGCTAGCTTACTACCGCATCAGGCAGTCTCATCATTCACGTCAGCGCCGGAAAGCTTGACTGACGAGCTTGTAGAGGCTTATTCCAAGTAAGCCTCATCTCAGGTGAGATCAATGCTGGCCACAGGAAATGCAGGCGTCCAGTATACGAGGCATTCGAACAGTTGCACCGCAGAGAGCCTTCCACAAAGATGATTCCAGTCAGCTTGTAGAGCCATATTAGTGAATTTTACGTGCATGAGGTAGTCTGCTCACGGTGGGTTGAACGACTATAAAGCTCATAGTGTCGGCCAGTCTGAGATATTCGAACAAGAACAACCCAACACACGAGTTCGAAGCCTCATTCAAACACAACCAAATAAAGCCTTGACAATGGCCATCTTCACCATCGCCTCCCTCTTGGCCCTTGCAGCGAGCTCTCTCGCCACTTTACCCACCCAAGCCAGCATCCAGAAGCGCAACAGCCTCGCGGCCGTCGAAACTCCAACCCCAGCTGACGTGGAGAGGGCGATCAACGACTGGAACTCCGACGTCAATGCCGTCAACGACTTCCTCAACACTGTGCACGACAACCTGAATGACCTGTCGTCTCTTGCCTCAAACGCCCAGAACGTGCTCGACAACTTCGCCTCCGACGAGGGCAGCCAGCTGAACACCCTCAACAACTGGTTCGTCAACAGCACCAGTGAGGACCAAGGAGATGCACCCGCGGCTTTCAACTGCGCCTTCAACGACCTCTTCAATGGCGTAACCGAGGGAAACACGCTCTTCAGCTTCGGCTCGCTGGTCATCCAAGTGTTCAAGAACATTGTCGCGGACGCGGGCGCTGGCCTCAGCGGCGCGGTGTCTGAGCAAGCCGACGTCGTCAGCAGCTATCGCTGCTGCAACGTTCTGCCCGATCTGGACATTCTCTGGCGAGATGCTGCCCAATCGGCAGGGTTCGATGCGAACGGCCCTGTGCCGTTCACGCCATCTCGCCCAGATGCGTGCGCTACTATCACTTGCTCGAGTGTCGAAGCCCATAGCACCTGTGGCACCTTGGACAACTCAAGATTCGGCACGCCTGGATCATAACTGGTAGAGAAGGTCTCAGAAGATTTGTCCCATGCCACGCTTCTTCCCGCGCTGGAGAGACGTGACCTCTTCCGTGCGGTTTTGTTCTGTCCACACACATTCGTTTCGCCATCAAGGCCGCTACTGCCGCCAGTCACTTGCCCATAGACTGAGCTTTCCTCTTTTTCGATAGACACGCAAAGCATGCATGCATACTCTTTGTCCTATTCAAGCCCTTCCCATTGATTGTTACATTCGTCGCAATCGCAACTTTTTTGTGTGAAGTTCTTGTCTCCAAACATAAAGTCAGCCTGCTCTCCCCATCTTTCCGCTCCGACCAGCCACAGTCCTTAACCAAAGGACCATCTCACCTAAAACTCACCATGTCACAACAGAACAAACAAACACCTCCAGACACTATTGCTCAGAACCACTCTACCACGGATTCCGCTCCCAACACAGCCAATTCAGACAACCCCACCACTGGCTCAACTCGCGATGCCACCACTGTCAGCCTGCGGGCCAAAATCGTCAAGCTGCGCCAAGAATTAGCAGACGCGGAAAAGAAGACGACCAAGGTCGAACAGCTATGCACCGAACTCCAGAAGCGTGTAGCAGGTGAGGAGCTAAGGGTGCTGCGTGGACTGTGCGAGAAGCTCGAGAAGGGAAGGTGTTGTTGCGGAACATTGAGCAGGAGCTCAAAAATCTGTTGATCGAGGCAGAAGACGAAGCTCGGTCGTGAGTAGTTGGGGAGCAGGGCGGCGGTTGTCGGAGGAGATGGGGTACAAGCATGGGCAGAAAACATCATGTCTCCGGCCTTCGTATCCTTGGAATTGGTCAAAGACTTGCCCGGGGAGCTGATGGGCTTGGGTAATGGCTGTGAGGTGGTAAGTGGTGAAAATTGGTATCTCTGTTTCTTTGCTGGCTGCGTTGGAGGGCTGATGCTGGAGGTCCCTGTGGAGAGGACAACGAAAGCCATGGAATGGAGTTTATTTGAACATGAGGAAATTGGTATTGTTGTGTGTATGATACATATCTACGATGAAGCGGCAGCGGGAACGTCGATGCCGTAGTTGGCCTTGATGCGCTGTGCCCTGCGCTCCTCGTAGCCGGGCGCGGTGATACCTGAGTAGAAGTCAGTACTTCGTTTGTCAATCCATCAATGCAGGTTTCCATACCTCTGCCCTCACCAAGCTCGTTGACAATCTCGTCAACGGGCCTTCTCCTGTTCTTCCTGAGGTATTCTTTGCGCGAGACCTCGTCGACGGAAGGATCCCTCTCGTAACCAGTCAACTTGCCACCGGTGTATGTGAAAGCGGCAAGGACAACACTGAGGGCGGCGCCGTAGCCCATGACTGAGGGTGCGGAGCGGACTGGATTGTATGTCAATATCGATAGTCTGGGCGCATGTCGGATAGGTCTCAAGGATACGCACATCTCAGACCAAGCATGGAACCAGCGAAGGCACCACCGATCGCGCTGTTGTACGAGTCGTCCTTCTGTCTCAGGTTTGCGGCGGCGTCCTTGGAGAACATGTATGCTCCGCCCATCGCGGCTGCGCAAGCAGTCAGCCAATCGTGTCCAATGCCTCTCTATCTCCTCCAGTTCTTTCTAGGGCATACCGAAAACGCCAATGGTGCTTCCCGAGCGAGTGAAGACGCCCCACGCGCCGACATTCTGCTTTGTGAGGGTGTTCTGGATGGTGGAGATGAAGGCGCCCGCGCCGCCGGTGATCAGGGTGGCCTTGATGGCGTTGCCCACGGCATCCTTGGGGTGGTAGTCGTCGGTCCGCTGGTCGAGTTCGGCCATGGCGAGGGAGTGTGAGCGGAGAGGGGTGGGAGGGTGGTGTGTCGGCGTGCCAATGGGTATGCGTGTGTCGTCGGGTGTTGCGCTGCGATCTTGAGCTGGCCGCGGAAAGATTGCGCGTGGTCAGCGCAAAGCCACTGTGGCGGTGGGCGTGTGGCGCTGACCTGCCGGTGCTTGGGCCTCACATGATGGAATGACGAGGGCCAGCGCCAGCGCTTGGGTCCAAGATCTTGGTGCATGCTGTGTCTGTCTTAGGTACACATTGCCGCCTGAGCAGGTCAACTGCCTCTGTGCGTTTGTACGTTTGCTTTGCATCTTTGGAGCGGGTTCATGATTCATACGCTGTTACGATTCGAAGTACTCCCGCATTCATATGCTTCCACGAGCAATCAACCGGACTGAATACCGCTATACATGATCTGGACAAGATAGCTTTTACTGAAGAGCACGGAACAGACCACATAAACAACCTGCAAGCTTTCGAAAATGACAGCTATCGGTCCAGGCAAAACCGCGCCAAAACTGTTGTCCGACTTCCTCCAGTTCGATCCGCAGAAGAACAATGTCGGAGGCAACATCCTGACGAACCATCCTCCTCCGGTCGGTGACGGTCCCGCGCCAGTACCCCATAAAGACGCTTGCAAGCACGAATACACTGTCAAGACCAACCAGAGCGTTGCTCCGCCGCTTGACGCTCGCCCCGATGCCTCATCACAGTACAAGCTAGCAGTCGTCTGCAAGAGATGTAGACTGCATGCGGACATCCGAGTACATTACCATGGGTCTACCGATCCATGCCCGACCGCCAGCAGTCAGCTACATCATTTCCAGCGCGCTGGGGCTCTGGACGAGACGAGCAGCTCGCACATTAAGTTTGTCTGGCAGTGCTCAAGTTCGACATGCCAGGCAGTGCTCTCGACCACCTTCAAACTCCCAAAGATCGATGCAGCTGCCAGGAATCTGCTCACCGACACATCGAAGCTCAGAGATCGGTATGATGCGGTGATGAGGGACGATCCAGAGAGGGAGGGTATACGGCTGGCAACGCCGGTGGAAGCCTTGACAAGACTGCGGAAATACATCAGGGATGCGCTCAACCCGCAGCATGATAAGAGGGTGTTCCCAGCGAACAACAAGAGGTTTATGGAGGCATATGGATTGTATGGGCGCGACTGTCGAGACCTGCTCGAGAGGCTAGGATTCCGTTTCAATGTAAGAGCGGTGCTGGGTTATGGTGGCAGCGTGGAGGCTAACATGGTACAGGAGGAAGAGATGAGCTGGACATTACCGAACCCGCCCCAAGTCGAAGACAGATTTATGTCAGGAGGTGTCAGTCCCAGGGAACAGCTTGAGGACGTAGAGATGGAGCTTTTAGCGTTGGCGTGGAAGACAGCAGCGGAAATGAACACCGTCAATCCAGCTGCTGGAGAAGGCTGGGCATCTGCGCAAAGAGACCTGGAGAGGATACTGGGATCGCAAGGGTGTGAGTGGATATTCCGTCTTGTCCGGCCAAAACGGGAGGTCAGGTGAAGACGGCCAGGTCTTGCACTCAGTCGCTCACGCCGCCTCTTTGACTCCCGTTTTCGTGCCATGTTTGTGTCACTGCGAGAACGCCACTAACGGCACCCTGCAGATCCACGCTCGACCTCTTTACGTCGGACAAACGCCGCCAACGAGCATGAATCGTGAGTTTGGACCGTTATTCAAAGAAGAATTTACATGGCTTTGTCCTGACTGATAATCTCTTAGCTACTTCGCAAGCTTAGGCGCTTGCTCGGACTTTGCAGACAGCCTCATTGACTTTGCCTACGAGCGACAAACAACATGCGACGCCCTTAACGAGCCCTACTACTACGAGTGCATCCAGGCCATCGCGAAACAGCGCGGTTCGGAAGATTTGCAGCTCAAGATGACGATGCTGGAGAGCAAGGGCCTTGTCAGCCGTCGAGATCTCTCTGAAGCCTACAGATACTTCGACCTGCCAGTGAATGGCGGCCAGGTAGACGACGATCGCGTCTACAACATCTTCCAAGCGCAACATGCCGACTTGGGCGTCCAGGCGCAAGAGCACGCAAGAGAGATGCTGGGGCGGATCGGGAGGCAACGAGGGTCGAAATTATTGATCAACGCATCGATGCAGCAGATCGAGACGGCGCAGGAAGCATACGCTTGGCTTGGAAACGGTCTGACAGCTGAGGCCGACGACTCGTTTGTCGTGACCGTCTTTGCTCTGAGGGTAAGTCCAAGTCTTTCGCTCCTTCTCTGCCTCTCTCATTGGCATTGCCTGCCCCGCTTCACACGTGACGTGACGGCAGCAGCCCCAGTCACCTCCCTACATTTCTCGCGTTGGTTCGCTAACAACACCTCCTCTGCAGACCGAAGGCAACAAAGACCTGGAAGAAATTGGCCGCAAAGCAGTATCCATTATCGCTCGCGAGCGCAAGAGCAATTATCTCAACAGCTGGCTGGCAGGCGAAGACACCAACAGCACTTCCATGAACGTCGACGAGGCTTTGCGCCTCCTTGGAGTTGACGTCGCGCTCGAAACCATCGACAAAACCCTCTGGCCATCAATCTTCAGCAACACTCGCGAGTCCAAGCCTGGCGAACAGACCGAGCAAGCCATCGCAGCAGTTCAGAAGGCTCTGGAAGGCGAGTCCACCGCTTCAAGCGCCATGCACGCACCAGAGACCTGGCCCGTCGGCCTTGTCAGCCACGGCAACACCTGCTACCTCAACAGCCTGCTGCAATATTACTTCAGTCTCAAGCCCTTACGAGACATTGTCACCAATTACGACCAGTACGCCATGGACACAAACATGACCCAGGACAAGATGGAGCGCGTTGGACAGCGCCGAGTGTCTACACAAGAAATTCAGGGCGGGCAGAAATTTGCGGATGAGCTGCGCCACCTGTTCGAACGAATGATCAAGGACCGTGGGCCCGCAGTGAAGCCTGAGCAAGACCTTGTCTGCAGAGCCTTCCTCGACCCGAAAGACTTCGCTGAACTAGAACAACAAAGGAATGCCAGCAGCAATGCGATCGAAGACAGCCCTACGCTACCAGGTTTGATCCCTAATGGTGTTGAAGAGCAAAAAGAGTCGGACATGGGCCAGTCACGCGCTAGGAGCGAGACGTTGCAGGCGGAGGAGGTCGTCCAAAACGGCCATGTCGAGGACGTCAAGATGAACGGCAATGAGGAGATACCACCTACGCCACCAGCGTCGCCTGGTCAGAAAGCTACTGATCAGCAGGCAAAGGAACCGGCGCCACCTCCGCTACCTGCCCGCCGTTTCTCAACCACAACTAACGATACTCTCCGCCAAGCGCAATCCAAGGCAACAGAACAGCAAGATGTCACCGAGGTTCACGACAGTATCACACAGCGCCTGCGTGCTGGCATGCAACCCCAAGGCGCCGACAACAGAGGCGAACAGAATGATGCTCTCCGCGATCTGTTCGCCATGGGCATGGCACAGACTACATTCTCAGGCACTACACATTCCAAGCCGCGGCTGGAATACGAAATTAGCATTCAGCTCAACGTGCCATCCGAGGATACCGACCTCTATTCAGCTCTCGATGAATACTTCGATCCTCAGCTGGTGACTGAAGGGTCTGAGAAACAACACTACAAGAGTGTTGTCGAGCTGCCTCCTCTCATCCAGATCAACATGCCTCGCATCGGATTTCACAGAGAGACTAACACGGCTTTCAAATCCGACAAGGCTATGAGATTAGAAGATGAGCTTTACCTTGATCGCTATAGTGAAAGCGCCGACTCGGATATCTTGGAGAGAAGACGTGCAGCATGGGCGTCGCGCAAGTCGTTTTTGGAGTTGAAGAAAGAACAGAAAGCACTAAACGCCACGAATATTGGGCTTGACGGACCTACGGTGGTCTCGGAAAGTGCTAAATTCGTCAAGAACTTGGGCGAGATAAACGCAGAGCTTCGAGAGCTTGGCGAAGATCCGATCGAGAGCGATCCGGGCATTCACGAGGCACTCGAAGCAGACGCCACATACCAGTCCGAGAGACTGCGGGACCTCGATGCACAGATCAACACGCTGCAAGGCCAGCTCACAGGCACATTCGACGATCTGAAGGGCAAGAAGTACCGCCTTTATGCCGTCTTCTTCCACCGCGGAGGCCCCAGCTCTGGCCACTACTGGGTCTCCATCCACGACTTCAAGAACGACATCTGGCGCAACTATAACGACGAAACCGTCCAAGAAGTACCCTCGCATGATATTCACAAGATACACCATGCCAGGTCGTGGCACGATGGCACGCCGACCTTCGCCGTATACGTTCGCGACGATCTCAAGAGCAAGTACGTCGAGGCTGTCTGTCGGGCGCCAGAGGTAGCACCTGATGCGCCTCCTGGCATCGCTACATGGCCCGACGTCAACATGGCCGATGCGCCGGTGAACGGCAACACAACCTTCTCCGACCAGCCTGCACATATACTCGACGGCAACAAACCAGAGTGGGATACGCGCCAAGCAGAGCCAGCAGCACAGTGGTAGAACCGTTTGCACAATCGCGCGCCGGCGCTCCTTGACCCTGCGCTAGCCAATGGTGAGCCCAGCGAGCAGACGTTTTTGCATCTAGGCGTGCTTCCGCTGTGCCTCTCAGTCTCAGAAGAAGGCAGTCCTCCTGACTCATTGAGCCCTTTGTCGTCGTCTAGCCAGGAGGAAACGCCTGAAAGGAAGAGAGCTGCGAGTAGAGAGACTGGAGATGAGAGTCCGCACAAGAAGCAGACGTAGCATACCTTACCTTACCTAATCACAAATACAATTCACCTATGCTCTTCTGTACCACATCTCCCTCCCCTCGTCCGTAGATTTGCCTGCTTCTCGTATCTCAGTGGTCTGAATCTCTCAGTGTGAGAATAGGTGCACTGGTAGCTGCTGATTTGCTTGTGGGATACTAACGTGGCGGGTATAGTATCTCAATGGTCTAATTCTGTCTAGACGAGAACATGTGCTCTGGTAGCTACTGATGTGCTTTTAGGATGCTAACTTCAAGTACCCGAATGGTCCAAATCTCTCGAGGTGAGAATAGGTGCTCTGGGAGCAATCCATGTGCTTACGGGATACCCACACAGCGGATCGAGTATCTCAGCGGTTAGCCTTGTAGTTCGTCCGCGATAAGTCCGATGGTAGTAGCTGCCTACCTTATAAATTTAGACTTGTGGTGAATTGAGACTCAAATATGCCTGTCAGGGGAGGTTTGCGCTGCGCAATACAGGAACAGCATACTTTACGTAATCACAAATACATCCAAGAACGAGCATCTCCATGATTCCATCTCCATAACTCGATCTCCATGACTCCAATGCAGGCATCATCAGGTTTCGTTTTAACCCCATGGGTGCCTGGCCATTGAGAACAAGAACTACAAGGTTGAACATCTCGCCATTTCTCTGCGCTCGTCTCTTCCTCTGTGCAAAAAGTCAGTGTCGACAGGGCCACTGATATACGGTTGCGATCAAATTTATTGGAAGGATAAATGTCTCTGTGGCTTTGATGTACATGTCATCAGACTTGTTCAAACACAACAGGTATCTGCACGTTGGCATCCCTCCATCTATGCTCATGCAATTTAGGACTAGTAGAGCCAGTGAGATGCGTGGTGCGCAAGTATACTGACACCTGGTATTAGGTCTTCACTTACATTGTTTTGCGTCCCAGCTCATTCTGCTTTTCGTGACATGTTCCATACACTACTTGGACCAGCAAAAGAAAAAAAAGAGTATTGATTCTCGGGATCTACCATCTATGTCTATCGGAGGCTCGTAATAAACGTCCCATCATTTCATCCTCTCACAAATCTAGCCCTCCGACCCTTCAATTCCACCTTCCCAGTAAACATCGCCCTCACCCTCCCCTGCTCCGCATTCACCCGCGCATGGAATACCAAATTCCACTTCCCATCTCCGTCAGGAAACAGCCCCGCCGACCCAGGCGCGTGCAACCCCCAATCGTCAGTCCTTAACAACGCCCCTCGAGCCCGTTGATACGGCCCCGCAATATCAGTTGCAGTGGCGTACTTCAGATCATAGCTTGGAGCCCTCGTACAGCCGGACGAGAAGAAGAGGAAGTAAATCCCTTCGTCTGAGCGCACGAGTTCGGGCGCTTCAACTAGAGGGCCGTCGGAGGCGGTGCGGTTGAGGATGCTTATTGGAAGGCCGTCGGGTGTGAGGCCGTTGGGTTGCATTCTTTGGAGCATGATTCGCGTTGGGATCAGGGGTTTGATGGTGTTGCCGCATTCGCCGCTGTGGCCTATGTTGTTGCCGTCGATTTTGTAAAGGAGGTAGGGCGTTTTGGTGTGGGTATCGATGAAGGCCGCTGGGTCGATGGCGCCGCCGGAGGCGATTTGGCAGGCGATTGGGGTCGATGATGGATCGAATGGACCGAGGGGCGAGGAGGCGGTTGCTGCGCCGATGCAGTGTGGCGCAGGGTGGTTGGGTAGGAAGGCGTAGTCTTGCGATTCTTTGGGCAAGGTGGTTCTCGTGAAGCTCAAGTCTGGCTCGGATAGATTGTTTCGTGCTGCGGTGTAGTACATAATGTACTGGGTGCCGTCGGAAGGGTGTTTGATTACGCTGGGAGCCCATACGTTTGCTCGAGGGATCGGTGGGTTTGTGTGATCGTCGTGGCCTTGAACGGCCCATGCTCCGGTTGAGGGTAGTGGATCGGCTGATGAGTTCAGCAGCGTCCAGTTCACGAAGTTGTCGGACGTCGCGATCTGGATATTGGAAACGCCAAACTCGTAGCTGGATGCATTGTCCGGGCGGTGAAGAATGCCGGCTGCATTGTTCGTGGCGTAAGCGTACCAAGTTTCACCGTCGTGGTAGAGTGCCGGGTCCGGAAAATTGTCCTCTAGGGCGAGATGGATTAGCGAGGGATGGGCAGTCGAGCTGTGGTGAGGTCGGTGTGGTGGACGTGAGAGGCAGACGCCTACCGCTGCGCCGATGGTTGCGAACAAGATGAGCAGCATGATGCATGCGGTAATGATGACACCGCGGGATCGGAAGGAGAACCCTCGACGGTCCGTTGAAAGAGGCTCCTTAGGCTCTATAGTAATGGGCTTGGTAAAATATCGCTGGTAGAAGGAGAGGTGGCCAGCGTCAGCTATAGCATCCTCATGCTGAGTGTTGGCGGTAGACTTCGCCTTGGGCTGCCATTTCGTGGTCGAAGTAAGCGTTTGCTGGTGCTGTGGAGATGCCAACTTTACATGTGGTGATGATGATGGAGGTGTGCTGACACTCAGAGGTTGCGTTTGTGCAGGCTCAGGCGCTGATCGCAAGAAGGAGCGTGGCGCTGGCTCTTGCCCATGTGGCCCAACATCGGCCTTTAGCACACTTCCATTTCGCAGCGATGGCACGCGCGAGAGGTGTGCGGCCATGCTTGTTGGCGTGTGCTTTCAGATGTCCAATGGCCAGCAATCTCCCAGAAGAAAATGAATACTCGCTATGCCATCGTTTCGAGTATCAAAGATGCGGCATGTCGCTCGGATGTTCGGGAAGATGATAATTGACGGGCGGATGTGTTGATTCGCAGGCAATGCTTTGCGGCTGTGCTCGGTAAGGCGTCGCTAGGGCACGTAGGAAGAGGATTGCAGTAGGTAGATCACGGAATCTCAGGCATCGAAGTGAATGGAGAGAGAAGAAAGATGCCGAGTCGACCGGGACGGCCATCAAGGGTGGTGTGACCGAAAGCTGGTGCCGTCGGCAAGCAGGCAGGCATGATGCACATTTGTCACAACGATCATCTCATGTGTTACGCGGAAAGCGTTCTATTGGGCTGAAGGAAGAACGCGAAAGGAGGAACAAGGCAACACTGATCTCCACAAGCGCCCGCATCCTGAAGCTTAACCGGCAAGGATGCGTATTCAGCCTCGCGTTCCAATAATAGCAACTGCGATACACAATACATGATGCATTTGCAGCAACGAGATGGGGTTGCAGGCAAGTCTCGCAGGATAGAAAATTTACACATTGACACACATTGATACACCCCCAGTACAAGCCGCACGATTGCGATGTCACGCATGTGAACACGCCATCACTTCCCCGGCTTCGGAGACCCTCAACATGAGGAAGGAAGCACTGCAGCAGGACAAACATATACACATGCATGTGCATGGCGTTTCCATACAAAGCGTCTCAAAGCTCAGTCTACCGGTATAATCCTGTCGACCATGTGGGCAATAGTCACACTTTCAAGCAAGCCCACTCATCCTCGCCTACAACACAGCTACAATGGCTGGCATTGCAGCCACCGCAAGCAAAGCAGAGAGCACGTTTAGTTGATGCTGTGCACCACCGGTCTGTTGCGCCGCCGCAGCTGCCGATGCACTGGAGCTCTGTGATGCTGAAACAGAGCTAGAGCTAGATTCACTGGACGACCTGGCGGTAGCAGCCTCGGTTTCCGTCTGGCTTGCGTTAACGCTCGCCCTTGTCCCCGATGATGATGCGGTCTCCTCGTCTTCACGAGCAGTAGCGGTGCTGGTAGGCTCTGCGGACACGCCTGTGATGGTTTGAACCTTTCCGTCTGGCGCAGTGTAAACGCCAGAGATTGCGTTTCCACTTCCGCCGACATCGTCGTGGTAGTCGGCTGGGTTGAACTGTTAGCATTCGACTTTATGGCAGGGACATCTAGAACAAAGGCCAATATACCAGTCTCCGGGTCCATGCACAGAAGCGAGTCGTCCAGGAAAGCATAACACCCTTCGTTGGAAGCGCAGTCGAGATTCACGGTGCGCTTCATGGAGCGCTTCAACATCTTCAACTTCTTGACACAAGTCGAATCGTCAATGAGACCCAATGAATTGCACTGGCCTTCAGCAGCGATCCCAGCATCGATCGCTCCGCAGTTAACGTCGCTATCGCAAGAGGTGCCGCTGCCACCGCCGCTGCCATTGGTGCCGACAGGGCCGTCGTCACTGCCGTCTTCCTCAGGGGTGTAAGGCCATGTCATAGCAACGTCGGAAGTACAGCTTGACGCAGCTGCGAGAGAGATGGCCGATGCCAATGTGAGGCAGCTGAGGGATAGCTTCATCTTCAGGGACTGGTGTGGTTGAAAGCTGTAGTATGCCAGTTGGCTGGAGGGGATTGGGCGTGCAGACTGGGAATCTGTTGAGAATGGAAGCAGCACGTACTTAACTTAAGGTGTTCATCGTGCTTCGCATCCGCCGTCTGCTCTGGGCCTCTGCTATCAGTCTTGTGATGTGCCTGATGCAAGCCTCACAATATGCACAGCCCAAGAGGCGTCTGGAAGTTGTGCTGGCTTCCATTTTGACATTGACAGCGCGTGGCAGCCTGATTGTATTGATTGGGCGTCCAAAACGACATATCTGCATAGATCAATTTCTCTCAAGCCTTCGGCCGAATGAAGAATGAAGGTGCTGAAAGGAGGTAGTGCGTTTCGGTTATGGCAGCCACCGCCAAGGCGAGGCTGAATCGTCGCCTAGGTGTTGGAAGAGCTTGTATGCTCGTGGACCGGACGACTACAAGTGTTACAGGTGTTATGCCTCTTACGAGCCAGAAGAAGTCATTTTACGGGTCAGAGAAATTTTGGAGGTGTTGATGGAAAAGAAAGCGTTGCGTGAAGCTTCTCAAAAACTCCCTGACGAAAACGAGGATGGCTCGAACTTTCCGACTTGGCTATACGAGTCTGGCTCTGCAGCCACAAATACGAGTCAGGAGTTGCGTTTCAGCTAGGTCACCAACGCAGAACAAAACATCAGGCCACCGCGTTGGCGGTCTTGTCAAGGAAAAGGCATAGCAAAAAGACAAAAACATACAACAGACGGGATTCCCAGATGGTCACCCACTCTAGTACTAGTCGCCCGGTTCAGTGCTTATGTATGGCAGAGCGGACGGGATGCCCAGTTCTCACTGACCTATGGTCGTATGTGCTTCACTACTTGTATTATTTATATCATGTTACTGCTATTTCTTTTTTATCCCGTACAGGCGTGGATGAGAGAGCATAAGTTGGTGATAGCTAAGGTACATTAGCCGGCTTGTTTCGCTCTGTGATCCTGAGAAAGTCATTGCAATTGCACATTTGAGAGCCACTGGTCACACCATCATACAAAGCCAACTTTCGTTCCATTGATCGTAGACATGACCGTCGTGATCATGTAAATGTTGCACCGCATCTGCCATCGCTGGGGCGACGGGGGTCAATTACCGACACAGACACCAAAGACAGGTTTCAATTGCCGACCGCACGTTACTCGCCACGAAGCTCATGAACACGATAAGGTATAGCACTGCGATAAGGACAGCAGTACACCTTCCTTTGCGCTCATAAACGCTCCTCCATGAACGCTGGCACGCCCGCACCATACTCTCACCGAAGTCTGCCCTGCACGCCAGGCATGTTACGTACAAGACGCACGACACGCGTATGAGCCAACACGAAAGCACCCGTCGAAAGCAGCAGCGCATCAGCTATGCGTGCGACTTCTGTCACCGTCGAGGACTCAAGTGCAGATCGCCGGACGCCGCCTTACAGCCAGACACTTCGGGCAGTACTCCAAGCTGCTTGACGTGTGTCGAATATGGCCAGCAATGCACTCGCTTGAGGCAGCCTAAGAAGCGCGGTACAAAACGGACACAGCGCGAAGAGCGGAGCTATGTCAACAGAAGTACCTCTCTCTCGAGTGTTCAGGCTGATGGTCGCCTGACGGGGATAAGGTCCTCGAGCCCATCGGCGGAAACAGTGTTGGACGCTGTCCCAAGGCTCGATCCAACAGCTACTGTCGCTCTGCTTGACGCCTACCTGGACACAGTTCATCCGGCGTAGGTTCTCCTCATTGTAGCTTTTCGAAATGGATCTCTAACAGTCACAGATTCCCTTTATTCTGCGAGCGGGAGCTTTATGTTGGCTGGAGAGATGGCACTTTTCCCAAGAACGAAGCGCAACATGCGAGCATGGCAAGCATCTGTGCCTTGAGTGCGCATCATGCCTCAAGTGGAACCTTGTTTAATGACTCGGGCTCTGCGCTGCGGCAAGAGTCCCTCGTTGGACAATTCCGAGACGAAGCAATACGTCTTACTACGCTCCGATGCGGCGAAGATATGCGCGTCGAGATGATACAATCCGCCGGAGTACTCTGCTTGTTGGGAATCCAGTCTGGAGATTACGATCTGGCTCATCGATATTTGACGTACTGGCATGGCTTGTGTGGAAAATGTCCCATGCATGACGAAACCCGTTGGCCTAGTGGGCTATCAAAATGTGACCACAAGCTACGAAGACGGATCTTCTGGTGTTTCTACCGTATGGAGATTCACATGGCTTGTGTGACCGGACAAATCATCCGCGCGCCGGAAGATCAAGCGAACGTTGGGTATCCCGTAGGCACTCACCATATGCCTTTCGTCTCCGGAAGAGACGGTCTCTTCGAGGATTGGTTCTCCGGCCGGAATCCTTTGACCGACCTTTATCGTATACTAGAACATGTTCTAGTATTGTTGCGCATGCGTCGCGCTACATATGGTACCTTATCGCAGGCCGGCTACCAAATGAGGCTTTCCGAGTGCCTTGACAGACTTTCAACCTTCCAGACGCAACTGGAGCCACAATTCCTGCAGGCATTCCAAAAGTCCAATGACAACGGTCGCAACCGATGCGGTTTTCAAAGTGCCAACATCTTTGGTACGATGCACTTGGTCATCATGATCGCATCAGTTCTGCAAGACAACAGCTTCAAAAGTGTTCTGAAAGCGGCTCTCACAATGCTGGAGGGTACCATATCGATTCCTGTGGAATACTATCGCGCCATTGGTTCACCATTGCTACAACAGCTCACAGGGGTGGTCTATATGCTAATTCGTCTTGCAAGCCGACAGGCTCTATCGCCGGAACAGTGTATTGCATACCAGCTAATTTTGGAACAAACCATCCGTCTATTGCGGCATGGGCAAGGCCAGAGCGATCCCATCAACGCCTCGATTGCGAAGCTGGAAGCCTGTCTCTCCAGACATGAGCAGCAGTGTAGCTTTTCACAACCCACACACCAACATTCTTTAGTCGGTACAGATTTTCGCGAGCTTGCCGATCTGAGGACATCGGGTTCCGTTGCCGAAAATAATCTTACGCAGCCAGAGAACCAATCTTCTTTTGGTTCCGGCACTCAGCAGCTACCAACCTTGGTCTCTGACATCTGCGGAGCACTCCCGGATGACTTGTTTGACTGGGACTGGAGATTGGACAGCCAATACTGAGGTCAAGTGATACGTCGGTTCTGATTGAAATCTGCAGTGACTTGCGGGGCTTTACTTGTCTTACCTGGTTAGTGAAGGAGACAAGTTCCGCAATGTCATTGATGGCTATGCTGACAGGGTATGAAGTCTTTGCCACAATGTAAGAGCCCATACGATTCGTATCCTTCTCCCTTGTAACAGGACCAGACTATCACACTTCTACCACCCGATCCACTGCTCAACTCCCTGACTTCCCATCCTTCTCCCTTGTAACAGGACCAGACTATCACACTTCTACCAACCGATCCACTGCTCGACTCCCAGACTTCCCATCCTTTGCGACACGCTCGTGAACATTATCGCTGGAACCTAAGCTGCCGTTCTCAACACCTTCCAGCATCTCGATCTCCGTGAAGGTGCCAAAGAAATCCGCCTCGTCCACGACTTGCTTGTCAGCAACAGGATAGAGGTAATCAAGTGCCAGGTAGAGGAGCCCGGACATGATCGCTCCCAAGAACCAAGACAAATTGTAGAGATTCGTCCATCCAGGCCAGATCGCTTTGGGATCAACAGCACGCTGCGCAAGTCCTGGCAACAGAAACCAGAATCCCATTGGCCAGGCGATGACTGCGCGCCAGTTCCATCCGCAGCTGTACCAATAGATGCTTTTGGACGTCTCCTCGTAGAGATCGGTGAGTTTGATCAGACGTTTGCGCAGGATGAAGTAGTTGACAAACATAATCCCCATGAAGGGACTAAGGAAGACGTTAAAGCTGCCCACGACTGTCAGGAAGTTAGTGGCTCCGTTGAGAAGGTGCCAGGGCTGCATGATAAATGCGAAGAGAATCGTGAAGTAGCCTCCTCTGCGCAGGGTGAACCAACGGGGAAGAAGGGCAGCCAGGTCGATACCGGCGACAACTGCATTGGAAGCGACGACCATGCCGTACTGAGAGATGATGAATGCGATGCTGGCAAAAGTCACGCCTGCACGAGCTCCGCTGTTGTCTTCGAACCTCCGCACCCCGTCGAGGAAGATGTAGGGGCTCCACGGCAAAGTCTCCAGCTGGGGATACATCGTGTAGGCACAGGATGTGCAAACAATCCCGATGCAGCCTACAACGATGGTTCCAAGAGGCACCATGATCAGCTGGGCCAGGAGCTGATCGCCAGGCTTTACGGCGTAGCGAGTGTATTCCGATTGAGAAAACGCATGTGTCGCAACCGATCCGATATTGGCCGTAACAGCAGAAACAAATGCCCATCCAAGCTTGCCGCCAGTGGCAGGTGCTACCCCGGACGCCCGACTGGTGTCTGCGAGCAAGGCACCTCCGCCTCCAGCCTTGAGGGTGGACCATATGAGCAGGACGAAGACTGTTGTCGCGACTGTGATCGAGCTGGCAATGAACGCCTTCCGGTAACGTTCTGGGCTGAACCACATGAGTGGAAGGCTCGACACGATGAAAAGGAGGAACGCAACAAAATCTCCGCTTGTCATCGTTCCATCCGCGAGCGAAGTGTCAAGGTTTGCGAAGGACGGCCATATGCACGTGAGCAGGACTTTGAGACATTGTCCGCCGTACCATGTGTTCGTGCTCATCCATACAAAGGACAGAAATACACGGACAGCCATGGGAACAAGGTATCCCCAGATCCCCCAGACTTGTCGCATCAATGTGGGAATGCAATGTGCCTGGTTGTGTGAATCAGATTGAGCTGAGCATGTTGAGAGATCAGCTGAATCACTCACCACTTTGCTCCTGGTGCGCCTCCCATGACGCAGATGATGCCGACAAATGTATGTGCTATGATCAGCGCCAGCATGGATTGCCATACGTTCAGACCTAGAGAAATCAACGACGCTCCTGTCGTCCATCCTCCCACGTTGAAAGTTCCAGTCGCGAACCACAGTCCGACGAAACTCCATGGTCCATACGTTCTTCTAGAGGGAGGCAAAGGTCTGGTATCTTTATTAACATAAGAAGTGACCTCCGTGTCGTCGTCTCTTCCGACTTCGAGCTTCTTGATGAGACGGCGGATTGGCGTCGCTGTCGCCATGGTGGAAATAGAGGAGACGAAGTTGAGTGAGTCCCCGGTAACGACTCCGCTGTTGAAGATCGCAGTTTCGTCGAGCCGTTATACTTGATCCCGATCATCTTTACAATCTGTCGCTATCAGTCGGCCTATCTTTGCTTCTACAGACTTAGCCGTCGGGGTGTAGCTGCCTATCAGCGGAAGCGTATCAACATTACTACTTGACCACCCATATCAGCAGCGTGGCCATGTATTAGATACCAACATGCTTTCCAGTGGTTTTCTCCCGAGCTAGAAAGTAATTGGGAAGATAAGTCCTTCTCCCCACAACTAATGCGGATTGGAAGACCGTGGAGAGCGCGGGGGTTTGAGAGTTTATTAGTTTATCAGTTCTGCAGTTCTGCAGTTTTATCAGTCCCGCAGTTCAGAATCTCGGCCGTTTAACAGTTCATCAGTTGATCATGAGCCAATCACCGTCGGTCGATAAAGTGAAACGATTCAGATGCCGATCACGCGAAGGTATTGAAACGCATGACACTTGCGATTGACAGCCCCCGACGAGCTCAGGGCCTGCTGAATCATTCAAATAAACCATTGAGAGTCACTGGAATGTACCGTTAGTATTGCTTGAACAATATCATACTATAAAATAACATGTCTCAGACTCTTACACAAATCGCCCCAAAAGGGACGTTCTCGTCCTCCAGAATGGATCTCGATACGAGCCCAAATCGAACCAATCCAGCATCCTCGACGAGATACCAATCATCGACGCGGCAAGAATATGGAGTGAAGACATCGCAGACCGAAAGGCTGTTGCAGAGCAAACCCGGAAAGCTGCTCACGACATCGGGTTCTTCTACCTGATCAACCATGGCGTTGACATGAGTCTTGCAGAGAATGCGTTCGATCAGGCGAAAAGGTTCTTTGCCCTGCCCGAAGAGAAAAAGATGGAGGTCTTTACTGGAAAAGTGAAGGGAGAGTACGTTGGTTTCCATCCGATGGAATACTATAATCGCAATCAGTGGAAGCACAGAGGTGAGGCCGTGTAGAGAATATGTTCATTGGGAAAGGGGGCAAGTTCACTTACAAAAAGCTCACAGACATGAGCGAAGCCTTCAATTTCGCCTATGATGCCAGTTTCGACCCGGAGGCCATGGACCCAAACGAGCCTTCTGTCAGCATTTGGCCCTCTGATCTGCCAGAGTTCAAGAAGGGTCTGTTCGACTACCACACAGAGCTGCTCAAGCTGTCACGGCGTCTGACTAGGATCTTTGCGCTGGCCTTGCATCTGCCAGAAGATGTCTTCGACCAGTACATCAAGCGACCAGAAGCCGGTATGCGCGTGTTGCATTATCCAGCGCAGACCCGCTCCCGAGACGAGCAGCAAGGCGTCGGCGCCCACACCGACGTCGAATGCTTCACCATCGTCACGCAAGACGATGCAGGGGGTCTGGAGGTTCTGAACAAAAAAGGACAATGGGTCAAAGCAAAGCCGATTCCTGGCTCGTTTGTCGTCAACATTGCAGACTGCTTCCAGCGACAGACGAACGATTTCTTCGTCTCGACGGTCCATCGCGTGATTAACGAGAGTGGCAAAGAGCGCTACTCTGCGCCCTTCTTCTGGGGCTTCGATCGGAGCAAAGTGTTGGACCCCGTGCCGACCTGCATTGACGCACAGAATCCTATGAAGTATCCGGTAATGACTGCTGGCGAATATTACGCTTGGAGGACCAACAAGCAGAAAAGCTCAGGGCAGCATAGTGTGACGTCTGCAAGTATGTAGTGATATAACATCCCAGGCACTGCCATCAGTTGAACTTATCCTTGGAAATCAAACTTCCCAAGGTCTGCTATACCGCCATAACTGTCTTAAGAATCGTCGCTATCTTCTCTACGTATAGTAACCTCTATAGTACGACAGTAGCGAGTGTGTGATAATACACGAAGGCTAATCATAACAATGCATGAAAGCTTGGGATTAGAAGACCTGATTTACGGACTATTTGCTCAGATAGTTATCCAGACTGCGGTACACATATTTAGCGCTCAGTAGCATGCACGCGAAATAGCAATTGAATAACAATACCAAAAGATCAGCGGGTAGGTATTACTGCTCTACTTCGGACGACAAATGAAATTTCGAGACCGTAAAGGTTGGCCAGTCACCCGTCACGACTGCTTGGTATTCCGAACCTTGTAGATCTTGCCGTTAATCTGGACCTCAACCAGGCCGCTTTGTCTTTCGTTCCACGGGAGTTTGCTTTGATCATTCTGGAAAGCCTTCAGCGCGTCTCCCTTGTAGCACTTGTAACGCCGGGTACCATTCAGCGGCGTGCGAGCACCCACACCAAGGGCTCCTGCTGCCCCGTCTCCCTCTGTGGCGTCACCAATAAAGCCAGGCAGTTCATCTAAAGCGACAATCGTCTTCGCTTCGAATCCTACACCCAAACTTATCTGCTCGTTCGTTGCAGCTCCGATCCGCATCATAGCGAAGGCGTCGAGCTGATTAGTCCAGCGGGGAGTTCTGGCGCTGTACAATGCAAGGCCGAATAAACAGGTGAGGAAAATCGCCCAAAGCAATGATATAAGAATCATGCCCATTCGAGAGATTGCTGGGATAACAGCATCGGCGCCAGCATCTGAGTGTACTGATCGCCCAAACAAATTGCCACGAGTATCAAGAGTGAGCCAATTTTCGGTTGCGAGAAAAACGGCAGAAGCAAATGCATTAGTCAGTCGCTCCCATGTGAGACCTCCATTGTTCCAAAGGGTACCGGAAGCATAGAACGATTGCGCGTAGCTTGCAAGCTCAGAGTCGACCCATCTCGGATCTGGGATGGTCTCTGTTATGCAGTTGATATTGCTGTTGGCGCCCGGTCCCTGCAGCAGCGATACCAGAGGTATCTGATCCACGCAGGGCAGTACACCCCACTGGAGCCGGGGTCCGCTCGATTGGTTGTACCACTTCTCATAATCTGTCATAGAATCTCCCACATGATTCAGTTGGGCGGATATGTAAGACTCGTACCCGAACAGAGCTATAGCGACGGTCAACAATGGCTGTAATGTTACGTCAGCAAGCGAAATGGGTTCTCGGTAGCAGGGAATTGACATACACCTCTGTTGTCCATCATGGATAAGCTCCAAGACCCATTGCTTCGGAGATCGGTCACTGGAGGAACGGCTCGTGGGATAGACGCGCTGTTAGAGTGACGCTGAGGCTTGCAGTCGTGGCCACAATTATCGCTATGATCTGGTTCGCCGTCTATGATAGAGCTGGCCAGTCCTCCGTTCATGTAATTTGGAAGCTCGAAATACCCAGCGGTGGTTCTTGAAGTGATCCTGAAGAGACCGCCGGTTGAGGGAGTTTCTAGTGGTAATCCTGCGTCACCATATCCCATGACGGAGATATTCAAGTATAGCTCCTCAGTGAAATCTTGCCTGCTGTAAGTATTCTTCCAGGGCGATACGCTCTGGTCATCTGGCATGCAGGCCTCGATACTCCAGTTTCTTGGACCGCCATCTATCGTTTCATGCGCGTAGTGGGCGTAAAAGGCACCTGGTAACTCGTTGCAATTGGCAGGCAGTTCTTCAGCAGAGGGAAATTCCCACGAGATGGTTGAGTTGATGCGAGGAATGAACTGCCTTATCAACCCAGTGTGAAATCCGACAGGCAGTTGCGCCAGATAAGGATAGGTCAATGCTGAGAGATTTCCAAGAGTGGAAATTCCCTGCAAACATTGCTCCGTACCACTCTTGTTTGCTGAGGAGCAACCAACACCGTCCTGCCAAAGACGAGGCTGGGGGTGGGTATTGGTTGTCGACTTCAAGGCGTTCCTTAAAAGCATGATACCCAGACTGGGCAGAGGGCTCGACCCGTAAACGTCAAATTTGTCCGGGATATCGACAATGCCCCCAAACGCATAGGAATCCGCGGTATAGCTTTCATTTCCCGTTGGGACTTTGATCGACTTCTGAGACAATAGGATAGTCTGTAACGTTGTGATAGAAACCCCTTTCGTTCGTCAGTCTCGGGTGAAGATGAGGTGTCGCTACTTTCGAAGTCCGTGCCCTCGAGCAACTTACCAAAGAGGTTTAAGAACAGAGCGCATATGAGTAACGATGAACTGAGCTTTTTCCCTCGCCCAAGTAAAAGCTTGGCGATGGTGCTTGGATCAGTCCATCCTTTGTCTGCAAGCGTGATCGTTTGGCGCATAGTCAAGCGTCGCTCTCTTTTATTAGACTGCGCAAAGACAACTGCAGCAGCAGAGCAAACAGCAGAGCAGATCGGGATAGTCAAAACAGCGGCCAACGTCTGAAGGGCCCGCGCGGCGCGGTACCAATTTTCATTGTCGGCAAACTTTGCGAGTAGGAATCTGGTAGAATCCGTCGTACGAGTGTCAAAACCATATGTGGTCGTCGTAAGTGGTTTGAATGTTAGGACACATGTCAGACTCCAGGCTGTCAATGCCAAGATAGCATAAATTGATACCATCAAGATGATGTAGCCAGACCTATGAAGTGGCGCAACCAACGGCTGGCTGCTTTTATCCAGGTGGTTGGATGGTGAGTGTGTGTTTCCAGAGAGGGCTGGTTCTCTATCCTCACACGGTAACAGTGTGATCTGCCCCGCGTGGTCATCGATGGCATGTGTGACCTGATGGTATTGTCCGGCGGGTCGTTCTTGCGATGGACGAGGACAAGCTTCCCGGTCCACTGACGAAGATGGCTGTATTTTGTCGTTCGGTAGAAGGGTGGTTTGCTCTGCATGCGCTTCCGGGTGCTGCGGTGTATGCTCAAATATCACAGAGGGTGGTTCCAGCGAATGATGAAGGTTCGAATAGCTACTTCTGCGTGAAGCCCGTGATGCAGTGGATGCCTGGTCGCTTGATTCATGCACCTCCTCCTCGCGGAGACTTAGTGTTTGCGACATGAGCGCCTCCGATTGAGCGCTGCTCATTTCGTAGAGCTGTATTGGTGGCGACTCGACCGCCATAGCAAACACGACAGATGTCTAATACAACTTGACTAGCCGACCAGGGGTTTGGCAATGCTGACTTGTGTCCAAGTGATGGTCAAAATAAAACGAAAGAGGACATCATTCGTGTCGGGCCCATAATCAACACAGAGCGTGCAGTCCGCTATCTTGTACGAGCGCTTCAAGGCAGTGCACTATGCAAGCGCTCAGCCTCACCCGGGAGGCTGGCAGGGGTTCGCAGCTGTATGCATGGCCACACTGATTTGTCCGGTTAATTGAGGGGGTACTCGGCTCAATATTCGGCTACATACGTGATGAGTTGCGGCCGCAATGCTGTGACGATAAGGTGGTGCCTTTTATGCAGCTTTGTCGAGATTCCGATATTGACTGAGGTTGAAATTGAGCGGTGGGCCTTGGAGGGTTAGGGTTTGGGTAAGATCGGAGGTCAAATGTGTATATTTATAAGGAGGATGTATGCTTTCAGCATTCATGTAAGTGTTGTGCCAGATCTGCGCGTGTGTACATAGGCCTTGGTGCCTTGAGCTCTCAGTATGTTGGTGCCACGCGAAGACATGTCAGACGACCACATGAGACGGAACAAATGATGACGGCAATCTGAGTTGAACTCGACGATGATCGTTCTTTTACTGGCTGCCGCACAACATGTCACTATCACTAACTAATTCGGCGAGTTCATCGTTCTTCGAGGTCCAGGGCAGAAGCATGGAATAGATTTTCGTTCGGATGAATGCTATCATCGCTGCGTCTCCGATGGTAGTTCCCCATGACTTCGATCCAAGGCTTTCAGCCCTCCACAATCAATAGCCATGGCCATTGTTCACCACTTGATATTCATTTCGATATCTATCCATCACGCAAAACCTCGATTACTCACGTGCACTGGCTGTACCCTAGAATAGCACGAAACGTCAGTCCTCAAGGTCATGTAGTAGGAAGGTGGTCTTGCTTACAGTTATTGATAACTGTGCACTTGCTCCCCTCCTCGCACGTGGTAGCGCCAGTCCATCCGTTACCGCCGCAGCGAGCCCAGCGAGAAGCGACAGAGTCCGAAGCAACATTGGCTTTCTCTGCAGCAGTTGGTTGAGCCTTGGCAGCGGTGGTCGTGGCAGCCGAAGGCTTAGAGGTAGCCGTGGAAGCGACAGCAGTTGCGGTGCTCGAGCTGGTGCTCGAGCTCTGAGCGCTGGCACTAGACACAGAAGACACCACATCGGCAGCCTCAGCCGCAGCGACTGCAGCCTCGGAAGAAGAGGAGGAGAGCTTGCCAACGCCAGCGCTGGTCTTAAGAGCAGTCACCTCGTCGGCAGAGATAGCCTCCCACGAGGACTCGCCAGCTCCAACCGCTTCGACAGCAGCAGTATCAGTGAAAGATCCAAAGTCGCCCGAGCTGGTCAGAGAATTAGCCTGGCAGTCACGGCCAAGAGCAGCCGAGCAAGCAGCAGCATCGCTAGCGCTAGGAACGTTGAACAGTCCGCTGGTGAGTTTGAGCGTGGCGGCGGAGACTGGGGCCTTGCAGTCTTGGAAGACGTTGCCTTCGAGAAGGATCTTAGCTCCGGCCTCGACGTCGAAGTTGTGGCTTTATCGTTGTCAGCAAGAACCCTGTGCAGTCATTCTTAGTGGCAATACTCACCCGCCATTAGTATCGAAGAAATTGTTCACAGCATGGAGAGTAGTCGTCTCGCCGACCTTGGGAGAGCGTCCGCTCGTGTCGTGAATCCAATTGTTGGCAAGAGTAATTTGATCGTTCTCGCCAATCAGCAACATAGTCCAGTAGTGCTCGCCATTGCAGCTAGCGCTCCAGCTCGTCTGTCCGTCGAATTCGCTGTTCGAAACAGTCACCTTGCCCGCAGACTCATATCCAGTGACGAGCATCTGCCTTCCAACGAGCGAGAACTTCATGTGATCGATCCAGACACCAGTGCAACCAGACATCTGAATAGCGTCGCCACCCCAGATGTATTGCGGGTTAAGCTCAGTAATGTGGAAGTTCTGGAAAATAACGTTCTCGACGTTGTTCACCAGTCTGAAGCCCTTGCCTCTAATGACACCCTTGTCGCCCACGCCAACAATAGACTTGTTGGACTTAATGTCGATAGGCTTGGTAGGTGCTACATCGTACGTGACTTCCACGGTAGGATAGCTGGCGCTGCACCAGTTCGGACCGTCGAGAGCATCCTGTCCGCTGCTGCCGCACGTGTTGCTGTCAGGCCTGCAACCATTCTCGGTCGCTGTGCCCTCTGTCTCCAGGAAGTTGTATTCCTTGTCCAGCAAGATAACACGAGGCTCGTCATCGGTCAACCACGAGACCAGCTCGTCGATGTCCGCGGGTGCTGCAGGTGTGGCAACGCCACCACCAGTTACGCCGGTGGCAAAACCGCCAGGAGAGCCGACCACGCCAGTCTGCGCAGCCACAAGCCTGGCTACGCAAGCGAAGGCAAGAAGAGATGGCCTAAACATTGTGAGACAATGTGTTAAGAGCAATGAAGGAACGTATGCTTTTTTGAACGAAAGAATGGAAGGATAAGAGGGAAGACCAACAAACGGACAGACCAGAGAAGGCCAACGGTACAAGGAATGGTGCTGAACAAGTCGAGGTGTATGTGTGAGTTAAGTACAAGATCTTCGTTGAACATCTCACGTACAAGGTGCCTGTCAGCCCTACCTCCGAAAGCCACACGACCCAGTAGTAACCCATGCTGGCTCCTGCGTTCAGCGGAAACTATCAGAGAAGGACGCTCGCTCCGCTCGGAATCGGTTGCACAGCGCTTCTAGGTCCGTCACGCATGCTTTTATCTCGCCTGTGGAAGTAGGTAGAGAAGAGAAATCGCTTGAGGCCAGTCGCTTGCGGGTTCAGATTGCGCTAAGGGCACGCTTGGAAACGTAGCTCGATTCAAGTATAGTGCAAAGCACGAACTTGGTCCCCAGCCCTACCTCAAGCTCAGCACTTTACTTTCGGTAACGACATAGTTTTCTCTTATAGCGAGAAGTCCTCGGGATTTATGGTATACGTCTGGGCGTGACGAAATACATGCAGCCAGCTTGATCCGGTGCTCAGCCAGGCGCAACGCGATACCCAGATGAAATCCATGCCGACTTGAGTGCACTATGGCACCCGTCATTGGCCTTTGTAGGACGTTCTTCCAATATCTCCTGGAGTCTCGTTGGTGGCAATGGCGCTGAAATACGCTTCGTCGTCGATTTCGCAGAAGCTCTTCTGAAAGTCCATCAATTCCTAGCTGGACCGACATGGTTGTCTCTCCGTTATTGGTACTGTGCAAATCGTAATCGTTGGCGACTTCGTAAGCGTTGGTCGTCGTTCAAGGTGCATCGTCTACCGCCCCAACGGCCCAACAATACTCCCCACCATGACCGCCGCCTCCCTCTCCCAGCTTTGCCTTACCTGCCCATCCCTCAACCCCGCAGCCTGCGGTAACCGACTCCCGCGATCCACGCAGTCCCTCACAGCCTCTCTGACCTTATCCTTGTTAGAGCGCAGGGTCCTAGCACTGACGCCGCCGCGGTGTAAGATCTCCTGGACTTTGCTCGAGAGTTGACCTGCCAGCGAGCGCCAGAAGAACGAAGGCAGGCTGGAAGTGTCGAGGTGCTTTAGTAATGGACCCAGAAAGTTCGGGGCCTGGGTTGTTGGGGAGGGTGTTGGGAAGACAGGGTGGGGTGGTGCGTGGATGGAGGAGAGGAGGGCTTCCAGGGCGACAATGTTTTGGCATCTGGCGGCGATTTCGAGGAGGGTGCGATCTAATGTGGGTAGAGTGGCGAGGGCGCGGGTGAGCGAGGCGAGGGAGCTGGTGAGGGCGGTTTGCAGGTAGGTTTGCAGTGCGTTGATAAGGAGGATAGGATTGAAGTTTCCCGGTTTCGAGCCAGATTTCATGGGCGACATGAGGTACAGCGTGTGAAGGGCGTGGGTAGCTCGTGACTTCGTGTCCTCGGTTTCTTTGTAGGTTCCTGTGCCGCCTTGCCCAGCCGAGCCAGACGCGAGCGAGCTCATACTGAACTCCCTGACAGTCTGCTGGGCACGCGAGAGCAATGTCCGTTCCGAAGGGTCAACCACGTCGTTGCGAAGTGTAGTCACGAGCTGCACCTTGGCCATGCCCTCTGCCTCTTCTCCCTTGCCCGTAGCAGCAAATAGCTCCCTCAACCCAAGCAGCGCCTGCGCAGCCGGCACCATGCTCCTCTCTCCTCCTTTTCCATGCGGTGCAGAGACCTCTTCCACCAAGCCCTGCAACTGCCTGCCCAATGTCAAAGCCCGCTGCACACTCCTGCCCAGCTTAAGGGTCTTGACCATGCGATCCGCCGCCAACCTGACCTGCTCCGCCTGCTCCCAGCGCTCGCCGACCTCGCGCTCTAGCCTCTCATAGCTCTCCTTCAGACTACCGACCTGTGTTTCCAACTCCTCAAGGACATGACTGCTCGCCTGCGCGCGAGTCTGAGTGTGGGAGACGATGCTGTCTGCATTCTTAGTCGTGAGAGTGTCAATGCGCGTGTCTACTTCTTGGACATCGAACAGGACTCGAGAGAGCGGCGTAGAGAGATCTAGAGGTGTGTCGGATGCGTTGTTGGTCGCGTGGATGAGGGTGTTGGCGTAAGAGGTGGGGGAGAAGTCGGGTGCGAGCAAAGTCGCAGTGTCCAGGTACGAATGATCTGTTGAAGCCATTATGTTGCCGAAGAAAGCTGCCGCTACCTTGGATCGCGGCGTGTCTTTTGAAGGTGGAATCGAGGTATCACTGTTGTTTGTGCATGAGGTGTTGATCGCTGCAAGCTGGCACGCTCCGGAGCTTCGAATTCGGAGATGGAGCTTCTCAATGGCGAGGTGAACAATTAAATTATATGAGCGCAACGGATCTCATGATTATATAGGACAAGAGTCGTTATATATACACTTCGAATCAGGAAACAGACAAACGAAATAAGATATGTGTTGTTCCAAGGACCATGTATGAAAGTATCAGATGAGTTCGTCACTATGTAATACCTAGTTGATCATGCTGCCATTTGCACTCCAGACGGCCAAGTCCCGTTAAACCTCCCAGGATGCAGTATCTACTCGTTCGGCATGCCCGCCTTCAAGTTGTCATACTTACTCTGCGGATACTCGAGGCAGTTCTCGCTCTTCTCCATGTGCTTGCCTTCGTACCCACCAAGTCCCTGCACCGTGATGTTGATCAAGCTATCGCCGCTGGAGCCGGGGTGGTCGCCGGAACTCTCCCACCACATAGCGCCGCCTAAGCCGACGTGCTTGATGTAGTCGACTTTCTGGCTTGCCACCTGGGGAGTGTCGTACGAGATCATGGTGCGAGATGCTGGGTCGTAGGACCAGGATGCAATGGCTTGCGGGTCGTGGAGGACTTGGGCTCCAGGCTTTGGTAGGGCCTGCTTGCTTTGTTAGCGAGAGGCATCTTGCGATTGCATCGATATCGATGGTAAGACGTAGGAAGGGAAGATTTTCAGATTAGATCAAGTTAAAATGCGCCCATCGCTGCGTAGTGCTTGAAGCAAATAGCACGAAGGAACCACAGTGAGGGCTTCTAACGACGCAGCCGCAGTTTGGCGAATTGCTCTTATCATCAGGGCAGGGAAGAGACACGGACAGGAATTCAAATCGAGATTGCATACCTTGTAGTCCCAAACGCCGTTCTCCCAGCTACCCTCCCCAACACCATTGAAAGGCAAGCCTGGGCCATCTGTATTTTGGAACGAACGACCGTAGAGCGGCATGCCCATGACAATCTTGTTCGCTGACACGCCTGCGCCGATGTAGTACCTGATGGCGGCGTCGGCGCTGAAAGGAGTCGCTAGTGGCCTTTCGTTCGAAGGGAAGACGTTGACTTGGTGGCCAGCATTCTGGTCCCACGAGCCGGCAAAGTCGTACGCCATCAGGTTCCAGAAATCAAGGTACTGATCCATCTGACGAAAGGGGAAGTTGGGGAAGTTCGTCGGCCCAGCTGGGGAGGCTACTGTCAGGAGGAAGTGTGGTCTCGACGGCAGAGAAGCAGCATAGGCGTCGAGCTCCTTCCGGGTGGCAGCGAGAAGCTCGACAAAGTTTGCGCCCTCTTGAGGAGTCTTGGGGTATTCCCAGTCGACATCAAGACCATCGAAAGGAAGGTCTTTCAGTAAGGCAACAGCGCTCTGGGCGAATCTCTGCCTGCCTTCCGGAGTGGAGGCGGGAGCGGCGAAGTTGGAGCTGTACGTCCAGCCGCCGATCGATAAGAGGATCTTGAGGTTGCGGTTACGCTTCTTGTGAATGTAAAGCTGCTTGAGGCAGCCATACAGGTTGTTGCCAACATCGTTCCAGGAGTCGGTGGGCCAGTGCTTGTCGGTGTCGGCCCAACTGTCGGTCAAGTAGACCTCGCCACTCTCAGGGCGGACGTTGGCGAAAGCGTACAACACATGAGTAAGCTTGTCGGCGGGGATGTCCTGTGGTTGGTGGTTTCGGCCGTAGATGGCCCAGTTCTGTTGGCCGGTCAGTGATTGTTCCGGTCAGAGGCAGCGGTTAAGCAACTCACGACAAAGTACGCCACGCTACGGTAGCCGTTCTGCGGGTAAGCCATTTCGCCTATAGGGATTTGATCGACGGGTAAGGGGCTAAAAGAGCTAAGCAATGAGTTTAGGTTTGGGAAAGGATTGAGAGATGTGCCGGGTGAGGCAAAGGAATATATTAGCAACACGTATAGGATCAGGCGGTGCAGGAAAGCTCTGGCCATGGCGAGTCAGCGCCTGGACAAGCAGAGTGGACTGTCATGCGTACTGTTGGAGTGATTGCTGAGACCAGCAGGTACGCCACTTGCCGGAAGGATCTTTGTGTGTATTGCGGTGGCAGTAGGAAAGGGAAGTATTGATATCGGGAGACGGTGACCTGATGACGTTCGGTTGCGTGCGTGGGTCCAGTCTCTCGCCTGGTTTTAGGGAGGTACTTCAGGTTTCGCACCTGATGCCTGCAGCCTACTGCGATATCTGCCAAGTGCCAGCGACGATGCGACCGTGGTATCACTAGCTGGTCACGGAGCGGGTAGGTGCTAAGTCGATGTCTTGCATTGCCGGTACCTGAATATCGAAACGTTACAGAAGGCTGAGAGCGTCCGAGCTTTCTCGTCAGGTGCTTTCGCGCTTCCGATCTCACAGCGTGGGAAAGCTCCAGGCCGGCTCTGTCTCTCTCGTCAAAGCAACCTCGAGGTGACGTGAAGCCACAACTCGAAGCATGTGATTGCACGTCTGCCTGCCTCATCGCCGCGTCAACCAACAGCCTCGTCCGACAATATGAAATCATCGCATCGCTCGTACTACGACGACACACCACGAGCGAAACCTCCCTGAAACGACGCGACACGCGTGCTGGAATACAGATCGCATGCGACTTGAGCAAACATACAAGACGGGCGGCAGCGCAGGCACTTCCTGAGGACAAGATATCATGTCAGGCAACGCTTTCAGAGACAGCGCAAACGCATCCGTCATCACGATATCCAGCTCCATCAACGGAGACGCCGAGCATGCGCCCAAGCGAAGGAAGATCTCGCCTATGCCTGCACCGGCACCGACAATCTTCACAAAGACCGGAGACGCCAGTGCCGCTCTCGAAGTGGATCACATGATCCTCGACTATCTGTCACACCAAGCCACAAATGCTGTTCTTGAGAGTCGGAAATCTCGGGACTTGGAAGCTAGAAGCCTCAAACGCAAGCTTGCCGCAATCGATGCATTCATAGAGATGTTCAAAGCGAAGCATCCACATTACACTCCCGACCCGGAATTGCGATTCCGACTGCTGCTCTTACGGTTCACAACGCTCTTCTGTAATCGCCTCGTTCGAAGCAAAGCTACGCCGTCAAAGCAGGCCCTCATTCAGCTGCGAGAAGCCAACAATTCGCGCGCTCGGGACTGGATCAGAGACTCCAACGGACTACCGACTGGCGCGCACGATACGTCTCCCTTTGACCGTATCAAAATCTCACCGCCACAGCTCGAGGCCAATCGAGCGCATAACCTCAATGCCCTCAAAATGCCCGGTGAAGACGATGCGTACGACGATGCTTTCTACGGCACATCGGCTAGTCTGTCGCTTCTAGACGTGCTCCCCTCTTTCATGTCCGTGATCGCAGCACGCAACGAATTGAACAACAGCAACATCAGCAGGGGCCTGATGGTCTTAGCAGCCGAGTTCATGGTGCAGGCCTGCCTTGAACAGTACCTAATCCGCGGGGCCAGTGGATCAGACGCAATCGATGAAGCCTTCTCGTGGGGCTACAAGTCTACACAACCCACCAACGACGACCAAGACACAGCAGACGACGAAACGATCCGTATGTTCCTGAGCGACGAAGAGGGCGAGTCGCAAGAATTGTCCGAGTGGAACGGTATCAAGTCTGAATACGTTTCCTTGCTTGCTATGAATGTTGGTGACACGCTCGAAGGACATCTAACTGCGCTTGCCGCTGAATTCGATGTCTGCTCGCTCGAAGACTCGGTGGTAAAGCTACTTGTAGGATTGGCGGCTAGCTTGCCGCTTCCCATACTGACACAGCTGGAGGGAGGCACCTTAGATGGGATGAGTCGCGCAGAGACCAAAGCCTTTCTTCGCTCTTGTGGGCTAGATGAAGGATGGCCGGTGGTGTCGGATTAATTGTTCTGTGTATACGACTCGATTCAAAGTCGGATGAACACGGAGGGTGCTCAACGACTATGTACTCGATCTGATGAATGAATACATAATACCTCTTGTCCACGGCCTACATCGTTGTGCCCTAAGAACGTGTCAACGACCGAGGTACCTCCTAGAGCCTCTTCCCAAGTGACCGAGGATAGCACGAGGACAAAGCCGTGGCGAGCTGTCACCGGAGAAAGGACACGAAGTCACATCGCTCGGTTGGATGCAGCCAAGTTGGGAGCAGTGGAGTGACCATGGACGTATTGATTGCTGCAGGATTAGGGTGAGGTGGTGGCAGCCATACATATAGCTGTCCGCACATGAAAGAGGGTTTCGCCGAGCGGGTAGCAGCGGGAGGCCGAGTCGGGCTGAAGTCAAATCGGTGCGGGCTGTTCGATCCTGCTGGTGCGGGCAGGGCAGAAGTTTGCAGCGGCAGCGTAAAAGCTCTCTTGCTCCCACGCACACTCACTCAACTCTCGCACACCTCCTTGCTGTTTGCTACCGATCTCTTCTGATTGAAAGACCAACTTCCGAGTAACTGTTACATCGCTGTCTCTGTTTGCTGCAAAGACTTTCCTGCTTGCCGGTACCCATATAAGTTTGCCCGACTCTCCACCACGTCAGATCATCCCACGCTTTGCAAGTCATGGCCGAGCACGAGATCAAGAACGAGACTGTCATGCTCGACCAGGCGCAGGTCGACGCCGCAGAGGCTGCCCAGGACGCGCAGGACAACGGCGAGTCTGGCGACTACATTGGCCGCCGCCCGTCGTCTTCAGGCCGCGACTCGAAGAAAATCCGTAAGTCGTCACCTTTTCGCTGCGCACTCTTGCCTGCATTCCCTGCCCCTCTGCTCTGCAGCTGCAGCCCGGAGCGTGCAGGCGCATTCACCGTGCAGCCTTCTTTCTTCCGAAACCCAACCTCGTTTTCTGCTGCGCAACCAGCACGATCACTCTGCATGAAATACATGCCACTCTCCTCCCGCAGTCACCTTTCAACAAGGTCGCAGCAATGGCTGACCACGGCTCGTCCGCTGCTACAGGCACCCAGACCCAGTCTCTTCCACCGCCCACGCTTCCACAGCTCGTCTCCGAACAGCATGTCCCGATTCCCTCCAACGACAAAGACACGAAGCGCCTGATCGTTGTCCTCTCAAACGCCAGTCTCGAGACCTACAAGGCCGCGCACGGCGGCCGCAATGGCATGAAGGACGACAAGTACTCGCTGCTTAACAGCGACGAGCACATCGGTGTCATGCGCAAGATGAACCGCGATATTTCCGACGCCCGTCCCGACATCACCCATCAGTGTCTTTTGACCCTGCTCGACTCACCCATCAACAAGGCCGGCAGACTGCAAATCTATATCCACACCGCCAAGGGTGTGCTCATCGAGGTCTCGCCCACCGTCCGTATTCCGCGTACTTTCAAGCGTTTCGCAGGTCTCATGGTTCAGCTTCTGCACAAGCTGTCCATTCGCTCCACGACTTCCCAGGAGAAGCTGCTCAAGGTCATCAAGAACCCGATCACCGACCATCTCCCGCCGAACTGCCGCAAGGTCACCCTCTCGTTCGACGCACCTGTCGTCAGAGTTCGCGACTATGTGGCCGACCTTGGTCCCAAGGAGAGCATTTGCGTTTTCGTTGGAGCCATGGCCAAGGGTAACGATAACTTCGCCGACCAGTACAAAGACGACTCGATCTCTATCAGCAATTTCTCCCTCAGCGCCAGTGTCGCTTGCAGCAAGTTCTGCCACGCAGCTGAAGACATCTGGGACGTCATCTGAGCGGCTACTTCTCACGATCAACGAACGGCAAGACACCAACACAGCCAATTGAGGACTAGTGTTTTCTTCACCATGAGAAAATCCCGAAAAACAAAGATTTCAAGGCCACGTCCAGACGCGACGTCGGTGACTTCCACGCATGTCACGACAGCTTTAACGCCTTATCTGCATTGCCAAATCAGCCGGGGCTCCCACGCCACACCTAGAAAAGTATAACATCTTGATCTAGCATGAGCTATTGCTGGCATTTTGCGTTAATTCCCACAACATTGAGATCATGACTGAACTGCTAGGGTTAGCCCGATTCCATATTGTACCACCAGGAAAGAATATAATGAAAATCAACGTCTAATGCAAACACCGAGCCTGCCCACGTACCGTTGAACATGACTGTCCACTTCCTCATTGCACCAAAGGTCTCGTGCGCCCAAGCCAAAAAAAGATATCTGCTCTGGTTATTCTCTAGGATTACGCATCTCGGAATCGGTGAAAATACATCCGGTCATGACGTTTGGTAAAAATTTACCCGTGCAGCAGCTTCAGTCTACGGCAACGGCAGCCTCCGTGCCCATGATCCACTTTGTCTCCAACTCACAATGCCTCCACGTTGTCTAGCCAGGTGGCTAGCGTCCATCAGCACGCGAACAAGAAGATATCTAACCATTGGTGGAGTCGAAGAGCTTGCTGGCTACCTTGAGAGCTGATGGTTCACAGTTGCGTGATTTCGAAGACACTATTGAGACTCTGGATACTTTGCGCACATCGAATCCGTGATCAGCCCTCCAAGTCTTCCTCTGGCAATCGACGTGAAGTTCCAATGGGAGGTCTGGCGAAACCGTGGCCCTAACGCAGCAATCCTGTTGCCTGGAAGACTAGGTCACTGAACGAATTGTGCATTGGTGCCTCCACTACTACTGCATTACACCCGCTGTACCGCTTTGATCGGAAGTCAGTCGCCTGCAATCTCGCGACCGATGTTATCACGAGCACCTATTTTAGATTTTAGGGCTACGGAACGGCACAGGGCGAGTCGCGGTACAAAAAAGGCTCGGGACCACAACGCCACGATACGCGCTTATACAAGTCTAGCGTGCAAATACTCGACTACAACGGCCGCCAGCAGCCACCGCGGACTTCAGCGTCTACCATCAGGATTCCTAGAGTTCCATTCGCTTGTTTGCTAATGCATGGTTTAGCGATTGATGTGGATGAGTATGCTCGTATTCGAAGAGAGATCGGAGTAAGATGCTTGAGGTGTCACGACTCACGCCTCGATGATGTTTTGTTGCTTGGAGCGGTCAGGTATTTAACTTGGTTCGTTGCGTCGTTTTCTTTTGTCGTTATTATTCACATACACTACAACAACTACCTTACATTACCATTGTTGACCATGTTCAAGTCTGCCATTGCTCTCGCCGGTCTGGCATCTGCTAACATTGCAGCCGAGCCTTCCTCATGCCCGGATACTACCACCATCACCTACACGTCTGATTATCCTTACACTATGTACTCATATACCACCGAGACGGCATCGCCTCTCCCGACCTCGACAGGAACAAGCACTGTGGTCGAGTACAATGGTACTGTGACTACCACTGTGCAGTCAACCGCCTATGAGACCATCTGCGCGGCTACAACCACCAAGTATGTTCTCTTCACCATGGGGAGCAAAACTCCTGCATACATCGACATAAAGACTGACTTTGTCTAGGGAACTCGAGTTCACTTCCACCACTTACACTGGCGACTACACCTCCTCGTCCCTCCGCCCCTCAACTTCGTGCGCTGCTACTACCCACATAGTCGAGGAGTACCCGTCCACCAAGACCCTCTTCGCCGGCACATACACCGTGGACCACGCATACGCCACCACCACCGTGACCAACACCGTCGTCTCCACCGCATGGGCAACCTCCGGCTCCACCACCGAAACCATCCACGACGACTACTGCACAGAAACCGTCACCTCCACCACCGCCACCGCCTCCTCCACCGAGACCTTCGCACTGAAGTGTGCTCCCACCAATCTCATCGGCACCGACGGTACCCCCGGCCAACGCGTCCGCGGCGCCAACGACGACGGCATCGCCTCCTACGGCTCCGGCGGCTCGCCCGCCCCAGAAGGCAGCGGCGCCGACAAAGACGCCTCTGCGTGCTGCCAGGCCTGCCAGGAAGACCCCAACTGCGCCGCCTCGATTTTCACCGGCACTTCCTACTCGTACCCCTCGCCTAGCGAGCCGTCCTGCTACCTCTACAACAACAACAAGGCCAGCTACGGCGACGAAGGCAGCTGCGGACTCGGCTTTACCATTTTCCCTGGCGACAAGCAGATTGCGCAGACCGGCTGCGGATACATTGCTGAGAACGTTTACTTCGAAGGGCTTTGCGAGGAGGGCCAGACGCCGCGCGAGTGCGAGCAGGCTGGCGTCGGCGGGTTCGTTTAAGGAGGAAGTAACTGGTTGAAAAGACGTACCTTACAAAGTCTTCGAAAATGACGACCACGACGGAAGGAATCGCTTCAGGCATGTCTAAAATGCGTTCATTTGGCCTGCGGAAGAATGGAGTCGGCAACTGGCCAGAGACGGGAAGCACGAGCATGTGCAGGTGACGAAATCACGGACCAAAGAATGAGATGCAGCCATCACGTTCAGATATGAGTATACGTATACGTATACATAAATACGACAAGGAAGTAAATCAATTGAACTTTGTTCAAGCCTCGCCGCAGTACTCTGCTCAACAATTCCACGCTTTTGCTTTCGCCGGCGGTAAAAAGAAGAATTGAATGTAGCAGTCTCAGTGGTGAGCTGTACAGATGCGTGGTGCTACCAGACACGCCAACCCTAGCGAGCCACACATTTGCCGCTGAGAGTATAAAATAGAATTTGCATTATGGTATCACGCTAATAAACCGAATACATAGGAAACCTTGCTAAGAATGTGAGTTACTCTCCCCCGCCTCACCAATGACGGGTAGCACAGCCCCTCCCTCCGACTCCTGCCCAACAGCGCCCATTGAGCGATCCGGAACGCTCGTCTCATCTGCGCCATGGCGCATAGTCCTCTCAGCGCTACGCTCTGCCTTCTCAATAACCCGATTAGTACCAGGGGGGTTGGTACTATCGCTATGTAAATTGCAGCCGCCGAGAACAGGGTCATCTATAGGCGGCTGTATACCAGGCGGCAGAATGAGTCCAGTAGCTGCTTCCAGGGTCTTGGAGAGACGGTCATGTTCCGCGCGTTCCCTCGACATCGTCATACCCGAAATGAACTTGATGAACCGATCTCCATATCTCTCAGGCGGGATAGGCGAAATTTGAGACTCATTTCCTCCCATGCCTTTCCAGAAATGCTCCGCTTTCTTGACGGTATTGTACTGCGACAAGGAATTAGTAACGATACATGAAGCCATTGAGATACACACAAACTTACCCTGGTCAAACAATCGATGATACCCAGGTAGTAGATCTCCTCACCTGGCGTATTGTCCTCGTGCGTTGCCTGGAATCCACCATCGTCTGCGTAAAAGTAGAAGTCCTTGCGGTGCGCTCCTTCAGGCATCTTGTCCAGCATCTGATCCATCGGTACGGGCTTCTCCTTCTTGACCATCTCTCTTAACTCTTTGGCGCGCTTCGCAGTCTCCAACTTACTTGGCGTTCGTGCGAGAGCGCCCATGGTGGGCTGATTCTGGTCTTCTGTGTTCTCCCCTCCCGGCTGGAAGACCTTCAATGTCTTGTCGCGCAGCTGTTCCTCATTGCCGCGACCCAGGTCGTGAATACCAACAAGCATCGAGTAGTCCATGATCTTCAGCTTCTGCAACAGTGCGACGTCGCGCTGCATCTGTGTGACAAAGGCTTCCTTCTTGGTGGGTCCAAATTCGAGATGCAGGTTCCTTCGTAACCAGTTGAGGTCCTTCAACGTCGCGCGCGGGTTCTTCTCGAGGTCCTCCTCTTTGAAGTCTCGGCCAATCGTGCTGCCCTTCAGATCAAACGTTCTGTGAATGTCCCGGTGCGGAGGGAAAAGGTTGTTCATGACGACAAAGTGAATTTTCCTGCCGTACGGAATTTTAACACGGTGCAGGCCGTAAAATTGCGAAAGGAGGGTATTGGGGTTGTCGCAAACATGGTTGTAGTACTGCTTCAGAATCTTACGCAGAAATTTATGCTCCCCATGATGGATCGTCTTGATGATGTATTTGTAATCCCGTGAGAAGTAGAAGAATGATCCACTTTTGCCCGGTGATCCAAGTTCAGACAGGATGTATTTCGAGGTCAGTGACATGAGGTACTCGGCCGGGTCCAGTCGAAACTTTTGTCTCAGGTTGCGAAACACCCAAGGTGCATAATCCTTGAATTTGAAATCGTATTTTGCACTGGGTGTAAGCTCGTTACCAGTAATATCGAAGCTGAACTTGTGCTTAGCGTTGAAATCAGCGTCCGTGAGCTCGCGGTCCAGTTTTGCATTGGTTCGGCTGACAGTGAAGCGAATCCCCGTGAGCATGTTATACGCAGTCACCCAATTGACGTGGTGCTCGTCAACTTTCGTGCCGACCACGACGCGGTCGTCATCTGTATCAACTCTTGCTTTCTTGGAGGCTCGCTTTGCTTTGATGTGTTCTGTCCATCTTGTCACGTCTTCATCCTGCGGCGCTTCATCGAGATGCATGTCAGAGTGAATCGACCTTGTGATGCGCCGAGCGAGCTGAAGTGAGCCACGGCGCTTGTTGGGGGTGTTTGGTGAAAAGCGTCCAGTTGACGAGATCACGCCTTCCATGGAGCCGATGGGGTGTTCTAGACTGTCACGTGAAGTGCGAGTAGTCGAGAGCTTAGGGACCTCGAGAGTGTGTCTTTGACGCAGTCCATCTGGTCGTGCAGTAGTTGACGAGCTTTGCGATCCTGACATGGGTGAAGCGGGTGGGTGGAAGGCTGGTGGCGATGAAGCACGGTGAACGGTAGAGCCTGGAGCCCTAAGTCTGCCATCAGAGCTGGTGTTACTAGACGAGTGAGCTGGTGAGCTCTCCTTTACTGGTGTGAGTGAGTGATTGGGCATCATTGCCGAAGTGCTGGAGTTCGATCGTGGAAGCGAATTGCTCACGGGGACCTCGGCCGTAGGAGAAGCCAGTGCAGTCCACGCGGTCATGGTCTTGACAGGCGCTGTAGGCTTGCCATTTGGCACTGTTTGCTGAAAGTATCCTTCCTCTGCGGCACCCATCCTGGGCACAGCCTCCTTGACGGTCTCGCCGGACTTCTTTCCCTCTTCCATCTGACTGCTTCTCCTCGAACGTGTGCTCAAAGCCATGCTTCTAGCACTGGCCGCCCGCTCCTGCGGTGACAGGCTGCGAGGAACGCTCAGCACACTACCGTCCTTCCCTCCAATGCCCTCTTTGACGTCTCCGTTAGGCAGGCCCGTAGGCGTCTTCGGCCATCCTCCAGGTAATCCGTCCACCGCAGGTGTTGGTGTGTCCTCGCTGTATCTCTTCCCTCCGCTGAGCCCATTCGCAAGGCCGCCGCCGCCGTAAGAGACACGGCGGCCAGCGTCCGCGTCTCCTCCAGCGGCAGCGGTAGCCGTGGCCATGTCGAAGCTGTGCACCATGAAAATGCCACCAGCATTGAGGTCTATCGACTTCCTCAGGAGTGCATTGTTGTCCCCCTCTTGGGGTTGGGAGGCCGCGGTCGCCAGGTCGGTAATTGTGAAAGTCCGGTCTGGGTATGCCGGTGGTACTGGGTCTCCGTCTGCTACTGCGTGGCTCGTTATGCTGGCGTAGTGATTCGGTAAAACAGCAGAGGGGGTATCAAAAAGGTGTGGTGTCGTGGGTGTGAGGTAAGGTATGAGGTCGTGGGAGATTGTCCAGGGCGACTCTGCCGCGTTGCATAAGGTACAGCGCCCAGGCTGCGCTTGCGCTAGCTTCGGTTGCGGGTAACTCCTCCAACCGTGCTCCCTCACACTGGGAAAGATGCGCTTATCTTTTCTGAGAGAATTTGTTGACACCACAGCATTTCTTGAGGTTGCTGCAACCAATGCTTTGAAGTCTCGGTGGCGGGATGTCAGTTTCAATGCGATCAAAGCATCAAAATTCAGGATGGCTATCGGATCATTTGATCTTCCTTACTCGCTACATGTAAGGTACATGTACTGAAGGCACTGTCAAATGCTTTCCCCACGATGAAGATGCATTGATATTCGCCTGCGGGTCCTGAATGCTTGAATCAGCTGTCCTCGACATTCTCGCCTTGTCCACTCGCAGCGGTATCAGGTACTCTGGCAACTTGGTCCATATCTTGGCATTCAGATACAGCAAGAACACGATCAGTGAATGCACAGGAAACGGGAGGGTTTACTTGGTAGTGTCAATTACTCTCCCGAAAACATAGTCAATGCTCTCCAGCGAAAACTGTTGATCAAGTACAACAATCACAAGCATCTCAATACCTATCACTATCAACAGACTCCCGCCCAAGAAAGCGGCAGCTTCATAGTTACGTCCAATGAGACAGCTGGGCGAGCCGAGGAAGTCCTACCACTAGCCCTGTCGTCATATTCATTGGTTGCTGGTACGAGCGCCTTGCATAAACTTGCTATATTTGTAGCACTGGTTCGGAGATAATCATAAGCGTCCCTAGTCCAAACAGAGCGAATCTTCGAAAAATAGCATCGAGTTATCGCACTTGGATCCTATTTACCTATTTTGTTACTTCGCCCAAAAAAGCATCGCCTTGAATGATTGTGCATAAACAAGGGAACCCTATCCGCGCAGTACCGGCGACACGCGTTATCGCGATGTTTGTTTGTTTGAAGCTGTCCGGTGCATCCGTTCCCAGAGCCAACAAATCGATCTCTGCAGACCAGAACGCGTAAGAGGATATCAATCACCTGAATTCGCCGCGCGCACAAGAAGAGACCGAACAGATTTGAATGAACATAAACACATATCATGGCTATGTACGGCCACAGTAACACACTCGTGAGCATCGTCTGCTCCTGTCATCGCAATCCCGCTCACACATGACCAAGAAAAAGAGCATCGAGAGAAAACGCCAAAGAAACCCAAAAGAAGAAATCAGAAAGACCCTGTGAGCCGCAACATGAACAGTCGCAAATCGGGTAAAAAGCAGCCCCGAATCCCCAGCATGTTCGTCCAGCTCCTCTTGGTATCAGATCCATTTCCTAAGACGCCGTTGTGCGCCTTGTTGAAATCGTGCCATCGAGAAGGCATGAAGCCCGTTCCGCTCGCTGGCGGCGATGGCAGAAGAAGAAAGAGAAGTTATGAGTTCGTTGAACGCATTTACTTCTTTGCCGCTGCCTTCTTGGGGGTGGCCTTCTTCGCCGCGGCAGCCTTCTTAGGCTTGACGGTCTTTGCGACCTTCTGGGGGGCCGCTGACTTGACGACGCGGCCGGTCTTGGTCTTGGTCAGGACGACGGGCTCCTTCTCCTCGACGGCAGGGGCCTGGACTTTGTTAGACGCGAGCTCGGAATCGATCCTTGATGGATGAACTTACGGCTTTAGGAGCAGCGGCCTTCTTGGGGGCAGCCTTCTTGCTGGTGTTGGCCTTGGCGGCAGGAGCCTTCTTGGTGGTGGCAGCCTTGGTGGTCTTGGCCTTGGTGGTCTTAGGGGCAGCCTTCTTTGCTGCGGGTGCCTTCTTGGTGGTGGTCTTAGTCTTGGTAGCCTTCTTCACCTCAGCAGGAGACTCCTCCTTTTTAGCGGTCTTCTTTGCAGGCTTTGCGGCAGCCTTAGCACCAGGCTCGGGCTTTGCGAGCTTCACCGGGCCAGAGGGACCTGTAAGTGACGATTTGGTCAGCGACAGTGAGGTATATTGGAGGGTCGATCGACGCGACGGTATGATTGAACACGCATGTGAAGGGTACGGATGCGCAGAGGCAGCACCGCTCACAGACGATCCATCACACGTTGTATAGATCGTTGACGTGACGTACCCTTAGGACGGCCAAAGATGCCGGTCTCGCCGCCCTTGGCGAGGGCCTTGTTGAAGAGCTTGGTGAATTGGGCGTCGCTGACGTTGCCGAGCGAGTTGTTGGCCTGGACATACTTCTTGAGCGCCTGGCGACTGTTAAAGAAGTGCAAGTCAGTAATGTGTTCCGGTGAAGCGCGTCGCTTGGCGCTCCGTCTTTGGGAGGCCGGCGACGACGATGTGGTGATTTTACTTACGAGCTACCGTTACGTTCCTTGAGCTGTAGGTGAAAAGGCAATTCAGCATGAGTTTCAGAATCATTGGAGTGTTGTGTGCAATGCGCGGTGATCAGGCGCAACGCCGGTCGCGCGTGCGAGGCAGACGCGACGGTCGGCGTTGCGGACTCGGCGACAGTGAGGTGGTTTGAGAGCACGTACGCTGATGATAGCCTCTTGGATCATAGCTGTGACGCGTTAGCTGACTGTCATGTCAAGAGATAGCTGCTCGCACGCAATGTCGCAAGCAAGCGACGCGAAGAAGACGTACATTGGTAGCTGCCGTGCTGGGGAGCAGCAGCGGCCTTCTTGGGGGCAGCGGTGGTGGACTTCTTGGGAGGCATTGTGTTTGATTGGTGAGCTTGATAGAGCAGAAGCTTGCGACTCGAGCGATATGTCTCGGGTAACGATAAACAGTGGTGTTGGTGAGTGTGGGAGCTGGGAACGTGAGGAGATGGTGTGTCGAGGCGGGCGCGCGGCGGGGCCTGGCTGCTTTTATGGGAAAGTCTGGACTGGAGGCAGCTGCTGGATCAAACAACTCGGACGGCAAGCGCTAAGCCTGATTAGAATCGAAGACACAACACACACTCCACTCTGCACTCGCCCAGGCCTGGATATTCTGCTTGTGCGATGATGGCCTGTCTAGATTTGCTTTTTGGCTGTGCAATAATTGTCTATATGCCCTGCACACGTGCACTTGTTGTCCCTTTTCGGACGCGTTTCGCTCGAAGCCGTCACTGGCCGCGTGCTCCTTCCCTTGACTCGCCAGTCGCATCACTCATTGTGTCTTCTATCGCGCGATCACATGCTCGCCTAAATTATTTGTGATTCTGCGCAATGCCCCATGCAACCATCGCGGTGCGTCTGTTATCGCGACCGCCACGAGATGGTTGGCACAACGGAGAACCACCCCCGCTTTTCCGGCGGTCAGCTGCTCATCGCTTTCTCGTCACGCGCCCCTTGCCATCACTCCAGGCAGTGAGCCGTGTCATCCTGTCTCGTGACATGTGAACATTGTATCAATCATCACTGGTAAATCCATCAGTCGCATCCGGGCGTCGTGATCCCAATGTATGCGACTTGGCTCAAGTTGCCAGCCCAGATCGCGATCTGTCGCGTGTTGCGCGCGACGGCAGGACGTAGTAATTGCAGGCAGCCTTGAATACAATCGCCTGCTCATTCCATGTCGAATCCACCGAAGAACACGCAAAGTGCTTTGCTGGCACCGTACATGCAGTAATGCGTGATTCGCAGCTTCTCGTTCTTCGGACCGTACTTTGCAATCTGCTTGAGATCGGAGGTCCGGGGAAGGAAGAGAACAACGTGAGTTGCAGTAGCCGAGAACGGTTCATATAGTGCCTTCATACCGTAAGGTTGCATCTGGTCGAGGTCGAAGACTTCATAGTCGGTGTAAGTGGGACCTATCGATCGTTAGTAGAGTGATCCTGGTATTGGGTTGAGCCAAGACACGGTACGAACCTCCCCATGGCGGACTGCCGAAGACGACAGCTTTCTTGAGAGCAGCCTTGAGCCTCTTCTCAAGCATCTCAAAGATGTCGCCATGAATCCAGAAGATTTTCTTCGCAACACCATAGACCTCTGCATTGTGCTTAGCGCAAGCCAAGGTTTTCTCGTCCTTCTCGACGGCGAAGATCTGATTCCATCGTCCAGAGAGTGCAAAGGCAATAGCGTTTCCTCCAGCTCCAGCAAAGCAATCGATGATTACGGTCTTCTCCTTTGGTGCAGTAGAGACGTCATCGGCAATCTTTCTGTTGTTGCGTTAGTCGTTCGTTCAGGGCGGCAAACAAAACCAGGCTTCGCTGCGCAAAGCGGACTTACTTCGCCACAGGCTCGGGCGTCACGCCAAACCATGCATCGTCGGTCATCCAAATACCCTCATCGTATTTAGAAAAGATATCGTATCTCTGATGCCAGTATTTTGAAATTTCGAAAGGGACTTCCTCTGCGTTGTCGTAGTGGTGGACACCTTCAGGCAAAGCCTGCTCGGCAGCTGTCTCCGAAGCCATGTCTTGTCGTGCGTCGATCGTGAATGCGCAGACTCCCTGATATCAACCGGAAACAGTTTTGGGCACCGAGTAACTGAGACTGATGGTTTGAGCGATCGATCCACCGATCCAAAACGACGTTGTGCAAAGGAGAGGCAGTGTGGAATCGTCGAGCAGTTCTCAAAAGCAGACTGAATCCATTGGGCGAGTGAGGTTGGAGCGCTTGCGAGCTAAGCGGGATCCAGCTAGCTTGCTCGCTTGCAAGCCTCAGGCAAAGGGCTGCCTCAGGGAAGCTGGAGCTCTACCTAAGGAAGGTAGGCTCGAAACAGTGAGTGTATAACAACTAAATCACCTACATCTCCCTTCGACTGATCAACGCCAATTCAACCCAGTTCCCGCGATAGCCACAGACCTCTGTGAACACTGAGTTGTACTTGACTCGGCCGATTGTAACACATCACTTTCACAACTGATCAACTCACCTCACATCAACAACAATGGCCAACATGTTCGGCGCCCTCAACCGCTTCATATCCCGCCTCGATGCCACCGAAGGCTCATCGGCGCCCAAGCCCTCCTCAGCCGGCGCATTTGGCTTCCAAGTACTCCGCAACACCAACACCGAAATCGCCCTCGAGCCCTGGTTCGACTTCATCATCGGCATCAACGGCCGCACAATCGACAACGCCGACCCAACCCTCTTCAGCACCGAGATCCGCAACTGCGCCGGCGCAACAATCAGTCTCGGAGTCTACAGCGCAAAGGGTCAGGTCATTCGCGAAATCTACGCGGGCGTGCCGCAGAGTGAAGGATTGGGGTTGCAGTTGCAATGGAGTCCGTTGAGTTTGGGAGAGGATGTGTGGCATATTCTGGATGTGATGCCGAACTCGCCGGCGGATGTTGCTGGGTTGTTACCGTATAGCGACTACGTGATTGGGTCTCCGGAGGGAGTTCTGCGCGGCGACGGAGGGCTGGGAGAGCTGGTGGAGGAGTTCATGAACCGTCCGCTGAGGCTCTACGTGTACAACAACGAATACGATGTGACGAGGATGATCACGATTACTCCTGCGAAGAACTGGGGCGGCGAGGGCGCGTTGGGTTGCGTGCTGGGATATGGAGCGCTGCATCGCATTCCGGCTGCTTTGACGGAGCCGCCGCAGGCGCCGGGCGAGACGCTGTTTGAGGCTGGCGCGTCGGCGGCATTCAACGAGAAGTCTTCCTTTGAGCCTCATGATGCATCTTCTGGCCCTTCACCGGGTGCGCCAGCAGAGTTCCTCGTCCCAGCCAACATGCCGCTTAGCAACCCCACGCCGCCTCCGCCGGGATCAGGTGGTCCGCCGCCTGGTAGGGCGAAGAAAGCCAGAGCACATGCGCCTGTGGCTGGTTTGGACGATTACTTTGCAGAAGGAGAGCAGAAGAGCAAGGAGCTGGAGTCTGGGTCTTCGACGCCGAAGCCGAGCAGTGGGTTGCCTCCGCCGCCTAAGGGACCACCAAAGGCTTCTGAGTAGGGGTTGGAAGTCTGTGTACATATAGAATAAGGATGATACCCAAGGGATGGCTCCTTTCCTTATTAAGGCCTCCCAGTTTCGACCTCGTTCTTGTCATTGGCTACCATCTTGTGAGCTCACGCCCACTCCCAGAAAGCGTCGTTACGTGTAACCGATTCTGCGTATCGTTGTAATACTCTGACCAACCCCATGACTGCTAGCAGTGCACATTGCTGCTCCTCTGCTCATTCCTTCGCAACTGGTTTCCCGTGTTTGGGGTTAGTAGGGTCAGGGTTGGGGTAATGCCGTCCGAGCGGCAACATCAGTACCGCCGTCTATGTGGCCACATCATTCTCGAGAGTTTGCATGTGGGTATATTTATAGCTTTGGTATGTGTCAGTGTGCTTTCTCGATCGATTGTACCGTGTTGTGGCTGTGAATCAGGTCGATGTCCTCTTTCGTTGCGCTTCATCGGAGAGCAAGCACCAACTGTAGGGAGTGCACGACATCTTCCTGCTAAGCACCAACGAATACTGAACCCGCACACAACAAAGGGAATAGCAGATGACGACGAAACCCCAACACACTTGACGCACAAGACAGTTTTTATACAGCCAGCCAATACTCGAAATCAAATATGCATACCACTAGGAAGCTCTCAGTCGGGGAATCCATCCGATGCTATGCGATGTCAAAAGCACCTTGCCCAGAACGCCATGCTAACAGAAACCGCAATGAACAAGCAGAAGAGGCGAAAAAACGGTCGACACTCAATCTTAGCCATGACCGCCTTGAGTTTCGCATCGAGCTGCGTTCCTTCAAGGTCACCTCCCCTCCCTCTGCTACAGCGTCGAAAACCTGCTCTCGACCGGCTCCGCCAACTCCAACACCAACGACATCTCGTCGCACGCCATCTCCGCTTCTTCCACCTCGCCCTCAATCCCGTCCAGATCCTCGAGGCGGCGCATAACGACTTCCAAGAACGTCTCCTCTAGCATATCGTCGCCGGCCTCCTCGGCATCCAACACCTCATCGCGCCACAAGCGGATGACGTGAGACAGGCACAAGGCCACGCGTCGGGAGCCATGCTCGTCGACGATGTCGTCTCCCACTTTGGCGCACCAGGAGAGGTAAGCTGCGAGTGTGTCGTCCGTTTCGCAAGAAGCGAAGGCGCGGCGCTCCGACTCGGTCATGTCGAGACATTCGGTCGGAGCTTCGAATCTGGCTGCGAGATTGGCGAGAGGCAGCAGTTGGTCGGGGTATGTGTCGAGCTCTGCGACGAGTCTGGCGAGGGTAGTCTTCATGCGGGCGGAGAGGAGCGTCGTTGGGGGTGGAGTGATAGGAGTAGGAGGAGATGCCGAGGTAGTGGACTTTGACGGGGTTGTGGATTCCCGTTTGAGGGTGCCATTGGCTTGTTCGCTGGTTTGGCCGTCAATCTGGCCGTCCTGGCTGACACCGAGATCGCCGAACAGACTGGATGGCGGAGGAGATATGGGCCTAGAAATCTGCTGTCCAGGTCGCAGAAGAGGAGCCAGGATGTAGCTCTTCGGGACATTGTGGCCGTCGCCTTCGAGGACTTCGATCTCCCTGAGGCGGTGGACGATTCGCTTTGCTCTCATGATGTCGTTTTTCATGGTACTCGCAGCAATGTCGTAGACCGCGCAGAGTTGGTCTATGGTGAACTTTTGAGTAGCTTCCTCGAAACGATACCAATACTCTCTGGTCTCGCGAGCCTTCTGTGGCTTCGTGCCGTTGTCTGGACGGGCAGCCTCGAGTTCTCGCAGGCTTGGGTTGGCGCTTAGAGTCGGGACTGCATGAAGTCAGTAAGAGACACCTTCACCGACAGAGCTCCGAGCTTCCTTGTCACTCACAGCTCAACGCCTCCCTCGCACGAACAGATGACCGCATGTGCTTCACACTGACGTGCTCGCTTCCGAAGCGTGCCTCGAAATTGGCAGCCCGACGCTTGTCGAACTGCAACCTATATTCCGAAGGCAGTTGTCCGTCGCGAAGGGCAATGTTGTCGATGTTGCGTCTCATCTCAGCGTAGAAGTTGGCGCTCTTGATCTTCGAGCCATCACGGCGACCGAAGTTTATCTTTGTCTCGACTTCAGCGTTGGTGTACCACTCCATGCATCGCACGAAGAGTTCTTGTTTGAGCTCGCCATGGTAGTCCGTCATCAATTTTTCTGGCGTCCATTCGATATGCTCACCAGCGTCGAACTTCGGATTCGGGGTCATCTTGTCGTCGCGTGTCGTTAGTGATGGTGGGAAAGGAGTGGTGGTCAGTCGCCGGTGTTTGCGTGCTGTGAGATATACATATAGTCAGGCAGCAGTATGAATGTGTCTTGGCGGGGTCTCGCGACTGCTGTCGCGATTCACTGGAGGCAAACAGAGCATTGTGGAGGTGAAAGCGCTCATGGCCAATTACGGATGTGACGCCCCCTTCACCGGTGCAACCAGATGGTTATCTTCTTCCATTCCAGTGAAGTCTGAAGCGCTGCTTGTGTGCATGTCAATGGGTTGGCAATACGCTGCGGTAAAAAGGTGGCGGTATCTGTGGTTTCTGCAGGGCAAGAGCAACCAAGGAGAAAGAGCGAGCTGGAGACGAAGATTACAGGAATCTGTGCTATTACACTGAACACTCACGTTTACTCAAAAAGGTTCAAATGCGCCGCCCATATGGTCACTTCACGCGTAGGAGCTTCTCGTCGATGCATCTCAACGGTATAAGGTAGCACCATCCTTCACCGTGTACTGCAATTTGCGGCACCAGTAGCGGCCCACGGTGACACGTTTCCGGCGAAAATGCTCGACCCAAACATCAGAAAAGGTCGAGAATTAAAGAGCTTCGAAGATGCAATGTTCTTACTGCAATCAAGAAAGAATCTCAAAACGAAGTGTTAGGATACATCAGCGAGGCAAGGGAAAGAACGACCAGGGAAGGAGTGAGGTCTGGACCCTGTCGGCTATCGCTCCGGATGAGATTTATGTGGCTCAATTCAGCTGTCGATCGTGTGGCGGTGCATTGGGATGCTACCTCCTAAGGTCCGAATCAAAAGCTGATATCGCATGAATAATTGTAGTCACGGAGCTATAGAAAAGTTTGCCTTCGCCAAGATCAAACGGGAGTTCGAGACGAACAGATCGCACAGCGAAGATAGAGAAGCGATATCAATTGTGGACAAGGTACCGATGAAGCGCACATGTCTCTACAGACTGGCGCAGTCTTCTGGGTGACATTACTGAGACTGCCCGGCCAGGCGGAGAGGAACAGGTAAAGGCAAGCCACGGCTCGAGGCGCCTTAACGCTGTTGCATCAGCATGGACAGCCATGCGAGTACGTTGGCATACCAAAACCTTCGCCTCAAACATCAAGATTCATGTCGTTTCATTTCATGCTCAGCCTGTGCCGCGGTTGAAACCCGCTCAAACCGCAAGCGATCGGGCTTTGATGTCGTCGCAGCAATGCGCTGGCTTAGCCTTCACGCAATAATGATGTGCTCTTGCACGGCCAATATGACGGACAGCGCATCTCCATACAGGTACCTCATACATGCAGTGATGCCACACGCGCCCACGGCATGCAGGTAGATGTCTCCGCGCTGCAAGGCCTGGCGCTTGACCGCTTATCGCCAACACGTGGCTGGTTGTCAGCGCCACGGCTCATGCGCGTTGCATCGTCGGCGGTACGGCGGTTGGTTGTGAGGGGAGAATTTGGTGAAGGCCTGGGACACGCTGTGGACGGTAGTCAGGTGTGAGGTGATCTGGCACATGCAGGATGGGGTGGCTTTATTGCAGGAGGAGATGACGGAGGGTGAAAGTAAGTTGATGGTGTGAAGTCAGGCACATGCCTCTTCCGGGCTGTAGCGCCACGGCACGCCACGATCGGCAACCTCGTCTGCTCGGGCGGTTGTCGGATGCTCCCAAAGCTGGCGGCGATTGGCAGATGTCGACCAGGCACGACACGGCGCCGAATCAGAGCGGACGACGGCATTCGCGGTCCGGGGTGGTGGCGGTGCCCTTGCGGCCTCGGAACTGAGGGAGCAGCAGAAGGTGGTAGAAAGCGCATTGATGACGAGCCCAGGCCGGCCCAGGGCTCGCTCTCACGTCGCAGTGAGTCGCATGCTCAGGCGACACCTCATCGCCATCGCCTTCATCCACCCAGCGACCCTTATTATTACTCAGCCTGCCAACCGACCCAGTCACTACAAAACCACCCGCCTGCTCGCCATCTCTCCTCTCCGCTTCCACAACCTACACCCAATTGCTGTCACTCCGCAACATCTCAGCCACCAACACTACTACTCAAGACCGTTGCCGACCGACGTCTCTTATCTACACCCGACACCCTCCTCTCAGTGATCCCGCCAACTCACTTCAACGCCACCACCGCTTGACACCCAGACCACTCCAACCACAGCAAACCCATCCACCGCTATCATGCGCTCCAACAGCATCTCCAGCGTCTCTTCCGCCGCTTCCCGCGCCTCATCCGCTGAGGCAGAGGAGACCATGCAGATCTTCGTAAAGAACCTCTCCGGCGACAGTAAGCCACCCTCTCACTCCCCTCCGCAAGACCACCACTAACAAACCATCACAGCCTTCCCAATCACAATCCCTGAATCAACCACAGTCGCAACCCTCCACTCCCTCCTCGCTCTCCGCACCAATCTCCCCGCCTCATCCCTGCGCCTCGTCTACGCCGGCAAGCACCTCACCGACCCTTCAGCACCCTTGACATCGCATGCCGTCACCCGCGAATCCACAATCCACCTCGCCTTGCCAATCCGTGGCGGCGGCCCCAAGAAGATCCGCTGCGGCTTCAAGGACTGCCGCGACGCAGCACAGCGCATTGTCGGCGACTGTGGCTTCTGCAACGGCCACTTCTGCGGCAAGCACCGCATGTTGGAGAGCCACAGCTGCCCTGGGTTGGAAGACTGCAAGCAGCAGGACAAGGAGCGGAATAAGGAGAAGTTGGAGAGCGAGAGGACCGTGGCTATCAAGGGCATTTGAGCGAAGCATGGGCACTTGCCGGCGGATCTTTGTTTCGCCTGGCTTTATGACGACGAGATGAGCGTTTCTCTCTGGATTACTTGCTTTTGATTGTTTCTGCGCTGGATTATGCGAGGTGTTGAACAGGCTGCGGATGGGAAGGTCCCTCACACTTTCTGCTTCAAACACGCCTCGCATTCTGGCTTCTCACGGCGTTTCCCTCGATCCTCAACGTCCCTTCATCCAGCGAAGGCGTTGACTGCTGTTCCTACCTGACTTTGCCCGGTAGAACAGGGACATACTCTACCTAATACAAACACACTCCCGCGGATAGCACGCGGGATGTAGATTCTTACGAAAGGCCTGTTCCCTATGATCTTGAACGTGACCTCCCGACGGACTCCTGATATGTCACCCGACCAAATCGATCTCAATGGGTGTCAGAAAGCGATGAGTTAGTAAGTGTTTGCATGCGTAGAACCGTCGTCGGAACATCTTTCAAGCCGTGCTCACTGAATAGTAAGTCACATGTAACTCAAGCATTTGTTCAAAAACGTATTTGCATTTCCAATAATATGTTGTCTACCTTGTGGACTTATAACCATACCAGCACATGTCTTGTGATTGAAGAGATCGGGACCATTGAGATGCCGCCTAATCAAGCTCTCGTTACTTTCTCACAAGCACGTCAGCAGCTACTAGAGGTCATCTTTTTTGATTGAGGGCATTGAGGCCCCGGGGAGACTGTAAGCATAAGAACTTACGGACCACGCGAGGGATGCACAGCAGTGCATCTTACCTGTTCCAATGCTGTGGGTGGATGGTGGATCTTCATTGAAACGAGTGAGAAATTGCCGATCGTGGGTCTGCCGCCCACACTGCATATCGAGTCGGCAAACATTGGTTGACGAGGATCTCCGTGGAGTGTGTATGTTGTATTATCCAGTGCTTTCAGCAGACATGAGGACAACAACAACCGCATAAGGGTCCGTTGAGATAATGTTGTTATGCTGATGAGATCCCGCTGGATTGTGTTGGACCATATGATGTGGTCAGCAGGCTTGAACAGAGTCGTCGTGTGCATGCCCTTTAAGACGGCATTACTCTTCTGAGAGGATCCAGCTGGACTACATAGTGTTATCAGCAGACATGGAGAGACCAGCCGCATGTCAGGACGCTGAGATAGCAGCATTGGCTGACGAGTATCTCCGTAACGTAGGTTATATCTTGTAGCACTATCAGCAGACATGAATAGAGCGACTGAACGTCAGTCCATTGAGATCGAGTAAGAGTACCAAGTAACCCGGTCACTTTGTAGGAAAGCTTTTCCATCGAGATATAGCGCGGTGATTGCGAGCCTTTCAGCGGATCCAGTGGTAGTACCAGACACTCTCGTCACACTGCATGAACGATGCGCCATTGAGATATGACTTGAGTTGCAGATAAGTCCATTGTGATGGCGCTGTCGATTTACAAGCATCTCCATGGCTTATGCTATATGATGTCGTGTTGTCACCATACACAGAGATAGAACTTTTGTATCATTCCGTTGAGATAGCAGCGACCGCTGTAGAGTACATGTATCTCAGTGGCCTGGATGATAATATCAGCGGCTTTGAAAACGTCCATCGCATCTCAGCCCACCAGGGTTTCCTTCCCTACCAACGTTGGATGTACCTACTCAATGATTAGACGTCTGACGGCTGGGAGAAAGGACAACATGCTCGTCGGACGAGGCTCATCAAGCGAAGACAATTCGCGATGTTGTTTCTCATCGGCTACCTTGATCAGTGGATATATCAGTGTCAGCACACCACACCGCAAGCATCATCTAAATGGCACAGCCTATCATCCGGAAGAAGCCTGCTGGCTATGCAGCCAACGCCGTGAGTGATTCTTCCCGCTTACCTTACACTTCACACAACCAAAGTGAGCTTCACTGACAATGCTTCTCCTTGTCGACAGCCCATCACCATATCCGACGGCGAACCTGCGCCTGCAGGGGACGACCAGCAGCACCGTCGCGATTCACAATGGGTGGCGCCATTGAAGAGCCCTCAAGAGCACATTGCTGAGCTCAGGCCGACGTCATGCTTTGGACACTTCGACCGTCTGGATCTCGAGTATACGCCCAAGCCTGCGACGAAACCGAGAGTCATTGTGTACCACGATGGGCCGATTGCGGACTGGGCGAGCAGGCCTCCTTTGCGCAAGCATCTCAGTGGCGCAACTGCGACAATTCGGCCTGCAGCGGAAGATACTACTGGAAGGCTCAGTGAGGTCCACGACCGAAGCTTATTCTTGCCCGATGACGATCTGAAAATGTCCGGCGCGCTGCTACCTGACACGCCGATTGCAAACAATGAAGACGAGCCCATTGCGATACCCACATCGCCTAGAGACACCCTTATGGCCCTCCGCGTTCAGCCGACCGCGCACCCACTCACCATCACACAAGATCCCTACTTTGCAGGCCGTCTAGCCGCTACTGCTGTGATCATGCTTCTCGATGGTCTAGACGTTGAAGCAAAAAAACTAGGCCAGTGGAGCGTCAATTTGGTAGGGCAAGAGGAGTGGGAGAAGATGGTCGAGTATCACCTCTCCGCTGCCAGGAGCAAGAATGACGATTAGGAGTGGATGGCTTTTCTGCTGGGAGAGATCGATGTCAACCTGAAACAACTTGACGAGGCGAAAGTAGAGGAGCTTCGCGCGATGATCGTGGAATGGCAAGAGATGGGCGTCCTTCCTAGCGATTGAGGGCCCGGTGAAGGCGGTCAGCGGACAGTGGTAGGCCAGGGAAGAGCAAGGCGGCGTTTGCACGGATTGGGCGCCCTCTCACTGGAATGCTCAGCGAGGCTTGGACTATGGATGATGGTATTGGCATCGCGGAAAAACCTAACATCGGAGAGAGCGCTGCCATCACGGTGTTCCACACACACGTGACACGGCGTTGCATTGCTACGTTTCCAATCAACAAAACCGTAGCATGAATCAAGGTTATTGAGCGCTATCACAGTGTGACACTGCTCGCCGAACCACTTTGCCCAGCCTTTGCACACGTACATGTAGCCAGAGTGGAGACAAAGGTGATGTTTTGTGTGTGGGGTTTGAATCGCCAGCGCTCCAGACCAGCAGCGTGCGCCTCAGTCGAGGCGTCAGTCAGCAGAGTCAGCATCTTAGCACAGGCGCCAACTCCGGAAGTCTCCGTCGAATGGCAGACGCACGAGTCGAGGTCCAGTGTCGATCTCTGGAGGCTCTGGTTGTCTGCGCACCCGGGCGTTATCGCCAAGGGCGCGGGCGAAGGCGGGCTGATCTTGGGTTAGGCAGCAGACGTTTAGGTTGAGGAGGAGAGATTGGGTTAAGGTTCTTCGGCGTGGGACGATGTGCAAAGTATCAACGGTGACCCGAGACGAGTCTCGAGACAACAAAGAGTATGGCAGTGTGGTTGTTGCTCGGGTGCTGAGCGGCCGAGCGCACTGATCTGTCTGGAGCCGTTCTCCTGGGGAACGGGGTAAAACTGGACTACGATGATGTTCCTAGCGTCATAGCGTATCAATCCCTGGGGTCCCGCCGCGCTGGAACTGCAATTGGAATTATCGTCGGCGTTTGAATCTTGGGCGTCGATAAGATGAGATGGCGTGGCAGATGAGATCTTCAAAGACAGCCCTCGTGCATAACGCGCCTGCCTAAGCAGAAACCGCTGCGTTGTATCACGTCTTGAGGCGCAGCACACCTCAACGAAACCACCGTTGTCCGCCCCTTTGTACCCATGTACCTCCGGGTTGCAAGGATTGGATGCTTCTTTTGTTATCTTGACCTTCGTCTGAGCTCTCAAGCACTCCGGCGCGAAAGCTAAGCGCAGATCCTGTTGGCAAACACTTGGCGAGGCGGAATACCAAGACCTCACGACGTTGCCCTCAAGCCCTCGCGTTCCACCATGCGCGCATCATCCATGATAGTCCGCCCACAGATTGCGCGAAGATCATCGCTGCGTTCTCGTCAGAGCCCACCTTATGTGCATGTCTTGGTGCTGATGAGCAGCGAGGGGCGTGCGATCACTGCAAGGTCTCTACATGACATCCGGCCTGTTGGAATTGACCAGATAAACGAAAACATGCCTGTCGATGCCAGAGACTCGGGCGCCCGCCCAGTCTGCCGCCTCGTCATCACAGTGCTTGAGGTGGCCTGCACGAGCGCCTCCCGGCTCCCGCCCGCATAAGCATAATCATCCTTCTCCTTTCCCTTGCAATCCTCCCCCAGCGCCACAGCTCCCTCTGCACAGCTGGGCGCCCAGTAGCATCTTGTCGTCCGGAGTCGTGGCAGCACTCCGCGCCGCACCGCGACCCGCTACACAGCCCATACTGAGCAGCAAGCCCTTGGCTGAGTCACCGGCTACGACCCTTTGCGCGGCCCTTGTCTTGCCGTCGTGCTTACACACAGATAAGGATCAAGGGCAAGGGCAGCATCTCGTCTTGGCGCCCGCCACGGGCTCCACCACAACCTCACTTGCCTGGGCCCCCGTGGACCATCCCGTGGTTGCTCGAACGTCTATCTGCCTATTCAATGCCTTCTAGCTCCATTGACCTTTTCTCTATCCACTCAGCAGTGCGTGTCGCACATCAGACTCGCTCGGCGACCCACCACGCAGCACGCTGGCCGCCGCGAGCGCGCGTGCACTCATCACCAGCTGAGCCACTGTGAAACAGCGTATGCTTTGTGAGCACCGTTGCCGTTGCTGCTGCTGGCGGAATTGCTTGCTGATGACTCGTGGCGGGCCTCGTTGAACTCTTGGCCCCGGCCGTGGGTCGTCGGTATGCCAGACGGCGACGTCTTGGAGGTCTGCGCTGTGGTGCGGAAGGTGCGACCTCCTTGTCGGCTCCATGTGCACAGATGGGGGTGCGGGCCATGGCGGGGAGCGCCATGAGATCGGGTGGTGATGTTGCTTTATCACGAAAGCATAGATAGTCTCACCTCGCCCTCTGTTATTCCCAATCGTTGCCTCCCAGTCCCAGTCTTCCTCCCACCGCCAAAGCGTCTGTCTGGACCCGGCCTTCCACGTCTTCATCACTCTGCACCCCCGTTGCGACGTCACGGCCCTCACCGTCCCTTCGCTCAGACCCAGTGCCCAACCAGCGGTTCGTCCGCCGCCACCTACCATCACCGCCGCCGCTATCACTACCGACACCATGGCATCGCCGCAGAAGGAGCCCGTCGAGCCCAAGCTCACCTTCGACGACAACTCCCGCTTCACCTCCCAGAAGACATCTCTCGAGCTCTCCCGTGCCCCTAGTAAGGACAACCTCAAGAAGCGTGAAGACGATGATATCGCGCCTGATGACGACCCCGAACGGCCGCCTCTCGAGGCCATGCGCTCACTGTCCATGGTCTCTGAACGCAATGCCTACCCTGTCGACGAGCCTAATTGGCCCACAGACTGGCGAGCATACACGTGCTTGTTCGGTGGCTTCCTTCTGTAAGTTGACCTGCCCTGTCGATCAGTAGTCTGAGCTGTCAAAGCTCCAATTTTGCTCTGCGATCAATGTTAGCTGACCATCATCCTACAGCATGTTCAACAGCTGGGGAATCGTGAACGCTTACGGCACATATGCTTCCTACTACATGCAACATCTCCTGCCAGGCCAAGACATCCTTCTCTTCAACCTGGTTGGATCGACACAGTCATTTATCGTCTTGCTCTTGTCAGCTGTCGTCGGTCGCTTCTTGGATGCGGGTTACCACCGTACCCTCATCGTCATTGGCTCGGTGCTTGTCATCCTCGGACAGTTCCTTCTCAGCGTATCTGCCGGTGACGGCGGTTATGACCAAGGCAGATATGGCTTGATCTGGCTGACCCAAGGTGCCATCACCGGTCTCGGTATGGCTTGCTTCTTCGTGACCAGCTCTCAAGGTATGTCCCGTCAAGACTCGCCACCTCAAGATCCACCATGACTAACTGTCTTCCAGTCGTTGCCACTTGGTTCAGGAAAAAGAAGGGCTTTGCCATCGGTATGGTCGCTTCCGGTGCCAGCATTGCAGGCCTGATCTACCCGATGATGCTCAAGTTCCTCATCCAACAGGTCGGCTTCAACAACGCTCAACGATACACTGCCTGCCTGACTGCGGGCACTTGCTTGATCGCCATCCTGATCGCTCGCCCGAACCCATCACACCCATTCCGCAAGCCTGAGCGCTGGGCCAAGATCAGTGTCTGGGTCGACACCCACGCTTTCCGCAACTACTCCTTTGCCTGGCTCTGCGCTGCCATCTCGTTCCTGTTCTTCGGCTTCTACGCGGTGTTCTTCAACCTTGAAGAATGGGCTGCACAGACCGGCATCGGCTTCAAGGACAACGCTGATGGAAGCCCGAAGATCGAGCCTGAGACTCACTCAGATGCCATGCGTGCCTTCTGGCTCCTGAGTATCATGAACGCCACCTCCACCATCGGCCGTCTCAGCTCAGCCTACCTCTGCGATCACTTCGGCGCCATGAACGTCCACTGCTTCGTCACAACAGTAGCATCCCTCCTGGTCCTCATCCTCTGGACCCTCGCCGACACCGTCAGCGCAGCCATCGGCTTCGTCGTCGTCTTTGGCATCTTCTCCGGCGCAGTCATCGGCCTACCCCCAGCCTCAGTCGCCCACATCCTTGGCCCAGACCCAGCCGCCCAGGCCAAGCTTGGCCAGTGGACCGGCATGATGTACTCGTGCGCGGCGGTCTTCGCCCTCACGGGCCCGGTCATCGCCGGCCACCTGATCACTGAGTTCCTCAACGACTTCCGCACCGTGCAGCTGTGGAGTGGTGCTTGCATGTTCATCAGCGCCTTGTGCATGGGTATGTCGATATACTGCAAGCACAGACAGCTGGCGAACTCGTGGTTCTCCGAGAAGCGCCGTCGTCTTAGCTCGGTAACTGTCGGAACCGTGCTGAGCAAGAGCCGGAGTCGCGGCGACATCAGTCAGAGGGAGGAGGTGTAAAGTGTTACCTTCCATCTCTCCACCAGGCTGTTTGCTTTCGATTTTCCTCCGGAGTTTTGTCACGGAAAAAGGCGTTCCAAGCCCAGAAGCGCGCCCGGGCTCAACGCCGGCGCCTGCTCGTTCTGGCATTTTGGTTTTTGGCATTTTTGATCCTTTTGCCGTTTCTTTGGGATTGCGTTTACCCAGCCTCATTCGAGCTGCAGGCTTTCTTGCTTTGAGCGGTCATTTGCTGTTTTCCCTTTTCCTAGAGTCATTGATATCACCCTGCGCGATTTTTGGAAGTTTGCATTTTGCTGGCGGGAAAGAGATGGGGATTAGCAACGAGTTCTCCGGTGCGAGACTACGAGGAATGGACGCATTAGGTAGCGATTTTCTCACTTGCAGATGGCAAGGAAGAGGCGCCTGTATGAGGATGCTGGCGCTTGGTTTCCACATATAAACATGAAAGGATCTTTTGGCCAAACTCGCCCTTCCTGATTAGCATTCATCTCGACTGCTCGTTGATCTCCGTGAATCGTAGCAAAAATTTCCGTTTGGTGGTGAGAGACAGTGGCGAAGGGGTATACATCCAGGAGCCGGGAACTTGGGTTTTGGTCATTTTGCATTGTTAATAGCTGAAAGAAAAAGAGAAGTTCGTTGTGTAATGTAGGTCATGTTAGTCACATCTCTGTTTACTCGAGTTTACATCTTTTCGTCGTTCGAAGTGTGTAACAATAAGCCGAGGCCAAACGGAAGACCCAGATCTCCTCCGTAGATGCGAAACAAACACGGACAACCGACTCGACAGTAGCGTTGACAACATCAAAACAAGGACTTTCTCCTCAGTGCTGTAAAACAAGAGGGAAGGATCGTTCATGTTAAATACGAAGACCAGACCGCCAACCCGCACCCCTCCTTGCCCCCCCAGGCTGTGAATCCTTCGCGCCTTGTAAGCCCAGTGCTCGGCTGGAGGGACGCCAATTGTTGCTGCTGAGTTGGGAAAAGCGCCGTTGTAAGCGAGCGAGGAGCAAAACGTCCGGCTTCGTCATACAAAGTGTGGCAGGTGCAGATGTGGGTTGCGAGAGGTCCGACCGCGGCTTGCTTGCATGCTGGAGGCTGGGCGGGACTGACAGTACAGCTTGAGTGATTGGAAAGCCAAAACACATCAACCTTTCTTGTGTTTATGGTGCTGGAGAAGTGTTGATCGCTTTGCTTTTGCTCTCTGGATTCCCGCTGTCAGTTTCGGCTTTGTTTTCTTGTCCTACCTATTAATATCATGAACTTGCATGCGCGCTGCGAATCGGTTGCATAGAACCAATACTCCGTACTCGACAAAGACGCACGAATCCTCCACAAATCATCGACGCTGGATTCTACTGTGCGGATCTGAGCTGGAGTCTCGGAGCGCCCTTTGAGAGGCTTGGAAGAGGATGAGCACAGAAGCAGATGAGGCTTCGAAGGCGCTGGAGACAGAGCAGGAGTTCTGGGATGGTATGTTTCCGAGCAGTGATACATCAGCGACAGGATGCGCTTTCTTGGAATCACTTGACTGACTACTTGGATTCCACAGAACTGGATACCATCGTCACACCCGAGCACGACACTTCCGAGGATATCGACGACGTCTTGCGAGCTTTCATTGACCTCGCCGCTAAACACAAACGTATGAATTACCCAACCGTAAAGAAGATGGACCTGGAGCTTGCAGGATATATGGAGACAAGGCGCATGAAAGAGCTTGAGAGACTGACAGAATTGGTTTGAAAGAGGAATACTTGCTGTCCGAATACGATTTCGCGCGCTACGTCTACAAGCTCCTGGACTCGAAGCTCTTCGCGGCAAACAAGCAATATGTTCGCCGGCAGATCCTGTACTGCTTGCTGCAGGTAAGCTACTCTATAAAGATACCGAGCGTCATGTTGGGCAAGATGCACGAGCAAATGATTAAGAACAGCGCTGACTGTTTGGTCAGGACGACGATGTGGATGTGTTACACCTTTCCGCAGCTATCTTCCTGTTCGATGGGAGGGGAGACGAATCGGCCTTTGAGATGATGCAGGATGAGGGTGCCTTTGGGAGGCTCGTGAGCCTGATCAACGATCGCAGAGACGATGCTGTCGGCCTGTATCGCATGCTACTGGAATTGCTCACCGAAATGGCAAGGATACAAAAGCTTGAGCGGGACGATATGGTTGCCATCGATGACAACTTCATCATATATCTGTTTCAGCTCATCGAGCAGCTCTCAGACGACGCTGACGACCCTTACCATTACCCAATCATTCGGGTGCTGCTGGTTCTCAATGAGCAGTACATGTGCCTGGCGAATTTGCCGATCTCGCCTGAATCAGGAGGACCTCTCACCAACCGCATATTGAAGGTCTTGTCAATGCATGGCCCTTCTTACCGGACATTTGGCGAGAACCTGATCTTACTTCTCAACCGCGAATCATCCCTCGGACCGCAGCTGCTTATTCTTAAGCTTTTATATTTGCTCTTCACCACACCCGCCACCTACGAGTACTTCTACACCAACGACCTACACGTCCTGGTCGACGTGATAATTCGCAATCTCCTGGATTTGGACCATGGTAGCAGCGATCTGGGCAAGACTGATGGCGAGGAACGAGACGGAGGGCGTGCTTTGAGACACACGTACCTTCGAGTGCTGTGCCCATTGCTTAAGAATACGCAGCTCAGCCGAGAAGGCAACAACTACAAGCGGAATGAAGTTCGGAGGCTACTTTACATCCTCGTCAATCGATCAGGCGCACACTTCGCGCCTGTGGATGAAACGGTCATCAGGCTGGTCGTGCGCTGCAAACAGGTCGAGTGGATACGGGAAGAAGGAGATGATCAAGATGAGCAGATACAGCAGAAGCTCAAAGAGGTGGCGCCAGACGACAAAGAGGTTGCGAAGAAGGTTCTTGGCATGTCTATCGATGACGGCCGCGATAGCAGTCTCAGCGTACATGAGGTCTCGGCCAAGGTCACGAAGGAGAAGCCTACAGTTCCCGCTCCACGACGAAGGAAGAAGAAGGCTGTGCCCAGCAAGGAGCCATCTTCCGATACGAATGGCGCGCATGGCAATAATGAGCTGAAGGTGCCGTCCTCGCATGTGCAAGAAGCGGGTAGCGCGGAGGAGGGTGGGAGGAGTCCGTTTGCGGACGACATGGCTGAGGAGGTGTGAACGGAAACGTGCAGCTTTTTGCTGGGTGAGGATTCTTCCCTTGACACCTGCCGTCGTGAGACATTCCAAATGTCGCGAAGACACAGAACATCACACCAAGACGCCACATGTCGTTCAGGACTCGACAGCCCTTGCTGTTGCGAGTATTGTCAGACACAGTGCGACAAACGACTTCGACAGTCTCCTTGCTTTGGGTCGAACACCTTGGTGCGAGTGTTGCGGACATGAGCTCACCTTGCTCAACTTTCCGTCTACCTTTCAGTAGCCGTGCGACAAACAAAAGTATGCCTGCGGGACGAACGGGTAGATGCGTCGCATCGCTCGACCGAGCCCGGGCCTGCTGCGACCGCAGGAGTTTTAAGATCGGGACATGTACGAGGCCGAAGCTTCTGGTGACACAGTACCTGTAGCCGGATCTGCGTTTGTGCCTGGCGCAACCCTGGCCTTGCATCGTCCGCCAACAACGCTTTTCCTGGGCTTGTTTACAGCGCGCCACTTGCACCTGAGACAGGTCTTCCACATTGTTTTTGGCAGCTATGTGATAGCAATGAGCATATGGGCGCCATGCACTGGGTGCGAGGGGTCGGGTGGCGGCCATGATACGAGCTTTACACCCTCCCTTGATGCAACTCGCGGCTCGAAATGGCTGCACAACCCGGTCGAAGCGACACCAAGACACCGATAGATGTGTCTCGTTTGTCCTGTGTTTGTTTATCCGGTCCCATGAGTGCCTGGAGGTGCAGAAAGTGTACCAAACGGCTTTGACGGAAGACGACAGAGCCGCAAGGTGGAGGGTAACACGACGCCGGATGACAAGCTCGGCCATCCTTGCTTGTGCAACATCTCTACCTTCGCTCAACGTTATCGCTAGTCGAGCTGCGCGACAGCCTATTCGAACAACAATACAATGCCAAACCTTGACAGCATCTCATTTACCCCTCGCACTCACGGCAAATGTACAGTCCACTGGCTTATCGATGTCTAGAGTACCAAACACCGCTAATGCGGATAATAACCTAGCACTAGCTTTCGCACGTCATGTCCGCACCCGCCTTTCATCGTTTCAGTCTCTATACCTGGTAGGTTCACAGATGACTCAAATCGCTTCGCAGACAAGACCGCCTTGACCGTCATCCCGCTGTACGACCGTCCCGCCAGACACCGACGTGCATGTGCAAGGCTTATCCCACAGACGTCCGCCCGGGAGGGTCACAACGCCACGGCACACAATGCCCTCACTCCAGCGCTGCTCCATCCCTTGTGGAAGCCCTTGTCTAGCACGTCAGCGGGCCCTTTGGACGTCGAGTCTGCTTCCAGACTTCTTTCGGCCCGGTCTTGCACGATACGAGGACAGGACGACGCGGCCGGACGATTACACGGTCTTGTGGAGATTGCAGGTTGCATGCACGCTGCCAGGTACCGCATTTCTACAAGATGCGTCCTGCAGGTACCGAAGGTGGGTACTTACTTGTGATGCTGCAAGGTGAGTTTGATGGCTTGATGGGATTAGTGGGGCAGTGAGGGTGTTTGTAGTTGGGCGAAGGGGTCACTCTGCCAGGTCAGATGAGTATATGAGTAGCCGTCGAAGACGGATGATGTCTTGTTTCTTCCGTCGTTCAAAGCTCATCGTTTGCAGAGCAGTCCTCTCGTTTCACTCGCAAGTCTTCTTTTGCTTGCTCATCACCTTCGCTTGCCTGTTTTTGCAACTGTCAATCGTTACTGCTTCTTCCCATCGCCAACATGAAGGTTTCTTGCCTCTTGTCTGTCGCGGCTCTGGTTGCTGCTGCTACTAGCGAGCCCATCCCTGGTATGTTGGACATAGCCGTTGATGTGTATGGCTCTTGCTGACCACGAACAGTCCAACGCGGCAAGCTCGTCAAGAAGGATGAGGACTGCGAGACCAACTCAACCACAAGCTCCTTCATCGTCGATCCTGTTGGCCCGACTGGCCGCCCTACTCGTGGCTATGGAGGCTTCAGACCGCCTTACGGACCACCTCCGTACGGCACTGGATCTGTCCCTGTTTGGCAACCAACCGGCACTGGCAGCGTCACTTCTTCTAGCTCTTCAGTCTCGGCAAGCTTCAGCAGCCGTCCGAGAACCGGCACGGATTCGACTTCGTCCACTGAGGGCTCGCCTGTCTCTCCTTCTCACTCTTCAAGCACTGGCACCCTCACCCAAACCGTCACTGTGAGCTCTACAGTCTCGGCCTCTGGCTCGATCGTGCCCGTCACCAACACCACTTCTCCCACTGGAAGGCCTACCGGATACAAGCCGCCACCATACGGATACTTCCCTATTCCTTCTGGTGCCAGCTCCTCCACCGAGGGTAGCCCGCTCACTGGCTCTGAGTCGTCTTCTCCGGCGTTCCCTACTCTCTGCAACGAGACTTCAAGGTGGAAAACTGCTCCCACCGCACCTCTCAGCACTGGGCAGACGACTATCACGCTGCCGTTGACGCTGACTACGACTTTGACGGCCTCGACCTCGACGATCTCCGTCCCTTCATCGGCCACAACTCCAATTTCGCCCGTCACAGCTTCGAACGTGACTTCGTCGTTCCCTGGCACGGGAACTTCGCCGCCATTCTCCATTCCCAGTGACCCGCGTGCTGGCAACGATTCTTCTTCGTTCCCTGGAACTGGCACCGGCACTGCACCGATCTCTCCGATCACGCCAACTGGTGCCTCTTCAGGCTGGCCTGTTCCCACCGGCGGCAGACCTACTGGCTATGGCCCACGCCCGCCTCGTCCATACGGCCCAATCCCGCCCTTCCCGATCTCCAGCAGACCTCGCACTGGCACTGAGACTCTCTCGAGCTTGCCCGGCCCGACTGGTGTTTCTAGCGGACCAGTGACTACTCAAAATGTCACCATCTCCATTGGCACGACATACACTCTTACGCTCCCATCATTGTCGACAGGCGTCTCATCGTCTACTGAAGGCTCTCCTGTGTCGCCATCTAACTCCACTTCGCCGTCTGGCCCGACAACTATCGCCACGCAGACGACCAGCTTCGGGACCACGACCGTTACCATTCCCGGTCTCACCACTTTGACTGGTACTGAAACTTTCACTCGAAACACTACCGTCACGATTACACCCAGTGGCAGCGTTCCTTCTTCCACTGAAGGCAGCCCAGTCGGTTCATCTTCCAACTCATCCGTTCCTCTCTCGACTGGTGCCGTGACTACATCTCGCTCCGGCCCTGCGCCTTACCCTTACCCAGTCTTCACCCCTAGCCTCAGCACCGGTGTCAGCTCGAGCAGCACAGAAGGAAGCCCCGTCTCTCCTTCTCTGAGCACCGGCGTCTCCTCAAGCAGTACTGAGGGCAGTCCCATCGGTGGCGCCTCCAACACCACATCGTCCATCCCCAGCACTGGAACCCCGCCAGCACCCTATGCGCCTTTCATTCCCTCTGGAAGCGCCAGCAGCAGCACCGAGGGCGACGCCGTCACCCCTCCGGCGTCAGAATCTACTTCTGCTTTCACGACCATCACCATCACGCCCCGTGTGACCATCACTGAGACTGAGCCTACCGCAACAAACACGCCGTATACTCCTAGCTCTGCCGCGAGACTGCCGGGTGGCGCTGGTGGACCGCCACCTGGCTATGGTGAGGGCTACCGGCCTGAGCGTCCGGGTTGGTTCGGTAGCGGATGGGGCAGGGTTGTTGGCGACTAGTAGAAGTCATCATCGACTCACTATGGTCCGAACCATGTGCTTTGGTGCCCACATGCAAGGACGGCTAGCTAGCTTGCTACATCGATGCCACCTTTCGTAACGTCAACTCTCCTTCTGTGGTGGTCTGGATTTGGGGTCTTATGTTCATTCATCTCTTTTCTTCCTGACATTGCTCTGCTGTCGAGCAGCACGATGGTTTTGGCGTGGCATAATAATATATCTTGTAGAGGCGCAATTTCAATCTTCTCATCATGGTGCATTGATGTCAAAATTCTCAAGCTGGTTCGTCGTTGAGCTAGCTTCGCCTCATGGAAGTTAAGCAGCAACGGTTTTTGCAACAGTAAAGCTTTCGTGTCTTGGACTTTACAGGCGCCGCCATTCTGCTTCGAGCATTTATCATAACCAACCCGTTGATCCAGGCTCCAACTCGGCTCTTAGAAGTACAAAGCCTCAGCTTTGCTGTACGGCGATCCGATATCAATGTGAAACACCGGCTCCTCGCTTATACATCGGAGCGACAGGTAATTTGAGCTACAACACCCATCTCGCATCTTTCCCACAATACACGCTACGGCTTGCCTTTGTCCATTCTCTGTCGTCTGGCTACTGGATGTCTCAGTGAGCACTTGGCTGTCATCGTTCGCCTTCTATCTTCTATTTGCATCAGTGGCCTTCGTCTCCACCCGACCATGCATTCACGTAACATCGTCTTGGGTCTGCTATTGGGAGCTTTACCGTTCTTCGCTTCAGCACAGAATGCAACGGGCGCTCCTCAAGAATCTTCTCCACCGACAAGCGACTGCACTGGTGTCAAAGCCATCAGCCCAAAATGCAGCAGCCAAGAATCTACGTACCATCGCGACACATTCTACATCGGTGGCGGTTACGTCGATTCTGGCATCCCGGGCCAGCAAATGTGGAGCGACCAACTCTACGTCGAGAAGCTGACGCCCGTCAACAAGGCCGACAAGCCGTACCCGATGGTTTTCGTTTCCGCGGGTGTTAACACCGGCACAGAATGGCTCAATACACCAGACAATCGAAAGGGATGGGCTTCCTACTACCTTGATCAAGGCTACCAGGTCTACATCGTGGATATCGCTGCCAACGGCCGAAGTGGCCAGCAGCTGCTTTCAAAGTATCCTCTACGCATTGGTTCCACCGACGTTATCAACGAACAGGGGTTTACAGCGCCGGAGACCTTCGACCAATACCCGCAGGCAGATCTACATACGCAGTGGCCTGGCAATGGATCCCGTGGAGACCCTGCCTTCGATGCTTTTACTGCTGCCAACGTCCCCATCTCTTCGTCTAACGTGAATGTGGAGAACTCTATGCGTACATCTGGATGCCAAATTCTCAGCATGATTGGCCAGTCATACACAGTCTGCCATTCTGCCGGCTGCACTTATACTGCTATATGGTCTGACGCCTGCCCTGACCTGCTGCGTGCCAACATCAACATCGAGCCAGGCAACCTTCCCTTCACCTCTCTGATCGGAAACACGACAGTACCCGGAGTTGGTCGCACTGCTTCTCGGCCCTGTGGTCTCACATACACACCACTGCAATACGACCCACCAGTAACGAACTGCTCAGTCATCACCACCGCCGAGATTGGACCAGATAGCCGGAGCAACCGCTCCTGCATTCTGCAGACTGGCACCATTCACAAGCTCACCCAGCTCAGCAAAGTACCTTATGTCATGATTACGGGCGAAGCCAGTCCGCATATCACCTACGACCACTGTTTCGTCGAGTACTTCGAGCAGATGGGTGTTACCAATTACCAGTGGGTAAAGCTTGCCAAAATCGATATTACGGGCAATGGGCACTTCATGTTTCTGGAGAAGAACAACTTGGATATCGCTGCAGCGATCGACCGTGGGCTTGCGAAGTTGGATGGGGGCCCAGCTGCTCCCGGCCATCCCACTCTTCCGGTTTCGATGGATTGAGAGATGCGATATCCGATGAGTGTACGTGCTGAGTGCAACGATGTGTATATAATCTGGAGGCGGGCTGCTGTACCAAAGTCTCCCTCGCGAATCGAGCGTCGGAAAAACATGTCTGCTGTGCGTCAACGTGCCGTGCCCCTGTCCAGCCGGCTTACTATGGTAGCTGAGTAACGGTAATCCCGCCCTGATGAGTCTTCTCCGAGCATGCAGGTAGGTGCTCGAGCTGCTTCAGGGCCTCAGGCTTCCATCGAGAGGCATCGGATGGTAGACAAGCAGCAGCGATTCCCCAGCGCTGGCCTGGATGAAAGTCGAGCCTAACAACTAGTTTGCCGTCTCATAATTGGTGTTTTCGGAGCCCGGGACGCTCCTCAACATGGTCGGTCCAGGTCTCACTCCCCATCGTCGCCCCACTGAGACTGCAGCTTCTCCGTGAGTCGTTTGACTCGCCAGCCTACTACATCTTCCATGTGATTCAGGAAGTCGAGACAAGCCTGCTGATCTCCATGCTTCTGCAAGCATCCACCCCAGACCGCCAGGCAATGGTGTGCCGTGAACCACGTGTTCTGTGCGCGCGCGTTCGAGCGTGCTATGCCTACCACGTGCAACAGATGGTGTCTAACTTGTTGTTGTATGGCTTGATGGTTACGTGTGTACTCCAAGAAGTTCGCAGAGGGTGTGCGAATCGAGATCGCCAGCACGAGTTGGGCAATGTGGTAATATTGCAGCGCTACTGCCTGGAAAGATGCTAGCATCCAGATCTCCGGGAGGTAGCGGCCAGCGGCAGGATTGCGCGCAAGGTAGTGGATTGGCCGAAGTGATTCGGGCTTGAGAAGGTGCCAGTCTGATATCTTGGCTTTCATATCTTCTGTGGCAGTTGGGTTCGGCGGTTCGACGAAGGCGTGCGTCAACAACTCTGCGAGCAAGAGTACCATCTTGTTCCCCCATGCAGCGTCTCCATCGCCTTGAATCCAGCTTGTATTCTCAAACATGGAAACGCTGGAACGTATTGCCGTTTGCGTCAGTAATGATATATAGATTTCTTCGCGCAGGCAAAGCCATGCAGTAGCTTCTCCGAGTCCTCCGGAGCTTGAGAAGTGTGACACGTTATCGAGTATGCGCGTCACGCCTTCGAGGTGGAAACGATTGTCATCTTCTGTTTGGTATGTCAGTGAGAGCTTACGAACACTCGACCCACGGGTGACTTGCCGTCCATTTCTTCATTCTGTCTCAATATTGCGACGGCTGCCAATACTGACTCGTCGACTGGCTGTGGACCAGAGATTGCGGGAATGAGCAATTGCAAACATAAGCTCTGGTACTCCAGTGCCAGGTGATCTCGGTCTGATCGATGACGATTCATGTGACGCGATGAGAAGGCGCATATAGCATAGAGCAAGACAGGCTCAGTGAGCGCACGCCTGGAAGCTTCGAGCTCAAATGTGCGACCAGGATCAGTTCCGTCTGCCCAGAGAGCCATGTTCTCGGAGAAGTTGCGTAACAACAAGGCGTCAGACTCTGATAGGGGACGAGTGAGCTCGAGGCGTGCAGTAATATGATCAGAGTCTACTGATGGCGCCCAAGGTGACACTTGCGCCTGTGGAGCGGAAGCTGGTGAATGCGCAAACGAGATTCCAGGGTGTGCTGCAGATCCATGAGGCGACTGTGCTTGGGTCGGGGAGCTCTTGATGGATGACTCGCCCATCCCGTGGAACCAGGCTGGGTTCTGAACCGTGCCGCGCATTGCTTCGTTAATGTGAGAGTCTCTGGAGCGATCTTGCACTTGCTGATCTGCTGATATTTCGTTCGTAGTCGGAAAGTCTGCGCTGTACATTTCGATGATCCCTGGCGTTTCATCGTGGTATCTTAGAGCCGTCTTAGGCAATGTCCATACTTGCTGGGAAGGGAACTTCTGAGCGTCTCTAGACTTATTACCATAATGATGCTTGAAGGTGATTGCAGGAGTGCGAACACACTCCATACCAATCTTAAGGCATTCTCCGCATGTATCCTGGTAAAAGTCGCATCGTATCTTTCTTGCACGACATCCTTCGCAAACTGGTAGGGCCTTCGGTATTGCGCCGCTCATCACCACTGCCGAAGCGAGATGCACCGAAGACGCATCTGCGTTACTAACGAGTGGAAGGCTTTGTACCGATGATCTGCTTCCAATCGGTAAAAGATGTTTGTTAATGCATGGAGTCCGCGAGGTGTTGTCATCAAGAAGTTCAAGTTCTCGCCTGCATGTGGCCAAGAAATTAGCCCTAACTCTAACCCTCTGTAGATGTGTTCGAGTCTTTTGTGCAGATTTATTATACGTAAAAATCTAATGAGTTGATGACCGTTCTCTGAAGCGCGCAGTAGTTGTAACGAAGTTTTAGATCTAGGCACGTACTCTGAGGATGTGGTACATTCCGCACAGATGATATGGAAATAGAAACCGTTCTAGTAATACGCGAGCGTTCTAATCTCGGCTTTGATGTTGGCACATGGATGTGAAGTTTACGTCTCCTTCGTAACACTACCTTGCAAATCTTTCACCAAAGTCGATCACCTATGCCTTCGTCACCTGATCAGAAGGCCCTCGCGCTTTCTCGCCGCGCTTGTACTCCTTCCTCCACTCCTCGGCATACTTCACACCGAAGCCATGTTCAAAGACCTGCCTGACCTCTTCGAGCGTCATCTGCGATGCCTCTGGGAAGCAGAAGAATACAAACAGCCAGCCTGCAACACAGATCGCGGCGTAGAAGCCGAACGTTCCTGACGGTGTCATGTGCTTCATCATAGTAAGGAAGGTCGCCGAAACGATGATGTTTGGGCCCCAGTTGAAGACATTGATCATCATTGTGCCCATCGCTCGGACCTGCACGACACTGTTAGTTTTGGTTATCCAAGTTCGAAGCAGTCGTGGACATACCTCCATGGGCAGAAATTCGTTCGCCTGCCAGGGTACACAGCCCAGGCCCGCCGCGTAAAAAGCTACAAAGAGGATCATGGCCACCAGCACAATATAAGCAGGCCAGCCAACGACATCGGATGTGAGTTCAAGCGTCTTATGATCGATTGGTACCCAGACAAATGCAATAGCGGCGAGAATGAGGCAGACCGGCATGCCCCACATAGTCCAGAGCAGAAGGCGGCGACGCCCAACGCGGTCGATGATGAAGATGCTCAGGAAGGTGAAGATCCAGTTGACAATAGCAACAACGCTACCGACTGCGATAGGGTTGGAGAAGCCAACAATGTCGAAGAGGGTGGAGCTGTAGTACATGAGCGTATTGAACCCACAGAACTGTTGAAAGAACATCAGTCCACAAGCAGCGATGGCCGCTCTTAAATTGGCCGGAATTGTGAAGAGCATTTTCATCGATTTGCGCAATGAGATCTCTTCATTGAGACTCTTCGCAGCATTGACGCCGTGTTCGATTGACAAGAGTTTTTCTTGGACCTGTTGCTCGGAGGCGTTAGAGTAGATTCGACGCATGACCCGTTCGCACTGTTCCCTCCGGCCATGGTACATCGACTGTCGAGGCGATTCCGGGCACCAGAAGAGCAAGATTCCGAGAATTATCGATGGAACCGCACCGATGCCAATCATGTAGCGCCATCCGTGCGCCACCTTGTAAAATGCTGCGTCGAAGGCATATGCGAGGACTGAACCAGTACCAAGGAATATCATGTCGACCGAGATCATGCGTCCTCGGAATCTTGCAGGACTGATCTCTGCAATGTAAAGAGGGACGATAGTGCTTGCACTGCCGACACCTAGACCAATGCAAAAACGGCCGGCGCACATTTGGATGATCTCGAACGATGTAGCTTGGACGATGGCACCGATTGTCTGCGAGGATGTTTGTCAGCAGTTGAAGGCACTCCACCCAACCCGTGTACGACTGTACGTACGAAGAGGATACTCGAGAACCAAATTGCAGGCTTCCGACCATACTTATCGGACGTGACGCCAGCAATAACAGCGCCGACGAGAGCTCCTGCGGCGCACAGAGCGGTAATTGCTTCTTTCTCAGAGTCCGTCACTTCTCTGCCGCCGAGATCCGTTCCAAGTACAACGAGTACGCCTGAGATGACACCGGTATCGTCTGCATAGAGATGGGGTCGTTATTGAAGATCAGAGGAGTTATCGCGATGAAGTGGCACTTACAGCCGAACAGCATGCCTCCGATCGCTGTAGCCGCCGCACACAGCCAGACGAAGGCACCGGGCTTGGTGTCCTCGATAGTGTCCAGAACACTCATGTTGTCCACATCATCGATCATGATGACGCCGCACTTTTCCGCTTGCATGTCTTCACTGTTGTCGCGCTTCTCGGTCGCCATTGTTGCGGGTGCAAGAGCAGGTCTTGAGTGAAAGGTTTGCAGCAAGGCCGCTACTCAGAAATCGTCAAGAAGATAACAGACTGAATGCTGTGAGTTGGACATCATCGTCTTAAGGTGGGCGTCGATCGAGGCTTTATGATCGCCTGGAGCCCATGAGAGAGCCATAGAGTACAATGTACCTCCTGAATGTGGATCCAATCGCATCTGGAACGAGCATCTGGGGTCCCCACGAATGCATTCTGGGGTGCTGGGGTAGGCAAATCGAAGCAAACCTTGTATTCGGCAAGAGAGGCTCAGAATCGGCATTCAGGGCTGGCTTTCGTGGCATACTCGGGAGAAGGTCATCGTCGCGGAGCTACATATTGCCGGTAGACGCATGGTAGCAAGGTCCTTCTCGCCTGTCACCCTGAAGGAAGTCACGAGCGCGGAAAGGTCGTGGGCAAGTCCCAGTAAGACAGTGGCGTTTCCAGACCCACTTCTTCCGGCCCAGCCTGATTGAGCAAACGTCGCCGACTGAACGGCAATTCTGAACGAGAGACAGGCTAGCTTCAGCGGAACGAGAGCGATTCCCTCTTTTGATGAGGCCAGCTTTGGAAAACCACCACCAACAACTAAACGCGACACTTCATTGTCTGGACGAGCCAACGTGTCCCAGATGTGGCATTTTTGGCCGTTTGCTCCACCATGTTCTCCATCGAAATCTCCACGGAGAAGGACGTGATTGTCCTATAAGTTTGGAGCACATCGTCCTCAAGGTAGGTGTTATGAAGCAAACTCCATTACTCACTCTTTTCGCATCTCGTGAAGCTCAGGCTTCCCTCGAAAATCGAGCCCCTAGGACGTTTCACTAGACATCAAGACACCAGATCGATACCATCGCCATCACCATGGTCCAGACACTCAAAGTCGCCGTCAGTGGCCTTGGTAGAATGGGTGCCCGTCATGCCATCAACTACCTCGAGCGCACACCCAGAGCAGAGCTCGTAGCTGTCTGTGACCCAGACCCCAATGCTATCGCATGGGCGAAGGGTCGCCTTGAGCCGTCTGGCGTCACGCTGTACACCGACTTTGATGAGATGCTTGCTCACGAGGGCGTGGAAGCTGTCATCGTATCTGGAATTACAACCGAGCATGCACCACAGTCCATCAGGGCGATTAAGGCAGGCAAGCACGTGCTGTGCGAGAAGCCCCTATCCACCGATGTCGGCATCAGTCAGGGAGTCCTGGACGTCGCAAAGCAATACCCGCATCTCAAAGTCATGACTGGATTCTCTCGCAGATTCGACCAGAGTTACCGCAACGCCTGGGCGAAGGCTGATGCTGGTGATATTGGACGTCCGGTCGTCTTCAGATCCCAGACTTGCGACAAATACCGCGACGATGACTACTTCATTGGCTACTCAAAGACATCTGGCTCCATTTTTGTGGATGCATCTGTCCATGACATTGACCTGGCACTATGGTTCTTTGGCTCAGACAGCGTAGTCAAGAGTGTGTCTGCTGTCGGTACCTGTGCACGCTACCAAGGGCTAAAGCAATACGGAGATGTGGACAACGGTGTTGGCATTGTCGAATTCTGGTCCGGAAAGATCGCCTACTTCTACGCCTGTCGTATGATGGCAGTCGGCCAGCATGACATGACCGAGGTAATCGGCACACATGGGAAGTTGACAATCAACGCAAATCCGGTCCACGATCTTGTCGAGCACCACGAATCTACAGGCATCCGCAGGGAGATTGCTCAAACATACTGGGACAGATTCGAGCCTGCTTTCATCCGGGAGAGCAACGAATTCACTGAGGCGGTCCTTGACGATAAGCCTCTTCCGTTCAAGCTGAGCGGTGCTATTAAGTCGCTGCAGATCGGAAGCTATCTTCAGGAGGCTCTGAGGACGGGCAAGAAGCTTGAATTTGACGAAATCGGCAACCAAATCTTCGAGAACCAGGCGAA